>JAIWYQ010000007.1:2400000-3102822 GCA_022818035.1 Armillaria solidipes | reverse complement strand
ATGCAGGAAATCGTTCCAGACTTATCATGGGAGTCTAGCAGGCTAGACCAGTAGTGAATCGGGTCTCGAGTTCGTCGATCACTGGTTCACGCAGGTATTTCTCCAATGCATCATTACCATCATTGCGCCTGCGCTTCTTCAGAAGATCTGGTAGAGCCTTTGATGACTTCTTGCTGGACGGCTAAACTGGAATGTGAGTCAACGTAGATATCAAAACTGAGTTCTTACCTGATTATCCGGTGTTGTCAGTGATTGTCGGTTTATAGTACTTGTTCCATATCTCACATACAATTTCGAAGCAGTGGTCAATCCATTCAGGCTCCCATTTCTGCTCGCGAAAATATTCAATTTTATATGACGGATGCATGACTGTAAAACACGCATGAATATTCAAACTGGAAGAACAGTAATAGACTTACTCATGGCCATCCAGTACATATACGAGTCATCAGTCTTAGAATAATATTTGCACAGTACAGCACGAGCTCGAATCGCAGCGGCTCGTACACCAGGAAAAAGAGAGGTATCGATGATGATGTCTTCAAGGCGTCATCAAACATGGGGATGACCTCATGGACGAGAGGCACGCCTGACTGAGACATTTGGTAAGTGACAGATGCGAGCATCTGATCAGATTTGAGTATGTAGAAATCTCAATAGATAAGCACATACTAGAAGGATTGACTCAAGCTGCACCAGAAAGTCCCATTCATCTTCATCAAGTTTGAACCTACAAACTGCTTTCTTCTTATCTTCGTTCCATTGATCAATGTCGCAGAAAGCATCGAGGGCAGGCCGAAGTTCGAGAGCGTGCCGTAAAACGGTGCCGTGGGTCAGCCATCGTGTCACAATGGCCCGGATCATCTTTTGAACTTCGGTATTGAAGTGCTCGCACTGAGCGGCAAGGTCGTTTTGCATAGCACCATTATGGAACATGTGCCGGCCCAACTTGAAGATCTATCACACCAATAACTGTTCTAAGCATAAGTAAATGCAATGCAAATCAAACCACACCTTCATCACTGCGTTACGTCCAAAATTGCGGTCCTCAGCTTCAAGGTCTTCCAGATCGTCTAACACTGCCAGAAGATCATCGAGCATGGCTTCATCGTCTGCTTCTCGTTCATCGGACCCCAATTCTTCTAATAATTCCAATTCCTCAGCATCAAGTTCGTCGTCGTCGTCGTCGTCGTGCAGCCAAGAATCGTCGTCATCCTTAAGGAAACCACGGTTGGTGGCTTTAGCTTTCTTGGCAAAGTAGTGAAAAATTGCCTGGAAAACGGGTCAGTTTGATGCAATAATACCGAAAATGAAACCCGATACTCACTTTTTTTGCGAAGTCGAATATATGTCCAGCGCAAAGCACACGAGTTGTTGGACCTGCAATGTGACTACTGGGAAGTCTTCCAGGAACCTTGAGAGCACGAGTCATGGTAACATTGTTGGACGCATTGTCACCAGGTAGCGACAACAGCAAATCCATGAAGCCATACTCATGGAGAGTTTTACAGATTTCCTCAGCAAGATACCCACCAGTGTGTGACTTTTTCAGACTAAGAGGTGTTTGTTAGTGTAATGTGTGTATCTTAGCTAACTGGAGCTTACTGTACCATGTCCAACGTGAGGACCTGTAAAGTTTTGGCAGGTAAAAGATAAAAGTAGATGGAATCTGTCGATGAAACATCAAACAGAGTGCCCGACCCGTGCAGGTCAAAGCAGGATAGTGAAGGATATGGAGCGATGAAAGAGATGGGAACCCGTCAGAGTAAGGACGGTAATTGCCGCCGGTACTGCGGACCGTAGGCCGCATCATTCCATTCGTATCGCCTCTTCTTTCCCAGCCTCTATCTATCTCTATCTATCCTCTTTTTTCATCCTGTCATCGCCCAGGACACCATTGAATCTGCGTTCCATTGTCTATCTGCGCTCTACCTTCGATGCCCTTCTGGCCAGCCCAAGTGGTCGCTTGAACAATTCTTGGTCTCTGGAATACATCCAATGTGGAGGTGCGTCAGAACTTGCCCGTCCTTCCTACCAGTACTGAATAGCGAAAAAGCTTGCAGCTTTAAGCTTTAAGGATCATCCTGCCGTTGTCTCAATATGGTCCTGATACCCTGTCGCGACACGTCCCATAAACCCCACACGCACATCGGCGTCAATCGCTGTAGGGTACGAATTCCAGAGATATCAATAGCCTAGAATCTACCGAGGGAACGCCTCCGTGATATACCGCGTATTTCGCAAAGAAGTCTGTGGCCACTGCTTCTCCTATGCATTTGACAGCAATCGTAATTCGTGGACTATCCGATGTGACGGCGCTGGGGTATGGTTCTGCTCCATAGGATGTCACGATGCCTGGCAGGACGGTGATGGTTTGTTGGGGAAAATGAACGCCGCGGTAGTACCTGTCAAAGACAAGGTCTGTCTCCCCTGTTTGTCGCTAGGGGTCCGGGCTTATCTGACTTCCGTGATAGTTGTTCATCAGCGAGGTCATGCTAGGGACGGCTTTTGGTGTTCTTGTGGGCCCGTATGGTTGGGGTATCTTTGACCCCCACTCTTGGGGCTCGTCGCTCAAAGTCACCCTGGAGGTTATGTGAATAGTGCTGGCGATTGGACTGTTTGCGATTGGAGTCGAGCTGCCTAGGAATTATATGGCGAGACATGCGAAGGGACTACTTGTGATGGTCGTGCCGACTATGGCTTTTGGGTGGGTGACCGTTGCGGGTACGTGTATAGAGTCCATTGATTGGCATTGTTGATGATCTATGATATTAGGTGTTCTACGTGTCCTGTTCAAGGACTTGAATTTTGTGTCGTGCCTAGCTATTGCAGCATGCCTTACACCAACGGATCCTATCGTATGTGCAGCCATTGTCGGTGGGTTGCCTCTTCTCTCATCTTCGACTTGATCTGCTTACTTGTTCCTTGTAGGAGGCAACTTTGCTCTGAAAGACGTTCCTGTCAATCTTCGGCATATGTTGTCGGCTGAGGCTGCAGTCAATGACGGGCCGGTGAGTAGGTTGCGACTGGAACTTCTAACCCTCTGCCGATTCGAAGGTCCTTCACTTGAAGCGTATCCATTCTTGTCAATATCGATCTACCTCACTGTGGAATCCTCGAAGCGAGTGGCTGTTGAAAAGTGGCTGATCATCAGATGGTTATGCATGTTTTCCGTCTTGATATTCATTGGGATCATATTAACTTGACCGCCAGACGAAGTGGTTTTGGGAGTCGCCCTGGGTGCTATACTCGGTACTATATCTCACTATGTCATGCTAGATTCCATTGACGAGGTCCGTAGGTCTGACGTTCTCCTGGCTAATGAAAGCGTCCTTGCAAAAAGGCTACATCGACCACGAGTCGTACATCGCGCAGTATCTAGCATCGACGCTATCTACCGTCGGAATTGCAACCACCGTGGGAAGTGACGATTTACTCGCTGCATTTGCTGCAGGTACGCGTTTTGCACTCACCAGATTTTACGCGTCGTCATGATCATATCTAGGTACTGCTGTGTCATGGGATGGAGATTTCAACGTGCAGACTGAAGGCGAGGCGTTCCCGTCGGTCATGGATCTGGTGCTTAATTGTGGGTGTTTTGTGTATATCGGGGTGTGGCTAAGGTTTGGGGCATTTGATGACCCGTTGTTTTGGGTGTTACGCGTGAAAGACTGATGATCCTCCTCGTCGCGATACTGGTATTGAGACGGGTTCCTTCTCTGTTAGTATTGTATAGATGGATACCCGAGATTGAGTGGTGGTGGGAGGCGCTCTTTGTTGGGCATTTTGGTACGTGTTGGACATTGGACCTGGTTAGATGTTCTGACCAGTGTTATAGGACCGGTGTGTTTCACGATTTAGCCGTCCTGAATTGTTTTCTGACTGTGATTTTGGTAGATGGGAGCCGGGGCCATCTTTGTTTTCACGCTTGCCTTGATGAGGTTGCCGGAGCCTCAATATCCTCCGCAGAATTAGCAAGAGCTGTTAGCGGCTACGTTGCAACCGATCGTTTCCTTTGTGGTATTGGGGAGTATAATTATATGTGAGTGCAATAGACCTTGATTGGTGACAAGTCAAGTACAACAGATTTTCCAGACGGCCTGTCTATTCCGTTCTTTTCGTTTGGCAGTAGTAGCATACAATAATATATTGTACATATATTCAATACAAAAGTTTCCCGCTGTGCATTGCATAGGAACCGTACATGACCTGCTACCCGTACCCGCTACACCCGGGTGGGGAACCGTGCGATGCTTTAGGCCGCCGCCGCCCCGCCCTATGCTCGCAGCTCGCGTCGCTCTGGCTCCAACTCTCGCTTATGCTTATGCTCACCTCATCCTTGTTTTTGCTCGCCTATGCTCGCTCCATCCCTATTATTCTCACCTCTGGCTCATGCTCTGGTTTATATTCAATGGCTCTGCCTCTGGCTCCAACTCCCAAAATGTGCAGTACCACGGTGCTTGTAATAATTTTTAGGTTGTTGAGATTGAGATTGTAATTCCTCATTTTAAAATTTATCCTTTGGTTCTTCCAAGTTAGAACCCGAATGTCAAACAAGTAACCAGATTTGATTGATTGGCTTGAGAGTCAAGACATCCTGAATTCTGAAAAGTTGGCCAAAGCCATTCCTTCAACGTCCCGAACCCTTCCTCAAATCATAAATGTTTTGAACCACCCCCTTGCTCCAATGTCCTGAACACTGTCCATAAAATGTCCCAAAGCTAATTCTCAAATGTCCCGAACACCCTCCTCAAATGTCCCAAAGCCAGTCTTCAAACATCCCAAAGCCAATCCTCGAACGTCCCGAATGCCCTCCTTCAAACGTCCCAAGCGCCCCCCTCCAATGTCCCAAACTCCTTTCTCCAATGTCCCGAACATCCTTCATAAAATGTCCCAAAGCTAATGCTCAAACGTCCTGAACGCCGACCTTCAAATGTTCCAAAGCCATTTTCAAACGTCCCGAACACCTTCCATTATTTAAATGTCCCGAACATCCTTCATAAAATGTCCCGAAGCTAATTCTCAAACGTCCCGAACCCCTTTCTCAAACGTCCTGAACGTCCCCCTCAAATGTCCCAAAGGACCCCATTAAACGTCCCGAACATCCTTCATAAAATGTCCCAAAGCTAATGCTCAAACGTCCTGAACACTGACCTTCAAATGCTCCAAAGCCATTTTCAAACGTCCTGAACACCCTCCATAAAACGTCCCAAAGTTAGTTCCCAAACATCCCGAACCCCTTTCTCCAATTTCCCGAACACCCCCCTCAAATGTCCCGAACACCCTCCTTCAAACATCCCGAACCCTCCATAAAATGTCCCAAATGAATGTCCTGAACGCCCTCCTCAAATGTCCCAAAGCCAGTCTTCAAACGTCCCGAACACCCTTCCTTCATTGTCCCAAAGCCAATCTTCGAACGTCCCGAACACCAGCACCCTCCACAAAACTTCAAAACTCCTGAGCACCCTTCCCGCCAGAGATTCATTTTGAGGTCCTCGATGGTGATGTGATCGTCGTCAATATGCGACATAATTTCAGCAACAATGTCTGCGGGTGCCGTTTTGGTTCCATTCTGAGAGAGTATATGCGCATATATGGGTTGTTCGTAGCTTTTGGGCAGCTGTGGACATGATAGAGCACCAGATCTCGATGTATGATGTATTGCTGCGTGGAGAGAGATTCGCTAGGGACTCGACGCTGGAGAGCTGCTGGGCTAGCAAAGCGAAATCGTCAAGCAAAAAGGACACGAAGCCCAGTCTCGTCGCGTCGCGCGACCATGGCCGAGAAATCAGACGGTGAGATTGCTCTCTTATTATAGCCTTGTGCTTACTCCCTCTATATCAAGCCGTGAAGAAGAGTTGTTCTATCTATCTTTTTGTGCTTGATGAATACTGACGTGCATATAGGCTCCAAGACCAAAGCACAGGTCGAGATCCGTTCCTCCGGTCTGCGACCTCTCCATGCCACCCTCGATGATGAGCTGAAGTTCTTGGCGTCCACAATAAATGTTTCGGTCGAAGAAATGGTCTAATTTGTCTCGGAAAGTCACTGAAGAAGGGTGAGCCGCGGGACAGAGAATGTGGAAAGGAATACGTACAAGCGCCTGTTTGATACGAATTTCGCCCCGAAGTTGACTTTTGGATGTCAACCCGCCGTCCTCTGAACAGAAGATCTTCATGAGTCGTGTTCAGCCACCGCAAATTTCCGGATAGTAGGGTCGTCTCTGATGCCATTCATTCAATTGCCGGCGCCATTGAAAAGCTCATCGAAGTGCTCCGTGTACTTGCCATCTGATCCGTAATAAACCTTACAACGATCCGTCCATTTACGTCCGTCAGATCTAGCTTGAGGTTCGAGAATATATCCAGGCTTCAGAAGCACACTCCGCAGCTACTCAGCACCCTGTCTGAACCATGCACGTAGTTCAGGATCACGTTGGGCACCGTCGGCGATTGCGTAAAAAGGGGTCGAGGATGAGATCCATCGAGAGTCCATTCGCAAAGCGCTCCATAATCGTGTGCAATTGGATAAGTGACGACTGAAGCTGGCTCTGAGCAGGGATAGGAAATGGGATGGAAAAAGAGAAAACAAGGAACATAATTACGTAAATCACGCCCTCCAGCTTCACTCCTGGCACCGTTTACAGCGTCTCGCCTATGGCCAGCGTAATCTTCAACGTAGTCTAGCAACCAGCCCAAGGACTCTTGATAATCGCTATGCTTTTGACAATCAACGCGAGTGAAATGATGACCAACGAAGGGATACCTTCGGAAATACTCCTCAGTAAAAAAATGCTTGCCATTCAACAGCTTATCATTCACGCGATCCTTGTCCTGCTGAGGGATCGCATTTGATAGACTATTCTGGAGGTGTCATAAGTGTACGATGATGTACTCAGCCGGAATACCACAAACCTTAACTTTTCTCATGATACCTGAGACCTTCTTCCCTTCCTCATCGCTCGTGCTGACTTCGGCGTCCACCGATCTTGTGACCTCTCCGGGATTGATGGCGTCTAGCCAGCCATTCACCCCAGGAGTCGGGTTTCGGACCTCTCCTCATCTAGAACAGAATAGCCTTCAAGAGCGCCCTCGTCGACACCCTTGAGCTGCTCGGCGCTGGGAGCGATTACTTTGGCTGCGAAAACTCGCCCAACGACGTCAAAATCCTTGATCAGTTTCTGGAACTCGGAATTGATTAAGACAAGGTTGACGAGCGTGCGGACGTGGCGCGTAGCTGTGGGGCCGGGTCAAGCTTAACTAAGAAACAAATAAACAAATAGGGCGGGTTCACATACCGGTATTGGCGTCCGCTTTTGCCTTCTGGGGGAGGCCTGTGTTGGGATGGTGTCGGTAGTGGCGTCGGTGCTGGTAGTCATATCACCCTATCATTTGGCACCTTTGCACGTGTCCTAAAATAAATTGAGTACACGTCCTAGAGCTGATGACGCACCGGTTCCATGAGAAAGAAAGTCTGACTTGAGGTCACATAAAGTAGCTGGCGGAGGTGGGAGGAGGCACCAGAGATTGGCGGGAGGGCCGAATCGACAACGCTAAGCTGGCGTGTAAGCCTTGATGATGTATTGTGTCGTAAATGCAATGGACTCACTGGGCGGATGCTGATACGCGTCTCTGAGCTTCATCCATTGGCCAACGGAAATGTCGTCCCAAGTGTGTGAGATACCAGGTGTCGATCTCAGAAAAAGGGCTTGTATTGAAAGAATCCTGAGAGAGATCAAGAGACTGAGAAAGAAAGAAAATCAGCAAAAATACAAGGAAATTAAAGAGTACGAAGCTGACCTAGTATAGATATGTACACGCCTTTGCGAAGCACCCGCCCAAAACGTGCCGAGGCTTAGGCAGAAGGGCAGAATAAGCAGAGCGGCTCAATACTCGTGCAGGTGGGTATGCGGGCAAGCGACGGGGACGAGGCTTGCCGTCGATGTAGTCGGAGAGGGGTTGGTGGGAGTGAGAAGGGTAGAAGAGATTGATGCACGCAAAACCGACGTCTTGAACCTGAGAATTTGCTGATGAAAGGGTTAGATGAAATTCGGAGTACGAAGTCGCTGCTCGACGCGCTGCATATAGTCAGGTCAACGAGAACTAAAATGAGAAAACAGGAAAAGGACATACAGCATCGTCCAAGTCGTCTGTAGGGCTATTCTATTTACACCCATCCCGGATAGCACCAATCTCCTTTGTCGTCGTCGACTAAACACCTGGAGCAGGTTCAAAGATGTCCTCCAAGTGACTAGTTATCATCGGCATCATCGCAAAGAGACCTATATCGAACGCAAGGGCTGTTGCTGAATTTCCTTCTCAGCATACCGAGAACGAGTCTAGCCATGTCGACTCCAACGGCTGAGGCTGGGGCGCCCATATCGACTTCGTACGTCTGGACTGTCAAGGGCAAGCACCGTTCTGTGATGGTGGACTATGATCATGAACGGCGAGAAAGACCTGGGCGCTGTTGGCGGAGGGGAGAGGGGAAGTAATACTGTGGAGGTAAAAAGACAAGAGACGTCGCAGAATGCACAGTAGTAGCGGGTAAAAGGTGCCTATGATCCGATCGTTGTGAAGTCGTCGCTGGTCATGGCGTCGTTGGACTTGGGGTACCGGTCTTCATCGTTCCCTCCCGTTCGCATTTTCCTGCCCTCCTACAGCTCCGTATATCCCTCATACACCTTTTCTCTTCCCAAAAACGCCTCTCTGGCCTCTACGCGTGCCGCCGCCGTCGGTGTCGAGCTTTGGGTTGATTCTGGGCGTGCGCGTGGCCCCATGATCTCAGATGGCATCTGATTGTCAATTTTTTTACACGCTTCGCATGCGTTTGTGCTTGGAATACCATCGTTCGTGGCGATTGGTACCGATCTGCGGGAGGGTGGTTATGGAGAGTAGCCTTGGTAGGCATACTGGTTGGACCAGATCTGAACAGACAGCGTGAGCAACAAGGGAAAGGGTGGTGGAAATGGTGTACCTTTAGACAAGGGGATGTCGTCGCATCGGAAGGGAAGATGGATTGCAGGGATACTGAGAGAGGTGAGCGCAGTTAAAAAAAAACCAAAACGCTGAGCACACGCACCTGGAATCCTGTGTATCCATCCAAGATGCGCCTTCAACGGCTTTCTTCGATCCATCTTTATGTCGTCGAGCTCTCACTTTGCTTGCTGGTCATGCATACGGCGTTCAGTGAGCATACTGGTGGGTGACGGCCCATCCTCAACGATGTTGGGCTTGACGTGTGAGTACTTAGGCCTTATAACTGGTCGAAGGGGCTGCTGGAGAGTTGGTTATGATTTTCAAAGATGTCCCGATTTATAATCAAGGATGATAGCCAAAAAAACGTGTCGTGGTGGAAGTAAAACTGGGATTGATTATTTTCGAGTGCGATCAGCTCGGCTCCTTCCTACGTGAAGCATGGATTGCGCAAGCAACGGGGAGGTCTCATCACCTAGTTACACCTCCAACAAACAGACGGCCGTACCCAAGAACTCAGAGTGGAGGTTATTGCTTGACATTTCTTGATAAGATAGACATCCGTTCATATTCAGCACAGCAGTTACATGAAATCATGCTATAATCCTATGTCAGAAGGACATCAAGTCGTCGCGACGAACGTCAAAAAGGCAGACGTACAAATACATTTATCACACTTCATTTTCAAGTCATGAATACCGCAATCCCATCAACAGTCGCACAGAGCTAAAGTGATCCCGTACTCCCCAACTGGTACGCATATATGCGATGCTCTCCTTCAAGTCTAACAATGATGCAGCCAAAGGGTATTGACGGAGAAATTTAACGTTCATCTCAACAGTTCGGGCTGCGCTCGGGACCCGTATCTAAGCATGGTTCAGCTACGCCTTTGACATAAGAAATTAAAGCACACCGGAAGATTTGTCCTCTGCGTGGAGTGTATGCAGTCCTTGGGTTCTCTATGAAGCGACGTCCTATTCGTTTTGCGTTGCTATCAAGGACGAGACGACCGGATGCTAAAAGGTGCATGCATGAGTCGTTGAGAGTTTGCTCGTCGTCTGAGAATCGTGCGGCCTCGTTGGAGGGCTTGTGCTGCGAGGGACTTTAGGACAGCAATGGTGGTTGCTCACCAAGTGGTATCGATCACGGTAATGCGCGGTCGAGGGCAATATCGGATTTGCACTTGTGTCGTCGTCATCTTGGTGTCATCTGTGGCGTAGTTTGGAGGATAATCGACACCCAGATGGACGTCATCGTTGCTGCCATCATTGGACATCAGGAGCCCGACCTGTTCCCACCCTGCAGCTCGCACTAGTCCATCCTCCCACACCCTCCACAGCACATTCACCCTCCACGACATCCATGCCACACTCTACAGAATGACCCTGCCACCTTATCGAAGCCTCTCCGCTCCTCTCGTCGCCATCATAATCATGGTCGGTCGTTGACCTCCTCCCAGCTTTTATAGGCTCGTATCCCATACTTGCAGATAATATCCCATTTTCGATCCGCTCCTGCGTTCATGGCCATTGCAGTGTGCAGATTCAGCGTACGTGGGTGAATGGGCCCGATGTCGGTGTGGGGAGGTGAAGGGGTGTGATGGGGCTCATTCCAACTTCTCGTAGCTGCGGCGGGTGTTGTCATTGTCGTCGAGGATAGTGGAAGTGCAGGTCAATTTTGGAGGAAACGAAGGTGCCTCTCATGAGAGCTTACGGGGCTGGTGATAGACCCCGATGTTGGTACTGGGTTTTGGGGGCGGCAGCAGCGGGGGCATCAATGAATATATCACCAACATCTCGGTGGCGGTGGCATCCTTCATGTCCTTTGGTGGTGAATCGGCGCCCTAGAAGTGTCGCTGTCATCGCTGCACCCCTCCAACCTTCCTCACGAATCACCTGCCCTTCATCGACCTGCCTAAGCTCAGCACCACCCTCATACATTCCATCCTCTCGCAAACAAGCCACCTTTCCCACTGCACAGGCCGTCGATGTTGATGTCGTCGAGGTCCCAGATATGCTGGCAGCTGGGGAACTTGTGTATGGCACCGTGCTGCCAGATGGCGCCCGATATTTGACGTTCTTGTAAAGTCGGAGTCGCTTCGTGTATAAATCGCTGGGACTGGCTGCGATTAACGCCGATCTTCGTGTGGGAGGAGGGTTGACAGGCGAGGGTAGTAAGGCTTGTCGTATACAATACATATCGTCGTAAGGGCATCGTGGGCATGCTCGACGTCACTTGCAGGACGTACTGCCTCGTTCGAGGGCGTACACGTTACATGGGGGGTACAGGGCACTCGGTGCCGGCGAAACGCAACAAGGAAAAGGCTACGTACACAAGTAAGCGATACGCAGAGCAATAGGAAAAATTAAAACTCACCTTTCGTTCATGTCGAGCATAACATGGTAGGCAAGTAGGCAAACGGTAGGGTAGTGATAGGCCAGAGGAGCAAGTACCGAACCCGAGCAAGTGAGTGGGGCACATTTCTCGACGATCAGAGAGGCCCGTTCACGAGATACCACGAAGGTCAGCGATACCCTGCTCAGTAACGACAACGTCCAGGTCATGTTCTATACACATTAAGTTCCCCGTTACGATGCGAACACACATGCGGGAATCTCACCGGTATGGTCCACATGCGAAGCGAATGGAACAATATAACTGATACCGGTGGGGTCAGTGTTGGTTGGTCGACTGTAGAATTATCGTTTCAATGTTAATCGGACTTCAGAAATGCAGCGGGGCTTACCTCTGAATCGACGGCGTGTGTATGATAGAGATGGCGACTGGGGGGCATGCGTATGGGCCCATGCACCCAGATGGTGCCCGATAGTCAAATTTCCTGAGCAGGCGAAGTCATTTTGTGCGTGGATCACTGGTGTTGGTTGCGATTAAGACTGATCTTTGTATAAGTGATTCGGGGTAGGTGGGCATACTGATGGGCGTCCTGGCAGGCGACAGCGGCAGGGCTAGTTATAGACAATACATGCTATCGTGAGGGTATTGTGGGCATGCTTGACGTCGCTTGCAGGACGTACGGCCTCGTTCGGGGCTTATGCGTTGAATGGGAGGTCCTGGAGATCTCAAACCTGAGACCTAAGGTCAAAAAAACCTAAGATACATGAATAAGCAACGGGAGTGAATGAAACATACCTTTCATTCTTAGTGAGGGTGATTTTGTAGGCAAGAGGTAAGACGGGAGGGAGGTAGTGATAGTGAGCAATCAGAGGACCCAAATGAGAGAAAGCGGTAGTGAATTCCCAGGCTTTTGATGAACGCATCCTTTTTTTCCCACGATCGTTCCCAAGAGGTGGTCGGCAAGTCCCGAATAGCATCATTCCCACCAGTATAAGGACCGAGTTTACCTATATATACATATAGGACTCGGAACATCCTGAATTCTGAAAAGTTGGCCAAAGCCACTCCTTCAACGTCCCGAACCCTTCATCAAATGTCCTGAACCACCCCCTTGCTCCAATGTCCTGAACACTGTCCGTAAAATGTCCCAAAAAAATGTCCCAAATGGATGTCCCGAACCTCTGCCTCAAACGTCCTGAACACCCTTCCTTCATTGTCCCAAAGCCAATCCTCCAACGTCCCGAACACTCTCCATAAAATGTCCTGAACGCCCTCATCAAATGTCCCAAAGCCAATCCTCAAACATCCCAAACACCATTCCTCCAATGTCCCAAAACCAATCCTCAAATGTCCCGAACACCCTCCATAAAACGTCCCAAGGCACTTCCTCAAACGTCCTGAAACCTGACCTTCAAACGTTCCGAAGCCATTTTCAAACGTCCCGAACATCCTTCATAAAATGTCCCGAAGCTAATTCTCAAACGTCCCAAATGCCCCCCTCCAATGTCCCGAACCCCTTTCTCAGACGTCCTGAACGTCCCCCTCAAATGTCCCAAGGCACTTCCTCAAACGTCCCAAACACCCTTGCTCCAATGTCCCAAAACCAATCCTCGAACGTCCCGAACACCCTCCATAAAACGTTCCAAGGCACTTCCTCAAACGTCCCGAACGCCCTCCTTCAAACGTCCCAAACGCCCCCCCTCCAATGTCCCAAACTCCTTTCTTCAATGTCCCGAACATCCTTCATAAAATGTCCCAAAGGTAATGCTCAAACGTCCCGAACGCCGACCTTCAAATGTTCCAAAGCCATTTTCAAACGTCCCGAACACTCTCCATAAAACGTCCCAAGGCCGCGGGATGCCGGATAGCGGCACGGAAACATTTTCGGTGTGTCCGGATGAAGTGGCTGTGTCCGGAGAACAGACCAGGTGGGAGGACGTGGGAATCTCAAAGTACGCATACCCTGTTCGCCGCGCGCTGATAGTAATCGGCGATCGCGTTGTGTACATCTATTTGGCAGTCTTCACTTGTCACGGTCCTGATAAATATTTAGGCCCAAATATTTTCTCGATTCTTCTTCCTTAGAGTGGAATATCTCCTCCAAGCCATTTACAGTGGGTTCTCAGATTCAACATTTGCAGTGTATCATTTTATCATTTTACTGCCAGCTTTCGGCTTGTCCTGTGAGACAATGGCCCGGGTCCTCGAGTCCTCCACCGCGTCTGCCACCCGTCCTTGCCCAGATTGCAACCGCACCTTTCCTTCGCACGGATTCACCTTGGATGCAGTGTTGCACAAACTCCGCATTCGATATGTTCCTCTCGCCTCCGAAAGGAATCAAATCATAGAACATGTTTTGCATGCTCGAAGGCATCTTCCGTTATACAAAACCGAAAGGAAACGGCTTCAGGATGCCCTTTTACAGTTGGAGAAAGAAGAGGCGGTATTGGAGCAATATATCGCGTACCAAGAAGGCCTGCTGCCTTCGGTACGACGCCTTCCTCCTGAGGTCATGGCGCGAATATTTGACGAATGCTGTCGAGATGAATTCGTCCCAAAGTCCACCGTCTCTTTGACTGCGCTCCGTCTTAGCCTCGTGTGCCATGACTGGCGAGTAACGATGCATTCATTACCAAAACTATGGGCACGCATCTCCGTATGGTTGAACCGCGCAGACAAGTTGGCATGGACTCATGTTGTGCAGCCCCTCTCACTATACTTGCAGCAGGCCGGTGCCCAGCCTCTTTCCATTAAATTTACCTGCGACCAAACAGCAGATTCCGTGGCTCATCGACTGTTCCGTATTCTCGCTAGCAAGGCAACCTGCCCCCGTATCGAAAATTTGTCGATATGCATCCCACACTCATTACTCTCTGATGTCTCGTTGGACGAACTTGGGTGGAGTTTTCCACACCTGCGTCATCTCAACATGGATTGTTACGGATATTATGAGGGTGGAGCTTTTTATCCTCACACCGTTCGCTTGCATTCGCTAGTTTTGCAAAGAGGCACGCCCCCGATCGAATCCGGTGAAAAAATCACGTCGGTCACACGCATTACACTCATGGAATCCACTCTCGATGAAATAGAAACCGCGCTTCCTCACTTTCCTAATCTTGAACATGCCACATTCAAACTCACGCAAAAAACTACCCATAATGATCCTTGGTCTGATGATCCAATCGTCTTCCAACGTTTGACTAGTCTCACTCTCACCATATTCAACGACGCCGTTCTTACCGAACTGGCCGAAAATATCGAACTCCCACAGTTGAACAGACTGGAGTTCTGCTTCGAGGACGGCTGGGCAAAGCATGTCGGTGCCCAATTGAAAGCGATGGCCGGAATCATCAAGGAGGCTAAAATCGAGACCTTCGTTCTTCGAAACGCTTGGTTATCCGACGTCGATTTTGTGAATACTGTCGTTTCGATGGGTCGTTCGTTGCGTACTCTTATCGTTCACGAGGCGTCGCCGGTTCATGATACCGCCCCTCAGGCCATTCTCACTCCCTTAAGCCTGTGGCGCTTGTCTTGTTACGCGAATAACAGGAGTGGAAGCTATTGCCCGAATCTTCGGCATCTGGAGCTGGTATGGGGTTCCGACGTGGATGAGGATGCAGTTTTGACTGTGCTCGAGTCGCGGAGAGAGTCTATGAGACAGTGTGTTGCTCTTGAATCCGCATTGGTCGGTCCTAGAGCAGGCAAAGATGTGGCCCCAGAGACGATCCACCGCCTGAAGGCTTTACGGAAGAACGGTTTACAGGTGTCCTTAATTTGACCTTTCAGCCCATTTCAGTCCAGTATGTCAATGTACGAATCAGTTCTAAACAAGCAATACACCCTAAGTAATTGCGCAAGGCTAGATTCATAGATCACTTTCTCTCATTCATACCCCGGCCATCTTCTTTAGAACGGAGAACTCCTCCTTGCCTGTTGCTTTGCAAAGTGCATGGAATTTTGAGGACGGATCACTCAAAAGAACCTTGGGTCTGAAAAAGGCGAATGAGAGACCGGATCACATGAAGATACAGCGGGGAGGGTTTTACCTGTCGAACTCCACTATACGACCCTGGTCTAAAAGCATGACCTACGAGCTCGATATTAGCGGGAGAAGAGATCATAGTTGAAGTATTTACCCTATCATAATCAATAACGGTTCTGAGTCGATGAGCGATGGTCAGTATCGTGCTCTCAGAAAATTCTCTGCCAACCATGCACTTGAGTCACTGAAAACCCGAAGAGGCGACAAGTTTCCGCTTACTGTCGAATGGTCTTCCCGATCAGTTCGTCTGTCGCGTAATCCACACTGGCTGTTGCCTGGACAGATACATGAGAACGGAAGTCGTGGAACAGCGATTAATACTTACCTCGTCCATGACTAGGACTTTTGACCGTTTGAGGATGGCTCGAGCCATACACAACAGCTGTTTTTCTCTGTAACATGGTCAATCAGATGTATATCAAGCGAAACAAAGACGACCGACCCGGTAGAGAAATTGTCGCCTCCCTCCGAAACAGGCGAATCAAGATTGCGGAACATATTGGCATTTACGACATCGTCGTCTTCAACAGAAGTATTGGCGGGAATCAAGTGTACTCGTCGCAGAGCCTCAAACTGAAAAGGTATTTCATTGAGCATATTATAAAGGTCGCCGTCAGAACAGACTTACTATTTCGGCATCCTGGTATTCTCCGAAGACGTCTAACGTAGACCTTACAGTACCACTGAGAATCGTAGGATCCTCTGTGCGAGATTCAGGAGGAAGAACAACCATACCAAATCGAGCACTCACGAGGTATGATGGTAATCTTGCTTCGCAAATCGGTAAGGCCAATCGAAGCGATGTCGAGATCATCAACCAAGATACGACCCTCCGTCGCCTCCACAAAACGGAAGAAAGAGAGCGCAAGGGTGCTCTTCCCAGAACCGGTCCTTCCAAGAATGCCAACCTACAATAAACGTTAATGAAGGACCGTTACATGAGTTACGAGCTCAGACCCTTTCACCGGGCTGGATTTCAAAGTTGAGGCGATGAAGAACATTAGGTAGGTCCGGCTTGCTTGTTCGTCAGCTCACAATACCAGCATCTGGATGTGAATGTGCCTACCGCGTATCGAATAACAAGGTCCTCGCACTTGATGGCCCCACGGGATGGCCACGACTGAGGAGGCCTTGGTTCAATGAACTCAGGAGGCTCGCGAACAAGTTCCGAGTATTCTTTCACTCTTTCTAGTGCCACCATTGATTGTTCCAAACCGACAAAACGACGAACCTTTGGGATAATTTTAGTTGACGAATGTAATCCACGTGTAAGAACCATACCATGAACAGTAAATCGTTCGTAATAGAACTAGCGAAGGCAAGAACAAACCCAGCTAGAGATGCGTCAATCCGGGGAGTCAAGACAGTCACCGCGGCGGTGACGCCGGTGATTGCACATGAAAGTAAATTGAACCGAATGGAAAGCCATCGGTTCACTAACGGGCCATAAGAATCTATAGGGTAGTAGATGACAGTAGCTCACCTCCCCACATCCAGTAATAAGGATTAGAGTTCTGTGGGGACATTACTATCATCAGGAATGGCCTGTTACAAGACCCGGTGTGCTTACAGTGTCAACACAGCGAAGCATATCTCGCAAGAACTTTGACGAAGCACCAAAAGCCCGAATTATTGACACTCCGGCTATGGTCTCACCATAGATCGAATATAGCGGTGAGCGAGTCACCGAGTCTAGCAAAAGTCAGTCTGGTATTCAACTCATTTTCAAGGAAGGAATACCAAGACGGCGCATATCACGTGAGGTCTGTCCGTAGACTTTGGCAACTGTAAGAACGGCGTGTTCCATTAGTTTTAGAGGCTAAAAAGATAGTGCGAAAACAAAACATACCGTTATAATATATTATACCGAGGACGAAGGCGGCAGCGATGAAAGGTACACCGCCCACGATGCTGACTATGACTAACGTTGTCAAAGACGACATTGCAAACATGGTAGTTCGTCCAAAATTGTCCGATAAACTGCTATCGATGCCTAGCAGGGAATCGTGACTTTCTGGTCGATGAATACAGAAAGAGCAGATAATAGATACCTTCGAAGTCTTTACCGAATCTATTCAACAGGCGCCCACGAGAAACGGTATCATGGAACCTAATATTGGCGAAGAGAACGGTTTCCAAAAGTCCTGCAGTGAAGAGACATTAGAGATAAGAAAATCGGGGATTATAGAATGGAATATACTTTGGTACAAAACCACAGATGCATGAATCGACCCCTTATCTAGAATGTTATGTAAGAACCATGGTTGGGCTTAGTGCATCAGACTCACAAAGAACAAACCATCGAAGGGTAGTAATAATCAGGCCAATAGCTGTGATCTAATAGTTCCTCCGTAAGACAAGCCAAATATTCGTCGCAGCGATAGACTCACGATCGCATACATAGTGACATAGTACACTGGACCTTTCGAGCCATCCGCCTCTAGGACTGCATGCGACCAATACCTGTACGTCGTTAAGATGAGAGGAAGGAGAGAAATAGCATGTCACGTACTTCAGCCACCCATTCTCTGCAACCGGACTC
Source organism: Armillaria solidipes (assembly GCA_022818035.1). Taxonomy (NCBI): domain Eukaryota; kingdom Fungi; phylum Basidiomycota; class Agaricomycetes; order Agaricales; family Physalacriaceae; genus Armillaria; species Armillaria solidipes. Next base: position 3,084,908 of record JAIWYQ010000007.1, on the reverse strand, counting down.
AAGGCAGCCAAGATGAAAACGCCTAAGAATACAGACCAATAGACAGAGGACCCGCATGCGTTTATGTAAGTCAACCAAATATCCTTTCCAATTCTTCCAACGGCACGCTTTTCTTCTTCAACCAGCTTGCGCGGCGGCTTCTTACTGGCAACTTTCGTTTCCGCCACTTCAGAAGCAGGCGCCACGGTTGAACTGGATTCGGACTCATCGCCAGAGCCAAATCCAGTTTCGATTGCTTCCTCCTCTTTGTCATCTGCGGCATCATCTTTGTCGTCAATGAAGCCGGACTGGACTAAGCTACGCATAACCCCGGACCCCTGGAAGTCTTCGCGGGCCCCTTCAAACAGAACGCGCCCATTGTCAAGTGCTACAATGTATCCAGCCCCTTCGGCACAAAGTTGAACGTGATGAGAGACCAGGATTACCGTCCTCCCTAGAAAGATCGTTTCAAAGCAAGCAGCAATGCCATTGAGCGCAACGAACCTTGCATAAGTTCGCCCTTCAAGCATTCATGATACAGATGATGAGCTGTATGCGCGTCAACTAAAAAGGCGCAAAAGTCAGCAATGCCGTTTAGCTCGAAACATATGCAGACATACCTGCGGACAGAACATCATCTAGAAGTAAGATAGAAGCACGGGAGTAGACTGCCCGTGCAAGAGACACTGGTTATTGTTTAACGTTAGACTCTGACGTGGGAGCTGAACAGGATAAATTCTACCTCGAGCTTTTTGGCCTCCAGATAGGTTCACCTGCAGGTGTGTCATCAGTAAATAGCCATCAGAGTGACGGTAGAACATACTCCACGTTCTCCAATCTCTGCCTCGTCTCCATCCTCTAATATCTCGAGATCTGTCGTAAGAGCACAGACCTTGACCAAATTAACGTTCAGAACATGATCACTAAGTAAGTTGTATGCCACACCTCCAACGTTTTTCTGTAACGCTCGGCATCAAATGGCAGGTTGAAAAGAATGTTATCTGGGAATGGGCGTCTTTAGGATATAGAACATGATGGGGTATAACGAGGACGACACCTTTAATGGATGCATTACGGAGCCAGGCTGCCTAATCGTTAAGAATGGTGAGATTCTATTACGCGGAAGCCGACATTACAATTCTTACCTGCGGAACATAAGCGCAGATTCCTTGGATAACCCACTCTTCTCTGGGCAAGATTATTTTGAAGGATGCTATGGCATCAGGGGGTGAACGCGGACAAAGCATCTGCCCTGCAAGTATATCCGCCTCACCTAGCAGTGCTGTGAAGGTATCGGGTTAGTTTTATTCACAACTCGGACAGAATAAACGCATACCATGAAGAAGTAGTGTCTTTCCCGACCCTAACTTACCGCATATCAAGGAGAGTTCCCCTGGAGGGAAACGGAGAGACAAGTCGACGAGTATGAACTTGTGACGCGGTGTAGACGCAGCAGAGGGTGTTTTGCTAGCAGCTATGCGATCTTGTGGCCATGTAACGGTGCAGGACTGGAGGGCAATCGTTTGGGACTGCTGCTCAATGGGTGGAACAGGAGTGACTTCGTTAGCGTTTAGATACTTTTCAATCCGGCGCATCGACACCAAGCTCTGAAGCATATTGATGAAAGTCTCAGGGAGCGCGTTAAGAGCGAATTTTAACTCGTTGAACACTGTCGAGCGTCATTAACAGTATCCGTAAATCGGGGAAGTGGTCTTACCAACAATCTAAAGAGAATGCGATAAGATCCAGCCCACGGACAGGAGAAGAGTACTTACGGATGTGAAAGCAATGGAGGGTGTCAGGTCCTGCTTTCGAATGACGGTAAAATGCCAAAACGAGACCAAGGTGACCAGTATGGGTGAAGCGTTCCTAGCTAGATGTTAGCCATATGTGCAGTGCAGAACGGCTGATCCCGCACCAAATAGCATTCCACAACGTCTGATTGTGTCATATTGTTAGATTGGAAGAACATTACTTTCTGAGTAAATGATCACCTCGATAGTGTAGTTGAGCTTTTGGTATTTTAGCTCCTTCTCTCGGATTTCAAGGACTCGCGCTTCGAAACTGCGCTCCCAGGCCATGAACTATACATCGAGCGTCAACGTCCAACTGATGTTCAACTTGGGTTGACAATACCTTCAGCATACGGATGGCACCGAGGATCTAAACAGAATGATGAATTTAACTAACGTAGCCGACGAAAGGAGACTGACTTCATTCATAAGAGATATCCTTTCGTCACGAGCTTTCATGAGGTTATCTTGGGCACCTAAAAATGGTTGGTTTGATGAACAGCCGCGGACATTTGCTATCACTCACCAACGACCACGCTTCCCGCGAAGTGGTTCATTGGCAGGAATAAGCACGTCACTGCCAGCCCAAAGAAACAAGAAACCCCTTTGATACGGTTTAGCCACCGCTAATGTATATTAAAGGCGACTCGTTACCAAGAAGTTTATATAGAAATATGGAACCAATGACGATCTCAATTGGCGAGTCTATAAAGGTGATGTTGAGATGATGAATACTTCCATGTAAACCAAACAAACCTACCAATCAAAGTAAACATATGCCACGCAAACTCAGCGAGCCTGTCGACGTCGGTAGTCATCAGGGTCATGATCTGCGCCTTGCTGGAAAAGTCGTCTTCGTCGTCCTTCTTGTCATCCGAGTCGCCGCTCTTCGTGCTTCCATTCTCCGTCGGTGTCTTTTTGGACGTCGAGGGTGCGGTGGACGCCACGTCCTTGCGAACGAGTGTTTTGGCAAACAGAATAGAATTCAGTTGAATCTTGAATCGGACTTGCAAAACCGTCGTGGAAAGTGACCAGAGTTGTCCGGTGACTGCAAAGAAATGATTATGATTTTCAGTGCAAGACATTATAGGGCGCTCACTCATATACGAGGTAGCGTTAGATCCAAACAATCCTGCTACGTACACCCAACCCCATCTCGTATCTCTGCGCTCGTGGTCGACTTCGAGATATGCAACGAGCTGCTGCAAGAAATACGGGGGTACGTAATATACACATGCACTGACAGACGCGAGCAAGAATTGCACAAACAGCCCCATGAAATTCAACCTAACAAGTCGATATCCGAGATTCCACCCTGAACCAGGTTTGGGGCTCCATGAGCCGATTTTCCAGTTTATTGTCCGGACGGCGTTCTTCATTCTTGTGTAGTTGAATGTCGCGCGGAGACCCACGGGCACGATGGGCAGGTCGCTTATCTCTAAACTGGTAGCGGCGTTACCAAGCATGACGACTTTGGTTGAATACGAGAAAAAGAGTGTTCCCCAGGGTGATGCTCCTGTTGTGGTAATATTAAGAGAAGAGCGCAAACGGTGTCAATCTTCAACACTTACCTGTCACTCCGGTTACGTTTACTTCGTCTTTGTTAGTTCTTGCAGACGCCTCTTTGGTGGAATAGATATCCTTGGGTTCATAGTGCAGGGGCGGTCCTCGTGGCGTAGTAAAGGATAGCAGGCACGTAATCGTGTAGATGAAGAAAATAAAAACCCACGTCCACGTGAAGACTTCGCTTGGATCCACAGAAGTCGCCACAGGTGGGGAGTTTGTTGGGAGAAGAATAGAAATCCCAAGGAAAACGGTAGCCAGCGTCGTCAATGTCGTCAAGTGGAGAACCGACTCTGAATGAGGACCGGGAGCGTCCTGATTGACAGACCGGATGGCAACTGCAAGAACGTAAAGAGAGAAAAAGACGTGGATAGCATAGCTGGCAACATCCGAAGGTTCTTCCTCAACGATGGCCCAGCCAAAGCAAATAGTTTTCAAGATAAGGATGGCAGCAAATAAGAACGACAGAATGATTTTCCTCCTCCTCATCTTAAAACACATTTAGTATGTGGGATAGAAGACTTAAGCATTATTACCTTTTCCCAAAACTTTTTCTCATTAATGGGTATCCCGTCTATAAAATCGACCGGCTGAGACACGTCGAACGGATCTGGAGAGTCATTATCGTCGGAATGGATAGGCAGCTGAATTTTGCCCTCCCGAGGACGTGTGACATAGAAGATGACGACACTGCAAACGGCAGACGCGCCCAGGACGACCGCGACCTCATTTTGAAAACGAGGCATGAAGAAAAGAAAGAAACGACAAGCTCGTCAATGAGTCAATTTTCCCGAAAGAACGCTTTACTTAAAGCGGCTCCGCTCATCGGACCGAGACCCGCTTCATATGATTGACAAATGATATTTCGAGGATTGGGGTGACAGGTACGGCAGGTTAATTCCTGAAAGATTAAAATAATGATGCCAGATGGTGCATTCGTATTCTAATTTCGACGATCGAATGCTCTACATTACATGAGGGGGCTCTACTAGTTGGGTTTTGCTCGTCTTCTCCCTATTTTGTACCCCCATTGTATCTGGTGCGCGAGATGTATATCTACATCAAGGTCCTGCGCATATCTCAGCACGAGACCTGGATTCTGTTGGAAGGCTCTGCCGCACAATACCACATCAGCTAGACCATTTTCCAACACGCCTTGCGCCGTGTGACCATCCGTTATACCTCCTACTGTGGCAACCAGCAATCCAGGATTAGTCTTCTTTACGTCATGTGCTAACGGGGCCTGATAAGCAGGACCAGGGGTAAACTTCTGTTTGATGTTGTTGCCGCCCGAAGACACATCCAATACATCGACACCGTGAGCGGCAAAAATAGGCGCAAGTCTGACAGTATCTTCGGAACGCCATGAGGGAACATCGGGGAGCGTTTGTTCTACACATTCACTGCCTGATATTCTAGCGACAGGCGTGTTAATAACCTTCCAGTGACATCAATCAAATTGACCCACCTGTAGAAAAGCGGCATTTCGGGGGGGATCACCGACCTTATCGCGTCGATTACTTCCAACACGATACGAATGCGGTTTTCAAAGCTTCCGCCATATTCGTCGGTGCGATGATTACTTGTTGGGCTCAAGAACCCAAACAACAAATAACCATGCCCACCGTGAACTTCGAGAGCATCGAACCCAACTTTCACAGCTCTCTCAGCCGCCTTCTTGAATGCATCCACCACCTCTTGGATCTCCTCCTTAGATATCTCCTTCGGCAACGGATAGTCATCATTGAATCGAAGCGGCGATGCAGCATAGGTGTTATCAGGCCATCCTCCGAGCTCCGCTGGAGCTAAACTAGTGCCGGGTAACCATGGCGCAGTCGTAGATGCTTTGCGGCCCGCGTGTCCCAGCTGCATCGCGATTTTCTGGTTCTGTGAATGCGCAAACTCGACAATAGGTGCCCAGGCAGCTGCATGTTTGTCTGACCAGATACCAGCATCTTCCGGAGTGATACGCCCCTCTGGAAGGACGGCCGTAGCTTCAGTGAACGTAAGGCCGGGACCACGGGTGAAGATGCCGCCAACTGTGAAACGATAAGATGTTATCAATTTTAGAACATCCATATGGAACATACGGTGCGCAAAATGCCACGGGGTTATCTTGCCGTCCTTCGCTGAATACTGGCACATGGGTGATACCTGTACCAAGGGGGCATTAAGAACCTTATCATCGCTTCGTAAGATGACATACAAAGATTCTGTTCTGCACAGTTAATCCTCGTATCGTGAGCGGTTGGAAAAGGGCCGGTATAGGCTTATCATCGGGTTGGGAAGCAGCAGCAGTCCCAGCCGCGGGAATCTGCTCGGGGGTGAAGAAAGAGACCCCTTTTGCTGGTACGTTAGCGGTCATAACAATAGTTCAAAGGGCTGATAATGAATTAGATTATTGCTCCTGCAGCTTTTATAGGTTGCTTACGGCGGTAAGATTTCGGTAGCAGTCCTCAGCACGCCACTCGGCATCACTCGGCTTGAGTGAATAGAACTAACCGCAAATTGCATCTGGGCTGATTCATCGTGAAATTGAGTAAATGACGACTTCTTCCAGGTCGGGGAGCTGACCTCTGGAGTTTCGGCCGCGATGGCGAACCTAAATACAGAGCTTCTCAGTGAGTTGAAACAGGCGTCTTAAAGTGCCAGCTCTTGTCATGGTGAGCCTGTTCAGGAGTAAACAAGGACATAGATATCCAGCCGCCGGAGCTGTCGCCGCCGGGAAATGCAAACACTTTTGAAATTTCTCGGACTCTGGCAGATTGTGCACTGGTTGTAAGCTGATCGAAGTCCTCAACCTTACCTCGATTCCGACTCGGAGTTCACGCTCAGCATGTCCGACGTCATGATAACTAACCAATGAGACACGATGTCAACTAAGTATGTGAATTCTTCCGAGTCGTAATGCCTAGAAACCCGGCTATCAGTTATCTTAATTAAAGGCGATTTCAAAATTCATCTGCTTCCTACCCAGTGAAGAATATCCAACGATTCAGAGATAGACTCGAATCAGCAGCCTCAGTTGTAAATAAGTAGTAGTAGTAGTACTATGAAGGTCGGGAACAGAACATCTGAGATACCGGATTGCCATTTTCTTTCTCTTGACAGGAAAAATTCAAGCACCACGCGATGTTGTCAATTCACATGAAGCATAGGAGCTTGGGGATAAAGTTTACTGATACACCAAGATACGCTCCAGGCTACCAATTAGAACTTGAATTGGTTCCAAACCTCGACGTTTCCATCCCGACTCGGAGGAACGCCTTCCACGCATTGCTGAAAATAGCTTTTAGTCGCTGCGAAAAAGTTGTGATAGACGCCTACATCATCGCATCATGACTTATGGATCGCCTTATGTCCCCAGTCTTCCTCAGCCCGTGATCCAGTAATCGTTAGGATGTGCCTCTAGATATTGGTACAGAAAGGGGGGTTATTCCTGAAGTCGGAAGGACGGGCAATGCTCTAGGAAAGCGGAACACGTCAGCGTGTGCAGGATTTATAAGAAAACGGATGGATCCCATGCAGTCAGAAGAGGAGCGTGATGCACGTAGAGAAGAAGCTCGGTTGCGGTCATGCATTCTGACGAGACCCATCATCGCTATTGTCGTCGCGAGTTGGTAATGCGTGCATAGCGAAGCTAGGAAGGGGAGCACCCCTCATAGAATAACCGCAAAAAGAAACGTACGGCTGTTGAATTGCGCCGAGAGTATCTGAGAGCACAGGTGCCGGTTGAACCGCAGGCTAGTTACATGAACATGAGAAGTGAAAGTCACATTGTACTGAAACGTCCTTCTCGTGAAAACAGCTGGATCAGACGTTGACACGACTTCTTATCTGCGCATCTCTTGACTAAGTGACGCAAGAAGCTAGCATACCGTTCTTCGCTGAGAACAGGAATCCAAGTCTCGAGTCCTAGTGTCCAGATGTCCGACTAGTGTAAGGGAAGTATGCACGACATAGGGAGACGAATATAGTGGAGATGGCTTGCGAACTAATACCCAAGATACTTATGGAAGGCGACCGTTCGTCTACACCGCGAGTACCTAGAAGTCAGCGCTCTTCCCGAACTCAGGGATTTACTTCTGAGCATGAAAGGAATTAGATAGATATTCATTGACCTGTTTACTAATGCCCTCGAGTCGACGGCGGTAACGAGAAGAGCTGGGTGATTACGTCATCCTTTTTTTCTCTTTCGGCGCCGAACCCCTTTGACGGTCGAAAACCCGAAAAATTTCCTGGCTACTTAGTAAGTCTTACTAAGTTTTAAGTAACTTTAAGTTACTTAGCGTTGCTGTCATGAGGCACACGTTCTCCCGACTCCAACGCTCAATGTATCATCGAACCCATCGTGGAGCTACGGGCCAGACACTAGATGTACACTTGGGAAGCTGGCCATCTGCTTTGACAGCATACGCTTTTCCGGGTTAATCAATCATTAATGTCCCGGAAAGAAGTTAATTTCTTCTATGCAATATTGCATGGAGGAAACACTAGTTCTTAATATCTATGGGCACCAGGCGTATGTGGGTCGAACTCATAAAACACCGTCTTGTTCATAAGCACGCCGTTATCCCGCATCTAGGCTCTTCGTTGAAGCAACTTTGCTCACTCAGCACATTATTCTTACTCACCCTGACGATCAAGAAGTTTTGCCGGTTCTAGCTCGAGCACGTCATACGGGAATATAAAAGCCGACACTCGAGCTTTCTGAGTTTCTCATCTCCACAATGGCTCCCTCAGCTGTGAACGTCCCTGCTCCCGGTGTATCCTTCTTCACTCCCGCCCAGACCCCTCCTGCTGGCACTGCCGTCCCCCAGCCAGGTGGCAGACCGATCCCAACTCTCTTTCAACCACTCACCATCCGCGGAGTGACTTTTCAGAACAGAATCTTTGTAAGTCCAGATACCTATTTCACGCACTATGATTCGCTGATATACTGGTCCAATCAGCTTTCACCCTTGTGTCAATATTCAGCCCAAGATGGCTTCGTGACTCCGTGGCATACCGGTCACCGTTCGTCGTTCCGTTCGGGTTCCCATATGACCACTACTAACAAAACATATTCAGTCGGAGGTATTTTTACCCGTGGCCCGGGCTTGAGCTTCATCGAGGCTACCGCCATCGTTCCTGAAGGGCGCATCACTCCAAATGATGTCGGGATCTGGTCAGATGACCACATCGCGCCTCTCGCGTCGATCGTTGAGTACGCCCATTCTCAGAACCAAAAAATCGCCATCCAAATCGCCCATGCCGGCCGTAAGGCTTCGACGATTGCTCCATGGATTCCAGGGCGGAACCTTGCCGGCGAGGACGTGGGCGGATGGCCCTCGAACGTGTTTGCACCATCACCTATTCCATTTGCGGATGATTACGCGACCCCCAAGGAACTGACCAAGGAGGACTTGAAGGGCCTTTTGGAGTCATACAAGGCGGCCGCGCAGAGGGCTGTGAAGGCAGGCTTCGACGTCATCGAAATCCACGGCGCACATGGGTATCTGTTGTGTGAATTTATGAGCCCCACAAGTAACAAGCGTACAGACGAGTACGGTGGTAGCTTCGAGAACCGGATCCGATTCCCACTGGAGGTTGTTGATACGGTCAGGAACGTTATCCCGGAGTCTATGCCACTTTTCTTTAGGTAAGAGGCAGTTATACGTCTTTGTTGAATCTCCAATTGATAACATTGAACAGAATCTCAGGTTCCGAGCGTCTGGAAGAGATTCTGCCAGATATCCCTTCCTGGCGGTCCGAAGACACTGTCCGTCTCGCTCCCATTCTCGCTCAGCACGGCATCGATTTGCTCGACGTTTCTTCCGGAGGCAACAATCTCAAGCAGAAGTTCACTCATGGACCGGCGTACCAGGCTCCCCTTGCGCATGATGTCAAGAAGAGCAATCCCGGCTTAATCGTTAGCGCTGTTGGGAGCATTACCGATGGACATATTGCGCAAGGCGTTCTTGATCAAGGACAGGCAGATCTCGTGATGGTCGGGAGACATTTCACCAAGAACCCTGGGTTGGTGTGGTCATTCGCAGATGATTTAGGCGTCCAGGTTACGCTTGCCAACCAGATACATTGGGGTTTCAGGGGACGGAGAAGAAAGCCCGCCGATAATTAGACTAGTTTATTGGTAAATGATCCTGTATGTATAGTTTCAATTCAGGGTGTTTGTATTGATACTTGGATGGCGTTACCGGTCAGTTACTCGTTCTCGACTGAATGACAATGGGCTGTAGGGTCGTTTGGTTCACCTGAAACCGTTTCGTTTTTATGAAAGTCATACGAGGACTGGAATCACATTCTCAATGGAAGATTAGAAGTCCGTTTCTCAACCCTTGGATTTGAGGAACCATCGGTCTTGGACCAAGGAGGTGTTGACCAAATCTAGAATGTTTGCCACCACCATCATCTTGTTATGTTGAAGAAGAGTATGTCGCATGACGCCATTACTTTGGAGGATCAAGGAAGCTGAACAGTCCCTACTCTTCTTCTGCTGATTGCTCTCATAAGGCCCCACTGGTGACCAGTCATTTACGGCTCGGGAATTAGTTGTAGTTTGAACTGAATTCCTTTCAGTTTCTGGTGACTTGATTGTGACTGATGCCGACATATATATAACCTGCTTGCTTTGCTACATTTAGGCCACAGCGACGAGCTCACTGGTTCAATTCGGTTTTGAACCGGTGTGATCATGGTAATAGTTATCCCCAGGAAATTTCGCTGATGTGCGGGTGTAAATGTATCCGCGACGCGCACACCACCTGGGCGCCTCCGGTACCTTAGGGCATTCCTCCACTGAGTATCGGAATTTGTCTCTGGACTGCAATTCTCGAGATCCAGGGTCCAACACAAGTTCTCCCCAATTAGCAGCACACCTGCGCCTTGCTGATCGCAGTAAAATCTTGTGTTCGTCGTCGTGCTCTCTCGAATAAGCGTCGCGTATGTACGAGAGAAGTAGGAAGACATAGCAGATCTGGAAATCTTCTCAGTTCTTATACTTGCAGTTGCGGGAAGTTCCCGCACCATGACGCGAGAGAAGTAGTACCTGACTACCGCCCTGCAGATCTCAACAGTAAGTTACTCCATTATGCCTTTACGGTCCGAATAACTGCGCCGGAAAGCTAGTCAGCGAGGCGCCCGCGTTAAGTACGTGATGTACATACACTTGGACAGTCCAACTTCCGTGAATCGTCAAAGCCGCAAGTTTCAGGTAAGCAGCAAGTATATTTTTTGGGCACCACTGGCATGAACAAATTCCGTCACGGTACGGCAGCCGAGAAGTCGAAAAGCAAGTCGGCGGTGGAAGCATCTGTTTGCCGACGCGTTTCAAGGCCGAAGAAGGTGAAGACCAAGGGGTGCACCGAATGACCGTGGCACCTGTTATGTCTCCCCGTAATAAAGTGCGTAACAGTTGTTTCTACAGGAAATAATCAAGGACAAACGACCTGACATTGACAGATACAACTGCCCGAAAGCAAGTGGTCGACGTCGAGTCTAGTGTCCCAAGCATTTTCTGTTGATGAAGGTGTCTCTGTCAATCAGGGAACTGTTGTTTACGTCGTCCCTAAGGTAAATTTGTCTGAAAAACGTCCGGGTCTCGGTGTCCATGGCCGACTTTGCGCGTGGACGTCGATCTCGAGGGAAGACGACGAACTATCACGGTATACAATTTGGAGTGCGACCCTCTGGGGCAGGGAAGACATGATACAATGGCACATGGCGGCGTGAAAGTGCGAACCATGGCGATGGTACTTGGGTACATCATTCATCAGATACTCACGCAATAGCAACTTTGGTGGAGCAACATACAGCATCAGATGCACTCGGTATATAGCGAGCGTTCGAGATGCCTTGTGTTGATCCGCAGGGGATGGGAACGAAGTAACTGTGTATCATTCATTGAAGTACGGCGCCACGAATTGATAAATCCAGACTTCACGGCCCAATGCAGGTACGGCCGAAAGCAAAAGCAGAAATCGAGAGTCGCCCTGTGTTTTTGACTTTGACCGGGGTCTATGAACATTGAAATTTCGGGATTAACTCGCAGATATCAATTCCATGCCACCGGCAGAGAGAACTTGACGATAGGGCGTTGATGAACGTCACTAAGCTGCAGGGTCGGCTGAGCAAAGATCAAGTTGGAGACAATCACGGACTCAGACAGAGAACAGGCTAAGCTGAATCGAGCTGGAATACAGAAAACTTGAGGATAGAGAAAACGGAAAGATAGAGCCAGATAGACACTATGGATTACCGCAGGTACTGAAACATATCGGAGACCTCGAGATGGGCAAACGACGGGTAGGACAGGGCAGGGATGATGGAGTCGAGGAATGGCGCACGGTCCGCATTTAATTTTGAGGATAAGGTTTGGTACTGCGACAGCACGTGTGCATTGGAGATTCACTCAACAACGACATATTTTTCTCTCTCTATCACCTATCTGCCGGACGGTACAGGTTTTCGCAGGAGTCGCAGGACTTGGGCTCCTTTCTTTGTGCACAGTCAGCAGCTGCACAGCCTCAACCCCCTTGTCTCGTTTTTTCACCGTCCGCCAAATCTCAGCCTGAAAGCGGACTCATCAAGTCTGAGCGCCGCCGGATTCTATCGCCAGTTTCAGTCGGAGTATCGACGCGTTCGAGTGAGCCTTGTCTTCGTTCTCTTCTTCCAGCACCGTCGCCGACGCTGACGACGATGAAGCCGTCTTTTCTTCAACATGACGACCGAGCAGCCAAAGCCGGCAGACCCGCCTGTCGCCTACCCAATGCCGCCCCATTTTCAGCATTATAACGGGGGAACCTTCCCACCACCGCCGCCACCTGGTGTCTATCCACCCATGTTTGCGTATCCACCACCGGTTGAGGGGCATCCTGAGGGGGGGCCACCGCCAGGGCTCATTATGTTCCATGCACCACCAGGCATGGTCTATGCTTATCCACCACCACCGGGGCAAGGTATGTTTGCCTTTCCAGCCATGCCAGTTCGCTGCTCACGGTTTCCATCAGTCTTTGCTGTGCCGCCAGGCGCTCCTTCACCTTCAATGTTGAAGCCGAAGCGAAAACAAGTCAAGATGGCCGTGTGTATCCTTTCACCATACTATAATTCAATCTAATCTCCTGCCAGTGCACAAACTGCGCTACTGCATGCAAACGGTGCGACGAGGCGCGTCCGTGCGAGCGCTGTCTCAAGTACGGCATTCAAGACAGTTGCATTGACGGACAGCGTAAAGAGCGCAAGAAGGGTGTCAAACGCGGACCGTATAAACGTAAGAACAAGGGTATGGATCCGACGTTCAGCGACGGAGGTACGTGTATTCTTTGCACCTCTTATTCGTTTCTCATGTTGATCTAGAATTCCCTCAACCAGCTCCACCTGAAAATGGCGAGTGGCAAGCTGCCGGTTCCAATTCTCCCCCTGCCAATGCGTCGACTACTGCAGCTGCTATCCACGCTGTAGCACAGTTCGCAGCACCTCCACCAGAGGCAGGTGCAGGCTACTACCCTCTGTACTACCCCCCGGGCCACTTTGTCACGCAGATGCCAGAAGGGCAAGAGGGCCAACCACAGGTGGTGCAGTATTTCATGGGAGGCTACCCTCCACCGTACGGCTACGCGCCTCCTCCAGGAGCGGCATTTGTCCCGGCTCCTCCTATGCCCGGCCAGTCCGTCGAGGTACCAAATGGGTCCGACAAGCCTGCTGAATCTGCGACCAACAACGGTGTTGTCATTGCTGCCTCCGACGGCGCAGACCCGCTATCGCGTAAGCGAGGACGGGCTAGCAACGGAAGCCCCGGCAAGTCAAAGAAAACAAAGACGTCGGATAAGGATCCCGGAAGCGAGGACGTCGACGCAGATAAAGAGGATAGCGACTCGCTTCCGGCGAACTGATCCATTCCGTGTTATATCTACCACCCCATTTCTTGTTTCTTCTTGTCGTTGTTTTGCTGTCTATCCTGAACGAACTAAATTGTCATTTAATCACACCAAATAGTGCAGCCAACCTTGCTGGTCCTTTGACCTTAGACAAGGCCCTATGTCGTCTTGACACGGTCTGAGCCTGTCATTGGTCAAAAGGCCTGTATTGACTGGTGTCATCATGCCTTCTGTATTCTTTTGGGATATTGGGTACATTGTAGTATAGGTGTACGATATATGTATTGAAATTACCACTGTCCTCAGTTGAGAACGATATAATAATCATTGAACAAGGTCAAGAACCTTCAAGAACTCGGTCGACAACATGTACCAATGACCGAACGGCAACTAAACATTCTCGACGGGTATCCACCGCGCCACTACCGGTATCCAAAACCTGCCCGAAGCAATTTACAGCTTTAGGCGTCACCTAAATTCTCCGAAGCCTCACCGGTACGAAAATCAGGCAACGGTCTCCCTGCACCAACATACCACTCGTTATGCCGGTCGTAGGAGGCCACCAAGTCTCTAGTGTCTTTCCGCTACACGTTTTTGTAGGAGTTTCCGTCGAAGGAATTGGGAGTCTCGGTTCCGAAGATCCCGAAGGTAGGCGCCAGCAAACATTTTACACTTGCCTGAGGGAGAGCGGGGAAAGATGTTAGGCGGCGAGGGCAATTCAAGATGAGTTAGAGCTTGAGGACCAGATTTCCGCTTGACGAGTCGCCTACGATGATGAGATCCTTACCGGTAAAAGGTGTTTGACAGCGTTGATGGTTTCGCGGAGGGATGACGCGAATGTCGCGTCGAAGGAAAGAGATTCGCCAAGGTGTAGGGTGTTGTAGCGGCGTTGGTAGAGAACGCGTTGTAGACTAAGACTGCGATGTCAACCTGGATGCGTCGTCTCTCGGGTTCCAGCGGCAGCTCGGTGGAAGAGGCCACTTGTATAAGAATTCAATATTCAATGTAGATCCTTTATAAAATCACGGACGGCTAATCATGTAGATGAAGGATAACGCGATCTGTTCTCCTGGGGTCGATCCTAGCGAGCTGGACCAGCCATCAATGACGGATGTAATGTAACATTTAGCGAGAAAGCCATTATAGAGTTCAAGCGACGACCTCGGGGAAAGGGGGGGGGGCACTACAGTGTGTTCAGGCGCAACTCGGTGCGACACATCTTATTTTTTCTGGCTGTGGACTTCAAGGGTGTGGCAAGAACTAAATATTGCCAGCCGTCAATTAGAGCATTGATTCTTGTAGCGCAAATTGACTTACGCATTGGCGATAAAACCAGAGCACGTTTCCTGGGGGAGGCCTGGCTCCGATTGTAGCATCTTGCTGCATGTCGAGATTGGATCTGCGCAAGGAGGTTCATTCGGTGACAGGTCATTGCTTCACATTAAATTAATTGGTCGCGCTGATTCACGTAGTGATGCGGGAAGAGCATTAGTTATTACCACGGTCTTCAGTGGTAGTTTTGCGAGTAAGCGCGTCGATCTTCCTAAATGGATAAGGCTCAATCACGTGTATTTGGCAAAGCCTTCCGCAGGACACACGCTCTCTCCGAAAATTTCATTCCAATTCCTGGATTCACCTTTTACGATGTCTGCCATTCGTTCCCTTCGTCAGCTTTCCCTCTCCTCTTCTCGTGTCGTCTCTGCGCGATCCGTGTCGTGTGTTTCTCGTGCACGCTTTACTCTCCCTGCCAGGCAGGTGTTATCGTCGCGAGCATTTTCTGTCTCTGCGCGGGCTTGGGTCAGGGAACTAGTGCGTGATCCTTTTTGCTGAGTTAAATAGGCTATTGACACTTGATGTTACAGCTGATGTTGCTTTGTCGACAAAGCTCGAGGAGGAACTGAGCTACGAACTGGAGGACGTTGCCTCCAAGGAAGTTCCAGAATTCCTGGCCAAGTTCAAGAAGGCTGGTGTATGGACCGTGCGTGCTGATGCCATCCTTGTTCTATGCCTGCCGAACGAACTAAAAATTTCGCTAGATTGAGGACCGTAGATCTAGCGAAGAAGTAGTCCTTTCACGAAAATTCGGCAACGAAGAGTACGCAATTCTCTATTTCCATGGCTATTACATACTCTAATGTTTGTCTTTTTACACGCAGGATTCGTTTGACTTTTGCTATCTCCGATCTTAGGAATTCAGAAGAACCATATGAGGAGGAAGATCTTGATGAGGAGGCCGAAGAGAATGAAGATTCAGAAACCATTGTTTCGTATCCTCTGCATGTGGCCCTGACCATCTTCAAGGTGAGTACCAGTACAAACTCTTCTCACAATTAACTAATTATTTCCAGGGACCTAGCCATGGTGCTTTGGCCCTAGATATGGTTTGCCAGGATGGCCAATTCGTTGTCGACAACGCCGCTTTCTATGAGGATGCTAGCGTCGGTACAAGCCTTACCGCCGAAGCCGACTGGAAGCGTCGGGGACTGTACTTGGGACCTCAGGTTTGTGGTTAATTGTCCCCGCACAAGCTATTTGTTGACGTCCTCCGTAGTTCGATAACCTTGATATAGCTCTTCAGGAAGAATTCGAACGGTATCTGCAAGAGCGCGGTATCGATGAGACTCTGGCAGCGTTCATCCCCGAATATGCCGAACATAAGGAGCAGGAGGTAAGTTGCCATTCCTCTTATCTTCGGTAATGGATCAGCTTACGGATAATAGGAATACACGCACTGGTTGAGGGCTGTGAAGAGCTTTGTTGACGCATAATCTGGTCCAAGGGTTCACCAAAAGACAGACGCTGTCGCGGGGGCTGTTGATTCGCTCTGGGTCTGCAGGCTCTACTGTATTCCATCTGTAATGATATTTTCGCATACATCACCACTCATCAATTTTTATTCACCCCCTTCACAAATCAATCTCGTCATCGCCGAATTTCGTCATATGGCTTACCGAGTCGGATTAGTACGTGTCCGTGTCGTGGACTGTCGTGTCTTGCGTCATTCTGGTCCCAAAGTCGTCCCAAAAGGGAAATATTGATGCCAAATCGAGGAATCTTCTAGAAATATCACGAAAGATTGCGAAAAGACGCGTCGTGTCTCGGAACTGATCTAGGCAGCAGCGCTGTGTCTGATGATGCTGAACTGCGGCGTAAGCGCCAGGTGGGGTGACACTGCATTATTATAAAATGACTTGTTGTTTTCGTTCTTTTGTTGTTCTCATCCTCCTACAGTGCATCGACCCTTGTCCCTTGTTCTCTCAGTGTATATAAATAATGTCGCCCGTTGACATCCCCTCATCGCGAGCCTCCACCCCCTCATCAGAGTCTTCATCCTCATCCTCAATGTCGTCGTCGTCTGGCTTGTATGTCCCCATCCACAAACGCGTTGCAAGCAGGAGCTCCTCCACCTCGCGCGCCACTACTCCAGAGTCGGCCAATGGTCTACGTGAGTGATACAGCTCTTTCTCCTTCACCATCTAACGGGATAGCTTTCAGACTCAATATCCCGTCTGCCGATATACAACATCACCGAGCTCCTGAACATCGGACATCACTCTCATCTCGCAGACATCTCATGTGACGCAAAGACCATGCTCCATGACCGTTTTCCGGAGATTGTCAAGGGATTGGACTGGAAGCCACCGCGGCACTCGAAGGCTGGAAATCCCCGCAGACAGCCAGGGAGGCCAAAGACGGAACGGTCAAATCGGAGGAAGGGCAACAAAGTTGTGGAAGAGCTTAGTTGGAGAGGAAGGACTCCGGTGGTGCGCACCACTGGCCTTGCAGTTCCGATGACGCCCACGGTGCAGGTCGCGTGAGGGGATGCGAATCGGATAAGCGGATTCGGAGAAGCATTGTATAGCTTTGCATGATGTACATGATGAAACGGAACGGAATCTCAATGATGTGTATAGATAATGACTGTTTAATTGCATTGCATTCATCGACCTAGATCATATATCGATCTTCATTCATACCGTATTCGCACTGGTCAGCACTTTAAAGGAGACGTACAGGCCCAGCACAGTCCAGAAACGTAAATCTTAAGAATGCTCGCCGACTCGGAAAGTAGCACACGTTCCCTCAGACCGCCGCGGGCCACCACGAAAATGTCAACATCATTACGCGAAAGGCATCACGGTACAGGCTTCCATAAATCATAAATCATCAAACGGTTACATTGTGGTCTACAAATGATCCCACAACATTCAGGCCGAAATCTTCTTCTTAGTTAGCAATCCCGCAAAAACAGTAGCTAAAGCGAACAGGAACCATTTTGTGAAGGATCGGCCTTCTGTCGGTGTCGGCGGACCTGTTGGTCGTCCGGGTAACGTAGGGAACAGCCAATTTAAGGCATTCAGCTTCTTGTCCTGTTGGAATACTGAGGATTAGTCATAACAAAGCAGCGGCAAAGGACACACGGTGTAAGGAGGATAGCGAGACGATAAAATCTTGTCCAGCCTAAGAAAGAGATCAAAGAGATCAGACAACTAGTAGTCTCCAAATGGAGCGAAGATCGTACCATCCAGGAGGGTCTAGGGACGCGCGTGTGTGCGTAAATGTGTCAAAGCCAAACTAGCGCACAACGCTGTTTTAGGAGGCTTGATGCAGAAGCAGCAACTTGAACTTCCTTACCTTACCGTTGTGATGTCCACCTGGGGGTTGAGAAGGGTTAGAGCAGCGAACGGAGTAGCGACGTGAAAGCACATACTGCCACTAGGACCAATTCCGCCAAACGGTAGACCCTCCGCTGGAAATAGACCGATAATCAATCAACAAGAAGAAAGTACAAGAATGACGGTAGGAACCTGCAACGTGAGTCATCGTTTCATTCATACAAACGGCTCCACTTTGAGTGCTGTTGATAACTAGATGCCTAGTCAGTAAACAATCGTTATAGACGAAGGATTCCCTAACTCTTCGTCTTGACTTCGCTATCCTGACTGAACACGTAGAGAGCCAAGGGATGGTCGCTAGACGTAACAATGAGAATACAAGCAGTAAAGTGCATCCACGATACTTACTGGGCATTGACAAACTTGATAGCCTCGTCAATATTTTCAACGGGTACGATTGGCAGAATAGGACCGAATAATTCTCTGTGCAAAGTATCAGTGAAGAGGCGAAGAGGCATTACAAGGCCCTTACTCAGACATAAGAGGATCGTCGAATGAAACATCCCTCACAACCGTTGGCTGAATATACTTTGTAGCTTCATCGAGTTTACCGCCGAAGGCAATGGTTCCTTTCGTCGACTTTAACAAGTTGGAGAGCCGGTTGTATGCCTGTGGCGAGACAAGTCTGGCGATAGAGTTTGCTTCAGCCTCGGGAGTAGGATAAAATGAATCGTTGCTGGTCGAGTGAAGTCAGCTTATGAAGTTCATTTGACAGATGAGTGGCACACACGCAGCTTTAAGTGCTTCGATAAACTTGTCTTGGAAGTCCTTTGGAACCAGGATGTAGTCGGGCGCAACACAGCTCTGGCCGGCATTCACAATCTTGCCCCAGAAGATACGGCGTGTAGTCATTGGAAGGTCGCATTTTGGGTCAACGAACACGGGTGATTTTCCACCAAGCTGTTGGAGATAAGTCGTCAAAACACGGCTCAGACTTTTTTGCTTGCCTCAAGGGTGACGGGAGTCAAAGTTTTTCCTGCAGCAGAAGCGATGATACGTCCAACACGCCCACTGCCGGTGAACAATACTGGCCCCGTTGTCAGTACTGATCGTCTCTGGCGGAAAGAATAAACGCACTGTGTCCCCATGGGTGTTCCAAGAGCTATGAAGTTACTCATCAGGCCAAAAATGGTCCGCAACCATAGGTATGTACCTTGCTTGTCTCCGCGACCCCACCGTTGACGATACGGATAACCGAAGGGTCGACATATTTGGGGAATAGCTCCGCCAACAAAGAAGATGTGGTCGGGGTCTGTTCGGAGGGTTTGATCACGACGGTATTGCCAGCAGCGATTGCAGACGCCTGTAATCAGCGTGAATGGGCTGAGCGGTAAACAAGCAGAAGGCGTACCATAGGCCCAAAAGACATGAAGACGGGGTAATTGAAAGGACTGATAATGAGCACAACGCCCTTTCCCTGCTTGTAGATGACCCGTCGCATGGGCGTGTAGTTCATAGAGAATGCGGGTTTCTCTGGCTTGGACCACTTCTCGACGTTCGAAAGTGCATCCTTGATTTCAGATACCGAGGGCCCAATCTCAGTACTAGCTGGAAGGTCAGTGACGTTCAAACTTTCGAACCGTACGCACAATGAAACCTCTATCTTTGGCTTGCCCAGGTCTGCCATCAGCGCATCCTCGAACCTGGCGACATTGTCCTTCAAGAGGTACCCGAGCTGGAGCAGGACGTATTTTCGGTATGCTATCGGCTGGACCTTTCCTGACTTGAAGGTATTCGATAAGTCTGCATGGATCTACATGACATGGTCAGCCGCAATGATCATGACAGAGGTGGGAAATCCTTTTGCCTTGTCGATCTCGTCAACGGGAGTATAGTTGAGTTTCGACATTGGGAGTGGTGGGAAACAAAGATGTTCTGGCGCATGATATTATGTAGGTCTGACTCTCATCAAAGTCTCTCATCAACCCGTGACACGGTGATTTACATTGCCGCTTCTATCCGGATCCACCGTCCAGCCGTGCTCAATCTACACTTTCTTTACCGCAGAGCCGCTTTTCCGACTCGGAATTTGAGAGTGTAGGCCTGGATGATTCCATTGCTTCTCAGTTGCTGTCGCCCTCACAAGAAAAATGTGCCTGAACGTTGGCTGTTGACAGATTCAATCAATCCGGCAAGGACGGCGAGTGATTCGATATCGAGCGAATTCGTCAGTGGCTGATCACCATCGACGCAGATCATAATTTATTTCAAGTGAAATTACATATACACACTATCCAATCTCTACAATATCGTCCCAAGGATGTTGATGTCCACCATTCAAGAATCTCTCCCCTTGTCCTGAATCTGCCGCTGGTCCAAGAGTAACCTGCAAAGCGGACTTCTCGTCGACAACATATCCGGAATCCAAATCGTCTTGATCATCATCCTCTAATGGCTCTTCCACGACCATTCCCTCTTCACGAAGTATGAGCCACGTCTTCTCTTTCACCTGTTAAGCAGGGTTAGGACAATAGTTGATCCAGCAAGAAATAACACAAACTTCGAGGTTTTGGGTGGCACTGATCGTCTTGATGATCTGGCCTTCGTGACGCTGATGTAGAGTTCGCCGGAAGGAGCGAGCCAGGAAGGAGGACGTGGTATTAAGAGGCCAGTCTGGTGGAACGAGGGGTATCACCTGTACACAGAGTGAGCAAGACGGAACCACGAACATATCAGATACATGCATCAACAGCATCCAAATTAACAGCTTGCGAGTCGAGTAAGCGGGCTATGCGACTTCTACTTGGATCCCTGAATTGTAGGACAGTCAGCGTGACGGCGACACCTCAAAGACACGAGCATTTCTTACTGAGCAGTTACATAAACCTCTAGCAGTATCTTCAGTAAACTTCGTTTGAGCTCTTCGTCGGCAACTGTTGGTTTTGCTCCGTTACTGGGTTTCACAAACCAGGTCGCTGATGTCCACAATTGTAGGCCGGCTGTATTCTCAGTAGCATATAGCACCACCTTGCTGGGAATCACTTCTCCTCCCAGGGTACAGTACACCTCGGCGGCAGAATTTGAGTCGTGTAGATTGTGCATTAAAATAGATAGTGCTGGGCGATGACTGTCTAGCTATACCGGGATGATACACGTCAAGCTGAGAAAGTGACCTGAACGAACATGAACCTCGCCTTGCCTTCGATGATCGCCATCTCAAGTTGGAGAAGCTTCTGGTATGGAAATAGTCTATCTCTGATGCATTGAAAATCGTACATCGTTGATCCCTGGAGGAACAAGGCGGTCTTTGTTCGCGTGCGTTTGTGATCGCCGTGGGCCATCGCAGATTCGCAGCATATCCAAGCCCTGAAGTTAGGGTGGGCTGCTCAGCGTGGGCGAGGCACAAGGTCCTTTATATTCGATGCGGGGAAAAAGACAATAGAATACTATGTGATATCAAGCAATATCAAGTAAGGCGTACATAATGGGGGTGAAAACAAGGAGTGCACACGCACCTGCGCCCGTGTAAACGTTCGTAAGTCGTAAAAAGAGGAATATTTCAAAGCTCAGTAAAGATTTGACATTTACAACTGGTAGTACATAAACAATACACTTCGACAAAGAGATATACCATTAGGGTAGCTGGATACAGCAGGTCAGAAGGGTTGGCATCGGAGAAATGAAGAATGAAGCTTACGCAGAGAGTCATTATTTGTGGGACTTATTTGGCAGACGTTGCTGAATGACCGGAATGACCAATGAAACCCATGATTCATCCGGATCCGGAAGCTGCGGTGGGTCTTCAACTAGCGCGGCACCGCGAGAAGTTTCGAGTCTCTGTGAAATACTTCTGAGGTCCAATGGCTTCAAGGACAGGAAGATTTTAAAACAGCAGATGTCTACATCTTGGCCTTTGGGAACATCGAACACGATTGGTTTCGTGGCGGTGTTGCCAAAACCAAAAGTGAGCGTGGATCCCGCGGGAATGCAGGAGTCGACATTCTGTTGCCCCATATCATCACTGGTCAGGCTCGGTTTTGAATGGATCCAGGTTTCTAGATGGCATCCAAACCAGATCAATAGATAGCAAGAGGATAAAATAGAGTGGACATACCTATATCGAGCGTGGATGCATCGAAGTAAAAGAGACAAGCGTAGAGATTGAGGTCGCCGTTGTTCTTAAGAGTAAGCCCATAACGGGGCCTCTTCTGTAATGGAAGAGACGTGTCTACGTCGATCCTGACAAGTTTCCCGCTGTCAAATCGAAGAGCATCCTCGCTGCCGACGATAGGTTGTAGAGTCTTCTTAACTGGTATACGTTGAAGTTTATGCATCGTGACGGTAGCGTCGAAAATGTCTATGGTATTTGGACTTTGAACAGTAAGGTGATAGGTAAAGTTGGCATAGTGATTGATGATTCGTTGGGTTTGAGCGATGTCGTCGATGGTAGAGTTAACAACAGAAATTCGAGATGATTCCATCGATCTGAAAAGATTGTTGTCTTTCATCGGTTCGAAGGAAGCTTTATTACCGTTGAAGTAGCTATTTCCTCCCCCTCGGTCAAAGGTGACATTGTCTTCTTTGACTTCTAGGCACAGATCCGCCTCCTGCCGGTTATTGGTACGAGCAACAGGTACTGTCAGCTGCGTTGGATTTCCGCTGATAACCTTTTCCAGAAAACTTGAATGCAAGTCGTCGCAATATATCAATAGGCTTTGGCGAGAGGTTTTCACCAGTCGCGCGTACCAGAAGTTCGGAATATCCTTGTCCGTGAAGAATTCGGAGTCATGAGGCCAGAGGTGGGAGGTGCCTTCCGTCTCCACTTCTTCCTTCACGACCGCAGTACCCAATGGAAGCGATTCAGATTCGGGTAAGTCTGTGCGATATAGCTGGTAGATTGAACCCTTGGTGACGCCGAGGGCATGCCCAGCTTCGAGGATAAGATACGGCTGCTCGTCTTCACGACGGCAGAGGATCATAGAGGTATTGACAGGTTCTTGTGAGGGGTAAAATAGACGTTGGTGGATATTGTTTCCATCCAATTGAGGTGACTGGCTAACAAATGAAGGTGTTCAGCTCAGAACGACGCCGATAAGACCAGCAACACTCACTATGATGGCATTTTATTGAAACGAAGCATCAGAGACCTATATGTCAGGTATGCCCCTGGTGCTTCTCTTACGGCCTGCAGCAGTGCACGAGTGAAAATTCCCTCCTTTTGTCTCTCCCACGCCTTTTGATTACGACCGCATGCCGCCAGGAGAATATGCGAGTCCCAGAGAGAACCCGAAAAGTTTGTAGTGTTTGTAGATTGGCTGGATTTGCGAAATCCGCTGGTTCGACCGGAGTAGATGTCAGAATCACATTGCGCGGAGATTGTTATCTCCTCCTCGCCAATTTCCCGTGCTTTTGCGTCAGGCCCGGGTCTGACTATGGCTCCCCGGTCGATGCCAGCGGAATGACAGCAGTCAAGGATCAACACCTAATAAATGTATTAACGACCCAAGTCTGTGCGCATTACAAGGTCTCATGAAACGTACGATATTGTTCCCTTTGGCGGCCGACAAATCCAGAAGAAGGCGGCTAATCGTCCGGTCAGGGATTCCTTCTACCAGTGTCTTTTCTTTAACAGAGTTTCGAAACGTCATATCGACGGGACATAGCATCTCGATCTTGTTGTCAAAAGCGTGCCATTCTTCCCATTGAGGTGGCTTCTCAGCCACGGCCCCGTGTCCGGCATAGTATATAACGATTATGGCCTTGCCTCGAACGATGTCTTTGCGGGCTTCGAGCTTTACCTTGCTTGCCAAGGTCTCTCCAGGTCCATTTCCCGCGCTTATTCAGCCAGAGAGATCACGTGCACATCCCAATAAGGACTTCCCGAAATCGTAACGTGCCTCGCTAACTCTGTCTCTTTCTTCTTCCACGCTTTGCAAGACTTTGCACCGGGCTACAGCCGACCTAAAATCTGGACTCTTCAAGGCAATTCTGTTTCCTAAGGTGTCCAGGATCCTTTACACGAGTGTTAGGTTCCCTTGTTACCGCGTCAGTACGGTTTCAATAGTCGACTCTGGATGGTTCGCAAGACACCGTGGCGGACACCGTTACCCCAGACCCGAAAGATATCGTATCCATCGTTGAGTTGGTATCCTTCATGCTGACTGCAATGTCGGTTATCCAGAGCTCGCCCCCTGGGAATGGTAACGACAATCAGACAATGCCCTGCCAGCCTGGTAATCCGGTGCTTCCTTTTCCTCTGCTCAGTGCTACGACTGGAGAATTTTTGAGGGTTTCATCCTAAGGTGGGGTGATATATCGTAGCAAACACCGACTCAGTCATGCGGTCTCTCTGGTCCAATGCCGAGCATTGACCCGTGGGTTCGCATTGGTGTCATTCCATTCATGGACCGACGTGACGCTCGATTCGGCTCGAATGGGATGGTATCCGGCCATTCAATAGGTATCGAAATGTACTTCATCGAGCATCTGAATTTCAGCTGGCCGGTGTACATTCGGCGGGACTGGACACCGCTGTCTCTATACGAACATGTGCAATTAAGTTCTTTCATTGAATATCTTGCGAATATCTCCTACAATAATGAATGACTGACAAGTTTCAAAAAATACCCCATTATTGATTCAATGAGCCATTTGAAGACGAGGTACTACTTGGGTACTACTTAACTTTGACAACCGCCAAAGCAAGGTATCGATGTCGTCAACCGACGACCGCTAGTCCCAAAGGCGTCAATGATTTCAAACCTCGTGGCCTCCTGATCACGTAGACTGATTATATTGCCTTCTGGCGCCCCCAGGTCTGTACTGACGTAGTCTTCGAATGCGTCGGCGTCGGCAACGGCACCTTCCAGACGATACTCGTCACGTTCGTATTTGTCAATCCCGATGATTAGCGCAAAAATATTGTTGGTTTCCCTGCATCGTGAACAAGGTAAACAAATGGTGTTTGTGACTTGAAAGCTCAATGGCTTACTTTGCAGCCTCTTTTCCCTTCAGAGACCGTCATTGAAGTTGGTACGGTGTATGGAAGAGAGTGGACGTACACGGGTTTCCATTCCTGCTTTGCGTACATCATGAGTGGGAGTCGCGCTGGGTTTCGAATGCTGTGCCAAGCAAGTCAGCCATACCCAGGATTTATGGAGGTCCGCCTGGCTTACGTTGCCTTTGCTCGACGAGGTAGTAGACAATTCAATCTGTAATAAACTTGTTAACGGGTAAGACTCAAAAACTGAAGAAGGCCTGCTGGGATCAGAGTCATCGATGATAGACTATACACTGCGATGTTTTCAAGACCTATTGGCAGGAGAATCAGAATTGAGCATGATCAACAATCATAGAAGCGCGGTCGGGACACGGTACGGCTTTACCGACGACGTTCCAGATTTGATCAAGATCAATACTGTTCTCCAGCCAATGATCGGAATAGAGAGTTGCTGATGGACGACAATCATGACTCTTGACGACCCAGGGCGACCTCCCTATTGAGATCACATTCACCTTGTCGTCTCCATGGGATTTCCGAGCGGGTGTGTTGTTCTGCATACTTGAAATTCTGTAGCGAGGGTCAGCTATGTCGCAAGGTCCGGAGGTGTGCTTTACGAAAGAATTGTAAGATTGATAAGAGAGGCTGAAACGGTCTGTAGAGTTTCGGACAGACTAGCCGATGTACTCGTACGCCTTCAGTTCGTCTGGAAGGGTTGAGGAGCTCTAGTGTATTGCTAGATGGTAGAAGTGACTGGTGGGTACGTCGTTACGAAGTCATATGGAACCCGTTTTATAGACGGAGGCGTATGATATGCAATCGCCACGAAATCGTTTAAGCGCTTGCACTACCGCGTGTGTTTACCATTGAGTACTATTGTAGTCGCTATCAGTACGGTTCTGATCAAAACCTGGGTGGTACAAAGCAGCTGATTAAGTGGCGTTTGAGTTACGGTCATAGATAGTAGCTAGTACGCCATATGCACTATCTTCAGCGCCTAAAAAGAATTGAATATCTGGATGGCAGGTTCAATGATTATGAAGGCGTAACGTCTCCTCCGCAAGCACCGGAGGGACACCAACCTTTATCGTGGAACGCCTGCTCCCAGTCTAGAAGTCCAATAGGAAATTCCATCGTCTGGAAGTGGTAGTCACAGACATAACTAGAGATTACATACAGTCAACCTGCAATGCGAAAGCATCATTAGAATGAGAACACGTTCTCCGAGCCAGAGGATTGGAATCGAATAGAAAGCAGAAGGCAAACAAGACTAGACCAGAATAACGTGGTTGCCGTCGAGCCACTGTTGCTTGAACTTCTCCGACGTAAAACACTTCGTTCAACTTGACCGCATGGTGGGATAGCTGCCACGCATCGGCGATATTGCTAACCCTTGAGCGCTTAAAATCACATAGATAAAAGTAAAATGTCTAGAACCTTCCAGATGCCGAGAAACAAGTTCTGCCCCGACGATAAGTGGTTTGCCCGATAACCTGTCCACAATCTATGTTCTATTCGTAGTTATTTTCGTTCAAGGCATTGTCGACAGATTGCCTTTCATTATTACTCGAGCTCATCTTCGAGGAGTACCATGCATTCTGGACCACATCAAACGTCAGCTGATATCAAGGATTAAAATATATGCATACCTATTTCTAGAGTGGAGGCGTCAAAGTCAAACGGGTAGGCATACAAATCGACATCAGATTTGTTTTGTATTGTGAAACCGTGACTAGGATGTCGATTCAATCTCGATAGTGGCGAAGTTGGACATGTGAAGGAGGCTTGTCATTGTAAGGTGAGAGATAAATGCGTAGTGATCAACGATGCGCTGGATGCTGGTGACATCGTCGATACTAGAGACGTAGGAGAAAGCCAACACATGGCTTGAAGAGACTACTGCTTCTGCCGCCTCGCTCAAAGTAGATAGTCTCTCCTTCCAACGCAAAGGTCTGCTTGGTCCGGTTGTTTGGTAGCGTAGACAGGAATCGTGAATTTTGTTCGGGTTAATGAACTTTTCGGGTGGTAATGTATGAGCAAGCAGGTCTCAGAAACTTCTATGTGCCAGGCGCGGTGATTTTTACGCAAATGTTCCTACTTCATCTACAACTGCAGCTGAGAGTAGATGTGAGTCGGAGACAAGGTCTGATACATATATCCCGAAAGTAGAATCTTTCGTGATACCATGAAGGGAGCCTGCATACAATGTGAAGTGCGATTGCCGGTCTTCGCGGCAACATAGAATTCTAGAGCTATCAGCGAACTCGACGGAAGATTCGAACAGAAACCGATGCAAGTGTTTTGCTTTGAGATGTGGTGTTTGGCTAACATTTCAGGTTCAGCTCGTAGTGGCGTCAAGATGGGGCCAGCACTCACAATGGTGGTATAACAAGGCGATGCATCAATGATTTGTACGTCAGTCTCCGTGAAGGCATTCTTCTCATGACCTTCAGCAATGCGCGAGTAAAAATACCCTGCCTATCTTCCTCCCACGTAGATTGATGACGGTGCACGCCGCCAATACAATATGCAAGTCCCACGACGAGCCTGAGAAACCCGAAGTGACATTCAGTCCGCGAGATGCGCAAGATGAAATCGTAGAGTCGTAATTCGGAGAAATTTGTGGGCAATGAAGGATTCGACGCGATCTGAGTCGTGCGCCAGGACGCTGCATATCCTGATTAATACCTGCAGCGTGACAACAATCAAGTATGAACGTCTGAAACGGCATCGATATCGCGCATATGATATATACAGGGCGTGCGACGTACACTATTACCACCCTTGGCTTCTGACAGTTGCAGGAGAAGTTCGCTAATTGCTCGATCTGGAATTCCTTCTACGGCATTGTTATCTTCATCCAGGAGGCCCATATCGGCGCGACGCAACATCTCGATTGTGTTGTCAGAGGTTTCCCAATCGGTCCATTCGTCTGGCTTATTGGCCACCTCCCCATGCCCAGCAAAGTAAATCACGATAGCGGACCTGCCGCAGGTGATGTTTGGATTTCGGATGAGACTCGTGAACCCGTCAATAGTAGCCGATATTGTTGTGAATTACGAAGGCCGGTGATATTTTCCTTCGCAGCTTGCAGGTCCTCACGGAGATATCCTTCGAATTTATGTCAATCGCGGGCCCCTTGTAAAATTTCGTACCCTGAGAAGTTGTATTCGCTGATACCCATGACCAGGGCGAAAATAGCGTGAGTTTGGGCATGGGAAATCAGCTGGCGCCTATGTCAGACAAGCTCGATATCTCACTGAACTTCAGAGACATCTCGACCATCTTTTGTTTTCAATTGAGGGTGACCCTGATCCTACGAGAATTCGTTCCCGTGCATCAAGAAGTTTCGTCGCGCGCTCCATGCTCTCGTTCGCAAAGTCTTCTTCGGCAGTAATCATTGTCGCAGTCGCGGTAATCTGTTGGGATTTGGAAGTAAAATCCTGTCTATAAAATAGTCAGAGATAGAGGAAAGGGAGAAAATACCACACGTACATTTCTGGACCGCTATTGTCATCGAGAAACAAGTCAATGGCCCTAAGTTTGGGCGGCAGCGGCGACCTCGCCAGCGTGCTTGAGGAATAGGGACCAATCTACAGCATGGTCAACATAAACACTATTCTTTATTAACGAAACTCACATCGTTTCTATCACCTCTAAGAATCTTCCAGCACCTAGACTAGTTGCTCGTTAACGGAGATGTCGCTGTTATTGGCAGCAGTGACAGCCTTCTCTCAACAAAGTAACAACGAGCATAGATTTGAACTGATTGATGGAGATAGGATGAGGAGCATATAGAGAATACAAGATAAACGAGACTAGGATCTGCTAGGCAAGCTGTGGAAGTCGTTCATCAGATTATATGCAAGCGACAATGACGTCCGATGAAGTGTTTGGGTCCAGCAAAGGCAACAACACGTCGAGAGCTGGCTGAAATCTTTCCCTTATCGATTGTATACCGACTCGCTGATTCCGTCTCTAGAACGACGCGTCAGGGAAGAATCGGAAGATCTCGTACCATTGGGCACACTGCGAGAGTCATCGGGCATGGCAGAGGGAGGTATTCTGGATGGACTACTCGAGAATTTCTGAGTCAGCCCAGGACTGGTTGCTCGTCGAGCTGGATGAGGCCGCAGTTGATGTCAAGACGTCGACCTCACGTGTCCCCCAGCGCATCCCCCTGCCACTACATCCTTACCATACCCTCTAAAATGGCCTTGCTTCATTCTCGAAGCATTTTAGCCCTCGTCGTCGTTCCCGTTGTCGTTGTCGTGGTTGGATTTGGGCTCCGAACACCGTTGTCCTGCGAGATGGTAGCCGCCATAGAATCTCTCGATGGATTCTAAATTGTTGACGTACCAGAAAAGCGTACCCAACAACGATGCGTGTGGGAAAGTTATGGGATGGGTCAAGGCGGATCAGATAGACGACAAAGATGTCGAGTAAGGGAGGAACGACGGATGGACGTCGTTGGTGAGAGCAGATTCCGAGTTTGGGTGCGCGCCTACGATGCCGGATGCCGGCCATCACATATTTTCAAGGACCGCTCATACCCCTTCCGCCCCTCGACAACTCTACTGTGGTTTCCTTTTTACTATTAGGAACCGCTTGCCACTGCGACCGTGACGACTACGCGTCAGGCTACGACTATTAATACTACATACATTGAACGACTTTTCTTCGTACTGATCGTCGAGTCTAGTTTACGAGACTAGGTACCAGAGTCTCAGTCTTCAGAGCGAACAATGGCAAATTGTCACCGCTCCTACTGAAGAAGGCTAGCGGTGCCGATCCATCATTACATACAAAATTTCAGTGGTCTGCCTGTATACCTCGTTGGGAGAGGGAGGGATATTGCGGCAAGGGGGTTGCAAAAACCTAAAAAATCATATCACGTTGAAAAGATTTTAAGGCCATGCTTTAGACTGAATAGAAGGTTGTCGAAAGCAGTAGGCATTTGCTGCTTGAGTAATCGCAAGATCTTTGGGAACGGAGATGGGTCAATGTGTTGCATTGGGCCCGGGGGTCGAGTTCTCGAGTGCCCGAATGTGGAGTACCGTAACCCAAGCTAACTACGGATCTACGAGATGTTGTAAGGCTAAATAGAAGGGAAAATAAATTGTAGTTTACGAAGGTGGGTGGGAGACATTCACAACCGTAACGTACTCGAGCTAAATGATCTTGATATGCTGCTGCCTGCCCTTCAGCCATTCTTCAATAATGGGATTGTGTCTGAAATGAGATTCAAAAAGACCAACACGGCGGAAAACAGGATAGCCATTCTCTCCCGTATTTGTGGTTGTTGGAAACACCGCCACTTTCTTCTGAGACTAGTTCTACGGCATCGCGATGCACAAGCCCTATGCAACCTTGATTGTAGTATGATTCTGGCCACTCGGAAGGATCACTTTGTGCATGTGCCACGGTGAACAAGCTCTCCCTCTCGGATGCCGGATACCACACAGCTGGCTGTAAAACTGTGTCGAGAACCAAAGAGCCACCGACTTTGACTGCACCAAAGGGGTTAACCGGTCGAGCTGGAGTCACATCACAGTGGATGATACTGCACAATATGCCATCATTTCCACAAGACAACAGGTTGACTTCTCCATTTACTGAAGCCCAGCTCCACGACGGAGCATGGTAGCCATCTGGTCTGCTGCAGCACTCCTCACCACCGCTACTCTTCCACAATAATGCGCCAGGAAGCTGGTGCTCCCATAGCCCCGCAAAGTATCTGCTATGCAACCAGAAGCGGTGAAACTGCTCGGCAATGCCTGATAAGGCAACGAGCCTGTCTCTCGAATGCGTGAGGGTGCGTGGTTTGTAAAGTGACAGCATATTGTACCAGGCCGTTGCCATCTCGTTTCGGCTAGTGGATCACTATCGGGAGTAGCCGGGGGAGGGAGGAAAATGCGGTCAGGAAGACGGGGGATCTGTTCAAGATCACATAGCTCGACGAAGTTGGGGGCACCGTTTATGTTATCGTGTATCGCCTGGCACTCGTACAGCAATGTATGCGTGGCATATATCAACTTGCGTGGTGACAGTACACGTTCCTCCAAGCACCATGCACGTTCATTGATCGGCTCAAGGGGGCACAGTGGCCGCGGTTCACGACTCGGTGGAGGGTATCGTCTCCTTCGCAGATGCATTGTCCCAATGCTACCATCAGGACAGTGAAACGGGAGTGAGCCTTCGTCAATGATCAACTCTCTGACAGCTGGGCGTCGATCATGTAAAAATCCGTCTCTGGCCGTCTCAGCGCAGGCCGCGACAATGGTCACATAAGCGTTACGGAATATCTGCGGAATCTGTGCAATCTCTCGGGCCTTGTCGTCTTCTGAATCCTGCACGATGCAGAAGGAGTACCCAAAGATAACGCAAACCGAGTTTGTGAGTCACCATGATGGCGTCCATGATGGTCTTTGGGATATTCGTCAAGGGGATGCCTTCAATGTAGGAGTCCAAGTTCTTGGTTGTCGTACGGTTTGGCTGACTCTCACCCCATACATAGCTTAGTGCGACATAATGTTCGCGGAGCTCGATGCCTTGGTTAACAAAAACTCGAGGCCGTTCTAGAACTGCGCAATCTATCACCCGAGTTGGTAAATAGACACTCTGGGGTGGAGGACAATGTTCATGGTGTGAGCACTCGTCAACGCGTTTCTGGATCAAATTGTAGGTCATGGTTGAATCGACGTCCAAAAGGACCTCGCGGGCAACGAAAAACCTTGCTGCCGGATCATCTCAGGAGCCATTAGTATATGCGTGTTGTTCGCAACATGCGGTATCAGGCATACCTTCAGTAGTATGGATCCTGAATATGCAACTCCACCCATCTTCTACGAAGAGGAAAAGATTGACGATGTTCCAACGGTCTTGCGTGAATTTGACATCCAGGCGGTACTTCTTATTTTTGGGCGGCTGTTGAACTTTTTCGAAGACAAGGTAACAACGTTTGATGAACCGACAGAGCTTGCACCACTGGCACTGATGCCGGAATTTGATCCAATGTTGGCGTCGCTGACGTTGCATCTGCCGCCATGTAGGCGTTTCGCATGAGAAGCTAGATGGATCTGAGTAGTCAAGCTCAGATTTGGGCTTCCATGCCATCTGGAAGAACTCAGCAGAAAACACTGAGCGCCAACAGTTCTCGCAGACAAGGTGCCGTATTTCAGGAGGAACATGCCCCACAACTAGAGAGTTGGCCAAATCGTTCGCAGGAGACTCCGCAGAACTGGCGCCCAAACCCGGGGATGTAGGCGAGAGATGAGACATTGGAAGAGTAATCTAGCCTCGTGGTCGATAAAACAAGTCCCAGATGCCAGTGCTTCGGATGTCATGTAATGACCGGATATCCGGCCCGATTCAGAGGTGCGCTCTACCAAAGATATGTGTCAATTATAAGCCCTACACAGGCCATGCCGCTGCGCCAGCTGAACTGAACTGGTAAGTCCTAACACCTGATACCGGTGTCTGAACTAACAATCCGATGAACTTCTGGCCTAACACCTGACACCAAGGCCATTGCAATATATCAGAAACTTGAGAGATGAAAGTTGCTCTCAAGACCATTGTGGCGATCTCTCTTCTCGCGCCGTCCAGCCGTGGTCAACCCACACTTTCTTCACCGCAGAGCCGCTGTCCAAATTTGAGAGTGTAGATGGATGATTCCATTGCTTTTCAGTTGCCGGGTCGCCCTCGCGAGAAGACTGTGCCTAAGTTATGATTGGGCCCATGTGAATTCGTAGTTGACCGTCGACAGATTTAGTTAATCCCGGCAAGGACGGCGAGTGATTCGAATTCGTCGGTTGATCTATAATTTATTTCGAATGAAATTACATATACACATTATCCAATATCTACAGTATCGTCCCAAGGATGTTGATGTCCACCATTCAAGAATTTCTCCCCTTGTCCTGAATCTGCCGCCGGTCCAAGAGTAACCTGCAAAGCGGACTTCTCATCGACAACATATCCGGAATCAGAATCGTCTTGATCATCATCCTCTAATGGTTCTTCCACGACCATTCCCTCTTCGCGAAGTATGAGCCACGTCTTCTCTTTCACCTGTTAAGTAGGGTTAGGATAATGGTTGATCCAGCAGGAAATAACACAAACTTCGAGGTTTTGGGCGGCACTGATCGTCTTGATGATCTCGCCTTCGTGACGCTGATGTAGAGTTCGCCGGAAGGAACGAGCCAGGAAGGAGGACGTGGTGTTAAGCGGCCAGTCTGGCGGAACGAGGGGTATCACCTATACACAAGGTGAGCAAGACAGAACTACGAACATATCATATACATGCATCAACAGCATCCAAATTAACAGCTTGCGAGTCGAGTAAGCGGGCTATGCGACTTCTACTTGGATCCCTGAATTGTAGGACAGTCAGCGTGACGGCGACACCTCAAAGACACGAGCATTTCTTACTGAGCAGTTACATAAACCTCCAGCAGTATCTTCAGTAAACTTCGTTTGAGCTCTTCGTCGGCAACTGTTGGTTTCGCTCCGTTACTGGGTTTCACAAACCAGGTCGCTGATGTCCACAATTGTAGGCCGGCTGTATTCTCAGCAGCGTATAGCGCCACCTTGCTGGGAATCACTTCGCCTCCTAGGGTACAGTACACTTCGGCGGAATTTGAGTCGTGTAGGTCGTGTATTAAGATAGATAGCGCTGGGCGATGATTCTCTAGCTATACCGGGATTATAGACGTCAGGCTGAGAAAGTGACCTGAACGAACATGAATCTCACCTTGCCTTCGATGATTGCCATCTCGAGTTGGAGAAGCTTCTGGTACGGAGATAGTCTGTCTCTGATGCTTTGAAAATCGTACATTGCTGATCCCTGGAGGAACAAGGCGGTCTTTATTCGCGTGCGTTTGTGATCGGAGTCGGGTGTCGTTGAGACAAAGTAGGAGAAGAAAGACATTGTGGATTCGCTGCGGCTTGATGCAAAGGAGGATGCTAGCGTTTCATCAGCTTACAGCTGTTAAGTCTATTGAAGAAATTCAGCCTACCTTTTGCCCGCCATAGCTTGGACACGGAGTCTTGGGAGACATAGGAAAGTAACTGATCAACCAAAGCAGCTGCAAATTGCTCATGAAGGGCGCGTGAAGGACTTCGTTTCTGTAGCACGAGGTGCTCGAGATACTGTGAGCCGGCTGCAGGATTGGCTTCAGAAATTTGCTTCAGTAAAGCAGAGTCATCTTCCAGCTTCTCCCGCCGTTTCGAGGTATTTTGGGAAGTGAGGAGCTACCATCAACACGACTAAGTATATGAGAGATGAGAAAGGCCTAAGGGGGAAATACCTTGAGACCCCGCTCCGGGTCAATCTTGGTCAACCAGATTCCCCACTGTTGTATCAGTTGTCTGTCTTTCTTTTCCGTGAGAAGCTCTATCATATCGGAAAGCGGGTCTGTTAGATCTTCGTCTGTCCATTCACCCTCAACCAGTCTGCAAAACGACGCGTCAAATAAGGGCACACATAACAATAGAATACTTACTTTGCCCAGACCTCAAGGAGTTCCTTGTCACCTTTGGATTGCCTGAAGAGGATGCAAAGAGCGTTGTATTGCCCCGCTTGTCTCAATACCGGCTCGATCTCATCGACGACTAGGTGATTTGATTCCTGAAGTAACGAGTACAGCTCCTTCTTCTTTTCCAGCTGTGCGTATAGTTTTGCCAGAACGGTATCGACAACGGCAAATGTGTCCTTCCACTTGTTTGCATATTCCGACTCGATCTTACGTCGATGACGGCACCTGTCCAAAAAGACTTGCAGCATTTCGCGGGCGGCTACTTCGAGAATCTTTCTGAGTTCGACCGTAGGCGTAGCGGTTCGGGTGTTGGGGGATAGATGTGGTGAATAATTCCTGACTAGATTGGCAACAACTAAGAATCAGTTCCAATATAGGAACGGGAAAAGAGTCAACGACAAGGAGAGGAAGGTGGTATATTAAATGAAGGGCTCATCATGCGGACATGTTGAGCCGAGTCGGTGCTCTCAGGGCATTTGCTCCGGGCTGGATATCTCAAATAACGAACTTACTGATATCATCAACAGAAGATTCAAGTGGCATACGCTCCGCAACGCCAGCAAAGACATTGATAGAGTTTTGCGTAGTAAAAAGAGAACCCCGTAGGTCGGGGTAGTAGCTGACAAGAAGTCGCGGGTCCAAATCTCCCTCGAAGAAATTCTGGCCCGCGTCTTCGAAGAGAGTTTCGGCGAAACATTGGAATCCTATTCGTTGGTATACGTAGCGTAGTTCCTCTGCCTACATAGAATGAGTTGAAGCATGCTACTGAGTCGACAGTGACGCACCTCGTCCTCGTCCACGGAGATATTGCTGTGTAATTTCTTCCGCTGCTGATCGGCTATGTCCACGGCATCCTCTATTCGGTGACTGTCGAGAAGAGATTCGGCCTGAGATATAAGTGTAGATGGTACAAGAGAGTGGACACTATGCTCCCCGAGAACGAGGACGCCAGAACGGGGAAACGTAGACGTGGAATGAGGCATGACCGTGACGGTCAAACGGGAAGAGGGGGCATTACGTAAGACGCCCTGCTTTCAGTGCATTTAAGCCAAATTTAAGCACTACATAGTATCCTTCCCTTTATGCAATTAAATCCACAGTTCTGTATCTTGCAAGGAGAAATGGGCTCTCAGAACAGTGATTCACCTAGCCTCTCAATAATATCTCCGTAATTTCCTTGGCCTTGCCTTCCTGTTTTACTCTTGTGCCAGATTACACAGCAGGTTGCTTCCGGTTCTTGCCGATCGTGCGAAAGGACTGCTTCTTAAGGCCGCCTTTGCCCGTCTTCTCACCGCCATGATGTTCACTCATGTCTGAATCTAGCACAGTAGAGAAACCAGAAGTTCTCGAAGCAATCGATTGGGACACCCTAAGAAAAGCCAGTCTGTTTCCCGGAGGATTTGGAGAGGACCGGATAAAGCTATGGTGTGTGCCTCCATTGACTCTGCTTCTTCACTACTGGATACATCTTGTCAAGGCCAAAACTACTCAATGTACGAGATGGAACGCCCCAGGATCTCTCTGTGCTTGATGAGCTGCCAAGCCATACTGATGAACGCCAAATACGCCTAGATACCGACCGGAGTTTTGTGCTGTATCCAGTAGGTGAACTGTTCGTCTTGTTCACCCATGGCAGACGCTCATCTGGATTCAAGATGCTAGAGCCGACAAGGAATCACTTCAGACTGAGCTCAACCGACTATTGGTAGCCATATTTCGCAAACGGCCAAAGTTAAATTACTTCCAGGTGAGCCCGACACGGGCCCCCACGCCCTGCTGTTCTGACTCGAATGATAGGGATACCATGATATCATTTCGGTTCTATTCTTGACTTTGCCTCCAGAAATTCTGTTTTCCTGTGCTGAAAAGATGAGTTTGCATCGAGTGCGCGATTCTATGGGTCATGGTTTGGAACCGATACTTGGGCTTCTTCGGTGAGTCAGATTACATCAGGCGCCTCCACCTATGCTCGTTCTGACGTCGTCAATGCAGTGTGACCCAGAAGCTTTTGCAACTGGCTGACTCCAGTTATGCAGAGCTACTAGAGAGGCGCGTCAATGTATTCATCAGTATACTTCGGTGCTCATCTTACCCTACAGGAACTCTCCTCTTCCCTTCTACGCCTTGTCCAACCTAATCACCCTTTTTTCTCATGACATGCCGACATTACAACTGATACAGCATGTTTTCGATTACTTGCTGTGTCGTCCACCAATTGTAATTGTCTATCTAGCCACTGCGGTAAGATCAATTTGGCGAGAGCAAGAATCATTATGTATTTATTCTTCTCGTCAGATTATTCTGTCCCGTAAAGACGAGGTACGACGTCTGGAGGAAGAGGACGAAGAGGGTATGATGCATTCACTTCTTAGTGGATTGCCGAACATAACGGACGAGTCTCCCTCACTCGAGGAGAGTATCGTGAAAACAGAAGAGGATACGTCTAGTTCTGTGGGGACCTTAGATCAGGAACACCCTCAACCCCAACCATCTACCGGTGACGAATTGCCAGGAATCTCCGTCAAGGAAGGGCCTTGTGGAGAGTTGACCAGCATTCCTGTAGAAACCAAGATAGAAGATGATGGAGTCATGAAGTCATCGGACAGCAGTAGCGTGAACGATGTCGTAAAAAACGAAACACAGGAGGAAACAATTCCGACCATCCAGATCTTTCCGTCAGATTTTAAGGATGAGGCATCTACGGGAGCCCCCTCATCCCCTCCCAGCTATCCTATCTGTGAATCATCCAGACACGCCCTGCAAAAGCCATCCATAACGTTGACTTCGCTTTTGCAACAGGCCGATCATCTTTACGAGATATACCCTCCTTCGCATCCCTCACTTGCACTGTCGTCCATCATGGGTCCACAAAGTGTCACGTTTACGTGGTCTTCCTCCCCCTCTGATCTACCGAGCGATGATTCTGCAGAGCGAATGGTTGAGTATCCTCAGCTCATTGTTTATCCCTATGTAGAGGAGGATGGCGATCAGAAGGAAAAGCGGAAAGGCCCGCGGCATAGGCACCTCGTCAAGCGACGACCGAGATTCCGACTTCAAGACCGCAAAACTATGATCACAGGCGCAGTTTTAGCGCTAGGAGTCGCGATGGCTGTGTATGGAGTGCGGAGTGGTATCGTGTACGGAGAGGGGCGGCATACAAACTTTCACTTCCAATCGTCTCGAGTTCAGTGTAAGGTGCCCAAACGTTAGCCAAAATCAGGCTCCCCGCGCGTTGGGGAGCCCAGGATGCGATTGCTTCGTGTATGATCGCTACGGGAGGGAATACAAATGAAGTAGCTACCAGAAGTAGATACGGTGTCCGCGCAATATGAGAATACATAGTGAGATAGAGGACAGATTTGAGGGTGGGTAGCGAGCAAACTACGTCTAGCAAGACCGTGAGTATACGAAGCAGAGCGAACATAAGGGTAGCATACCTGGCAAGACCGTGAGGATACGAGGCAGAGAGGGGATAGCCCCTCTTCTGCTCACGGTCTGCCAGGTAACCAATCTGCGGGATCGGCGTTCCGCCTTGTTTACGACCTAGGAGGTGAACGGCGGATGAGTACAGCAGTCAGGGACTGGTACGAGCTCGACTTACTCGTACTCGATCTTCTTGCGACCTCGGAGGTGAAGAGAGTACGACTTCGCTTGCGACCTGCGAGAGGTGGAAGGTAAGGAGCTAGCGCATGGTGCGGATAGCAAGACTCACGAAATTGTCCTCTCACTTGCGACCTTGTTGTTGCAGGTGGAGAGGATGTGTATCCCGCTTACGGCCTGTGAGGCGGGGATACGTGAGCTGCGGGGTCATCTCTGTCTGTGCGAGGCACTCACTCGACGATTAACCTTGTATAAACACCTTTAAACCTGACCAATCGTCTCGAGTTCAGTGTAAGGTGCCCAAACGTTAGCCAAAATCAGGCTCCCCGCGCGTTGGGGAGCCCAGGATGCGATTGCTTCGTGTATGATCGCTAATGGACTAACAAGAAAGGAAATAGAGTGGAGAAGGAGAGTTGAGATGAAGATATGGAATACAGAAGCATGAGCATGCTATCTGCGAGTGTGGAGCATGGCATGGAGTATCGTCGGATTCTTCCGAATGTATATTTGGAAGGTGTCGGACGACCAGCGACCGGACGCCTGTATGAGATGAGGAGAAACGCCGTCCTCAGCGAGTGCAGTAGCACCTCCGGAGCGTATGGACTGGCCTGCGAAGGACCTGTCTGGGATTAATCGGCGGAGGCGGCGGATAAACCATGAACGGGAGGGAACGGAGCCGTTCTCTCGTATCCACAGGAAAGGGTTGAAGGGAAAGCGAGCATCGCGAAGACCCAAGTACCTACGAAAGGCAGGGACAGCATTCACGGACGCGTCGTCTTTGTGTGGAACCACGATGCGGCTGCCTTCGAAGGTGGTGTCAGTCTTATGTGTTGGGAGCCAGAAGGCGAAGCCTTCAGCTATCCACTCGACGGACGACCGTTTGGAGTATTTTCGTGGGTTACGCAGGGCAGGGTTGTCAGGCATCGTCATCTCGCCGAGACGCAAGAGTCCATAGAACCCGACAAGTAGCATAGTGACAAAGAGGATGTCATCGTACGGAGATGTGGGCGTGAGCGAACGAAGAGCACACCGGAGATGATCTCTGGACACGGGTTGCTTGCGCCGAATTGGTTTGCTGCGAAGACGCTTGCAACCCTTGAGAGTACGCTTGACGAGCATACCGTTGCGTACTGCACGGACATCGGGAAAATGGGGCTCGAGCTGACTCACGATCCCAGAGAGGTAGGAACCCACGGAACGTGGTTCAATATGGTAGGACATATAGACGACGAAGAAGGACAGCGTGTCCGCCGTCGGTTCGATGGGGAAGTTGTGCAGTGCACAGAATGTGAGGTAGGAATTGAGGGCTGAAGAATAGGACGATTGGGACGCGTTATCCAATGCTAGGCCAAGCGCAATAGCACGCTTGTGGACGAGCTCGTCCAACGACCAAGGCACGCGCGGGGGTTGCCTGGCCGTGCGCGAAACCGTAATCATTTCTTTGCAGCCCCCAGCGGCTCACGAGGGGGTGAAAAAGGGCGAATAAGCAGCCCGGGTGCTTGTGCACGAGCGACGTCGAGTTTTGAACGCGAGAGAGCATCGGCCACGACGTTTTCGATGCCAGGGATGTGGAGCACGCGAAGGTCAACATCGTAAGAGAGGAGAAGGTCGACCGCGGTGCGCAGGAGGGGGTTGTATGCGGGGAGAGCACGGAGGGAATCAAAAAGGTCAACCATGTTGGAATTGTCGGTCTTAATCGTCACCCGGAGCCGGTCCGTGAGAGAGTGATCAGCCCGCATGGTTACGCAGAACCACTCTAAGGCCGCGACAACACAGAGAGCCTCCCAGAAAAATATAGTATCCTTGGGAGGCTCAGAAGGGATGGGGGCATGGAAACCTAGCAGCAGCTCAGGGATCCAAAAGCCCATACCAGACATGCAAGCGTCGCACAGGATAGTGAGGTTGGTTTCGGTGGCAGGGTCCCAGTCTAGTGCATCAAACAGAAGGATGCCGGAAGAAGCTTCAACGTGGGTGAGGAACCATTCTAAGTCACCTTTCACTGCCTCGTTGAGGTACAGCTTTTTGTAGGGCTCGTGTCGTCCCGAAATCTTCTCGTACACGTTGCACAACCCTGGCTTCAACAGCGGGAAGACATTCAGCGACCAGTTCATCCATCCAGCAAGCTGCTTCCATTCAGTGACGGTCCGACGGCGGGAAGGAGTGTTGATGAACTCGCGGATGGCGGTGACGAGCTCAGCTTTGGACTCGGGAGGCAGTGTTACCGTCATCTCGTTGACGTCAATCAGGAAACCAATGACGGTGAGGATAGCGCCCCATAGTTGTTTCCTCTTTTCATGTGGAACACCCAGCTCGTCAAGGAGGACCAGGAACTTAGCCTGTTTCGTTGGGTAGAAGGATTGGTACGGCTCGTACCAGGTAAGCCCTCCCTCGATCTCCCAACTCCACGTGTCGTCGACATAGCAGAACAGGTCGAGGATAAATTTTATGAAGATCGCAACCCAGATTATCAGGCCCATAATGGACGCCCAGTTGCGAGGTGAAGCACAGCTGCCGAAGCAACTACGCCAATCGACAGTGCGTATCAAGGGACCGCAGTCGATGCCATGGTCAACGTCGGCCTTTGTAGGTATGTTCGTTGTAACAACCTGCTTGATCTGCCAGAGAGGGTGAGCAGGGTGATGACGGAACGCCTCGGAGACGTCGGATTTCCACAAGACGAGACGAACATTGCCGTGTTGTCGACGGAAGTGAAGCAACGCAGGAAGAAA
This sequence comes from Armillaria solidipes, assembly GCA_022818035.1. Taxonomy (NCBI): domain Eukaryota; kingdom Fungi; phylum Basidiomycota; class Agaricomycetes; order Agaricales; family Physalacriaceae; genus Armillaria; species Armillaria solidipes. The sequence continues at coordinate 3,044,214 of JAIWYQ010000007.1, read as the reverse complement.
TTGGTGGAGAGTGTCCATTCGTGGCCCACGCGTGAGTTCCTTGTTGATCATGCTGTTCTGGGAGAAATTACCACAGCTCTGATGTGAAACTAGGCGCAGTTTATCGGAATGGGGTTTGGGCACAGCGAGAACAGGAGTGCTGTACATTCCTGGCAGCAAATTTGGCCCGAAAGGAGGTGAGAAGCGCTGTTTCTCGATTTCGATGTCTCTCTGATTGGCCAGGAAGAGCTGCTCTGCTTTACTCGCGGGGGGTGCCCACGAATTATCCCAGGTTTCTGGGTACCCGTCGGCATGCTTAGTCTCAGCCCAGGGCCAAAACCCGTCACGGAGTGAAGTCATGACCGACGTGACGAATGGAGTATTGGGGTGGGATGATAGTAAGGATTCAAAGTGGTCCACCTTGATAGGCGTGCTCACATTGAAAAGGTGAGGGTAATTCTGTATCGTACTCATCGCGGCTGAGTTCTCAAACTCGGATGCAGGAGGACGAGGCAATGGGTCATCAACCTCAGTGTAATGTGCGGTACGACTCTCAAAACGGATAGGGTCGCGCCAGGCGTACCCTCGCATATATCTCGGTATGTGGCTAACCACCGATGCTTGGTTCTCCCCGTTCACCAACTCCAATTCTTCACCACAGTCGCAGTCTGGCGGATACGTATCGCCGTCATCGTTGTCAAACTCGACATGCCTGTTAGCCCGCCCAGCGAACGTCGACAGGTCAGCCTGAATAGCTGTCAGCTCAGACAGGCTTCCCGGTGTTTTGGCTAGGGCAGGACTTGCTTGGGTGATCATTGGCTTTGCAGTTGGAGCATACGTGTCGGTAGCGACAGTCCGAATCGGCGTTGCATCGCCCGGTATTCCAGTTGCGACAAATCTCCCTTCGTCGTTTCTTAGGTCGACCACCTTCCTTGCTTCCTCCGGCGGCGGTGTCACTGGATGGAGCCACATAGGCAAGGCCAGTAACCTCGAGATAAGACTCCTTGAGCTCGATGAACTCCTGGATGTCGCTGAAGATAGTTGTGCCTCGGGATGAGGCGACGAGAGCTCGGCATGCTTGTTCGAAGACGATGATCTGTGGGTCCATGATGGGGTCGCGACGCTGGAACAAGTTGTTGACGAACTTGTGGTACTTTCTAAGTTCGGCGTGGCGACCGGTGAAGATATGGTTGAGGACCTCCTCGTACTTGTCCCAGACAAATGCCCAGTTGTCACGGTTGACGACTTTGTTGGCGTAAGACGTGTTGGCAGTTTGGAACACGAGTCCATGCCCGACAGAGTGCGTGGTGGTGATTGGGACACTTGGACTCTTGAAGAAGGAGAGTACTTCATCAAAGTTAACGACGCTCCCTTGGACGATGGATCTAAGGCCGTTGTCTGAGAATGGAGGGGGGTGCGAGTTCTTGATGAGGCGAAGGCACTCCTTCGGATCTGTGGAGAAGTTTTCATATCTCCTTTTGATTGCCAGGTGTGCGGGTGAGAGAATCGCATTCTGGATTGTACGATTGACTTCCCAGTCGAAAAGGGACGGATCGAGCTTGCGGCGCTTCGAGTATCCCCCAGTCTCTCCATCAGAGGAATCCGAGTCTGAGTCGGAGTCACTCGAGGAGGGAGAGCGTCGTCGTCGGTGTCTGCGATGTCGGCCATGACGACGTCGGCTATGCGTGCTGCGAGAGCGGGAGTGTCGACGGGACCCAGCTCTTCCTCTACTCCCAGATCGACTTCTTCGATCCCGGTCTCTTGTGTGGTCGTCGGGAGATGGGGTTCTGGGGTTGAGCTGTCTACCCCTAACCGCCGCAACAGCGAGAGACGCTTCGTGGGCATCGATTTGAGTAAGCCATGGCTCGAGCATGCCGTCGTTGTAGACGAGACCGTGGCGCTCACACGCTCGGCTAATGTACGTGGATACTTCACGGACAGCAGCCGTTTTGCCAATGGTTTCATCGCGGTACCGTTGCATGATCCTCTCGAGTTCTTGCTGGATGGCATTCCGGATGCCTTCAGCACGGTCCTCCGGTCTCTCTTGGTCTTCCCAGGGTCTGAATGGTCCTGACCGTCTTTGAGGTGCAGGCGAGCCATTTTGGGACATAGCACCAGTAGTACGTAGTTGATATAAAGATCGAATGTATATTCAAGGTAGCGAGCAAACTACGTCTGGCAAGACCGTGAGGATACGAGGCAGAGAGGGGATAGCCCCTCTTCTGCTCACGGTCTGCCAGGTAACCAATCTGCGGGATCGGCGTTCCGCCTTGTTTACGACCTAGGAGGTGAACGGCGGATGAGTACAGCAGTCAGGGACTGGTACGAGCTCGACTTACTCGTACTCGATCTTCTTGCGACCTCGGAGGTGAAGAGAGTACGACTTCGCTTGCGACCTGCGAGAGGTGGAAGGTAAGGAGCTAGCGCATGGTGCGGATAGCAAGACTCACGAAATTGTCCTCTCACTTGCGACCTTGTTGTTGCAGGTGGAGAGGATGTGTATCCCGCTTACGGCCTGTGAGGCGGGGATACGTGAGCTGCGGGGTCATCTCTGTCTGTGCGAGGCACTCACTCGACGATTAACCTTGTATAAACACCTTTAAACCCGATCACAAGGATTGGAAAAGGTTGGGAGGTTGGGCCGGCGGGTTTCTTATCGGAGCTGGGAACAAGATATTGCACATAGGCGACGCGTCGTAGGAACAGGTGCAATTTGTTTTTGCTGTTTTTGTTATATGTCAATGGCTGTGAATATTTGACATCCCTGCAGACAATTTAGGAGACGTCAGGACGCGGTACTTATGGAAGATTTTTAAATACAGGAACATATGTATGGTGCTCCAACGTGGCTTCTCACATCAATGATATCCAAACTTTAACGAAAATGAAGGCAATCGAACGCAAGTTCGTGGAGACGTGAGAAATTTTACCATGTGCACAACATTTCGCTTCTAACCAGAATTTAGAATTAGCCGTCTCCATAATACGCCACGATTTGATCGGCCCTACCAATTGCAATACGGCCAACTTGCTCCATGCCACAGGTTTGCTTTCAACAGTCAAGCCAATTCTGCCTGGAGCTATGCCCGGGTTCTATGAGCAGCAGCTAGTCGTTCTAACTAGCTTTTGTCTCCTTTCTCTCCTCATTGACCGGCATGTGACGGGACGCAAATCAACCAAGGCCGCGGATGATTCTCTTGAACAGGGCATACCAGCTAATAGCGAGTCGAAGTCCCTTTCGACGCTGACCAGGCAGTACCTGGTGGTTTACGGGGTTGTGATGGGTGAGTTTTCAAGTCCGTCCGCGGAGGATGCGCGCCTCATTTGTGACAGGGGCGGATTGGCTCCAAGGGCCATACGTGTACTCATTGTATCGAGAGCAATACGGTTTTCCTGAGCGGATAGTTGCTATTCTCTTCGTGACAGGATTCATGTCAGCTGGCCTGGCAGCGCCTTTCGTCGGCGTTTACGCTGACCAACAGTACGTGCTTCATCGGTTTCCATTTGACGCTATAACTGAACATCAATATAGCGGACGGAAGAGAATATGCCTGCTATTTTGTATCACCTACGCACTTTCCTGCGTGTTTATTCTTGCCCCGTGGCTGCCGATTCTCCTGTTCGGTCGTATTCTCGGTGGGATATCAACGTCTATCCTGTTTTCTGTCTTTGAGTCCTGGTTGGTGTCTGCCTCCACGTCACTCCTGCTCCCTCAGTCGGACATATCTATCATCATGGGCCGAGCAACCTTGCTGAATGGTTTTGTCGCCACGGGGGCGGGAGTTGTCAGTAACGAAATTGTTTCTATTTCCAGCTCTTTCGCGTCTCCATTTATAGCAAGTGGGGCCTTGCTGATGCTTGCATGGGGGCTTATGCGAGTATCGTGGATAGAGAATTACGGCGGTGGAGGCGGCACTACGGATGATGACTGGGACATCTTTCAAACTACGCGTTTAAGGCAAGCGTGGAGCATTGTTCAACATGGTCAGTCTACCAGAACGAGTATCGCTTGGTTAATTCTTAGGCTTCCATTTCTAGATTCGCTTCTTCTTACCCTTGGTCTAACCCAAACATGTTTTGAGGGTTCTATGTACTTGTTCGTTTTTCTATGGGTACCCTCATTACAGGAAGCTTCCGAGTCACCCGAAATTCTTCCCTTGGGCTACATATTTTCGTCATTCATGCTCTCAATGATGCTTGGATCCCTGTTATACACGTCCATCGTCTCTCATCCCCCCTCTCCTTCTGCCGCTGCAGGATCAGTAGACTCTCTATTAACGACACATGCTAAACTCAGCAGCATGGTTAGCGCTGTCAGTGCGCTCGCATTGGCGGTTAGCGTAACTTTCCAGGACGAGAAAATTCGCTTCTGGGCGTTTTGTATGTTCGAGGCCTGCGTCGGCATGTATTACCCTGTGCAAGGAACGCTTCGGGGGTTTCTCATCACGAATGAACACAGAGCTACGGTAAGATCTTTGTACAAGTGTGTGAAGGTGGAGCTCATCAAAGGCTTCCAGTTGTCTGCGTTGTTCCGTGTACCCTTAAATGTGTTTGTCGTAGTCTCCCTGTTAACGGGCGTCTCATCGGCGCGATATGCAGTTCTTACCGCATGCACTTTGATGCTTGCATTCTCGTCTATTATGACAGGCGCCGTCATAGTCAAGCGCTCGGATGAAGGTAATCAACGACCCGCATAGATCCAGTACGTATGGAATTAGAACAAAATTAGGGTCTTCATAGTAGAAATCGCATAATTGATCCCGCCTTACTTTTGGCCATGGTGAGACCATCGTCATGCATCATGTGCGGCGGGGCGCCACGATTTTGAAAGTCCGAATCAAGATCCGATTGAGGCACCGACAGAGGAGACCCGGAAAAAATCCTTGACTCACCCTTCCTCCCCTTTTCCGGTCAACCCTCTGCCTCAAAATGGACGTGGATATGAAGAACAAAGACGAGGTCGATGACAAGCCATCGACCAGCAGCGGTAGGGACAGGGACAGAGACCGCGAAAGAGACCGTGACAGGGAGAGGGACCGTGATTTTGACCGCGATAAAGACAGAGACCGAGATCGCGAAAGGGACCGCGACAGAGACAGAGAGAGCAGAAGGGACCGTGACAAGGATAGGGACCGCGAAAGAAGAGATTCTGGTGCGTTTTCTGTCATTAGGGAATATCCATAGCGCTGAGGCTGTACATCTCGTCAAGGTCGCTCCCGGAGAGGGGGCGGTCATGGCGACCACTGGGAGCCTGAGGAAAGGCGCAATGGTGATGTGAGTGCCGTAGCTACCGATGATATGCGCTTTGTACTCACCAGTTACGCCAGCGCCGCAAGCGTTCGCGATCCACCTCTCGCTCCAGGCGTAGGTCAGCCTCTCCCAGGCGACGTTCTCGTCGCTCGAGGTCAGGTTCGCGGTCCCGCAGCCGCTCCAGGAGCCGCTCACGCAGCAGAGACCGTAAAGCTGCAGAGCCGTTTGCTCGTTCTTTAGGTGGTCCTATGAATGCGGACCACGAGGAGGCCGTCGAATTTGCCAAAATCAGCAAGAGAGAAAACCGGGTCTACGTCGGCAACCTTAGTTACGACGTCAAGTACAGGGACCTGATGGAATTTATGAGGGGAGGTGGGTGGGGGATATCTCAAGTTTCTTCGATTTTTTTTAAGCGAGAAGAGAGGCAGAGGCAGGGAGCGTGCATATTGGCCTGTCATTCCTGGCGCTTTGGTGCTTAGAGATATGGCCTAAACCTGCCGTTTGCATTTGGGGAAGGAGTCTTTTTCTTCTGAGGAGCCAGCGAGGAGGGGCATGTTTTCAGTTTTTTCTCCTTGATGGAATGGTTTGAGTTGAGAGGATATTGATGGGAGTTTTCTTTTGGGGTTGGCAGCTGGTGAGGTCCTATTCGCCGAAGTACTCGTTACACCGACCGGAGTATCCAAGGGTTGCGGGTAAGTCTTCAAATGAATAATGGTATTCCATATTAATGGGTATATACTTAGAATCGTCGAGTTTGCCTCTCAAGAAGATTCGCAACGATCCATACGGGAACTTTCGGAGATGCCGTTACTGGGACGACCAGTATTTATTCGCGAGGCAAGTTGTTTTACGTGGCTTAAGACACGTACCCAATAACCACAAATTAGGATCGCGAGAACGAGGCACGATTTGGCGCAACTCCGGTCCCCGGCAAAATTGGTATGGCAATGGCTGGACAAGGTTTGAATGCCGCACCGCCTCCGCGTCCTCCCTCGCATAATTACTTTGGCACTCATAATAATCCGGGCAATCAACTCTACGTCGGAAATGTAAGTTCATTGACAGGTTAAGCGTATATCTGCTAACAGACCCGACAGCTTCCCTACCAAGCTGGCTGGCAAGATCTAAAGGATCTTTTCCGCACAGCCGGTAATATAGTCAGAGCTGATATCAACATTGGTGCAGATGGCCGTCCGAAAGGATCTGGGACTGTGGTTTTTGAGACACAGAAAGATGCACAAAATGCAATCAGTGCGTATTACCATGTTGTTTTGTGTGATATGAACGCATAAGACTATTGTAGGCATGTATCACGGTTTTGACTGGTACGGACGTGCTCTTGAAGTCAGAGAGGTGAGGCTGCATTTCTTCTACCGTACGCTTCTGACTCGCACTATAGGATCGCTTTGCCGGATTATCAGGACCAGGCGGCTTCCGTGGAGGCCTTCGTGGTGCTCCGCGTGGCCTGCGTGGTATGAGAGGATTCCGCGGACTCCGTGGGGCGGGCTTTTCAGGCGGTGGTCGCGACTTTAACCGGGATATTTACGCTGATTATTCCGGCCCTGATCAGCAGCAGGCTCCAGGCGGAGGTTTGAGGATGGATGGGTACAACAACAGTGGATATAGCGGTGGCGGTGTGGGCGGCTTCCAGGGCAACTATGGTCCCGAGCCAGAGCCCAGTCAACAGATCATGGTTCGAAATGTATGTCATGCTGTTATGGTGCCAGCGCACTATCTGACGTGTTCCCATTCAGCTTCCATGGTCTACCGCTAATGAAGATCTCGTCGAACTTTTCGAGACCACGGGTCAGGTTGAGTTGGCCGAAATTCTGACCGATGGGACGCGCTCGAAAGGCTCAGGCGTTGTTCAATTTGCCCAGGTTGCTGAAGCTGAAACTGCTATCGGTATGTGATGTCATTTGTCCCCCTACGTATAGGTCTGATGTTCCGTTTTCGCTAGCAAAATTCCAGCACTACATGTATGGGGGACGCCCATTGGGTAAGCTTCTTTTAATGATCAACAGATTTGTTAATGATTGTTCAAGACGTCCGATACAACGATCGCTGGCACACATTCACCCCCACTGCAGCGAAAGGCGGACAGGTGGTTCCTATGCAAGCAGAGTAAAATATCTGAATAATTCTCCCTCCTCATTTCCTTTACTTTACTGAAATTGACTTGACGCCTGTAGCCTTTTCGTTCCGTGGCAAAGCCTTTCCGTTGTACTTATCCGCAGATCAATTTATGTGTACTTTGCACCTTTCGACGAATAAAGCAAGGAATTCGACAAAGGAAAAGATGGTCGATCTCTGATTGAATTCATGTGCAAGTGTCAATGTCGTGGGCCATTGAGTTGATGCGGGAACGACCTGTGAACGTACGCGGGGAGTTCCAGATCAATGGCATGGATTAATGTCCGGAAGAAGTTGATGTACCAGACCAAGGGCAGACGAATGGCTTCTACGGACTGTGGTACTTCATACCCGAAAGATAAGCCAACATGAATGGTTGCCAGTAACAAGCGCCAGTGGGGGAAACACGTATGATATGATGGACAGAGTACAAATATGTACGGTACGATGGACAGAGTATATCGATCCAAGCGAAAGAATCAGTATTGAAAATAGCTCATCTGAATGGATCCCAAAAACAGTCACGGTCTAGATAAGACTAACACTTCCTCGTGAATTCAGACAGGTACAGGCTGAAATACAAACTGAAATGCGTCCAGAATATCACCGAGACCGATGTTGCTACTGCGTATATATGTAGTCCGTTAAATACAGAGCTGATAAGAGGAAAACTAAACACCACGGCTCTCCATCCAGATTCCAGCTGCACGAGCGCTCCGACTGAGACCTCGGTGGAATAGAAAAGCTGAATATTAGTGCACAGGGCCCGGCGGGGCCCTCCTCGGACCTTTTCATACATATGCAGGTCGAACGTTCCGATATCTGCAGAACCAATCGTTGCATGCACGAGACTCTGCACCAATGAACGTGGTGATGTCACTGCTCAGTAACGGGAGTCATTTCTCTTTTCGGACCGAAGTTACGTAACATCCCAATTTGGACGATGCCATTAATGATTGAGGAGGTTTGCACCTTTTCAAACTCGTTGATCTTCTTACTTATACTTTAGATTTTCTCTTCCTTCCTTTTACCCTATCGCCCACAATGGTGTTCTCGACAATGGACAGCTTCACAGAGCCCTACACCCGTGCTGGCGACGACATCTCCCTTGACGACGTTCGCAAACACGTCCGTGCTCTTGAGGTCCAGCACCGTGCTAATGGAATCCCGCTGTCTGGCCGTATCATCCACGTCTGTCACGATCTCCCCGTAATTGCGACCTTGACCAACCGTGCAGGTGTGCTGAGCCCTCCAGCTACCCCGCCTACCAAAGTGGCAGAGGTTCCCGAAAGCCCTTCCTCAGAGACACCGAATGCGCCCACCATACCGGAGCCCGACTCAAAGGGAACCGCTGCATGGACACTCGCGCCGCGATATGGTCATGCTGCCATGATATCCGGTATTCGTTCTCTAGCAGCGACTCACGAACAGCTCATTGTTGGCTGGACCGGTGACATTCACTCTCCGGTGCCAAACGAGCATATTCCAGAGAACACCGTATCAGAGTCTGACAAGCAGGCACTGGACGAGGCTCTGAGGACGTACCAACCAAAGGAGTCAGACCCTGACGATGACAAGAAGACGGTGTATGTGCCCGTCTGGTTGGACGACAAGGTCGCCCACGGCCATTACGATGGTTATTGCAAACAAAGTGCGCATAGATGTCATTGCTCCATTCCCATCACATTCTGACGTCCCCTTTCAGTTCTATGGCCGTTGTTCCATTATCTTCTTTGGCAGGATGTCGCAACTGAATACGCCTCTGCCGACTCCCATTATCCGGCTTATGCAGCCGCGAACGCCGCATTTGCCCGGCGCATATCTGAAGTCTATAGACCGGGTGACCTCATATGGGTTCACGACTATCACCTTCTTCTACTCCCTAGACTTATTAGAGAGCTTATCCCGGACGCGGTACTTGGTCTCTTCGTTCATACACCCTTCCCAAGCAGCGAGGTTTACCGATGTCTGCCGAGTGAGTCATTCGACGTTCTGACAGCGATTTGTTATTTATTTGCTTTCAAGGACGGAAGGAAATCCTCGACGGAATGCTGGGTGCGAACTTAGTTTGTTTCCAGACCTATTCCTACTCCCGGCACTTCATCTCCACTTGTATCCGAGTCTGCGGTTACGAGACGACCCATCGTGGCATCGACGTTGAGGGTCATGTTACCTCGGTGATGCATTGCCCTGTGGGTATCGATGCGGAGCGCGTTGCGAGGGACATGTATGTTCTTCCCCGCTTCTATTGCTGCGCGTCGCGTCTGACTTTGTATAGACTTCGACCCGGTATCCCGCCGAAGCTAGAGGCTTTGCAAACGCTTTATGAAGGTAAGAAAATCATCGTAGGACGCGATAAGCTTGATGTCGTAAATGGCGTCCTTCAAAAGGTGCCTGCATATTCCAATTAAAAACCTTATATCAATACTTATCGTTTTCTGGCAGCTGCGTGCGTTTGAAAAGCTTCTCCAAGACTACCCCGAGTGGATCGGCAATGTCGTGATGATTCAGGTGACGTCGCCTGCGTTGACGGACTCCCCGAAACTGGAGCGGCAGGTCAGCGAGCTGGTGGCACATATCAACGGGGAATACGGCAGCCTTGATTTTATCCCCGTGCACCACTAGTCCGTACTACCATTCGCCGCTTTGTCCTGCCCTGACCCCTTTTTTTAGCCACCAAACGCTCAAAAAAGACGAATTTTATGCCCTGCTGTCTGTGGCGGACCTCGCGGTCATCACGCCTCTACGTGACGGGATGAACACGACGTCAATGGAATTTGTCATCGCCCAAGAAAAGACCAAACACAGCCCCAGCGTACTTAGCGAATTCATGGGTATCAGCAAGCATATGTCCGAAGCGTTGCAGGTCAATCCGTGGAATCTCGGAGTCAGTTGTCGGGTTTTGGTATCTGATTTACGCCCGCTAACGTTCGCTATTTCCAGGACGTAGCCGCCGCTATCAATAAAGGACTTTTGATGGGCGAAGCGGAGAAGCTTTTAAGACATGTAAAGCTTCACAAAGTTGTCACGACCCACACTTCGCACACCTGGGCGGCTGTTCTCGTCAAGATGATGCTCAGTCAAATGAACTCTACCAACACCGCCAAGATGACACCGTACATCCCAAAGGAGATTTTACAATCAAAATACCGGATGGCGAAGAAGAGGCTTTTCCTCTTTGACTACGATGTAGGCAACTGATATGATCTATGTCGGGCATCAACTGACACGTCCTGGTTCTACAGGGAACCCTCGCACCGATTGTCAAAATTCCCAGTATGGCTACTCCCTCTGAACAGACGCTTCAAGCCCTGGCGAAGCTCTGCGATGATCCTAAGAACGTGGTATACATTATCTCTGGACGTGACGGCGAGTTCCTGGATCAACATTTGGGTCATTTCAGGAAGCTCGGGTTTTCTGCTGAGCATGGTGGGTTCGTGCGCGAGCCTGGACACAAGGAATGGGTGAACTTTACAAAGTCGCTCGATATGAGCTGGATGGCAGAAGTCCACGAAATTTTCAAGTACTATACTGAGGTGAGGAGTCGCGTCTTGTCGACCGTTAGTCTCGCTTCTTATCACTGCGCGTCTTCTTCAGCGGACCACAGGCAGTCATATTGAAGTTAAAAAGAGCTCTATTACATGGCATTATCGGTCCACCGATCCGGAATGGGGGTAAGTTACATGGCATCCTCGTAATCTTTAACTGACCAGGTTTTCCACAGACAATTCCAATGCAGGCAATGTCAAGATCTTTTGGAGAACAACCTTGCACACAAGCGGCCCATAGAAGGTATTGATGCCTGCCCAGTCATGGTTGGCTATGAGTGACATTTTTTCTCAGTTCTTGTGGGCAAGAAAAACCTGGAGGTCCGGCCGATAGCCGTCAATAAGGTGAATGGCGATTGTTGACAGAAGTACGACACCAACTAACATCCTTATTAGGGTGAAATTGTGAAACGGATCTTGTATTATAACCCTGACGCCGAATTCATCTTCTGCGCTGGTGATGATAAGGTTGGTCGCTTACATCTTTGTATGTTACTATTGATCTAAACGGTAATCTCAGACGGACGAGGACATGTTCCGAGCCCTGAACCTCTTCCCTTCGAGCAATGGCAGCACACCCATCACGACTGTCGTCTTAGAAGCACCTTTGTCGGTGACTCTAATCGACCCCGAGGCCAAGACTGCGCCTCCGGTTCAGCTTGCTATCTCTCCTGATGCCATTTTTACCACTGCCGTCGGCCACAGCAGTAAACGTACTCTTGCCAGCTGGCACGTCACTACCCCGCAGGAGATTGTTGAACACATGCTTGAGATCGTGGAAGACGAGGGTACTGCCTCCAGGAGCTACCTGTAATGCCAACGCTTCGTTTTCATTTTCTTTCTCTTTACTTTTTTTTATAGACGTTACTATTATATTGTTAGTTGGGGGTTAATAAGCTATTGGTTAGGTTTTCTCGCTCACCGGAAAGATATACGTACCAAGAGAAATGATATATAGACACGGTCACTTTGACTTCTTTGTAAACATGTATTATGTGTTCAACATCATAGAGAGTAGATTTCGTCGGGTAGTTAGTTAGTTTGTATGAAATTGAAAGATGTTTTTTGATCTCCAGAGTCTTGGTCTGTCTTGAAATCCATCTATCAATGTATCCTAGGAGTGAGTTGGGATATGTCTGAACGGTATTTGATTTTCTATCTCTGCGGGAGAGTGTCGGGTCGAGACGCGCCGATCGGCCTCCTCGCGTCGGGTGGCTGTGTTACCTTCTCTTCCTTATTTCGATTCTCTTCAGAAATGAATGCAACTTGAACACTACAGTCGATGCCCAAAGCCACCCCTTCATCAATACGCCGAAAAGACATTTGACGACGGTCGTGCCGTGTCTCAACGTCCTTCTGCTTGAATGCCCAATTTGTCGAAGTAAGTTGGATTGCAGTGTCAACTTATATCTCGGTGGTTCTCTTTGCTTCTTGCAGGCGGTTAAGAGGCCGACGAAGATGCGAACGCAGTTATCGGACCTCCCGTGGAGGGTTTAGCTGGCAGATTGACTGTGGGAGCATTATCAGGCTGGCCTCCGAGGAAGTTGTTAGCATTTTCCCATGGTAGTGTTGATACCATCAATGAGTGCGCCTCTTCTCTCTTCGAAGCGCTGTTGCGGTATGGGAGGCCTTGACACATTGAGCATCTGTGCGACGCTAGGCCATCTCCTGAAGACTCGAAGTTGCGAAAACTACTCGGTACCTTCGCGATTCATGCACGCGAGCGCTCAGAACTTATCTGAACTTGGTCGTATGTAAGGGTCTCAGTAAAACTTTACAGCCTTGGCCGAATATCTTGTTCATCTTTATCACACCTCGGGTATGTCGGTTTAAATAAGTCAAATAATTTTCCATTGTTGATTCTGATAACGCCACGTAATTCATAGGTCTGGCGATCCCACTGTTGAGTGTGTACACTAGGGTTACAGGGACAAGAGAACAGTCACTATTCACAATTACCATGGCTCGACCGTGTATCTGAAAGGTTTACCGTTCTGTACCCAAGACAGTCCACAAGCAGTGGGGAAGCTGTCGGTTGCTACGCCAACACCCTTGTGGGGAACCGATGTTCTACAGCAAATAGTACTCACGCTCGTCATTTCCTCGTGCACGAAGCGCGCCCCGCATGTGCTGGTTGGCCTGGGTGTGGGAACTAGCTTGCCTTGCTTCGCGGCATCTTCTCCGACTAACCCCGCTTGTACAAAGAAACTCCAGCTGATGATCACGACTCGAGATAAATACCCTTTCGCTCTTCACTCTTCTTTCTCCTCTCTTCAAGCCTCTTCCATGCGTTTCGTTTTCCTGGCCTTTCTGGCTGGGATCGTACGATCTCAAGTCACAGTTTATTATATCCTTGGCCAAGAACCCTTTGCAACGACCACAGCGGACCCTTCAGTGTACACTGGCCTCAATGCTTACACGCCTATTGTGCTGAACCCGCCACCGCCACCCGACCCTGCTCCTGCTACCGCGTTTTTTATCCAGCTTGTTAATGGAGGTACACCAGGGGCATCGATTCCACAGCCTGGCCAGTTCTTTGGGTTTTCCATCGAAATGTCGGTAGCGAATCAAGTTCGTGAGTGAATAATAACGAATAAAGCTGTTTCCCTTCATTAAACTTACTTTTGACCATCCAGTCGGGAAAAACTCGTGGGGACCAGCTGTTACAACAATTTTATTGTCTTTGTTAATTTCGGTTCAGGTCGCTGATACAAGTTCCTTTCTTGAACCTCATGGCAAACATACAAGAAAGATCTGGCGGTGTACGGATACGTGTCGGTGGAAATACACAAGAGACAGCGAAAATGGTTCCCGAGTTGTCGGATGGCAGGATCCTGGAAAAAGACTTGACCCAAGTCACGAATCCTGTAAGATGACGCCTCTTTGATGCTCAGCAGTCCAACTGATGCATGCTTTTAGACTCAAACACCACCGCTTGTATTCACACCAGATCTACTTTATATGATGGCGAACATTTCGTCATTAGTCAATGTACATTGGTTCATTGGTACACTTTTCAGCTTTACGGGTTTTGCACGGTCCATAAATCTCTGTCTTAGGCATTCCATTCTTCAACACCACGCCTTTCGACCTGTCAATAGCCGTCACAGGCCAAGAAATTCTAGGAGAAGCTCTTCTCGGTATCCAGGCTGCTAACGAACCCGATTTCTACGTCGCTCATGGTCACCGTGCTTCGGTATGTTTACCTCGTTTTCGGATGGATCACCCTTCTTATTCACATCTCTTAGACGTACAATCAGTACGACTACTTTGGAGAGTTTAGTGATTTAATAGCAGCGATGGGCGGTTCGGAAAATGACATAAATCGGCGTCTTCTTATTGGGCCAAATACTGCAGACCAATGGTCCCAACAGGACATCTGGAATACCGGCTTTGTCGACGCATATTCTGACAACCTAGCCTACCTTGCGTTCGAAAGGTGAGATTGAAGTGAGTGCCAAGGTCTCGTGCTCATGTGCAAATAACAGGTACCCGCAAGATAACTGTGCCGCTACGTTTGACGAAGGCAACGCAGTTGACCCTCAGCAGATGTTCCCGTTCTATCTGGATCATAGTGCTAGCGTGAACCTGGTTGCGAACTACCTGAACTCGACCGCTTATGCACAAAGTAAGGGGAAAGAGTTGATCATGTTCGAGACGAACACTGCATCCTGTGGAGGCTTTGCGGGCATCAGTGATTCTTTTGGAGCCGCTCTATGGGGACTTGATTATGCCTTGCAATTGGCTTACGCCAACTTTTCGGGCGTTTTGATGCACACTGGTGGACAAACAGTTTACTACAATGTACGTCCCCATTCCTTGTGTTCCACCATCACAAGCCAACTTCTTGTCATAGCCTTTTACAGGTACGCTGCTGATGAGTTCTGTCACCGGTGTCGATTAACCGTCATGCACGCTAGCGCCGCCAACAAATGAATCAACATATCATCAATGGACGGTTGGACCCATCTATTATTCCGCTTTGGTTATGGCAGAAGCTCTTGGCCCATCTAATACATCGCAGGTGTTGGACATCGGTGCGAACGGAGGTAATATATACACCCCGGGATATGCAATATACGAGCAAGGCACACCCGTTCGCCTTGCCTTATTCAACTTCATCACTGATTCATCGGGTGCCCATGATTACTATGCTACCTTTTCTATCGGGGGTGGGGACACCGGGCAACCCAACGGAACGCCGGCTCAAGTGAAAGTGAAGTGAGTGGCTTGGTACGTGGACCAAGTCGATTCTAACTTCTTGGCAGATACTTTAGAGCCTCGTCCGTATCTCAAAAGGGTAATTTCACTTGGGCAGGACAGGTAAGCCAAACCGTCCCGATTTGGAGGTGGTCTCAAGTGACCGCTCATAACAGACTTTTGGTGACAATTTTGCCTCTGACGGGCGGATTCAAGGAGAGGGGGACATCCAGACCGTTGGCTGTGATCAGACTGGAAACATATGTTCTATATATGTTCCGGCACCGGGTTTTGCGCTTGTGTTCTTGACGGATGAGGCACTCAGCGAATCTGAAGGAGAAGGGGAAGCGCAGACGTTCCCTACGACAGCTACGACGAAGATGGACAACACGGCCACCGTAGATCCTGCTGTTCTGGCGACGTCCAATGGGCATCACGCCGCGGTGGATGGGCTGGGAAGTACTAGTCGAGGGAGTAATGATGCTACGAGCAAGCAGTTGCACCCTTCCCTCTTATTTATATATGCATGTGCTATGACGCTGGCGTATTTCATCTAGAGACGCCTCATATTATCTTTATTGCATTGGACTTTATGTATTATCTAGAATCTACTCTTTTCCTGCCGGAATGACGTCGAGTCCTTTTCTTCTCCTTGACAGGAAATGCAGATACGCCAGACTGTATTTCGGAGTCGGAGCTGGCGTCGCATTCATGGGGGGCGAAGCAAACCAAAGCAGTTTATTAGTTTCTGGGTCACGGTCGAAATGTTGAGCTAAGATACGTCAACAACGTTGCATGGTAGATATCACAAGAAAACACGTACTGGTCTCAGGAGGCAGCTTTTCGACTTGCACGGTATTTTCGTCCGCTGTGGATAGAATGGTGCGGTCCGTGTTGAATACGGATAGCTCTGGATGTGAATTACTAGTGGAATGGTGACGAGTAAGAAACGGGTAAGTACCTGTCATGGCAGCCATCCGCAAAGTCCGACCTGGTGGCTGTGCGACCAACCTTGGTTCCCTTCTGTCACCCAGTAGGCTCCAAGCTGCAATGCTCGTTCCGTACAGGCCTTTGGTCCAAATTCGCGAGTAAGGTCTGATTCTCTGGCCACTGGCTGCATCGATTACCCAAAGACCCGTCAAAGCGAGGGTTGATGCTGAAGAGATTGGGTGCTGCTGCTTACTCTGGCTCGGTCCATCGGCGCACGGGGTGTCTTACGGGACGCAAGAAGAGAATGAATCTCTTTACTGCCTTTGTGGCGCTTGTTCACACCGCACTCTGACCCGCGCCCCGGTTGTGTCCATTCTCCCAAACACGTCGTTTGAGGTCTCGAAGCCCATGTTCTGTTGCTATAGCAAGTCACTTCTTGTCGGGTTAAGATAACTTCCTGGCAAGATCTAGAGCCCCGGCCGGGCAAGGTATGTCCTCGACTTATCGGCGTCCGAATCTCTGCTGACGCTCTATGTGCTTAGCACATCGAGCATTTCGTTACTGGGCTTATCATGCGAGATGGCAGAAGAAGCCACAGAAGGAGCCGGCGGCGGCCTGTGAAGTCACTGTGTTGGTTTGGCGTACGAGGGTCCCGACCGGAATAATATCTGGATTAGGCGGATTGCACGCCCTGAAATGTATTTTGCAGCACGCATGGGTCAGGATCGCTGGTTTTTTCCGGTTAGATCGATCTAATGAAACTCGATTCAGACCGCTCTGGGTCTGCTGGGTTGCATAAAATTTTTCCTATAATAGCTCCCTTGGGGGAATAATTGCTTGAATATCGGCTATTTAGAAGTCGGTAAGTGGCTTATGGACTCATGTTTGCGTCGTGTATCTGATAACAATTCTGTTCGGTAGTTCAAGTGTACATGCGCGCGCATATACACCGTGTCAACCTCCATCAGGACAACTTTGCAGTATCGTGCCTGCAATATACGAAACTGTGCGTCCCTCAGAAGTTGATCCGTCTCATTTATCTGTAGATTTGTCAAGAGATGCACTCAGGCATATTATATATTAATGAAACGAACGAATAAGTAGTAAGTGGTACTCCTAAGATCTAATAGTTCTATGATAACGCGGCATATACAGGGCTCGTACGGTATAAAAATTGTGTAAAATGATACAATGATGAAAATCGAATGCAGAATTTTTGAAGCATGGTGATGACCCACCCTTCATTTGCGTTTTGGCAGAAGCTCCACCGTTCGGTGCTCCCGTATTTCGGGAGCAGCGTCGCCGAAATAGCGCGGAGTAATGAAGGACCACTCATCGTTGGTAGTCACCCAAATTCCAAGGAATATCACAAATTCATGTAGGCGCCGGTTCACCGGCTCAGGGAACGCTGGGATGTTTTTCATGTCATCTAGAAACGCCTTGGAGAGCTTTCCATAGCGTTTCCCGACATCGTCCATTGCCTCCTGGATAGTCATGCCCTTCTCGACCATTGTCACGGACACAATGTTATGATTCTCATCACCATGGGCCTGTTCCACGTTCCACGAGTATATGTCCTACGATCAATTGTCAGAAATTTATCAGAGTTGGGAACTAGCGCAAGACTCACGTTTGACAGAATGCTCATGTCAATAGCACCCAAGACCAGCTTTTCAACCTGTGGGTGTTTGACTGCTTCATCGGGGAGATCTTCTGAAAGCATAAAGAAGTCGAACGAAGGCCTGACACCGACAGTCCCACGTCTCATCGCAAGATATTCTTCAATCGGACGAATGCGGCCGACATCACGATCCTCAGCTTGTTGAGCCACGCAGTCGGTATACTGTGTGAAGGCCTCAAGGAAGCGTTTTGCAGTGGATGCACTGGCATGGCCCTCTTCCAAGGTCCTGATCCAAAAGCTGATAAATGTCGCGTCAATGAAAGTGAATGACAGAGAAAGGTGCATCATACTCTCGCGCCATGACACCTAGAATATGCTCATTCGGGGGAGGGGGCGCGTAAGGGTTTCTAGATCATGGACATAAGCAACCGGGAGCCAGAGGAACCATCAACACGTACCGGATGGCATTCATAATAGCGGCAGCTTGTTTCCGCACCGTTTCTCCGCTCTCCTCATCGCTCAGCTCGTCATAGACGAAATAATAATTGATGAGGTCAACAGCGGCCCGGTAGTGAGCGGGCTCAGCCTTCGGGTACGCGAGGGCGGCGAAAGCACCAAAATTGCATCGGTCGAAGGTCCTCTGCGCCTTGGCGTTGAAGGCGTCGTAACTCTGGACCCACGCTGCACTCTCAGCGTTGATCTTGGTCGCGTGAGGGTTAGGGCTAGCCTTGAAAGGCCATCCTGCCATCAAATCGGGTAGCACGAAAGTTACGGGCGGGGGTACCATCATGGTGGATGAGAGGGGGGGTGAGAAGGTGGGTGAAGCATCCACCGCGTTCTTTTTTAACCATTCCGTCTCTGTCCACATCAAGACAAAAGAATATCGCGTTTTTGCGCTGATCGGGACCGATTATTTTTGACTTAACCGTGCCACTAGGCGCATCAAACAATTGCATGTTGCTCTTGGAATGAAATATGAAATGCCGCTTTCCAGATCTAAGGTCCAAGATAATGAGGATAATAAGAGACGTCCTAGAGAAGGAATCGCCGATCACCGTCATCCCCTTGATACCCTTTGATACCCATGGTGTTTTTCCTCCCATTCGAGTTTTTCGGAGATTGTACTTAGTTCTATGAAACATATGTAAGGATCATATCATAAATGCTAGAACAGACATCCCTCACGACGTCTCCGCGGCCTTGGAATTTGATTGCATCATGCATGACTAGCATTGCTTGACGTGAAGAATATATTTCTGGGTCCAGAAATCACAAGTCATATGCACGCGTCCGATCGAATATCACGTACCAGAGTATACAATGCCCCGCCTCTCGATACCACGGTGTAGGAAAACAATTGGGAATGATAAATGGGCCAGCTTCGTTCCGGCGGCTATTGGATCACCGCATGGAGATTTCCAGGCCCTTTCTACCAAGTCATTGTCTTTCGGTATAAATGGCGCACATTGATGATTAAAAAATCTCAGAGATTGGGTTTAAAGGTATACATCCCAATATAGCCCAGCGGCTTCTAGTGAAAAAATTTTCTTCCGCAGCGACGGGCCAGCCGATGCGAAACATGACGCATATACTACCTGGCAACGGCAGCCTGAAATTGGATATGGTCCGTGAAAGTGCCGTCGGCTTC
Source organism: Armillaria solidipes (assembly GCA_022818035.1). Taxonomy (NCBI): domain Eukaryota; kingdom Fungi; phylum Basidiomycota; class Agaricomycetes; order Agaricales; family Physalacriaceae; genus Armillaria; species Armillaria solidipes. The sequence continues at coordinate 3,024,905 of JAIWYQ010000007.1, read as the reverse complement.
TTCTGGAAAACACCATCGCTTACTGTCGCCCATACCAACAGGAAACGACCAAAACAGGGAGCAGCTACGGGAGAAATTTTAATCAAAACTGAAAGGGTAGCTTCTGAGTTCATGGCTTTCTTGTACCTGGCCCATCAATGTGGCTGTACGCTCCGGAAAGATCCGTGGGCCTCTCAGCTTAGTTCGTGGTCGCAATAGATCTAGGTGTACAGTCGGGATGGAATCGTTAATTATTGATGGAATGGGTACCTACACCATGAGAACTCTAGGAACGAGCTGTGACGCACCCAGGTTCGTTCAGTGAATTTAGTATCGGGCTCTGAAGCCAATCTCCAGGGCTAACCGAGTAGGATAACGAAAACTCCAAGGCCCGGGGCTCCGAATCCGATGCCTATATTGTGTACGCCGTAGATGCAGCCCTGCCAGTGGGTGTCAAACTGTGGCGCTTCATTCGGAAGAATGGATAGAATTCTACTTCTATCGTTGCCCGGAACATACTTTGTGCCTCGTCGTCGGACTCGTGATTCAGTATGGAAATATAACGTATATGACGGAAAACGACCTACCAAGGCAAGCTGAAGGTCGAGGAAGATTTCCCGAAGACCCCATATACTTGCACCACTATGGAAGAGGCGAGTAAGAATCTGCGTAGTAAATATGATGAGCCAATTGTACGAAGATACGCGCGCGAATATATTTCGGCAATTAATGTCAGTGCCAAGTCCCCTCCCCACGGCCCTGAGAGCCGGAACAGTAGTAAGTAGCGTTTAGTATACTCACCGCTTAATCACCAAGTCGGCAAAAGCGCATACGTTGAACTGGCGACGCTGAAGTGACATACGTCTCGTGGTCATCCGAGTCGCTGTAGAACACATCAACCTCCAAGGTGTTAAGAAGCGCCACATGCCCAAAAGCGAGCTTTGTACCGAAAATCCCCATCCTTTGGACTACACGGGCCGTCTCATTCCTCAAATATTCCGGATCCCTTCAAGCGAATTTCTATCGAAAGAACTTCAGCGATAAGACTTCCTAATCGCACCCTGCGGATCGGATACCAAGGATTCTCGGACCCAAGCGAGCAGTAGAGAGTGCATATGACTGCCCGCTAGTACATATATATACGCATTTATTATTTATGCCGCAAAAACGTCCGAAATGCACATGGTAGTTTGCATTCAAGCATTTGACGCGACAGCAATTTCCAAGACGCGCTATAATTGTCGTACAAGCTGGCAACGGGCACCCCGACAGGGAGGTAGGTGCCTGCCATGGTTACCCTGTAAGCCGACCAAAGGTCGACGTAGTCAAGGTTTTCGCTAAGCGCGCTCTCAGGCTGGGGCGGCGGCGCTTTGAGCGTTCTGGCCCGCTTGATTATCGCAGTGACGACAAGATTTCCTGTATAGGAGCGGGTATTAAGCGCGCAGAATGGAAGAGATGATCGTATACATAGGCCGACCCTGAACAAATAGCAGACGTTTTTCGGATTCGTCCACATCCCCTGCGGACCATCGATATAGTTAGACACGAGACAGACGTGATTCGAATCAAGAATGTATATGATTGTAGATGCCTATGCTGGCATGAATTAAATATTAATACCTTACGTAGATCCTGTCCACAGTCAAGCAGGTATCGTCGCGTTAAGCTTTAGCCACAATTGAGATCGTTGATCGTCGGTCACCTGTATGGGGTAACTTAAGCGATTCTCGTGGCAAGCGCAGGTTGACAATATTGCTCACCTCCCCATTTGCAAATTTTCCAACCATGCCGGACAAAACGTGTCCCATGCTAAAGCCTTCGCAGCCCTCCGAAGTTCCCGTTGATTGGCCAGGTAAGTCTCTCTTGTAACTCAGCCCAGGCTCCGTTTTGGCCTTTTTAGATTATCGATTGGTTTTTATTTTTTATCCTGCAAGATAAAGAGGGGCTTACACAATTATCCTGTGACCGCATAGCCCGCAACCCACAGATGGTCTCCGCCTTGCAGTCAGTATCACAAGCCTCTACACTATAACCCCGAGTTTTGAAAGAGTAGTATAGGTCAAAGGCTGTGTCATTCGACTCAAACCTTTCAGTAACCTGATGCCAGAATGATGGACCGAGGGGATCTGTTTCGGCGAGGTCGGGAACCAAGGGACCAAAGGTCTCACGAGCGCTGTAATAGAGATTCCAGGTCGCTAGAAATAGGTTGAACATGCGGGAAGGAGATAAGTGGCAGATCACCTACGCTGGATCTCAAACGTTGGATCACTGAGATTGGCTGATGTTCCTCGTCGTCAGTATCAAGTAAGTTGGGCTAGAAAGGACCTACTGATATAGACATGCGCGTCCATGACCTCATACGTGTCGGGGTCTATGTCATAGATCTTGAACGCAGCGTTTGCTTCTAAAAATTGTTCGAGAGAAATGAGATGTGGCGGTCTCAGTGATCTAACTAACCTCTGGGTGTTACCGAAGGTGCGATCCATGCAACGCTGACAGCATTGTCGGCGACTCGATTGTCATAGTCAGAATAGGCGATCTCAAATTGGTCCTAACGGAATCAGAATCGAGGTAAGTGACTATCAGCGAACAAACAGCAGAAATGCACACATCATGGGTATGTCCGAAGAACTGAGCCGCGATAGTATCCTTGTACCGCTGAACAATCTGATCGTAATAGTTGGACTGATCACGGAGTGTATCAGTCTCTCCAGGGGGCATATGCGCAATGATCCATGCTCGTTGTCCAGCGTCTTCCGCTGCTTGTAACTCCCGCGCAGTGAACTCTAAGATTCCGTTCGGATCGGGCCTGTCCAAATTTTTGCTTGATATCAGGAAATGATATAGATGAAAACGTACTGTTGCTTGTTGGTATCATATAACCAGAAGCTGTGCGTGTTAGTTGGTATCATGAATAGGTAGCGTTTGAACATGACATACTTTAACCTATACCAGTAGACGGTATTAATAGATATGATACTGTAGACGCGAAATCAGACGGTTGTAGAAACCTACCATAACCAAAAGACATACCGTAGATTCTTTCCTGGTGTTACGATTGAATAGCTGCCTGAGTAGTGCCTAACTTGATCCGACGCAGTCGAATTGATCCATGACTGCAGCCATAAATATCCAATGTTATACGGGATATAAATGAGTACCCACAGTCCATTTCGCACTCGTAGTATCAAACACCCATTGGGCATCCCATTCCTCAATATGTACAGAGGTGTTCCTGGGGAAGCTGTTCATGGGAGCGGCTTCGCTAGATGCACATGGGATTAAACCTTGGCCATCGAAATTGCAGAAGGAACATACTGGTTCCCGATGACTGGGTACACGGGCATACCCAAGCCATTCGAAAGCTCGTCGTTGAATGTGTTGATGTCGTTGATATTTTCCCTACAAATGAGAATTGTTAGTATAGGATTATATCGGTAGATGATTGTACCGTACTCCTCAGTTACCAGCCAAACGGCGGCTAAAATGCGTTCGTCAGAGTAGGGTAATTATTTGAAGTAGCTCACCCTCGACGACATCTCCTGTAAAGATAGTGAATTCACTGCCTGATCCAGCAATCTGTGATATCAGGGAATGTATTAAAGTTGCAGGTGTGTCGCAGCCATATTCGCCATATGTACCGGCAGGTCTTTCAATCACGTCACCTGCAGAGTCCGTGTAATTTCTACAGCATATGGGTTTTGTGCAATTAGCATCGGCACCAACCTGATACCCATGACGTCAGAAGAATCACGGTGATTTGCGAAGATCAACTAACCGTGTATGATCTGTCGATATGGACGTCACTAATATGGGCTACCCTGAAGGTCTCGCGTCCTTGGGAAGTTACCGGCTTGGCTTTAGATGTGTTGGATGCTAAAGACACGCCATACGCGTTGATGTCTGGGGGATCACAGAGTCCCACAAGGCCACAGAGTTTGGTTGAGGTCTGGGATGTTGCAGATATGGATCTCAAAACGTGCGCCACGATAGGGCCTTGCTGCTCGATGAGCCCTTCACAAACATCGTCATCTGCTATCTGGAGGCCCTAAGTCTGGCCATTTGAAAGAAAGGCGTTGCCACTTACGTTCAGCAACGTGCATATGTCTGTGACTGCATCCACAAAGGCGCCATCTCCAAAGTCAGCGAGTAGTTTGAGTGGTTCGAGGAGCGCATGGCACCCCCCACATGTGACCGCCTGTTCCAGTGCATCCAGAAGGTCGTCGACGAGATTTCCTAGAACGAGTGGAATGAAAAGGAAGAGCAGTATTTGAAAACTAGGCGATAACATGGTCCTGCAAGCAAGCGAATCAGCCCATTGAAAATCCTCATGGCGGCGTATATATATGTGAGTGTGCGTTCACATTGGGAACACATGGTCACATCAATATTGCCACAATGTTAACCGCTCTTCTGGCTCGTCGCCGAAATGAGGCTAAATGACATGACACGCAATGAAAATACTTACACCAGCAGAGAATGTGGGCAGTCGGACTCGGACTCGGTTAATCCAAGTGGAGACGTGATCAACGCCTCTTTCGCAAGTGACGTCGCCAATCGGTCTCCTAACAGCGCCCAGAAACCTTTACAAGTTTGGATTGTGGTGTTGCCGAAGCATCCGTGCGCAGCCGGCACAATCGTAGTCTTAGATTAACCCACTGACGCCACTCTTGACAAATACATTTTTTCTCAAAAATTGCAGTCTTCCTTAAACTTGATACACTGGTAGATTAACGAGATAGGCCTGAGTTATCTGGTGACAGCCGGGAGGCGATACCAGAACCTATCCGAGATGATAATTGACAGCAACTGTCGCTGAACTGCGGTCTTCCCGAGGCTTCACGAATACTTGTTGAGGCGAGTACTTGGCCAGAGTAAGTGTCAATATCGTCGCCTTCAATTTAGCTAGCGAGCTTACCATTGGTTACAGTCCGTCCGTATCGGTCATGTAGTACATTTGGTCCGTGGACTTCAATTTTGGGCAACCCCAAAGTTCGACGAAGCTCCGCACCGTCATTCAACGCAGAGGGGAAATTACCCGAAATTAAGGCATGTGCACCAGGGACCAGAGTCGGGAGCGATGCCATTAATTATCCTTATTCCATAGACATCAGGAGAGCAGAGTTCTCGCCGTGTACCTTAGTAACTCGGGCACCCTGGCAAAAGTCCGCCGCTTGTTGCAATGATGGTGGCATTCTCCGCCGGGTGTGATTAGACAGTCGCGCCCATAAAAAAACTCAGACGGAGTGTGAAGGGTAGTAGCACATGATACTAGGCTAGCACAGACTGTTCCTGTGTGAGGGCTCCGAGAACCGCATCGTTCCTGCCGCGCATCGGTCAGATTGGTGAAAAGGAGAATCGAAATGATAACGCTCTCAATACCAGAGAAGAACGACGGATGGAGAAAGGACGGATTTACTGCAAAAATATTGTGGCTGTGTACAATTTCGTGCTAACTCATCGGGCCGGACTTCTTGAGACACACATAGGGGCGTTAAATCCGCCTCAGGCTCTCAGTGCACTATCAGATCCATGAATTCGGCTGGAAACACTGTTTTTCAATATCGGTTGGATCTAGACAACACCTTCAACTTTCCTGACTGTGATCACATCCCTGTCAGACTCCCAGGCGAGGACGAAACTTGGTATACACTCTGCGAGGTTTCTCGTCTCCTTTTTCCACCAAACAAAATTCGAATAATTTCAGATCGTTGAGGATATCTCGATGTTCGTAAGACCAGTGTACAAGGTGGAAGACAAGCTTCCGGGAAACTACTGGTCTGTCGCGATCTACACAGACGATCCTGTCCAGGATGCTGAAGATCTCAAATGCGAAATTGGCTCGACAATGTGTATCAAGAACTCGAGGCTGCACCGATTCTTCGACGGTCAGGTTGGGTATCGAATTGAAGATCTATTTACCGTTACTGTACGTTCTCGTGTTAGAAAATCTTCGTACTTATTAACCATGTTACCATACAAGGTTCTTCCCTGCACTATCGCACAATTGAGAACGCTCAACTCGTAGCTGCGTCAACGATCTGACGCAGGACGGTTCATGTCGTGTATCGTCGACGTTTGCAATGAACCCGCCCAACACCGTTGCACGAGGTGTAAATCACGTTATTGTTCTCAGGTGCGTCGGAATTAGTGTTGCCGCGACTCGGCTTATCTCGGCTTAACGCCGAAGTCGATTTTGAGCTGATTGCACTTAGTTTGCTCTGACTGCACAATTGTTCAAAATGGCAGATAATATAAAGTACGTATTCACTCACAAGAATTATTGGTAGTGTTGGTGACAGCGCAGCTGTTCTCTCTGTCCCTCTATCCTCGGCGGCTCAAAAGTTGACTTCGGCGTTAAGCCGAGATAAGCCGAGTCGCGGCAACACTAGTCGGAGTAGCTTAATAGTCTTATCAAGACCTCTTATTATGCTCTCTCTCAGAAATGTCAGCGTCAGGATTGGAAGGAGCACAAGGTGACTTGCAAGTCCCTGAAGGCGCTTTTGGAATGGAATATCATCTTCGCTTGACAATCAGCGCTTTCTCTGTATTGAAAACTCATTCCCTGTTTGTAAGTAACCTAGTAGCATATTCAAATGACTGTAAACTTTCTGCCGTCAGATTAGGGAAAAGGAGAATCGAAATAGTAACGCTCTCAATACTTACCAGAGAAGAACGACGGATGGAGAAAGGACAAAAGGATGCGAGCGCCACAAATATTGTGGCTGTGTACAATTTCGTGTGAACTGAGCGGGCCGGACTTCCTGGGGCACACATAGGGGCGTTAAATCCGTCCTGGGTTCTTACTGCACCATGAATTCCGCCGGAAAGCCTGTTTTGCGATATCGGTTGGATCTGGACAACATCTTCGATTTTCCTGATTGCGATAACATCCCCATCAGACCCCAGATGAGGACGAAACTTGGTATACACTCTGCGAGGTTGCTTGTCTCCTTTTTATCACGAAACAAAAGTTGAATAATTTCAGATCGTTGATGATATGTCGATGTTCGGAAGACCAGTGTACAAGGTGGAAGACAAGCTTCCGGGACACTACTGGACTGTCGCGTTCTTCACAGACAATCCGGATCAGGATGCTAGAGATCTTAAATGCAAAACTGGCTCGACAGTGTGCATCAAGGACTTGACGTTGCACCAATTCCAAGGTGGATATAGAGTTGAAGATGTATCCAATGTTACTGTACGCTTCCGCGTTACGGAATCTTCCTATTAATCATGTTACCATACAAGGTCCTTCCATGCACTATCGCGCAATTGAGGACGCTCAACTCGGGGCTGCGCCAACGATCCGACGCGGGACAGTTCATGTCGTGTATTGTTTGCAACGGGCCGGCCCAACACCGCTGCGCGAGGTGTAAATCACACTATTGTTCTCAGGTATGCCGGAGCGGTTTGGACCGTTTGGTAGTCTTATTAAGACCTCTTATACTCTCTCTTAGCAATGTCAGCGTCAGGATTGGGAGGAGCACAAAGTGAATTGCAAGGCCCTGAAGTCACTTTTGGAATGGAATATCGTCTTCGCTTGACAATCGGCGTCTTCTCTGCATTAGGACCCGTGAAACTCATTCTCTGTTTGTAACCTGGTAGCATATTCAAGCGACTGTAAACCTTTTTCCTATTATAGCTTGTAGACCCTTTGAACACTGACGACCTTTGACGTAAACTTTGAGCGCTCTTTCACTCAGCTGAGAGTTCTTGATTTTTTTGGTCTTCTCGTTCACTTCGGAGATCTTTCGAATATACAAGGTTAGCACACCAACCTACCCTCGGTCATGGCAAACCTGTCCCCGACGAGTATCATTCCGGTTGGAGCCAGAATCCTTATTACCGCCTGATAAACCACCGGCATAACGTTAGCAGCGATGCTACAAAACTCGCACGACGGTCTCCCCATAGAATGGTAGGCATAACGCTCAATTGGGAATATACGTTCTCTACTAGATGACGAGATTGCATTCCTTCTCTGTTTGTAGCTTAATAGTTACAGTTCCTTCCATTCATCCTCGTCTCCAAGCAGAGTTCTCACTCTGTATCCCAGTATCATTTTGGACTATCACGGACCCAAGGTGTGCCCGATTCCTCATTCATCGAAATCCCCGAAAGCCTTGGCTATATCATTAACAAGATCTTCCATTACCGGAGTACCTATATGGTATGTATATTTTATATTTTGCTTACAGTAAATAAACAATGCGATGCAGAACTCCAACATTCAGTGCGGCAACAAAAAAAAAATGGACAAGCAGACAAACACAGAGAGGAACGTTAAATTATAGAAGAAACAAATGTCGGAAAACGATGAGATTCTTAGATACGTGTGGTAATGCGAGAATGAATGAAGGTAAAAAGACATGCATGGCAAACAAGAAAATGACCTCTCACCCATAAATGAGACAAAGAAAACCCATCCGCGCGTCATAAAACCATGGTACCAAGTCCGATCATCTACAATGTCCAGAGCTCTACGGTCCCTTAGTAGGGTCAGACCCAGAGGCCCGCTGTATCGTAGGCCGCTTCTCGTCAGAAGCCGATAGTGAGTGTGACCTCGATGGCCCGGGCCCACTGCCAAGAGCAGTGAAAAAAACATCATCAATCTTTGCCAAGCCAGTCGAGTTCTTTGCTGCTTCCACCTTCACTTCAGGCACATTAGTCTCCGCCTTTCCTTTCAATATCTCACCTTCAACACCTCCGACACCACAACCGAAATACCCGCCACCACCACCCGCATCATTGTTTCCCGTGAGCCCGCCCATTGCCATGACACTGTCGAAGTACCCTTTCGGTTCTTGGAGGTGTCCAGTGTAGAAGAATCCTCCAGGACTCGGTTGGGGATGCAGTTGGAAACCACCCGGACTCGGTATGGGGTAACCAGGACTTGACTGTGGTTGTATGTATGGATTATTATGGTAAGGGTGTACTGGTGCTCCCGGAGCTGGGTTCATATACGGGTTGCGGCCCCAAAACGCGCCCGGACTCATTGCCAGTCCTGGCGAGAACGGTGTCAAGTGGGGCGCTTGTAGCGGGTGAGGTCGACGTGATGGTGATGGTCGCCTTTTCGAAGTAGGGGATGCCGGAAGGTCAGAATCTGAATTAGAATACGGGTATAATGAGGAAAGTGACGTGGTCGCCGATGAATCCAAAGAAGGTGATGGTGGAGGTGGAGTCGTGGGAAGTCTTTGAGGTATGGATGACGACGTGAATGATGGTGGATGGTGGAAGCCATTCATAGACATATCGCTGTCGCTTGTTTTCATGGGCTGCCCAAACGAAGGCGGCGGTAAGAACGTAAATGGAGGCATAGAGGGTGTAATGGGAGGAAGGCCGTGTGGCGTCATCGGAATTGCTACGTGATGAAGGGGGGACATAGGATGATACAGCGGCGATATAAGCACAGGCGACATTTGGTGGTGAAGGCCTGGATGCATCGTGAAAGAAGTAACCGGTGGCGGAGGAGGTATTGATATGGGTCCCGGATGATGAGGGTGTTGCGCGTGGTGAGACGAAGAAGTATGTCCCGGGTTTTGAGGCGGAGATGCCGATTTCTCTTCTGAAGAAGGGGTGTTATTCGAAGATCGTGTAGATGCGGAATTAGATGGATTTGCACTCAAAGACGGTCTTGTAGACCCAGCAGAGGACGTCGTAGAAGACGATGTAGTACGCGAAGAAGGGAGCGCAGGGGGAGGCTGGATGGGTTCCTTCTGTGCCGTTGGCTGATGTATGTGAGAGTGTGTATGGTGGGGATGAGGCATGGACATCTGAAGTTGCGGTGGATAGATCTCATACGGGGAGCTGGGGGCAGAGAGATCTAGGTAGCCTGTTGGCAGGGAACTGTGTGAGGGTGGATAAGTCGAAGGCGCCTGGTTTGGTGGAGCACTTAAGGCTTGACCATATACAGACGCTGACGGCGAGGCGGGTGTAGTACCAGATGGAGGTGAAAATTTATCGTAATGCACTTTCAACGGACGTCCATTATACTCGTAACTGAGATATAGGAATGATTGGATGTCACGACGGCCAAATAACACTCGGCTTACCCATTAAACATTTTGACCGCGCGGTCTGCATCATAATCTGTAGCGAAGACGACAGTGCCAAAGCCTCTCGACCGACCATCTTGACCCAATGCGACATCGGCGCGTATAATGGTACCTGCCTGACGGAAAAGATCTTTTAAGTCCTGCCACTGGCAGTGGAATGGCAGCTGATAAATATTATCAATTATCAGATAAAGTGATGACGAAATAATAAATAGTACGCACATTCCCCACAAATAAAATTTTGCCGCCGCCCGCTGATGACGCAGGGCGCTCCAACCCATACAGTGAAAGCGAATCGATGTCAGGGAGAGGATAGGAAATGGCAGGGGTTGCAGTAGAGTTGTCGAAGTCAAGGGGAAGACGATCTGGGCGTACTTCGAGAATACGAGTCTGCCAGGAGTAACCATTGAACTTGTCGACTGCACGGCCAGCATCTTCAGCGGTTGCTAGCAGAACTGTCCCGTAGCCGCGTGATCGATTGTCCGGACCGAGAGAAACGTCTGCTCGCAATACCGTTCCAGCTTGCCGGAAAAGATCCTTCAGGTCTTGCCACCGTACGCGGTAAGGTAGCTGAAGGCGGGGTGAATACTTGTCCGCCAATGAACAACACGCAGACCCACGTTCCCCACAAATAACTGAGTCCTGGTATCCCTTGGAGGCCCAGTTCGCCCGTCGGGCGAAGCGCGGGCGGAAGTGGCCATCTGAATTACGGCTTCAATATCGTCGTTGGTCGGCGCCGGCGCTGGGGAAATAAGTGAAGATCGTGAAGGTCCATCCTGGAAATAATGCGAGGTTAGCTGGACAGATTAATGAAGGGAAATGAATGACGACAGAGAACGGACGCACGGAACGGAGGGAATCCATAAGAATTGGACGGGGGAAAGAGCGTGGTCGTCGTCGAGGACAGCGAGCTCGACGGTGTTGGTTCGTGGTAGAGCCAGAGAGGGGACTTTGTCTGAAAATGGAGACGAAATGAACCCGACTGACAGCCACGGGTCAAAAAAGCTCCACCAACGAAAACAAACACAATTTTCCCGCAATCTCTTCCCCAAATGGGATACCCCGACGTCATTCCCGTCTTTCTCGTCCCCTCTTCATTTGACGTCATGCGTAATTTGTGACATTTTCTGCCAATATCTTTTCCAATTTTACCGCATATTACTATATATAATTTTTGTAACAAACCCGCCAATTCTCGTAGGTTAACCATCGCGATGCGCAGTGGCAAAGAGTGGCAACGGTGGCAACAGCCTTTTTACTTGATCCGACCCCTTGGCTCGGACCACCGGTAATTTAATTGAATGGTTCCCTGAGCGGGAGGCCTCGTTACGACGCCGAACGTTGCAGGTAGCTGACGGTTACTGAGATTTGGACCCAGACGGCAGAAAAGTATGGGCTTCCTTGTGTATGTTGGACCATCTAATGGGAGCCGTAAATGACATAGTCGACACAGAATCCCCGTCTACCTGAGACCTAGGATGAACGACCCGGAAGTTCGTACGAAGCGGAGCGACGTCGTTTCCGGTTCAAGGCCTTCTCTGGTGTGAAGAAACACGGACATACAGAATATCACCTGCATAGGGTTCGTGAAAGTATGTAGAACATAGAAGTATCAACTCATTGTTGATTGGTTTAATCTTCTAGCATCTATGCGCATGGTTGAGGAAACCTATGAGGGGAAACGCATGATAAATATCAACCATAACTGACAGGGAGCCGCGACAAGCGAGCCAGACGGAGAATAGTGTAAATAAAAGCATCCCCGGCAGAACAGAATTACAGGAGAGTACCATCGGACCCTGTACGGAGCGTGGGGCTCAAACTAGGATTACAAGACAGTCCGTGATGGGCGCACTTAAGGCGAAGTCGCAAAACTGAAACGTTGGAATCACCAGGGAGTCTGTTTACAAGTTTATTATAAAAGCACCCTGGGTCCAAGCGCGCGCGCTCGCGAAGATCAGTGATCTATGTGATCTACACGGTAGATAGCCGAGATGGTATCCTCAGAGATTTGAGTCAATAGTTGTGGCAACAGCTTTCCATGACTCCCGCGCCAGTAATTCTCTCCACCACCTGATCGTCGTCAGCAATGTACATGTCAAGTAGTCGCATTGTGCTCACCTGGCAACGTTGGGCTTGCTATACATGATGTCGCACCCAGCTTCCTCAAGCTCCACCGTGTACGGAATGTGGAACAGATCCGCCAATGTCAAATTCTGTACATATATTAAGAAATTTGACCAGCAAAGGACAGTTTCACCTACATCCCCAGCGATATATCTTTGTCGACTCAGTACGTTATCGTACACATCCAGCTTTGCTGACAGTGTCCTGACGTTCTTGTCATAAATAGTCTTGTTTGTCTTTTGCCCCAATGCTCTGAATAACTGTGAGAACGTCGTACACGACAGGATAAGCATAGGCCTCACGGCTTCACCACAGATTCCATCGCCGCGCCTTGTACGTAGATGTCAAAGTTATATATCTCATTTGACGCGGCCTGTTCGAACATCGCAAATGCTTGAAGGTCAGTCGGCACGAGGCTAGTGCCTTGATTTTCATATTTCTTGCATATGTATCTACAAATGGCTCGGCTTTCATATAGGATTAGGCCATCATCGTCCTAAGTTGGAGCATCAGCACGAACAGCGTGCCTAGTGATTTAAAAGACTCACGATGTAGGGCACCTGCCCAAAAGGCTGTTTTTCCGCGTACGCCCCCGTCTTGTGCTCTTGGTCAATCATATTGACTTCAATAGCTTGAAAGGGCACGTTTTTCTCCAGCAACACCATAGCGACGCGCTTTGCATTAGGTGACCAGCGGCTACCGTAAAGTTTGAGTACCATACTCGTCGGATAAGGGGGAAGGCAGAGGGAGCATAGCGACGTCGAGGTTAGAGGATGTTCATGCCGCCCGACAGCGCCCGGCTTCGGATGACCGGCACTGGATTACCGACGTGTTTGAACGTGTTTGAGACATCCAACTACCACCACTACTACCATGGGTACTCGTGGTTACTACGTATATCGCTGGAGGGGCTGGTATTTCATCCACTACAACCACCTCGACTCGTATCCCGATGGTCTTGGCTTAATCATTCACGGCGAAGTACCGTCTGCCGACCGTGACCCCAAAGTCTTCGATAAATGGTTCGAGGCAGCTACAAAACGCTTCGACGGTGACCTGAAGAGATATAAGATAGAAGAACGACGAAGTAAAACCTACGAAGTCAGCGATAAATTCTCCATTTCTCGCGAACAACCACGGAACGACCTATTCATTGAATGGATATACGAAATCGACTTTGACAATCTTGTATTCCATGTCGACTCCGTTCCTATGTTCCGCCTCGACTGCATGCCTTCTGCCCGTGATTTTTGCGATTACATCTCCGTGAATCATTATGGCGGACGAGCCTACCCTGAAGAGATGCCAGAATGCCATCGTTACGAGGCCAACTGGATCACGTCGCCACCAGAGATCAGCAAAAAGCAATTAACGGCTTACAAGCAACTCGATGCAGTAGTCAAAGAGGATATCGTCCCTCTTGCTATATCTGTCGTTTCGAGCACTCGAATTCGTCTCTTAGAGGCACTGATAGGGGTATTGATGAAGAGAAGCAGCAGTACTCGTCGTAATATCATCAACCTTCGTAATGTCTCCAGTCGCGATTCTTTCACCAAAGCCAGCTTCCATACCATCTGGCTCTTCGCCTGGACGGCTCTGTCGCCGCCCAAGTACGGGAAACAGTGGGAAGCCGTTATCGCAAACTCTCATTATCCGGCCACCGTGTCCAAGAACGACTGTCTGGCAGTATGGTTCCGCGAGAATCTTTGCGTGTTCGTCTGGACGCATTTGGATGATGAACACAACCTCAAAGCCGCCGTCGTTGCCATTACCGAATGCTTACGCTCACAATCCCGCGTTTCAGACACCTTCGGTGTTGCGTTTTCTCTCTACCATTGCGTTGTTGTTCGATTGGAAGGAAAGACGGGAAAAGTCACTCATACAGGCATACTAGACTTCCTTCCATCCTGGTATGCTTATTCCCCGAGCACGCCGGGTATCAGTGCACTCGCACGTCTCTCTGAATACCTTGACGATCTCTCCCTGGGACATCCTGATGTCACAGTCTGCACTACGGAGCTTCTACACACGCAGCTGCCACATGAACTGTTGGCCCGGATTTCAGAGTACATCTACAGCAGCGCCACACTTCTGGCGTATGCTCAGGCTTCCGTGCAAACACGAGCTGCATGCAGAGCTATGCTAATGAAGCCCTGGGTGGACAATCTGCAGCTTCTTGCCGTGCACCCCGATTCTGTGCTTTGTGGTGGTCAGGATGGTTCCGATAACTTGAGCAGTTCGAATGAGGACACGGTGGTGGAAGAAGACGAGTACGGACGGCGCAATAAGTTTGCATCCCTCGTTGATGCAAAATTCCTCACCCTCGATGAAAAGCATGCTGATACCGTGTTCTCTGTCTCGAATCCGCAGTATCAAAGAGATCTTCTTCAGGTAAGTTCTCGCAATACTAACAGTGAGAATATCATTGACATTGATGATTCAGGGCTTAATTGTAGCTGAGGGGATTTTGAAGCCTTCAACGGAGTAAACAAATGAGCACCGTTTCTTCGTCAATTAAATAGCGACTGTTTCCTAACATCATTTGTATTTCCATTGTGACGGAATTTGTTCCTAGTCCATGTTCGTCTATGTACACGTTACAGCATGAAATAATCAGTAAATACAGTGCATATATCACAGCCCATCTCCGTCCTCACTCGCAGATCACGCACAAGAAGCCTGGTCAGTCAGCTCTCCGCAGTGCGCGATCTGTAGCAAATGCTACCATGCGCTCTCTCAACGGCAAATCACTATCACTCTCTGGTATCGACATCTCATCAAAGTCCCGCTGTGATAATGGGCTGTCTGTCCGGTCTATCTCAAACGGCATAGGTGATACTGTTCGCGGTGTGTAATTAGCGCTCCCGCCACCGTTATCAGTATTATCTGAAGGTTCGGGCTGGGGTCGTGTCCATATCCGTACAGCACCATCATGACTTCCAGTGGCGAACATGTAGGGGTCTTCTGCAGCAGGATTCCATGCTATGCATGTGAGGTCACCGCCTAGTGCTTGAGCACGCACATAGTGTAGCAGAGCTCCGGATTCTTGGTCCCAGATGTGAATATCCCCAGCTGCAAGTGTAGTGAGTGAACGAAGTGTCAACCATAGTGAGGTACTATATACCTTTTCCTGCGCATAAGACCAATTCGTCGTTTTTCCCCCCAAAGTAACTCGGTCCAGCGAACTCAACGGAACCTTTGGGCATGTATGTGTGCCTGAAAAAGCAATGAAAAACCCGTCGAACAAGGGAGAAGGGGCCATCATACCGCAAAGTGAAACGAGCGACCATCTGCGCATTATTATCTCGATGATCTTTGACAATGTCAATTTTCCATAGTTGGGGTGGCGCCTTTGCCGAGGTGAGGCTCCGAAAGATATGAAGTGCAACGTCTCTCACCTTGTACTCGTAACTGACCAAAGCAATTAAGCCGTTCTTCGTGTTCCTTGCCAATGTGATATCACGGACATCATTAAGTACCGGTGTTTGACTATAAATCTCATGTCACAAAAGTGAATGTATCAAAGTGACGAGACCCATACTGTTCGATCTGATTTGTCTGCGTGTTGTATACTGGGTAGCGAAACACATCAGCTCATGCCTAATATTAAATGAGGAGCGGAACTAACCTGCAAGCCGTTTCTCTACTGCTCTAGGTTTACTTGGTTTCAGCCCAGTGGGTGACACTGTTAACGGGCCGATACCCAAAAGGCGCAGACCATCAGGAGTGACAGCAACATCATGGAGCTTCATATTTTCGAAATCGTATTCGCCGACTACCTAGGATCGCGAGGATGTCAATTTCAAATAGCAAACGAGACTGCGCATTGCAGCTTACCTTGCCCAGAAGATCCTAACAGTACCGAAGAGAGACTAAATTTCGATAGCATACAAACAGAATCACACAACTTACCAGTTTCGTAACCTGACTACCTTCCACAGACAATAATCCTATTCACTGATCAATGCCACGCTCAAATGTCGAAAGTAAAGAAGCAACGCACCAGTTCCGTCAGGCAACCACGTTATGGATTCAATAGTTGTGTCAGGCCGGTCTATTGTCCTCAAGCACACACCATCCTGCGCATGCGTTGAACGAAAAAGCGTAAAAATCAGACTTCTGATTTCTTTAAGCACCGTGAGCGCCAGATGAGGCTAACCCACCTCCGTCCAGATCTTGATACTCTTGCTCAGTTTTGTCAGTAGGAGATTACCGGAGGGTGACCTAAGAGAGAAGTTGAGTATTACTCCAGAGTAGGAAAAAGATGCCTCACCAAGCAACCTGGTTGACAAAGCCTTTTGCATGTGCGAGGATACGGTGCGATTCGAACGTATCCTGATTTAGCAGTTCAGTTCATATGCCCAAGAAGACGCAGAGACAGACACTCACGCCGACTCGGAAGATCAACGAAGTTCTATCCCAACTAAGGAGGTGTTAACTTCCGTCCGGCAACTTATCTGTCCTGTGCACGCACCTTGACGTAGCCAAAAACTTCCCATTGGGCGAAAATTGCATATGCTTGACAAGGGCCTGATGAGCGGTGAGATCCCTCGTTGGTTGCAGACACCTCAACTGAGGAGTCAGCGTTGCAACGCGGGATCGCAACACAGGACCATTCCCGGTCGACCTCTTTCTGCCATTCAACGTTGATGATGAGGTTCGCTGACGATTGGGGTTCCTTGCACTAGCCATAGCCGCTATATTGGAAGATACCGCCGATCGCATCTTCACCGTCCGTATCGCGTTCTTCCAGAGCGATTTACCAACCGACGGCTCCTCAAATATTGACGGAGCACCTCCCTCATTTGTAGGTGTTGTTGGAGTAGGACTAATGGTACCGTTAGTCTCCGGAGGTGGATCCGATGCGCCTCGATGTTTCAAGGTAGGAGAATTCGGAGGGCTGTTCAGTGGTAGAATTGGTCCATTTCCTGTCTCTATATCATCATGCTTTTCGTCGTCACTCCCACTCCCATTCCCATGAGACATCATACTGACAGTCCTGGTGCCGACTTTCGATATCGAGCTCCTCATTCGCTCAATGGACTCCTCGAATTTACGAATGCAAAACCGTATCATGTCCATGCCGGGAAGATTGAGAAATTTATCCGTGACTTCGAGAAGGACATCGCTGAGCCATTTTCTCCCGCTGTGGCGGAGGAACGTCCAGCGCTCGGAGGCAAACCAGGCAGACACGGCACAGAGACCGAAGGAGGTGAACGCGGTAAAGACTGTCGTTATCGTTGAGGTAACATGGTGCTGTATATGCTGTAAGCAGTTTAAACGAGGAGCTATAAACGGAGCACGAACTTGACCGGATGCATACGCGAAACAACAAAGACCTATAGAGAAGCACGCCACAGACATCACGAGGAATACGAGAGGGGAGCGTTTAATCCAGATGAGAACCCACCACGGAACTCGATGGCCCGGGGAACGACTATATAGAGTAGGTAAGATGCGCTCACGAAGGATACAGGCATCCCACTTACTACATTGCTTGCTTCCACGTGAGACCCAGTAAACTATTCACGGCGGCTGCAATTGAAAATACCAGAGAGGCAAACCAGAAAGAGTTTACTGCCGCAGCGGTACTGCCTCGGAGTTCGTATGAAAACTGCATCGTCGTCGCTGTCACTGCAGAGAAGAAGGTGGCGACAGTGGAGAGGTTGAGTAAGTTGGTGGCCCCGTGTTTTTGCGCGAAGCGGATAGTGGGTACGCCGATTTCGATGAACATAGATAGAGTTGACGTGATACTATCGATGTGTTCTCCCATCTCAGATGTGAGGTCGTGTATGTACCGCTGTACCGCAGGATACCGAAATTGTCCTTGATACACGCGTAGACACGAGGCCCAATACTAACTTAACCGTTAATGCCAAGTTAACCAAATGGATCGCAGCAAACCCACTTTCAAATCACCTTCAAAGGCGGAAATCGAGGCATTCACGGCTTCGTCCGTAAACTCTGGGAATTCGTTTAAGCAATTCATAAAAGTTGTGACGTCCTTCGCGAGGGCTTCGAACTGGTCTGGAAAGTCTTCAAGGTCCAAATTCTCGTCGATGACGGGCCTGGAGAAATGCTGCGGAGGGCGCGAGGGTTTTGCACGACGATGTAGTCTTCTCGTATGCGTTTCAGCCTCAACGATGTTAATGTGTGTGACATGAGTGATTTTTCGGGGAAAGAGATCGGCAGCATTTTCTCGGTAAAGGTGAAGCAGGTGGGCGAGGCGTTCGCGTAGGTGGAAGGCGGAAGATAGAATCGCTGCCGAACTCCCGAGCTGACGTGCAGCATTGGCGAAATTACGCAGCTAGTGAGGGTCGAGTGAGCAATACTGGCAGCAGCACGGGATACACCACACCTCTTTGTCCAGATTGTTGATCCTCCTAAATTATGTTGAGACGGAAGTAATTTGGTTGAATAGAATGTATACGCACTTGTGAAACCTGTAGAACGTGTCTGCACCCGCAGCTTGGAGATGTTCGTCCACCGTCGCTGCGCCGGACATCCTTAGCTCTTTCAATGACGATTACGAAGAAATGGACTCACGAACATCTCTGTCGTCCTCTAGAATGGGTGCTTCCTCTTGAGCTATATTCGAAAGAAACTCAACGATAAGATAAGTTTCTACGCATTCACGACTCACAACTGTTACTGTCTTCTCTTAGTAGCATCTCCACCAAACTCAAGATCGTCTCCTTCCTCGTTGATTTTCGGTGTTTTCGTGAAGCGCCATCGTCGTCCGCAAGACCAACAATAGCATCTATATTGG
Organism: Armillaria solidipes; assembly: GCA_022818035.1. Taxonomy (NCBI): domain Eukaryota; kingdom Fungi; phylum Basidiomycota; class Agaricomycetes; order Agaricales; family Physalacriaceae; genus Armillaria; species Armillaria solidipes. Next base: position 3,005,972 of record JAIWYQ010000007.1, on the reverse strand, counting down.
GCATCTTGGTACCTTCGTGATCATCAGCAATCTCCTCGAATGACATTAATAATCTCACTCACCTCCAGTATGTCAACTCTATTCCCTCCAGCCTTGAACGCGGGACGTGACAAGATCGTTGCAAAGTCGTATGTATGTGTCGGAGTATCGTTAAAGTGAACTCGTAAGAACAGTCGTGTAGAACGTCAATAGTCGAACAATTGCACCCCGATGCGAGACCACAAGGCAATTTCGAACATGAGGCAGGATTGAAGATTCTCAGCAGGGTCGCGCTCAAGCTCAGGACTTCTCCATATTTGGTTCCCACGTGTCCATGTGGCCCAGTGGGCGCTCATATTTTCCCCCTTGGCGATCAATTCGAACTTGATTTTTTTGAATTTTTGAAAAGGATTCATCAGCGAAAGTGGAGTGAGCGAAGGTATTCTTACACCTGGCCACAATGCGCTCCGCGTGGCATATTTGCTCATCGGCCAGCTTCAACAAAGATCCACCGACCCAACCTTTTAAAGGTTTATATATCAACTCGGACCACTGAACAGATGGCCCTAGGATGACCCGACGTATGAGATCCTGGAGTTTCTTTCAGTCTAACTTCGAAGCAACATTCCTTGTGTCAGCGATGCAGAACATAAATATCAATCTCATTGAACCTCATAGGCTGGTAATGCAGGGTGACCTGTCAGCAGTACAGAACATATATATGATCGATTCATTGAGCCTCATCAGCTGCGTGTCCTGGGAATGTTGCGTGGGTTATTGCCGGCTAGTCGCAGGTCACAAGGTGAAGACACGGATTTTATGAGGGTCCGCTAAATGCTTGGCACATGGCGAGTATCGGCTGCGATTTAATACTACGTGTAGGTCTCTGTGTGCATGAGTAGGAGCTACACAGGGTCAAAGGATTAAAGGGTGTTCTTGCACAGGATTTAATAACGACGTCGAGAAACTGGAAACCATCGGCAGGAAAAGCACCGGTGTGATTTAGACTACAACAATGAAGGGGACCCGGCTAGCAAGGAACTCGAGTAATGACGAAGACGACGCCTGTGCGCACGGAGAGCATGCCAGTGACAGAGAATGACAATAGGAAATGAAAAGCAAAGGAAATCAGGCAACTTGTGTCAACCGAAGTTCGGGAAGCGTTCCGCCGAGAATGATAAGAGAGTTACTCACCGGACATGCGAACGTACTCGGAAAGGGCCTAGAGCCGTTGTCGTGGATCTCAATTGTGTCAGGCATGACGACGAGGGAGTACATTACACCACTGATACAAAGCAGTAGTAGAAAGAGTCAAGACAAAAGGAGGAAGACACCGGTAGTCTAAATGAGAGTATCCGTCCCGTTGGGATAAAAGGAAAGTCTAAGTGAGAAAACAATGTAACTATATACAGTCCGAGACTCCGAGTCCTGCTCTGGGGAAGGTTGGCAAGCAAGTCCGTCGCTTACAGTAGAACCGATAGCAGATAAAGCGTCCGAAAAGAAACCTATTTCAAAAGAACCTGGAGCGTTGCAGTGCTTGTCGACGAGGGTGAAAGGCGGATCCGAAACACGAATAGGAACTCGGACCGGAGATCAACCAGGGTCAGAACCGTTGCAAAATAACAGTGATGAACATCGGATGCGTGAAATGGAGATGGTCGAAGCGCAGAGTTTCAATGGACGATCTCAAACCACAGCCGCTATGGCAAAGAGTTGAAGCTAGAAAGAAAGATACTCCGAGCCGGGCAGAGTCATTGAGGCAAGCCCAGCGGCTTATACCTCTTCATCAAGTTGCGGTGCCATAGAGGAGATAAAGGTACCGGTACCTGATGGGACGATGAACGGATAGAATGTATGCGCTAGTAGGTCCGAGACGCACTAGCGCAGCAAGTGGCGAAGAACCAATAGCCGTAACGGCCAGCGGAACAGAACTCGTCTGGACTCCCCGGGATGCACGGAAGGTGCTTGCTACATTGTCGAAGGACGTGTCAACGTCATTGAGGTGCAACTTGCGAGCCTTGTGTTCGCACAGCGTCGGGTCGCGGAACATTCGAAAGGAAGAAACCCGCCAGTACAAGGGAGAAAGCTAGTTTAGGCTGAGCGGGATCTTCTGGACATTGTAGGTTCATGTATACTCGTTGGCGTGTGCCACCCCGTAGCCGATGTTCGAGGCAAGCCTTTACATGACAGATTGTGCCAGTTGGGCGAGCTAGCACGTCTGGAGGAGCCGCAGAGGAAAACAGATCTGGAACAAAGGACCGACGTACAACGTATGATGGGAAAGTCAGGAATATCCCTCGGCAACAACGGTCACCGTTCCGTGGGGCCTTTGGCCCTTGGGGAGGGTGCGAAGATAGCAGTGCGAGAGAATACAGCCCGAGGTGGATCTGATGGATTTGCATTGCGGCGTACTGATGCATTCTTCAAGGCGATGCTCCAGACAGGCGCCACAGAAACTGTAGCTGTACTAGGCAAGGAAAATTACCAGTACGGCCACGGAAGGTGGGGCCAACCTTATCGGCGCCGAGTAACCATAGAGTCGTGTATAGCATTCACTGTACTAAGGATACTGTTAGGCTACTGTTACTTCTTGGACATGGTAGCATTTGCCTGCCTGTTAGACTGCTTGCCCTTGATTGTTCAGGTGATGACTTATCAGAAGCAGGGTGCATCCTCGAGACCAGAGCCTGAGAGATAGATGTTGGAAGCCATATCAGTATCATACCTTGTTGGACAACCGGTGGTTCTAGATCAGTAAAGACATGAGGAGGGGGCATAGAGGGGGCATGCAATTAGATGGAAGGGTCGAATGCAGGTTCAATCGTGAGGTGTATGGTTACGGGTGATTGTTTGAGGGGAGATTCCACTGACAGCAAGGGCTTCACCATGATGAAGAAGCGCAGGGACACCTCTGGGGGTGAAGTACGGAGGTAAATTAAAAGTCGTATAACTGCGGGGCAAGGGCAGAGCCGAGGTCCGCGATGATTGGCCAGAGTAGAATCTGGTGGGATCTGGAAGTAGAATAACCGAAGCTAGCAATCAGAGGCGAGTTCTATATACGTAGTCACAAGACATATTGACCGTGGAGAAGGATAAGACATTGCTGTTCGTGGCAAGGTTGCTTTGCCGATCACGGAATACAATGGATGAGACTGGCGACAGGCCCTTCCGAGATTATTAGTACAATAAAGGGCTATTATCTTCGACATGCATCATTTATTGGGCGTAGCAGAAGGGAAGCAAGATGAATTCGTCCCAATTGTGCGCTTTGTCTACGATCGGTGAAAGTAGGAGGCCTGGAGCTTCCGGGAGAAACCGCAAGAGTGTCCGGAATGAGCAAAGCGGGAAGCACTGACGTCGGCACAGCGGCATGGGAGTGGGAAAAAAGTAAGAGAAGCTCCTGTCCCTATTCTGGTATACACGTGGCACAGGATTACGCCTTATTCAGTCCCAGCCACTAAAAGCAAATAAAGACAACTTAAAGCCACATCGGAAAAGGTACGTCTCCCCACTACTTTACAATACCACTACCGCCTGCTCGAATTCGTCCTCCATCCCCACCGCTTTCCTCACCCTCCACCCTTTTCTCTTCACCATGATGCTCGTCCAGAAACAACCGAACTTCAACATATCGTCGCCACACTTCGCCCTCAACCACCGGAGGTATCCATCAGCCCCTCCAGCCGTCGTCGTGCAAGCAACACGAACACCAGGCCTCTTGTCAATCCAACGAGCTCAGCAACAGCAGCTGCGAGCAAAGCCGTCTCCCAGGCCAAGGCAGGCGCTTGCTCATCGTGTTTTCCAGCCGGTGCGGCCGGAAGTACAACAGCAGCTGTTGAAGCCATCTCCAGAGATCGTTGAGAAGAAGCCTTCACCGCAGCAGCCCTTGCCAGAGAAACGTGGCCGACAGCCAGCAAAGGTCAAGGCCAAGACGGCAAGGTGAAGCGCTTTTTCGTATTTGCAAAAATTTGAGTCATCCGCTGACAGCGAGCAGGAGCTCTTCCCATTCATCTGTTCGAGGCCGTCGTAACCATACTCGCCAACCTTCTCCGCCGAATTCGATTCAGAACCCCTCGCAGGCAGAGGTCCCTTCAACACCGCCACGCAAATCTACGACTGCTAACATTTTCGATTCCTTTTCGGTCGATTCCGTCTCTCCACCTGTGCGCGCGGCTCCTACTCTCGCTTCGCATCCTTCTGGAAAGCTCGCCCGTCGCAGGCAAACACAGGCGGCGAGCTCGTTCAGTACTCCTCCGGCCAGGGCTATCCCTGTTCCCCAGCGTCCGAACTCTATTCCGCCGACCCTCTCTCGGTCTTTGCCTGCCCGACCATTCAAGGGCAAGACTACTCCTGATACTTCCAATTGGAAGGCCTTCCCTATTTGCGACGACTCTACGGAGGCTGGAGCGATTTTCGATGACTACAGCCCTCCCGCAACTCCTACTCGCCAGCGCCCGTCACGATCCAAGCGCTTTGACGACGGCCCTCGCACTGCGCCTCTCACGACTTCAGTGGCAGCATTCCCGTTCAACTCGTCGCCGAATCTTCCGACCAGGACGGGTCGCCGACATGTTCGCACTCCCAGCGACGGGGTCTTCCATATGTCGGACGAGGATCTGTCCTCCCAGTCCATCAGCGAGGACTCTTCGAGTTCAGACGAGATGTCGTCGGGCCCCAGGCGGAAGGCGTTGCGTGCCCCCAGACCCGGCATGACACAGCAAGAGATCGAAGGGTACTTCGCGAGTTCTACGTTCCAAAACTCACCCAGCCCGGAGGAGTTACCTCCACCCGCTTTTCTGTAATTTTATTCTATATATTACTATCAGTGCGCTGGAGTGTGGAGGCAAGTGTCCTTCTACTGTACCCATTTCCCTCACTTACACGACCCTCAGCTCCTTAGATTTAAAACCTCTTGGGTCGTTAGATTCACATCGCTTTCTTTGATACCCCTCTCTTCCGCCACGACCTCGTTAATCGGTCACCGTGTTTTTTTAGCATCCCCCTGAAAATCACTATCATTATTCCATTCCTCTTCGCCTATCTCGGGGCTCGTCGCGGATTTCCTGGGAGTTCAGTCCACTTGTATCATCATTCAGCTTGCGACTCCTTAGACTAGGGTCAACTCCACCTTTCACGCCACTATCATACTGTACTTATACGGTTATCGGTCACTCGTCCAGGACACATGCGCTCCGTAGGCCTTCCTCGCCTCAAGTCAAGGGTTGAGCTGCTGCTTCGAATGCTCCCCATGCAAGGTTGTGCCCGCACCAAATCAAATTTCTCGTTTCCGTTTTCCCACCATCTGTGTCAATACTGTTTTCGGCATCGCATCTTCATCGCAAATCAAACAATTATTCGGTTTTCTGGTGGTCATGTCGGCCTACCAGGTGTACAAATGCATCTAAAAGGAGTCGGCTCCTTCTTTATGTCTATGACGTTGAGACGAAGGGAGGAATGTCCGACCGACGCCTGCGAACGCACAGTACGTTCGCACTCCCGTACTCCTGCTTGCATTGGATTGACGGATGCCCGTGGTGACCAAGGATCGACGGTCCGAACTGGCTTCTGCCTTCCATTCAATACGCACTGCTGGAGGACGACGCCTACTCGATGTAGTGCTACGCCCTACCTCGCTTCTTTTGATCTTTTGATTGGATGTCAAGCATTATCATTTACAGTACCCCCCTCTCCTATTATCTATTCACCCCATCCTATCATCGCATCCTTTTAGTATCTACTCTTCTCCATATAACCCGGCACCTCGCATCATTGCCTCCTTTCTTCCCGACTTACAGATGCCCGGGATCTCCTGCCCTCTTCACGTCGACGACATTTTTATTGTTTCCATTCACCCATCTCTGTTTCTTTTCTCATCCACATTGTATCGAGTATCGGCCACGCTTGCATAACCCCCACTCCTGCCCTTTCCCGCCATCTCACGAACTCTTCTTTAGAAGGGAAAGTGTGGGGCATGGACTTTGCATGTACCACCATTTCTTGTTATTTACACTCAGCGTTATCCACACCCTACCCCCTTACGCTCATTCCTTTTTTTGCGAGATCTTTGCGTGGTTTATCCCACCTTCTCTGCCGTGTATAGGTTTCTTTCTGATGATCTTTGATGCTTTTTCTGGTGTAATTTTGGTCTTGTGCGTATGTTCGTCGTGACTGCTGGCGTTCATCTCACTGATTCTTTTATTCTTTCAGTTTACCTCTCGGCATACCCAACCCTCCTACTATTGCTTGCACGACTACTAGACTGCTGGCGTTGTGCACTGATGTTCACCGCCATCGCCATCAGACGAAAACAAAAAACATGGCTACCGTCGGCTCGCATTAGATTTGTACCTCCCCCTCTTCTTCCATCCGCCGTATTCATCATTCCTCGCATCCGCCTACCCACCACGCACATTCGTTTATCGTTATTGCATTTGTCACGCTCATTTATTATATGACCTCTAACCGACGCCGCTGACCTTTCGTTGGGTTCGCGACGTTAGATTTTTCAATATGTATATCTGTTTACATACAGTACCGTCGGGCTTGGGGTTTTTGTCTCATTGCTCTGTTGCTCTCTTTTGGCTGAAAGGCCGTTGTGAAGTATACGTAGTAAATTAGTATAGACGTGAAATCATTTGTTTTTTTAGTTCCAATATACGAGTATTGAAGTTGAATTTAAGTTTGAAGGAACGGGAATCTCTTGTGTCAGTCGAATTCATTATAAGCTGTAAGATTTCTGATGCTTAGGCCGCCTGATGAATTTTCGTGGGGTGTCCCGAAGTGAACATAAATATGCTACGGGCTGTAACTTGGAATTTATGGGGCTCGTTCTCCAAAGCGTATGCGCACAACGTCCTGTATAGTACGCGATACAGTGGCGCTCATCTCAACGAAACCTGACACGCCAGATTCCTTGCTTCCCTTGGTAACTTTATTTGGCCGTGATCACATCCTAGAACGACATCAAGATCCGATGTCGTGCAGCCTACAATATCGACTTACCTCATATGTCAACTTTTAGCACCAAGAACGCATGATTTAACGACTCGAACCATCCAATGGAAGAACTCCATATGTAGATGTTCGATGTATTCTATGGACTAGTCGGTAGTTCGAAAAGGCCGGCTAGAATTCAAAGCTGGAGAATCATGAGACGTCCGTTACATACAGATAAACAAAACTTACGAGAAAAAGAACAGGGAAATCTTCCACTTCCTCAGAGATCTCGAGCATCACGAAACCCTTACCGACGACGACATCGAACAATCCATCCCTTCCGATTTCGGCTGGAATATCCCAAACCTCAGCGTCGTCCAGATCACACATGATCTTTAATGCCCAAGAGGGACTGGACCAGCGTTGAGGGCCCTGGATTCGCCACCCGTCGTCCTCAGACGGCCGGTCACGGATGAACTCATCCACGTCGTCTGCAGGAAGATTCGTAGTGGCGAACTCTACGATGCCGCAGAAGGTATGATCCTCGGCTAGGTCCCTGCACCGGACGCGTTGTTCCCACTTGCGATCCAGAGAGGGAGCGATGTCGTACGTCAGGACACCATCCCCGTCCGTCCAACTGGTTTCTGTCGCCACCACAGCCCAATGAAAATAGGATTCCTTGTCTCTGGAATCGCTGTGGATCCAGAACAGAGCGATACCCAGATGTATAGTCGCCATCTTGGGCGATGGGAGTGGCAAGATGAAAGTCTGCCCCTTTAGATAAGCTCGATGACAATTATGCTATTACGCCAACAATAATTAGATCTAAATAACATTGCCGGAAAGAAATCCAAAAGAGAGTCAGTACACCTTAACGAATGAATACAAATGTGTGAGATATATCATGCTTCATGCCCTGTGCAACCATCCAACGTCCAACCCCGTCATCGTCCGCATACTTTCAGGATAAGATAAATTGCTCTCCCGGAGCAGTCCAGCCAACCGCCTGCAGATATTCATGGGATAGAATAGGTACTCCGCTTGCGGAAAACCTGGGTATTTGTCCAAGATGCTAAGAACGCCACGTCAGAAGTGGTAGGAAGAAGTAACACGAGGAATCCAGACCTTTTAAGATCAGCCGGCTCCTCCGAAGGTCCCATAAGTTTGAAAAGCACTTTCGCAGCCTGTATCGAAGCAGTTTTCGGCAGCGCGTACTGACTTCGAATGGCATACGCTAGTTGTATACTAGGCTTGAACAGCCACATCTAATAGCGAAAAGATTGAGCAAGTCCGCAAGCAAGGGAGTTAATCACTCACGAGAATACGAGGACGTTCATCTTCTTCATCCAAGACAATGAATCGATACGAAGCATGAGCTTGCACAAACTCTTGCATATCCTCCACAATGAAAGCAGATAACGGTAGTTTGACGGGCCTGCCACAAATCAGGCACAACGACAACCAACAATAAGAATGCACATACTCAGTGGTCGGACTGACGGGCCGTATAGCATACTTCAACATGCGGTAAACCAAAGAAGGAATAGAATTAGATCGATGCTCTTGACAACGTCCGACAACAGCACCGCAGAGACATCGAACTGGTTGCCAATCATCGACTCTCTAAAGCAGGTGGCATCAGCAATCTAATCGTAAACAGAACAGAATAAATAAATAAATGTCCTCTCAGAAGTAGCTCCCGAGACGTGGACCTGAGGAACAAGAGAGTTGTTTAAAAGAGAGGAGGTTTATATAGGACACTTTGTATCAGCCGATGAAGTCGTGCTCGGCAATCAAACGCGACCTCCTTGTACGCGAATGAAACCTCCAAGGGCTTCATTCGCGCGCAGAAGAAGCGGTTCGACGCTTCGCGATCGACCGTTGGTGGGCATATCCAACGTCGGCCTTCTTGATCGTCCAATCCAAAAGAAAAAAATGTACACACCTTTGCTGTGTCAGCGGGATATAGATTCGTCTTTGACATGGCCGACTCTTCAAAAAGAATGTAGCTGCCTCCGACTAGTGCTTGGCCGGCTTCGGGCCAGAACCCTCTTCCGTTCTTTGCTATTTGTTCATGGAGTTTTTGGTCGGAATGACACATCCACGCATCCACAAGCTCCTGCCAATGCTCCGAGGGTAAATCGCGATACTGGGTTATACGGGAGGATTGGATTAAGGGCAGTGAACACGACGCGCAAATGAAACTGGTAGGGCTGGATGTTGATAGTTGGGATGCATCGAGGAGAGGTGTTGGTTGTGGAGAGGGAGTATAGGCGGTCAACGTGGCAAGCTTGATTTCATAGTGTCCGCTTTGCACTTTGATCTCTTTCTTCCCAGGTAGAACAAGTCCGGGAAGCTTCAGTGGCAAAGAAGTGTACGATCCGCTTTTTACGATAAGATGGTCGCCGCCGCCAAGGTGCTTGTCGGGTAAAGAAGGTAGTACCTCTGCTTCGATGTCTACGCCAGGGACAGCGCCTGTCACGGAGAGAAAAACTAGGACATGTTGCAGAGTCTCATGGTTCTCTGCGATATAGTTGACTTCGAACTCTACTGATTTTCAGAGATTAGCCTACGTAGGAAACTATGAGTGCAAATCACTTACGCCGGGGGGTCGATGACCTTGATGCTTCCTTTGATTTTGCTTCAGCACTTGCAGAACGCGAAGCCGAACTTCGCAGCCACGATAGCGAAGGCGCAGACATGCTTCGATCTCTGTTCTTCTTCTTTGATTTGAATCGTCCGAGACTTGCGGGAGGTAGTGATGTAGAGGCTGTCAATGGCGGAGGGACAATGTGAGGCGGTGGCGCCTCCTTGACGAATTCTGGAAGGGAAAGGAGTGCTGTCGGATCTTGAACACGCATTGATTCGGGGACGGCTTCTCGTATGAATTCCGGAAGTGTGAGCATGGCATTGGGATCTTTTGTCTTTGGTTGGAGAACAGCATCTTGGGAATGTAAGCGGCCAGCGTTGGAATGTTCCGCAAGATGCTCTACAAAAGCCTCACGCTGCCGATATCGTAAGTATTGGATATGCATCGACTTGACGATTCCTACCTTGGCCTGATCACGCAACCGAGCCTTCTCGAAACGGCTCTTCATTCCACCCTCTAGAATGACAGACTGATCCTTCATTGATCGTTGCGTTGCCTTTCCAAGCATCTCAAAGATATCCTCCAGCTCGCGGATATCCCTTTGCTTCTCCTTCCCTCGTGACACCGAAGAGCCCTCTTTCCTAGCCTTTTCCATCTGTGCCACTTTGCTGGATTTAAGCTCGACACGCTGGTTGTGCAGCTGTGGAGCGACCATGTAAAGCCGGTCAATTGCCATCGTGACCGCCTCAAAATCCAATCTCATTTTTTCATTCATTGGGGTCGTAGGGGTCGTGGGTGAATGCAGAGAATACGGTCGCTGTTTGGAGTCATCTATGGATGTTCGTGGTCCATATTCGTATTCTGGCGGCAGGTCGTACTGATAATCCGCAGGATCGTATTGAGGAGGGAGGTGATCGCCCGTCGTGCGCTCTTTGCACATCGACACTACGTTTTCCAGCTCTTCGTCTATTCTAGACCAAAGCAAAGCTCTCTCTACAGCAAGAACAGGCGGAGATCCTATGGGTAAGACGTCCCTCTGCCGTTCAATTTGAAGGTCGCTGAGCTGTCTCTTCAAGGTATCGAATATATCCGCCGGTTCTGGAGAATGCCAAGAATTTGACGGAGTAATGCGGCTCTGCGAAGGGGGCGAATGAAGGGAACCGAGACGATTAAGATGGGACAGGAGAGAGACCAGAGTAGTGGCCAGCTGCGCGTCGCTGATATCAAGGGACGCTGATATACCCTCCACCCGAGTCTTGAGTTCACTGATCAAATCAGCGTCTGTACGCGCCACCTCAACCATCACGTCGCCGGCGTCTCTGTTCCGCAGGTTCGACACCAGCGTCTGTAGCGCAGAGGATGACGATTCAGCGTCACCCTGGACCGTAGACGTATGCGGTGTAGATGGCATTGAGTGACGGCGATCTGGAACGATTGGATTCCATCTTGTCGGCACGGAAAGGAGATTATTGAGGGTCATTAGGCAGGATCTCTCGACGAGTGCAATGGACGGCATCAGCTCCTAAGGAAAATGAGCCCTGGACACCTAGATAAAAGCAGAGACGACGCACGACGGTTCCACTCTGGTGGCCATCCGACGACTCAGACACACGGGATGCTCGTTCCTCGACCTCATCGACAGACGATGTTCCTTCCTGGACTTGATGCTCTTCCTTCTGGAGTAGATCTCTCGGAAATGGCGTAGGTATTCCGGTGTCGACGAGCGGTCGTTGCGGCTGGACACGCTCACGGACCCTAGTAAGCGTAGCCATCGAGGTGGAAGACACAGCAAGAAATAGAGTGATGGGTCTAGACAATCCACGAGTAACCCTAACCCGACTCCTTTCAATATGTGATCGCTTTCAATTTCAAACTCAAAAAAACATTTTCTTATGATCAATTGAGTAGCTCCTGAAGGTGCTGTCATAGTTACATGCTTGTATACGGACGTAGAATGCTCACGACAAAACGTATGCTCTCAGTTCCAAGTTCAGCGGCTGGAACGCCTGGGAAAGAAAATTTCTTGGCACCGCTTGGTATCACTTACCTTAGCTAATATTTAGATGTGGCATAATCGTTGCTATGATCGGACTTTTGACGCAGCTATCCGTTTTACCTGGATCTTCTTTCTGGGCCTAAACAACCTTGCAAGGCGCCTGAAGGAATTGCAAGACTTTGACTGACTTACGGTGTCCCGGGTTTGAACAAAGTAGCCGGTACCCGAAAACCACGACTCTCACCACCGCTGCGGCGCGCAATTGAATCGAGCAGAAGAGTATCGAGAAGATCTTTACGAAACTGGCTATCTCAGCAAATCCGGGCGAGCCCCACAGTATGATTGAGAACGAAATTGAATTCCGCAGAAGCCTGCCGCGTGTAAGCTTACTGCGGTCCCACACTGGTATATTGATACCTAAGTTATTAATGGATTGTGAGAAGATTGAAAATAGTTTAATTTGAGGTTTCATTCTATTTTGTTATCAAGCACGGGCCTTTTCCAAGTCAGGCAATGAACGCTTTCAGCACGTTGTAAGTGTATGTGACCGGCAACTCCCGTCGTTCCAAGTCAGTTGACAAGAACAACCTGGGAATAGGTCGCTGAGTTAATTACCGCAAACACTACCATCATTGTGATTTCAATCGTCATCTTCTCTCATGCAAGCGTCTGTACACACGTCGATTATTGATACATACGGGTTATGTTGTAGTTGGATACAATGCCTAGATGTCTAAATAAAATATGTCCTGTTGGAGGATCATCAAAATCATCATCATCATCATCATCATGCAGACTTCAAAGTCTCCTCGGCTGCCTCCAAGGCCCTGCCAATTGACACCAGCAAGTGCTGCTTATCTTCCAGCCCCACGCTAATCCTAACCAGGCCAGGATCCACTCCATACTTCGCTACCCAATCCAACTCGGCATAATGTGCTAAAACCACGTAGGGGCTCGCGAGCGTGAAGTTCGTACCCAGGCTCGGACCCTTGTAGAACGGCAGTGTGTCAAAAAATGCCCGAGACGCTTCTAATGTTGTGAACGTCACAGAAAAAAGTCCTCCGTACCCGCCAGGCTGGTCCCCTTTGATACGACACTTGTCATACTGCTCACGAGTGATGTACTTGGGATAGTATACCTCCTTCACAACGCATGTGCCTTCTGGGACGCCGCCTGCAATGGAGCGTGCACGAAGGAAATCGCACACAGCTTCTGTGTTTTCATCAATGACTCTGATTCTTCTCAGGGAGTCGCGCGAATTGCGTTCCAAAAACACGGCGTCTTGCTCAAAGTAGATATCTTCATAGGTGGCGTCTAGATGTGCTTTGAGGGCAGCGTAGTGACGTCCCCGTGGATTCAATGTGAGACTAGAAGGGTCATCAAACTCGAGACAAATCACATCGGAAACTCTCTCTCTTACCTTCCACCCATCACATTCGCAGCGCCGCTGAAGATTTTGGTCAGACTGCTGACGACGATGTCTGCGTAGGTGAGAACTTCCACGTTCATAAAGTTACCGATCGTCTCGTCAACGACGACCAAAAAGTCGTACTTGTTGGCTAACGCGTGGATTCGCGGAAGATCGGCTGAACGAAGTAGCGGGTTGGATGGAAATTCGGTGAAGAGTGACAAAATGGGAGGTTTGGAAGGGTCGCGATTCGCTTCTTCCTCTAGAATGGCTTCGAGGGCGTTTAAATCTGAGTTGAGCCCATGACCAAAGAAGTGGCATCCGGGGCCCCATTTTTCTAACACTTTGAGGGTATCAGCATACGGGAATCTATAGGATCTACATGTTAGCTGGTAGGCAAAGTCAATGAGATGCGTACTTGCCCAAAGCAGACGCTCTTGGCGTTTGGTCTGACAGCTAAAGCTAACATATGTGCACTCCAAATGGCAGACATGCCTGTGGGATACAGGAACACGTCTCCCTCTGTGACCTCCGACACCCCTCGTGAACTAGGCCCAAAGATGAGGTTCTCGTGCCCAGCAGCTGGTTCATCGTGATGATCGGAAGGCGCGTCTCGTAGAACACCAGATATCCTCCTCCGAAGGGCCCTCTTCGCCGACGAGGCATACGCAAAAGGAAGATTACGCCCATATCGTTCTTCCAAGTACACGCTGTGGTCCTGGCCCAGGTTCTCCGCTTGAGGGGCCTTGGGTTTGGAGAACCCTTTGGCGGAATAGTGTCTGTTGACGGCTTTCCCGGGGCGAGTCACGGTGGGCGAGGACGCACGCTCCGGGGACGTCCCCGGGAGAATAGAGAGACAGTAATCAGCCAATCGGCTGGATATTCCCAAGCCGGTGTGTTGCCAAAACTGCTTGGCCAAGGGGCCAGCGGAGGACGGGTAGAGCACGATGTGAAGATCAGCACATTTCCCGGTGGGTTCTGCATCGATGTTGTCTTCCGGACATATCATGAACTGAATCAGTCGAGCGGATACGGGGGATCCCTCGAGAGCTGAACGGGTCTGAATGAATGCACGGCAATACTCCGCCGTTTTCTGTGTAGGGAAAAGCATGCATGATTCACCAACGGCGCCAAATTTGTGTTCGCATATGCCAGCAAGCTGTATATCATGAGTGGAAAGAAAGGGTCAGGTAAGTCAAGGTACACACCTTTCTGATATTCAGGTGAACGAAAAATCTAGGGTATCCAGATACCATCTGGTCCACGACCCGCTTTTCGCCCTCCTCATAACCGACATTGTCGCGCCATGTAGGTAGAGAAACAGAAATAGCATGTGGCGTAAAAGGAGGTACAGAAAGGCCTAGAGCGACCTCAGCGGTGTTTGCCACGACCGTCGTCGTCGTCGTCGACATGGTGGTTCAGAAGGAAAAAAAGAATACTCAGAGTCGGCCGACACGAGCGATGATCGACGCATTGATTTGATATTTAATTATCCAGGAATGTACATGATTATAACTTGAACTGCTTCCCACAAAATCCTCCTACGCGTTTCTTTCTATCGGTTGAGATGCTGACTCCACGCTGGAGAAGGAAGCTCGCGAATTCCGGTTCATTGCTTTCGAGTTGCGAAGGCTCAGGCTTCGTCGGGCGCTTGTCCGACTGCTAGGCCTTGAACGAGATAATTCGTCAGATAAGGACGAGTGGGAAGAGGCCGAGGACGATGCGCGTCGGTGGCGCTGCATTCGCTTTGGATCGACATCTTCAATATTAGCCATACGGCCAAAGATCGACAAAACTGAGAAAACACGCATTCCTATGTGAGAAAAAAATCCTTATGGAGAAAAAACGCACTATCCACGATTGAAACAATACCAGAAAGATTTCCAGAGGTGATATAGGATACTATAGGAGAGGATCCACCCGACGGATTGTCTTGAGTCACGAATAACCTATGCGCATTGGCTGAAGGGATGACTTAGCCAGTATAAAACCAACAAAGAGGTTAGCACTTACTAGCTAGCAGCTTTTGCATCGTATACAGCATGCTATTGGTGGGAAGGACGGAATATACTGTGTAACGCGTCAATCTCGGGGTGTTATGGACCAAAAGCATTGTCGCCCTAACCTGGGTACTTGTCTGCACCATCCTCAGACCCGTCGGAATCCTGGCTTCCAATGTCATCATGGGCAATGGGGCTATAAGTAATATGCGCACCTTGATCTGAGCAATGAATTGGTGCAAAGGAGTCGACAAGATATGTTTACTTTCAGATGGAACAACAATCTTATAGCATGTTCAACCCGAGCATTGAAAGACAAAGACGCCAAAGTTACCTTTCCGACATCTGTTACGCTCACAGCACTGAGGAGCACCGAAGTCTCGTCATCGACAACGGCAACACTGCTGACGCCTTCTTCACTCATCAATCTCATAGCATCAAGGACACTAGCCGTCGAAGTAGCTGCAATAACAGAAGTATACAGATTAAGAGAAGGGAGGGAGAATGCATGGAGAGGATTGGAAAGGAAGTCCCGAAGGGAAGGATTCTCTGAGGCATACGAAGAAAACCAGTCCAAGAGTCGTCGATCGGAGACTATGCCCAAGTAGTCATTTGGAGGTTCGGCTTCCTGTACAAGAACTATATTCGCTTAGTAGGGCATCATAGTTTCGGCGGAATGGTACAAACCTTTATGTGTCCCATGAGAAAAATGCTCCAACAAAGATATAATGGTGGCGTCATAGGGTAGAACAACGAGGGGATTCTTCTCGGAGAGGTCTGAAGTAATAAATATCACAAATGGACAACGAGACATCTGAACAACTTACTGCTGACTAGCTGAACGGGTACATGGCCTGTTCGAGCAGCCGCAACGATTTCATGAACGCGACGATTCTCCTTTGAGTCGTCTGGTGGCAAAGTGTGTCGCCGCGTGGCTGCCAGAGTCAAGAACGCATTGACATCAGAAAACTGCCATAATGCGAGTTCAGAAGAGTGAAAGCGGGACCGATAGGAGACTGACATCGAACAGTCCGACGGTCGCGTCACTGGACTTGACAGTCAAGCACAGTATATCTTCAGTGAGAAGGGTCTGCGAGAAACGTTGGAGTCGACGGTTATCAGCAAGCCAGGAAGACGCCCGTACCTCGCATGCCTCCTCGACGCTGGTTTGGGCATCGACAGTGACGATCCGGGAGTCGATAAGGTCTGCAAGAATACCAGTGAGTATCGCCAAACGCAATCAAAGACAAAAGATACCTCTAGCAAAGATACTGCGCCAATGATTGACCCAGTCCTGCGAGTCGGCTGGGGTATTTGCGATAGCTGTAGGTTCTGCAGTGATCCAAGATCCAGGATATGATTCTGACATTCGCCTGCTCTGCGCCATGGTCGCCATTAAATGAGTACCATTCAGTGCAGTATTAGGTCTGCCAAGGCGAGACGAAGCTTGGCGTTGAGTTGCCGCGATCGTCTTTGGCCTCTTTCGTCATTACCATCATCGTCGCGTACCATGACTTCGGCACCAACAAATCCAGTGGACGTTCCCCCGTATCAGATTCAAAATCTTATCGCAGGCGCCTCAGAGTCGGGTATCTTCGTCTTAGTTGTACAGCTCCTGCAGCTGAACGGGGTTTAGGTCTTGCTATGTCGGAAGTGCGATGTGCACAGGCTCTAGGTATGGCTCCTTTCTATTTTCTGATTATGCTAATTATGCCCTAGGCTCTGAAATATACGTTGGTTTTGCAAACGGACAACTTGTTCGGTTCGCTCTGCAGGCTGATGATCCTAACAAGGTCCGTCAAGAAATCATGGATACAAGCTTGACCTGACTGCACGTTCAGCTCGAGTCCTATACGGTGCTCTCGAGGCAGACACTTCCAAACGACAAGGCTGTCGACGAAATAGTCCTTCTCCCCTGCATATCGCGAGCCCTCATCCTTTCTGGTGCAGTGTGGAATTCTACGTCTCCAATGATGACTATTTAACATCGTCTACAGATAACCAAATCCACTTCTTCACCATTCCTTCCCTCGATGTTGTTGCCATCAAACCTATCAGACACGTTGTTACATTCGCCGTGGATCATCTGCATCTCAGACATGCTGCAGCCTCGCCATCTACGCCTATGCATCAGTTGGACCCTGTCGAGTTCACGGTCATCAAAAGAAATTGCCTTTCAATGTATGTACTACGCGAGAAACTCTTATTCATCAAGGTAAAGCCTTTTTGCATGCACTATCCCTGTTTAACACATCAGCAGGAAATTCCTCTTCCTCAAGGTGCTTCTCTTGCCCGACGTACAGGCCAATCCCTCTGCATTGCTGGGAAAACAGAGTACCAAATCGTCGACCTCGAAAAGGCCTCCATGTTCAGCATCATACCTATTTCCCAAGCTCTGGAGCCCCCTCAGTTCCCGATTAAACCCTCAATCACTGTGATTGATGCCAATGAATTCCTCATTCTCTCATACACGGGGGTGAGTACCCTAGGACTATTCATAACATCCAACGGAGATCCTGTCCGCGGAACACTAGAGTGGCCACAGCATCCGGAGTCAGTGTGTGAGTGAACCTTCGTCGATACCACGCACTCCATGACTAAAATAAAGATTTAGGCTACGATTACCCGTACATCACCTCTCTGCTGCCCAACGGCACGATAGAGGTGCACGGCATTGAGACGCAGAGCATCGTTCAAGTCATACCTGCGCCAGTCCCGTCCTCGAATACCGAACCCATACAAAGAAAGAAGCTGGTTCCATCTCTTCAAGGCTACCTCGTCCCCTCCACCGAGAAATCAGCGAAAATGCGGGCAGTCCCTGTAAATCTACTTCGAGAGCGAATTGACGTATAGATATCTTGCCAATTAAACTCGAGACCTGGATGAGAAGCTTGTCAGAACTGTGCTGTGAGATTACAATCACCGCAAGGGACAGACCTGAGATACCTTTACTGGTGTGACACAAATAAAACTCTCCGAAGAGAGGGTAATGATAGAAAAATTGGGTA
The DNA here is from genome assembly GCA_022818035.1 of Armillaria solidipes. NCBI lineage: Eukaryota > Fungi > Basidiomycota > Agaricomycetes > Agaricales > Physalacriaceae > Armillaria > Armillaria solidipes. Next base: position 2,988,055 of record JAIWYQ010000007.1, on the reverse strand, counting down.
CCGTCAGACTGCGTACAGCGTAGCGCCCCGACAAAGCGGGAAGGCGCTGTACGTGCTGCAATTGCGTACCAGACAACGTCCGCATGACATCCAAGCGACATCCTAAAGAATGATCCTCGTATGCTAAATCGACCCCCTCCCCAAACGAAAGTATCGCGTGTGATACTTTCGGGTCTGATAATAGGCGTACCCTCCATGACGCTTGATGAACCCTATTATATGGCATTCGAAGAACAAACTGGCCATTTTTGTCCTTCAACGTTTTTAGTTTGTGTTTGCAAAAACCGCCATGGATAGCATAATGGAGCAATAACCAAAGGAGGGGGACGACGTAAACGAGAGCTGCCCCACGGACAGCTAAGGAATTCGACATAGCAAATTCCTCGCGAAGTGCGCTGACGCCTCGAGCACCGATGGTCTCTAAGATTCGCCGGATGTCATTGCGACGTGCCACCCCAACCATGTTGCTTCGTTATCCCTCATATCATCGGGCATCGCACGAAGGCTGGCTTGGGGTCGGTCATAGGCCACATCCAAGTAGACTTTGTTCGCTCGTGAAAGAAGACCGGAGTCCTGTGTGGAACGAGCGATGAAGCTCTGAGTCTGACGGTGGAAGGAAGAATGAGGAAGACACCTCGTGTTTCCCTCATGCTAAGTACCTTTCCCGAATCCCGGCCAGGGTCAAGCTTGAATATAGCCGTCACCGTTTGATCGTATCACCGAGCTTCCGTCGTACGAGTAAACACACAAGTCTTCGCAGCGTAGTGAAACTGAGGTTGTCTGAAAACGTTGTATAGAGCAGCCATAGTGGTATATATCTACAGACTGAGAGTATGTAAACCGACCCCCATCTTCAAACGACGGCAGCCTTGATTCTGAGGACATCCAATTCTTGTTATGTACTAGGTTTATCGTGTGCCACTCCCCACGGCCTGACTCCAGGCGCGAGAAGGTCTTCCATTTGTTCTGTTTGGTCTCGGGAAGAAGAAATTGATAGGACAACATTGTCATCAGAACTGCGAAGAAAGTATATACACCAAACCTCGTTGGAACGAACCTCTGAGGGCATAAACCGGGCAAGGAGGAAGTTGAGTAGACACGAGATTCGGGAGCGAATTGACGTATAGATATTTTGCGAATCAACTCGAAACCTGGATGGAACACTTGTCAGAATGATGCTGCGAGACTATAGTAACACAGACCTGAGATACCCTTACTGGCGTGACCCAAATGAAACTCTCCGAAGAGAGGGTAATGATAGAAAAATTAGGTTCCGTCACACTCAGAACAGTCTGAATCGAACTGCGTACGTCCCGACAAAGCGGGAAGGCATTGTACGTGCTGCAATTACGTACCAGGCATGACATCCAAGCGACATCCCAAAGAATGGTCCTCGTATGCTAAGCCGACCCCCTCCCCAAACGAACGAAAGTATTCTTTCGGGTCTGTAAGCTACTTGCACCATCCATGACGCTTGATGAACCTCAATATGTTTATGTTGCAAAAACCGCCATGGACAGTTGTAGGGATGATAGCCAAAGGAGGAGACGACGTAAACGAGAGCTGCCTTATCGACAGCTAAGGAATTCGATATAGCAAATTCCCCGCGAAGTACCGTCGGCGGGACGACTGCTTTGTGTGGGGATATCCCGTCCAGACGTCATGTGAGACGCCATACTACCCTCAGCTGAGACTAGGTCCTGGACAGAGCCCGCGGTTAGAAGTGGTGGCAGGACTGGACGAAAGCCACGGAGGTCACTGGCATGATCGTCGTCATTGTCCAAACAGGCCACTCAACCGGAGTCATGCCGACAGTAGGCGAAGCACGCTGACGCCTCGAGCACCGATGGTCTCTAGGATTCGCTGGATGTGGTTACATAGATGTGTCACGCTCCCCAAACCATGTTGCTTCGTATCCCTCATATCATCGGGCTTCGCACGAAGGCTGGCTTGGGGTCGGTCATAAAGTAGACCTTTCAGACTTTGTTCACTCGTGAAAGAAGACCGGAGTCCTGTATGGAACGAGCGATGCAGCTCTGAGTCTGATGCCAATGGTGGAAGGAAGGAAGAACGGTGATCTCGCATGCTAAGTAAAATTTCTCGGCTGAAATTTGAATATAGCCGTCATCATTTGATCGTATCACCGAGTTCCCGTCGTAGTACGAGTGAACGCTCAACTTGAAGTCTTCGCAGCGTAGCGAAACTAAGGTTGTCTAGTTACGCTGTACAGGGCGGCCATAGTCTGTCTGACGACAGTCTCAATCCTGAGGTCATCCGCCAAGTAGTCAAAAGCTGGCGTAATATGCTCGCCTGCACCCGGTTCTTGTTAGGTTTATCAGGGTATGTGCCACTCGCTATGACTTGACTCCAGGCGTGAAAAGGTCTTCTATGCGGTCTGTTTGGTCTCAGGAAGAAGAAACTGATAGAATAACACTGTCATCAGAACTGCGAAGAAACGATATACACCCGTTGAAACGAACTTCTGAGGCGTGAACAGGGCAAGGAGGAAGTTGAGTAGACACGAGATTCGGAATGGAAGCAAGTTCTACGTAAAATATCTTGGCAATTGCTTGCAGACATACCAGCCGGTGTAATTGTCTCGACAAGAACAAAGCCATTGATCAAGATGATTTTTGAGGCGGATTCAAGTAATACGTAGGTCTGAGTTTCGTGTATCACCAAAGCTTGTGGTGACATTGTTAAGTATCACTGAATCATCACTCTAGTCGATGGCCCAAGCTGGATTACTTGTTACGTACGAAGTCGCTCTCAGTGTTCGTCGAAGGCAGTCGAAGGCGTTCCTGCGGATATGATTCTCTACGTCCCCCGAGGCAGCTGTCAGATGGATGACCATATGTTTCCGACTTTCGCCTGAGATTGTTCTCCAAGGTGTGTCAACATAGGTCAACATCTGATGGTAGCAAAGGAGTCTGTGTTAGACATTGCTTTATCAACGGCGCTATATAAGAGATCTGGAGGACAACAGATGTCAATGCATTGTTGAGTGTGTAGTAAAGACTCTGACCTAGAACAGCAAGACCACCATGACAACAATTACGGACATTAGTAACGTGAGACGTATTCAGACATTAGTTTCAACTCCATTAATACTAGCGAACGACCGGGCACCTTGTCTCCGTACATACTCTAGCTGTGTCATGCTGGCTTGAAGCAGTTGCGGCCTGACATGCATATGTACCGGTTCCATCAAATCAAAAGAATTAAGTAGTTAACCCACATCATGCCCGTTGTTTCGACCTGTGATGAATCCGAGTTGCTAGCTTGCTGTAAATGTTGATGAAGTCGGGAAATAGCGTCTTGAATAGCAAAGATATATCTCTGCGACTGAGTGTTCTGATCTGGGTAGAACCCGATGGTGGTACGTGATTGACTTGACAAGTTATTCAGCTTTTTTTCAAGCGTATTCGGCAACTACCGACGCCTCTGTAACCCCGGACTCACTAGACGTCATCGACCAATCTATATCCCAAAATAATAGTTTCCTGTTTGTGAGATCTCGATGTCCTGTTTGTTGCGCTTTTGACCAGTTCTCAGTAGGTGCAGCGCAGCAACCTAGTATGTAGTGGTCAAGATCGGAAGCTAGTTGAAATCTTTGGCGGCAGATGCTTTAAACCCTTGGTAAAGAGTTGTAATAATTATGTGCTGCATATGTGTACATCCATAAAAGTGACATTAATAACCCCGTTACAGAGATTGCTAGTACTTAAGATACTTCTGTGAATCTCATTAATAAATCCCCAAGAGAAGGCAGGTATAGAAACATTAAACAGTCTCGACTTGTTCTTGATCGACCTTCTCGTCCGCCACGTACTCCGATGAATTATTGCCCGACGCGCGCATCCTATTCTCGTTTCTGATCTTCGCCATGACGATATCGTGAGCATGCCATGGCTTGACGCCGGGAGCGAAGAGATCTTCCATGTGCTCTAAGGGTATCTGTTTTGTCTCGGGGAGGAGGAACTAGGAAGAACATGAGATATAGGATTCCAGATTAGAGAAATGGAGACGTACATAAACGTAAAAGATGGAAAGGATCATCAGGCTTGCGAAGAAGATATACACGCCGTATCCCATAGCGGCAAACATCTGAGGCGTGAAGCGTGCAATGAGGAAACTAGGCCAACAATGTTAGACTTTAATGGCGGATGGATTGAGAGAGGGTACTGACGCAAACAGCCAATTGCTCGCAGCCATGCAGGCCTGAGTGAACGTCCTGACATGTTGAGGGAAGAACTCAGCACCAACGACCCATGGTGTTCCGTTCCATGATGGAGAGTAGAAAGCAGTCCAGATGTAGAAGAAAGCGACTGCGCAAAATGAGTAACTTCTGGGAAAAGAAGCAACAGACACATACTAGCACTCTTGCCTCTAGCAGTGAGGGTCGATGTAGGGTGCTCTGCGGGTTTGACGATGGCAATGTAGGCGCCGATATAGTACATGCTGATAGCACCACCAAGAGACCCAATCAAGAGGACCCGGCGGCGACCGAAATAATCGACGATGTATAGCAGCCATAGAAGCGCGCCGACCAATTTGACTGGCACAAGGACGTTAGTTTTGGAAATCAAGACGAACGAAAATTTCTCACTGATACCATAGACCCCAGTGGTGAGAAGTGAGGCGTTCTGACCGGTGACACCTATGGACTTGAAGATAGTAGGCCTGGTAGCAAAATAAATAAAGGGGTAGGGATCAACGTCGAGAAAGACTGCTCACGAATAGTAGTTGATCGCGTTGATACCCGTGGCATTCTGCCAGGCAAACAAGCTGGCACCAAGGAATAGTCTATAGAGCAGTTTCTTGCTGTCGAAGACTGTCTTGAGAGGACCGAGGAAGCCAGCACCTGCAAGGCTCCGCTCATGCTTGATGGTCTCTTCAATCGCGACGTACTCTTCGACAACATAAGGATGCGAAGGAGAAAGGTGCCTGAGCCACGCAAGCTTTTCGAGGGCCTCGTCGTTTCTGTCGCGAGAGACGAGCCAACGAGGAGACTCTGTCAAGAATAGAGCACCGAGGAAGAGGAGGCCTCCCGGCTAAGGGAAAATTTTTAATTCAGAGGTTGAGCAATAACGACAGATACCGACTCACCACAAGCTGAACGGCAAAGGCGATGAGCCACTGTGTGTGGCCTGCAGGTATGTGGCGCGTAACACCGTAATTGATCCAGAATCCGACTGTCCCACCGATTTGCCAGCAAAGCTCATACATGCCAATGAGGCGACCACGGATAGCAGGAGGCGCGATTTCAGCAACATAAATGGGCTATTGATAGGAGATGAGATTCTGGGTGAAAAAATCCGCAGTAAAACACATACGGCCAAGTTTGACGCTGTGCCAATTGCTAGGCCGACAATTACCCGGCCTGCATATATAATGCCAAGACCCGTGCTAGACCTGTGGCGAGTCGTCAAAAAAATTTCAAAAGCAGAAAGGGGAAAAACGCACGAAGCGGCAGTCTGCATGGCGGCGCCTACACAGAAGACAAAACCAGCGAAGAAAAGACCCCATCTGCGTCCCAAATAGTAACCAATAGGGTAGCCGAAAATTGCACCGAAGAAGCAGCTGTAGATTAGGGTCAGCAAGAGCAGATGAAAACAAAGGTGGGTGGACGGACCCTGCCTGATACAAGGACACGATGTTCGCTGAGATGAGGTTGAACTCAGTCGTCGTTTTTTTGGTGAGATCGAATTCACTCTTGAAACTGGCGAGGGAGATGGATGTGCCGATGAAGGCAGAGTCGTATCCAATCATGACAGCGGCGAAGGTAGCAATGAAGCCATTCATGTAAACCCGCCAGCCGTATACCTCTGGAGGAGTAGGTCTGTCTTCAACACGAGTGAGCTTCGCCATGGTGAGAGAGAGTAGGCAGAGGACGGGGAATCAATGGAAAAAACCAGGGCGTTATATAGGGACCAGGTACGCTGCCCCACTGCGGGGTTCGTTGCGCGGGAGACAGCTTTTCCGGAGAAATGTGTAGAGGAGGAGAAAGGAGGGCAGGTGATCTGAGGAAATTTGATGGGATTAGCCTGATCGATCTGGAAAAAGGAGACTTCCGCTGTCCTAGAGCTAACGGCCAATGAGACGATGGATACCATCGGTCAATCTATCCGCTGACCGTACATACTTGTCCACTCGTGCGCAACAGACGGGTCAGACGGTTCTGGTCCCTTCTACCCCTGTGAAAACTCTTATCCGAGTGGGAGGAGACAAATCCGCCAAAGAAGTGTCTGTGGCGGGCTTTTCTAGACAAGTAGCGATTTCATTGAGCTCGCGTAGTCCATCAATGCAAATCATCGTGGGCATCAATGCTGGACAATGCGAACGGCTCAGAAATCAAACTGGTCAGGCATCTGAACGCCTTGAATATCTGAATAGCACTTCCGAGCCTATCGAATAAAGTTAATAGCATGGTACAAATATTGCGGGGTAATGTCAAACCTAAAGAGACAATGAACAAAAACACACAGGGTTGTAATGATGGGCTCAGCAGTTTCACGGTTTGCTGGATGACAAATACACCGACCTTCAAATGGCACCAAGAGCAGACAGAGTGAGGACATTAGACTCTGGGCTTCAAATAGAATATACAGCACCCCCACAAAGGAATCTCAGACGTTCGGATCTATAGAAACGAAGTAAAGGATAATAAGATACATCATGATACAAATAACCTAGAGAACAATACTAATACAAGTACAAGTAACGTCAACGGGACCCAAATCTAAACTTCTTGACTGGTGTTAGACTTGTTCGACTTGACAGGTAGTAGCGAAGCCTCGATGTGAGGCACAACACCTCCTTGGGATATTATAACATCGCCAAGGAGTTTGCCCAATCTGAAGGTGGCATTAACACCTGATTCAAGAGGCTATAGGTAATGAAAAACATACTCCTCGTCGTTGCGAATAGCAAGTTGTAGGTGCCTAGGCACGATACGAGCCTTTTTGTTATCGCGGGCGGCATTGCCGGCCAGCTCAAGAATTTCTGCGGCCAGGTATTCAAGGACAGCAGCGAGATACACTACGCAAAGGCTTAGTCAGACGGCGATGAAAGCATAACAGATATTAGAAAGACTGACCAGGAGCTCCAGCGCCCACACGTTGAGCGTAGTTTCCTTTCCTCAACAAACGATGAATACGTCCTACAGGAAACTGAAGACCAGCCCTGGACGAACGCGTCTGCGCCTTGGTGTCGCCACCGGAAGTCTTGCCAGACTTGGATTTTCCAGATTTTCCAGACATGGTGAAGAGAGCGAAGTGATGGACACTTGGTTAGAGGTAGTGGAAGGTTGAGAGTGGGTGGTAATGGAGCAGAAACAACCCTGCGGAGCCCTATTTATACTCTGACAGGTGCCGAGTCGATCAACAAAAACGCGTTGATTTGTTGACGCGTTCTCAGAGTCACGTGCCTTGCTCGGCAAGGGTATATAAACAACACGGCACAATGTTTGCGCGCACTCTGCTTCTTTCCCTTCAACCGTCACCTACCTTGCCCTTTACCTTGTGTTCTATTCTCAATGGCACCCAAACCTGCTTCCACTGCCGGCAAGGCTCCTGCTTCGACCGCCTCCAAGGCTCCAGCAAAGACTGAGGGTTCCAAAGCCGCCAAGAAGACTTCCAAGCCAGCGTCGTCTGGTGATGGCGAAAAGAAGAAACGCAGAAAGACCAGGAAGGAGACATACTCGTCCTATATTTACAAAGGTTCGTTGATGTTCTCCCATATGGGCATGGCCACTGATGATCAGTTTTACAGTCCTCAAGCAGGTTCACCCTGATACGGGTATTTCCAACAAGGCTATGGCCATCCTCAACAGCTTCGTCAATGATATCTTCGAACGCGTAGCGACAGAGGCATCGAGTACGGTCCTTCGTCAGTTTGGTGTTCCCTGGCACTTACCACGCGTTGTCTAGAGCTTGCTGCTTATTCCAAAAAGTCCACCATCTCCTCACGCGAGATCCAGACCTCTGTACGACTCATCCTCCCGGGAGAGTTGGCCAAACACGCTATATCTGAGGGCACCAAGTCAGTGACAAAGGTGCGTCTTTCCTTCGACAAACTTCTGTCCTTAGGCTTATGTTTCTCTAGTTCTCATCAGCGGGGGCCAAATAGGTCGCATTGTACCTTTCATTTTTGTCTTTCGGTGTCAGATCTCAGGCTTTGTACAACCAGTGTATTTTTTCATTATCTATATCGGGGGCAACCCATTATCCATTACTTCGTCCTTTGGTGCTCTTCCGCTTCTCAAGTGGCACGGGCGGTTCGTGAATCTGGCTACTCTTGTGCAGGGGAAGCATCTGCGTGCGTTGTAGACTTGATGGACGATGTTCCGGTCATGTTGGACATCTGCTAAGGTTCGAAGTGTTTGTCTAGGCATTGGATTTGAGAGCGAGTTGGAAGGCGTCAATCGTGCGTCCTTTCTTTGTAAGGCTGCTGTGTTTGCTGTCATTGGCTTCGAGCAGGACCGATCTCTTTTCTCGGAACAATGGTTCGAGTCCCTTGGACTGAGAAATGACTCACGAGTCTATTGAACCTTAAGCTGGATGAACCATTCATCCAAGGATACCTCAAGTTCGGCCTCTTTTCTTCGAAAACTGGCTATATTGATTGGTAATCGTCGTTACATTCTCGCTGATTCCACTCCGATTCGGATGAATGGCAAGGCTCAAGATAATGCCTGTAATTAATGTGGCGAGCCTTGGGTATTTTCCGGGTAAGTCTATGACCGATGCCCCGACAGGATATATGATTAATAGCCGACTCTACTCGAGCTAGATTGGCCCTCAGGTATCTTACTGTTCGTGGTGCGAATCGTCGATAACATGCGGCGACTCCGTTTCATCACCTGAGTCCTGGGTCCGCGCTAAACAGAACTGCCCGCAAGTTGTGTCATTTCTGCTTCATCCAGCGACAGAAAAGAGGTCGGTAGCTATCCAGGGTCACATGTGCGGGAGAATATCTCCTCGGAGGCCGCCAATAGTCCCGCCAAAATTTGACGATGCTCTTCTTCTTTGTCAAGTTCCTCGGAATTCTCACCGATCAATAATCGTGTGGTTGCATAAAAAGGCGTGGTGCCTTCGTTCGGGTGCGTGCGTGCACGGTCTCTTTCAGCCCCCCACTATGGCAACTTCAGACCTAGTGCCGTCAAATCAGCTGCTGCCCTGCCTTTCTCTATTTGCCGCGGCTCTGGCGTGCATTCTTCTCTATCGGCGGTGGAAAAGGATATCAATCGATCAACTTCCTGGTCCTCAGCCACAATCCTTTCTCTTGGGTTAGTGCAAATAAGCGAAATTATTCTGACCCAACACTTAACGGTGCCGTAGGTAATCTAGGCCAATTCTACCGAGGAGAGGCTGCAGAGGTACTGGCTCTTATATCTAGCGAGTGCTCGGATTTATTCATCGACGTTTAACAGGCAGACTTTGCCTGGCAACAGGAATTTGGACACGTACTGCGAATCAAAGGCGCAATTGGGGTAAATCTCACGCTCATTGCCAGGATCCGGAATTGATCTTTGTTGTGCTTTCGAGGAAGACTGCCTGTTCCTTTCTGATCCAAAGGCCATACACCATGTTCACCACTCCGGATACACTTACCAGAAACAAACGATGCGCCGAGAGCTGGCGCGTCTATTACTAGGCAAAGGAATGCCTTGGGCAGAGGGTTCGTATTGTTATTGGACCAATCAGTACACCTACTGAATGCAGCCCAGCGGAAGACCACAAACGCCAGCGGAAGGTGATGTCACCAGCCTTCGGCTCGGCAGAAACGAAAGCTCTGTTTCCCATCATATTTGAAACCGCAGAACTGGTAGCTAATAGGATGGATACATCGAACAACGACTTACAGCTTGACAGTTATGTTCAAAATGGAATCAACTCGACCCTCTGCAAAATCAGGGTTCTGCCGTTGTGGACATGTACTCATGGATGTGTCGTACAACAATAGATACGATCGGCCTGGGTGAGTCTCCGATTGGCCACCGTATATGCACTGACGTCTTTGTCCAGCTGCCTTTGGGTACAGGTTTCATGCACTCGAAGAAAAAGACAATGCCTTACGGCAAGCGTACGCGAGGACTTTGTGAGTCGTCGTTTCCCAAAACAGTGTCTTCTTCTAATCATGACCTAGTTCTAAGTCGTTCGGGAATCCTTCCAAGTGGACCATATTCAAGCAGAGTATGCTCCAATATCTCCCTGTCCCGGTAGTGTCTTTCATCTTCAATCATTCCGCCTCATTTGATCAGGCACGAGAAACGAAGCGTATAGCCACCCAGGTATCTGAAGAACTGCTGCGAACAAAGTCCTCTGAGTTACGTATTGGTAGTGGTGGTCGAGATATTCTGTCCCTTCTAAGTGCGTCTGGCACCATTTGCAGAAGACCCTGAACGCTCATCTGTAGTCAGTTAAAGCGAACATGGATACCGGAGGCGGTCCAAAACTCGATCACGAGGAAATGCTGGCCTCCATGCAGTCAGTTTCGCCACTTTACTCTTCCAAGTGAGATTAACGTTGCTCTACAGGGTCGTGATCGCCGCAGGGCTAGAAACTACTGCTAGTACCCTTACATGGACCTTGTTTGAGCTCTCCCGGCATCCTGATGTACAAGCCAAGCTTCGAAATGAAATTCGAGGGATGCCAACGGCAAATGGAGGTAGCCAATTTACTCCGGGGGACCTTGAAGACATGCCATACACCCACGCTGTCATGAAGGCCAGATGATCTACATGATCTACGCACTCTAATTCTACTGATCCGGACTCATTCCCAACAGGAATCCCTACGTGTGCATCCTTCGATCTATTATGTGCTTCGACAGGCGGCCAAAGATGATATCATCCCTACATCTACTCCAATTACCACTCGGTCCGGTCAAGTCATCAACGAGATACCCGTGGCCAAGGGAACGTCTGTTTTTGTGTCCATAGCCGGCTACAATAGGTAGGTATAGGTTTAATCTACGGGACTTCTGTTTGGACTTATGGGTCCAGAAACGCGTCTATATTTGGAGATGACAGTCATTCATTTAACCCCGAGCGGTGGCTCGACAACTCGATGGCAAAAACAGATGCCCCTTTGGGTCTGTATGGAAACTTGTGAGGCTATTTATTGTTCTTCATTTCCATTGGATAGTAAAGTTCAACTCCCAATAGGATGTCTTTTGGATCTGGAGTAAGATCTTGTATGGGTGCGTACATATTTGCTGAACATTTCTACATCGAAACTGATGGTGATCTGCATCGCTACAGGTTGGAGATTTGCGTATGTTAAATCGTTTCTTAAACCTTCGCGAACTTGAATCAAAATGATTTACCAGGTTGTTGGAATACCAAACCATCCTCATTCAACTGATCGACAAGTTTCATTTTTCGGTCGACTCTTCTGTTGTCCACAAAATAAGGAGAGAAGGGGGAACATTGATCATGTCTCCAACTGTGGATGGGATTGTTCAGCTGCCTCTCCGCATCTCCGCGGCGGAAACGTAGTTGAACCCTGTTTTCTTTTATTTATTTCTAATGTTTGATTGGATTGATGCGCTCGGGGTTTTCCGAAGCCGCTGCTTAGCGCTGCCATGCGAGTCGTTAACTTGAGTCTTGACCGAGACTGGACTTGAAGAAGGTGGCACTTCTTATGTGAGTGCGCAGTCAGTCTCACCCGGAATTTGGTTCTTCGAATACAGTACTCTTCATATAGGTCCAGGTGGCAGGATGTCGGGGGCATCTATCTGTCAAGTCTCGATCACTCAAATCAGAATTTGAGTACAGTGACACCGTGAGCTCAAGCGTTGAGGCCTTGGCTGTGTTTCGTTAATAGCCGATAGACGATGATTAGTGTCAAAATACCGAGACTGCAACGGTGTCTGACCCTCACGGAACTCATAACTAAGCGGTGTGGGCGCCCTGGCGAACCGCCTGATGCCATCTCTCAGTGGGCGTTTACACCCGTATACTGCTAGACATCAACCGAGGCCGAGTCTTTTCACTGGGGTAACCTAATATTGGTTTTTTTCCAGGTGGACGCGCAATGCGTACAAAGCCTTGAAGGAAATCTTTCGATATCGGATAGGCCCCCAAGTTACGCGGGCCGTTCCCCTTAAAGGAGAAAAATCCCTGGTCATCTAGAGATCAGTCTACTTCGTATGTGTGTATTGTTTGAAAGGTTCAGGTTAATGTATTGAATATTCCGTCTATCTCCGTTTCGGTAGCAACTCGACCCTTCTGTGGACCTTGATACTTGGTCCAGCGTTCCCAAAATATCTTTCCCCTGCAAATGACCACTCTATGTTTGTCGTCACCCATATCCCCAACCCGAACACATAGTCCCGCAAAGTTTTCCCTATCTGACCCGGAAACGTAGGAACATGTTTCATGTCCTCAATGAACGTCCGAGCAATCTGATGGTACCTCCTCCCAACACAGTCCATCGCGCCTTGGATGTCGAGGCCCTTGTCCATCATTGCCACTGCTACGATATTATGCGCATCGTCTCCTCGAGACTGCTCCACGTTGTACGAATAAACGTCCTGTAACACGGACCGATAAGCGGCAGCGTCATGCATATAGAACATGCTCACGTTGGCTATAATTGTCATATCAATCGCTGCTTGCACCAATTTTTCTACTTGTGGGTGCTTAACGATCTCGTCGGGCACGTCATCTGTTAGGATGAAGAAGTCAAAGGAGGGCCGTACACCGATTGTGCCTCGACGGAGTGTCATGTAATCATTGAGATTACGAGTCCGACCACATTCTCGATCCTCTGCCTGTTGACAAACGGCATGAGTGTATTCGTCAAAATCCGCGATGAAACGTTGGCCTGAGGTTGGGGTGATGTGTGCTTCTTGTAGGCCTCTACGCCAAAAACTGGGGATACAACGATCAGGTTTTCATTAACGACCACCATGAAGGATCTTACCATCTCGCCATTTCGCCAACAATGGTCTCGCCCGGAGTAGGAGGTGCGTATGGATGCCTGATTGTCGTCAACATGTCGTTCTTTGATGGAAATCGTAAACAGAGAGTTTACCTCAAAGCATACATAATATCGGCAGCCTGTTTCCGTACAGTCGGGCCGTCGGCTTCGTCGCTCAGCTCGTCAAAGACGAAAAAGAAATTCATGAGATCTGCACAGACGCGAAAATGTGCGGCAGAAACATTGGGGTACGCCAGCGAAGTGAACAATCCGAAATTGCAGCGGTTGAAAGCCTTTTGGGCTCTTTCATCGAAAATGTTGTAGCTCTCTATCCAAGCAGCGCTGGCTGGCACAATTTCGTCTGAGAGGGGGTTATGAGTGCATCTGAAAGGCCAATTGGCGAGTAGATCTGGGAGGGTGAAGGTCTGGGAATTCATGGGGAAGCAGGGTGTATTTCCTTGCAATTTCAGCGCCCTTTTATGAGGGGAAGGGACGCCCCGAGCTGAATTATCATCGGAGTGTTGAGTATGCTCGAAAAAATATGTTTGATCTGTGTGTTGTACCGGCATACATAGAAGTAATAAATGCTGACTCTGCTGCGTCGCGATCTCAGCATTCCTTCAAAGACTCTTATCAGGATGCATCACGCAGCAACGCAAATCCAGACAAAATGTTCCGGATCAGGCCTTATGAGCCGTACGAATGTACTTAGTTTCAAGTGCCTGACTTGGTAACTTTTGAAATTCTGACAAGTTACGACAAAAATTAAGGCAATCACGACTCGGACTTTCCGGCGGCCTCGGTGAAAGGCAGACTTTGCAGCATAAAGATCTGTTCGTCTACGGGGATGATATTTTCTGAGGCATCATTCTCGTTCCCAGGACTACTCGATGCACATTGCGCACCGCGGTTCCATGGGCGCATATTGAAATTTAGGCGTTGTTTATATGTGTTAAGTTTACCTGGCTTCGCGGTCACTGAAAGTAAGGGATTCACATCAATGATCAAATTATAATAATGTGCCTTCGATCCCGAAACTAATCAGTCCGGTACTCTCGACAGCACCCCATCAGTTCAGTCTTTGTGTAACATGTGCACCGCCCTGATTGCTCCGTGGGACACGCCCATGACCCTCAACCAGCCCTTGTAACCTACCCTGGTTCACATTCAGCACGGGAATCTGGGAAAGGGAATGGGAAACAAACTCGAAACCTAAGGTGCAGATGGTACGTAGCGCTGACTTACACATCTGGATCCTGTACGCCGGACGGCACAGTTCAAGGGCTCAATACAAGGGCCCATCATCAATATATATACCACGGAGCGCAATGGCCGGAGCATCAACTCGAATATCCTCATAATGTTTGAACAACCACTCCTCACCTGTGCTACGCTCTTTGTCGTCGTCGTCATTCTGACATTGATGGTCATGAAGCCTCGACGTCCACTGCGGCACATACCAGGGCCACCTTCTTCTTCGTGGCTCTTCGGTGTGTATACACTTAGAATTTCTAAGCTAATGCTAAAGATCATACATAGGAAATATGATCGAACTTCTTTTACCCCACCAGTATGGTGACAATGAATTTTCCTGGCAAGACACCTACGGTCCTGTGTACCGCATCAAAGGATGCTTCGGGGTAGGTCGATTTGCATGACAGTCTGTCTGTGGTGCCGATTATTCCAAACAGGAAGATAGGCTCATGGTCTCCGACCCATGCACTTTGAAACACGTCCTCAATGACACTATCTTTGCTCGATCCCCTCAGCAGCAGCAGATTGTGCGAATGCTGATCGGAGAGCAGTCACTCTTGTATGCTCACGGTACGTCTGTCTCTGGTATGTCATAGGTTGACATGCGTGACAGAGCTTTATACAGGAAGTGATCATCGACGCATGCGTTCTGTCATGACACCAGCATTCTCTGCATCGCATGTTCGCGCCCTACCGCCTCTTTTTAGAAGAATAGCGCAAAATGTAGAGTTGATTCTCATGAGACGTGATATCCAACTAACATCTGTATCTTAGGTAGTACAACGTTGGCGCGTGGAAGGGGCTTCTGGGTCATCTGGCGTCGTTACAGATGTATATCCGACAATTCACAACGCCACACTGAATAATATATGCGAAGGTACATTGGTAGCTTCGCGGCACCATCGAAACTGTGTTGACCATTAAAACTTTAGGCATAATGGGCTTTCAATTCAACGCTGATCAAGACACCGGAAAGAGTGAACTAGGACGTAGTATCCAAAACATTGTGTCAGTGTTCTATTTTCGACCTTTTTCTTGGTCTGAACCGGATTTCAGGGCCATATCCTCCACGAGGTCCAAGCTCAGTATTCTAGCTGAAGGAGGTCTTCTCTATGTTCCCCCAGTTCTTCTGAAGCTGGCCTTGCATCTTCCTACGCGCGCTCTGCGTGCTCTTCACCGCAACCGAGTGCTTGGAAACCGTGTATCCGAGCAGCTCATCAAAGAAAAGTACGAAGCTATGAAACTCGGTGTCGAGTCTGAGAAGGATCTCTTAACTGCCCTTGGTCTGTAGTTCTCCTCCATGCAGATCTGTCACTAATCAGCATCTTCAGTGAACGCAAATGCCGCCAATAAAGACGAACGTCAGCGTATGACAGAACAAGAAATGATAGAACAGATACCAACCATCATGATATCCGGACAAGACACGACCGTAGGATTGAAATCTACGTTCATGTTCATTTCTGACAAGATTTGCAGGGAAATACACTATCCTGGTGCTTGTACCAGTTTGCCCAGAACCCCGATTGGCAAGAGAGAATTCGGCGCGAGGTTCTGACTATGAAGGAAAATCCCGACAGAGAACTCACATACTCCGATCTTGAGAAGCTTACGTTGATGAATGCTTACATCAAAGTTTGTTCGAACGTACTTCCCGGTGATGATCGAGTGCTTAGTTTTGCCTTTAGGAAATCCTGCGCTTTCACTCTGGCCTTCCAATGTCTGAGCGTATCGCAACCTGCGACACAGTTTTACCTCTCTCTCGACCAATCACTACCATCAAGGGTGAAGTCATTACTGAAATACCCATCAAAAAGGGCCAGTCTGTAATTTCAGCTACTTCTTCTTATAACCGGTAAGCATTCGCCGTGTTACTTGACCGCCGCTCTGATTGCCTTTAGTCTCAAATCTATTTGGGGAGATGACGCGGATGTATTCAGGCCTGAACGATGGTTGGAAGAACTGCCGAAAGGCCAGGCTTTGGGGCCTTATGCGAATCTGTGAGTTATAGTTTTCGAGACCCGGATGAGGACCTCAATGTGTTCATTAGCATGTCATTCTTCGGTGGTCAACGAGCGTGTATTGGGTAAGTAATCTAATACCTTCAATATCTGAGCGAACTAACAGTGCCCTTGTGTAGTTGGCGCTTTGCGTATGTTGCCATCGAACTTCCTGTTCTGAGTCACTAATTGAGAATCAGACTGACGAGTATGCAAGTCCTTCTTGCCGAGCTCCTTTGCAACTTCACGTTTTCGTTCCCTCCTAACAATGAGGTTCGGGCGGCTGTTGCGGTGACTCTCATTCCCGTTACCAACGAGGGTGTTCCGGGTCTACCTATTTGCGTCAAATCTTTGGAGTGATACAATGCTAGATCAATTCGGTAGCGAAGCTGAGGGCAGACTGACCTGTAACAGTCCTGGTAGACCTTTCTGGTATGTCTCTCCTCAACCCCGAGCCGTGTACTAGAGTTTCGTCGGTATTCTATTATTGTAATTTCTGAAGCTGTGCTATTTATACTCCCATGCATCATGTCTGAAGTTTGATCGCAGTACTAAATTTTTTGGACATTTGCTAAACATCTATGTATGAGCTAAGATATGCGATCCCAATGCGGAATTGATGGACTTCCGCAAACCTCAAACTATCTTTACTGCGTTGAAAATTGAAGTCGGCACGGGAAGCCACCCGGGCAATGTGATTTCGATCGTGGTCATTTTTCATGATTTGGGAGATAGAACCGACATCATCGTCTTACATAGTGGTGCCGGAAAATAATGGTGGCGTATTGAAGACTAAGTACGATGGATATATCAGAGTGATGTATGATATTTACTAACCAGCACGGATGAATCAGTGCACCCTTGCGTTTTTTAAATTTTAGGGAGATATATTGTATCATACATAGTACCGGTGGAGGTTCTAAGGTTAGTCCGAGCCGATTCCATCTAGATAAGGAATTTGTTCATAGGTAGCAGTATACGATGCGTTGAAAGCATTTGTAATTTTATTGGCCTGAAGGTTCGACATTTGCTTCCGAGTCTCTAATCCTAACTTAAAGTGCCCGCAATGACACATTTTGGAGCTCAGCTCATTGGCCACCCCAGCTGTTTCACGCTCATCGGCTGCTTTTATGGTGCTATAGGCTGACGCGACTGAACGCGTGCGACGGCACACTGGTCCCGATCATCAATCAATGATGGGTGCTGATCTCCCGCTCAATTGTCTTCCCTCCTGTAACCTACCGACCCTAGACACAGGGCGCCTTTCACGCGGCAGCAATGGAAAATATATAAGCAATTGTAGACAGATTGATTGAGACAAAATTAAAACGCCGCGGGTGGCTCGCGAGGTCGATGAGGTGATCCCGGAGACCGATCGGTGTAAGCGACTCGGAATTGACTGGATAAGCGCGGGGCCCGGGCGCAGCAAGTCTTGTCTAGAGTTGCATCAATGACTTCAATATGCGCCTGATTTTGTGATGTGCGTGTTTTGGCGCACACTGTTATCATCAATACGCAAAGGCTGTGTCTGAAACGCAAGGCCATCTATGGCCATTCTGAGATACAGCTGGCCCTAGACGCCCCTAAGCGCATCCTTTGTACCAAGGCGGATGTCGAAATGAGGGTCTTCTCCAAGGTCCGCATTTCCTCCCAGTCACTGAGGCCCTACTTGTTTGCACATTCTACATCATTTAGCTGATTCCGCTTGTACAGGTTGATTGAGAGCTGCCTCGGTGCCAAAAGTCGCCGAGCACTCGTCGTAGGAAAGATTTCAAAGATTGTGTATGACCCTTAGAAGAGCCTAGTCGAATTGAATCGCCGATCCTCAGAATTTGCATAAACTGATCAATATTGAAATAACACAACATGTGATATTCAAGGGCGTTCATGAAATATAGCGTTTACCAGAAGGCGCGTAATATCTGTACACAAGTCCAGTCGTCATTGATGCAATAGACTGAGAAATGGGGATGACGTACTACAAAATGAAACTTCATCCTGCATGCGTTTGATTCTCTAACCTGACCAGACGGCCTGAAATAGGTGTCAGTACGACTCCACCGGAGAAGCGTCGAAACGATCTCACCGGACCCGGCTGCGTATAGGTCGCAGGGACTGGGTAATATATATTCAGCTTAATGCCGGGTTCCTAGATAACGTAGGCTTATCAGTCAATTCATTGAGATATGAATACCAAGCGCACATTGCCTGTGTAGACGCCAGGAATAGCGACCAAGGGACCGGGTGTACCGTTTCCTGATGATGCCATTAGTGAGTTAAAAATGCCTAACGGCGGTAAAAGTATACGGTACCTCCTCCCGTAACTTCAATCTGACCGCAGCTAATGTAGAATTGTGCTGGGCAGACCTTAAGGGTCATTGAAACACAAAGATAAGAAAAGGCGTACCTCCACCGAAGGTGGATGCAGCATGGAGCGCAATCTGCTCTATCCGAACTGTCCGAGATTCTCTTAGAGTTGAACGCGCAGATTTCAGTAACATACCTAAATATTGTCCACTAGGAAGGTTTTTCGGAATTGTGAATGAAACACCAGCCTGGTCTATGGCAAAAATGTGATAAAGAATGTAGAGAATGACATCAGTACTCTTACTCTGGGATGGGAAGGTGATGCTGGTACCACCGTTCGTCACAGGAGGGAGTTGATAAACCTTTGAATTTAGAAGGTCAAGATCTGGGCAAAGTATAAACACCTCTAACTTACCTTGAACCAAACTGTGCCATCGCCGGCAAAGGAATTGACGTCGCTAGGTCCTTTCGCCATGTAAACATTAACGGTCTATGAAAATATCAGTAAGGTCATAACCCAAAAGGGTGGGCCCAACGTACACCAGGGTGATACATGGTACCGTCGCTCATAATCCCGAGCTGAGAGCCAGCGGCAACAGATATGGTTGATGCGGTAGCATTGGTCTGAGAGTCGTAACATCTCAGATCGGGACTGGTAACGTCCGTAACCTGTCGGGAATATTATTACCAAATGCGCGAGCGGTAAAAGAAACCCGTCTTACAGGGGATTGGGTGTTATAATTGTTTGTCTTCCGAACGTTGACCCAAGCACTGGTCGTCGCGCCATTGACAACAAGGGAAGGGAAGGTATCTGAAGACACGAAGCATTACAAGCTGTGGATGCACGAAAGTGGAAATGTTGAATAGTGACGCACAGTGAGCAGTTGCTTGAGAGATGAGCGAGAAAGCTCCAATAGCCAGAGCAATCAGGTTGAAGGAAATCATGTTTCAGCACGCAGTCGATGCATTGGTTCAACTATTAGATTTATACTTCTGGCAGACAGACTGACCAAGGTAGTACTGGCGAGCATATCCGAGAAATTCCCAGCGCAATAGCGAGAATTAAGAATCGGGGGCAAGGATTCATAACAATACCATTGTGGGCTGATTTTCGGTTGATCTATCGGATAAGAGGAGATCATACGACCATTCCCAGCGCCGCAAAGATTAAAGTCTGAGAGAGACTCGGATGTTCGGCTGTTCTTCGTCAAGTATTAGGCTAGGCAAACCGCAGAAACATCTCAATTACAAGTAGCTCTGCAAAAGTACCGCAGATGTTTAGGCTAAAGCTTGTCAAATGATAAGCCTAATTGCAGTAAGTATTTATAACCATGAGAGTACGTACCTGCCTATCTCAGCTGTTCAAGACGAGGTAGGGCGCCATTTTGGCAGTCCACACGAATACTGGCGTGAACTTCGGAATGCCCATCACGTGGACATCGCGACGCATTGTTTGATGTTGTTTGCTCTCATTTCTCAAGGAATTCCCCAGAGCAATCCTTCCCTTCTTGACTACAAACCATCACCTTCTCTACGTCTACTCGAAGGCTTCAGCGTGACCCGCCTTTTATAACATGCGATTCTCTCTTTTATTCACGCTTTCTGCTCTGCCGGTCATCGCGTTTGCGTGTGAGGGCGAATGTATCACAGGCGTGACTGCAGGCTTCGTGGCCGGAGTTCTTGGACATCTCAAGACGGAGGTCTTGCCTGAATTTGTGCGTTTTTACTCTTATTCCCTTGGTGATATTACTCATGGTTCGCAGGTACGCCAGCTATACACCTTGTTGGATATCCCCTGTCCTTCAGATGACTCCCAGTTGCTTGCCCCCATCGAACCTCTGCTTGGTGCTTTCGAAAGCGATGCTCCTCCTCGTTTTCAACAAAACATATTTCCCGGTTACTTCCATGGGAAGTGTCAAGTGAACGGCGTAGATCCTGTGGGGTGTCCTAATCCTGACTGCGCGGTAGTCTGCGGTACTCCTGGCTCACTGATTCATTACTATGAAGAACTCCTAGACATCGTGTGCAACTCAACAACGACTGTCTGTAAAAACATGACTAGTCCTCATTCGAACGTGTACCAGGCGATTGAAAAGAACATGCTCGAAGCAATGCCATCTCACTCTTCTTCCCGGCGGACGTTTCGCTTTTCCCGCTCAACGTTTTATCCTACGATATCCACGACTCCATCGGCCACCGGCTTTTCGAAGCGCAGCCGTTCTCCGGATTTCTCTCAAGTCTTCCAGAGGCATATGAGCGAGCTTCCGCAAGCGGTGAGAAACGCGTGCAAGACAAGGAACGGCGGTACGGGCAGGTGGACATTCCCGCATATGAAGGAAAAAATTCTCAGTTACCCGTGAAAGGTTGACGTCGTTGGCTGCCTCTAGTTTGTATACTCTAACCTCCAATATACACTGTATCGCCTAACCTTTATTTTGTACACATGTATTCCATATTGATACCGTCCTATTGTATACCAGTACTAGTCTTATTGTCCCTATGCATCCTATTTTAAGACCAGGCCTTTTACGTCGCCTCTTGTACTTGAGGATATCGTGACTTGCCACACGACCATCACGCTACAATGAACCTCGTTGACCGACCATTCTATTCAGCAAAGCCAGAATGGAAGGACGTTGCGCCTTTGGAACAGTACGAGAACATCAACCCATTGGCGCCGATTCTCTACACAGATGAATGTTCGTCGCTTTATCTGTGTCATCGCTTGCCCTGAACTCTTCGACAGACAAGGATGCAACCGACTACTTTCGTGGCGTCGTTAGAAATGGAGAAAAGAGCGAACGAGTATTGGAACTGACGGAACATATTATTCGACTGAATCCAGCTCATTATTCTGCATGGTGAGAGGTCCATCGTCGCCGGATCGCTGCGTCTCACGATTTTGCAGGCAGTACCGCTACGAGACCCTCATCGCGCTCGGTTCACCGCTCACGGCTGAGCTGCGGCTCATGGATGAAATCGCCGTCAAGCATCTCAAGACATACCAAGTCTGGCACCACCGACGCCTCCTCCTCATCCAACTCCGAGATCCCGCCCCAGAGCTCAAGTTCATCTCCCAATCCCTCAGGGCCGACGCCAAGAACTACCACACATGGTCTTACAGACAATGGCTTTTAGCGTACTTCAACGACGACGACCTATGGAGCGGCGAGCTGGACTTTGTCGACCATATGCTGAACGAGGACGTCCGGAACAACTCCGCCTGGCATCACCGCTTCTTCGTCGTCTTCCAGTCTGGGATACGGGACAGCGAGAAGGACAGGGAGAGGGTAATCAAGCGGGAGCTGATGTGCGTATTTTCTCGCTCCGTCTGTTCTGTTCTGTTTCTGATTATAATAAATCTCAAGATACGTCAAGCAGAGCATATCGCTGGTGCCTAACAATGCGTCGGCGTGGAACTACCTCCGTGGGATCCTGGATCACAACAAGCTGCCCTACTCGAGCGTGCAGGCATTTGTCGAGGCCTACACGCGGGATACTCCACCTGCCACAGGGGATATTGTGGACCTGGAGAACCCACCCCCATCAGAGGAAGCACAGTTACCCTGTCCGGCCGCCATAGAGCTCCTCGCGGATATCCACGAACTGCAGGGTGTCGAGAAAGCGATCGAGGTGCGAGGATCTTTCTTCTCCGGCTCCAGTTCATATCTGAGGGTACCTGTCATTTAGCTTTGGAAATCGCTCCGTGATGTCCATGATACCATTAGGAAGAGGTGGGTTTGTCTCGTCCCTGTGTGTATAGTTTAAATTAATGCTGTATGGTAGATACTGGGATCATCGGATCAAGCAGGCGTCCCACCGCGAGGGTGTCTGACCACTTTTTTCGGACGTGTTGGATGTTACTGCCTGTATCATAATGTAGGGCTATCGCTATCACAACGAACCATATGAGAACCAGCTCTCCACCACAAGAGGAGAAATGGAGCAATGTATGGCAGGGACAGGAAGATCCATGTGTTGTTGCAATGTTAGCGTGCTGATGCAAGCATTCTTTGCGAGATGGGGACGGCACCCGCGACTCTTAGACTGGCACTGGACTATTGTAGCCACTATTCTTTCTTCGTACTTGAGGCACCGTTGGGGCCCCAGGAAAGATGAAGACGAGCCCCAACATGGGAACGATAATCCACCGTCATTTTCACCGACTGCGAGGGACCTACCATCGATATGGTCCTTGTTGTTTGGAGTACTCTGGAGATGATCACTATTGGTCTAGTCTTGAATGCTGTTCAATCTTCATCAAGGACGCCTATTGGCAGGTATCAAGAAGCCGCGCATCTATTGTGTAGGAAGCCCCAATCCAGTGCGAACCTTTTCCCGGGTGCTAAGGTGTATGAATGGCAAGTACGAACGTTTGCACCGCCCCGGACCACCCATGTGCTGTGAAGATTGTAAACATGCGATCGGCAATGTGAAGAGGCTACCAATTGAAGCGCGTCATGGTCTCCAGGAAAGATGAAGATGAAGACGGGCCCCAACAAGTACCGAGAGCAACCCGCCACCTTCGCGAGGGACCACCATCTATATGGTTCTTGCTACTTTGGGGATTACTAGGTCACTATTGACTTAGTCTTTCATACCGTTGAATCTCCATTGATGGTCTGAATGAGGTGTATCTTGGCAGGACGCCTCTAGATAGCACCCTCAGCCGCGCGCCTATCAAGCTAGGGCGCCCGACCCAGACCGGGCTATAAACCTTTTCCAGGTGTTAAACTTGGACGTGTTTGAATGGTACGGATGCTCGCACCGCCCCCTTTCAAGTTGCTGCGGTACTTGATACAGAAGGATTCATGTGATTTCTGGTGGCCGTGAAGTCGATAAACATGGACATGAAAGGCTGCTTCATCTTGACAGGCTACCACTAGCTATCAAGTGCAAATTTAACCACAACTTGAGAAATTAGAATGTATGATATTTTCTTTGCGGTAACAGTGCATATTGCAATTCCCTGGTCTAAACCTCCAATGATGGACGTGCGCAATTCGTTTTAGCGCTACCAAAGATTCCCCAGGTAAAAAAAAATTAAGCCATCTGCGGAAAGAGAGAGGTAGACATTTGAGTTGGACCGGCCGTCATAAATACGGATGAGCCAGAGTTCACGAACCGAACAACACGAGACGAACGCGCCAAAAAAACCGATATCCGAAGACATGCGTGCCAGCCTGTGAATATCCCTATTGGTGCCAAACTGAGGCGTGTACACAGGTGATAAAGATCTTGTAGAGTTTAGATGATGTGATGTTCACGGAAAAGAGACCGCGCCATGGTCGAGTTATGTAACGACGCCGCCGATCGCGTCCTCCGCCTCTTCATATAGATGTTCTATCAAACGGGCAGATTTTTCTTTGTGTTATTCGTCTGACAGTGATGGCCTTGCCTTGATATCAGAGTGTACCTGGCATGTGAGGGAGTTGGACAGCGCAGTGAAACCCTGTTCGTGGCAACTTCGGTGAACGTGAAGAGGCGTGCAATACACGGTTGTCAGGAGAGGAACATCTGCCGTGAGTGAGCTACGTGAGGGGCTTGGTAGGGCTTGGTAGTTGTGAAACCCTGCTCGTGGTAATTCCGGTCGACGTTACAATCCACGGTTGTCAGAAGAGGAACATCTCCGGGATTCAATGGGTGGGCAGAAAATTGCAGATTTCTATTCAATCTGACAGCATCAAACAATGAAGATTTCCATCCTTGCTTCGGGCAGTCCAATTGCCCGCTGGGAAAAGCATGACAGGCTAGAGTTCATCAGCGCGTTTTATCAAACTTTCTGGTCGATGAGACAAGCGGGGGAGCTGATTCAATTGAAGGCCGCGACTCGACTGAGCATCAAGGTTGATTATTATTCGAACAATTACTTACCTCTCGCCCTATCATGATTTACGCATCGTCACCGAAGCTCTATGTTGTAGATCGTAATCCGGCCAAAGAAATCGGAGCTGGCGACCATGACGATCTTGAGTGCAGATATTTCGTGAAACTTGGCAGGATCCAGCTCGAATTCTTGGGCGCGATTGACATCCTCAGGATACACGGTTTGGGCTGTAGTCCATTTGCCCGCCTCATCGGGGACCTGCAGATGACACTCTGTACCGACAAAGCCGCCTTGGAAGGTAATACTGAGTGTCTGAGGACTCGTCGTTGCAGGAAAAGCAAGTTGAACAAATTGTGGCAGTCCCTGTAAAAGAAAGGATCAGGTTGACCATATCGGACTCTAACTGCACCGCCCACCTGCTGGCTTGTCCAACACGTTTCCGGGCTTCCATCTATGAGGTTCGCCTTCCCTGTCGACTTGTCGAGCGTTGAGCTGACCCTGCCAGTGGCATTAGAGACGGAAAACGAGACCAAGAGACGGACAGAGCACACTTTAACTTGACGGACGATGAAGACATTGCTGCGTGGGAAAAAGGCGATGGGCCCCCTCGACGTTCTGGCTCAGCGCGAGACGGAACGGTTCCGTGCACGGTCCCTGTCGCAACATGGGCGCAACAACGATGCTGCCAGCCTTGACCCCAAGCTCATCGAGCATTACTCTGTCTCCGTCGCTACCCACCCCGACAACGCCAGCTCGAATCGGTACATGGATATCCACCCGTACAACCGCACCGGCGTCCTCGCAGGCGGGACGCGCTATCTCAACGCCAGTTGGGTCCTGGAGCTGCACGGCGGCAAATGGTGGGTAGCAACACAGGCGCCGCTTCCCAACACCGCCAATGCCTTCCTCACCTTCATCATGAACCCCATCACGACCCCTGCTTCCCGACACCATTGCCGGATACGCACCGTCGTCCAGCTCACTCGACACTCAGAGGCCGGCCGAGTCAAGGCGCATCCGTATTTCCCGTCTGTCGTCGGCCAGTCTGCCGTCCTTGAGGCTGGAGGGGCACCCCCACTCAAGGTCACCACTATCAAGGTCGAAGACATCAGAGATGCGTCGTGCACAAAGACCACTGTTTCTGTCTCGACGGTATCTGGCAGTCAGACTCATGTCTTCCAACACCTTCTCTACGACGCATGGCCTGACCACGGTGTTCCCTCCCGTGCAGATCGCTCCACTCTCTTATCGTTCCTTTTACTTGTCGACCGTGTCAATCGCGAAGGATTTGCTGACGATCCTCCCATTGTTGCGGGCTGCTCAGCGGGTGTCGGTCGTACCGGGGCGTTCATTGCCTTATCCTCCTTGCTCCGTTCACATAAGGTGCTCAGTCCGGTCAAAGAACCGTCACTTCCGCAAGTCTTGCCTTTGTCACCCATTGGCCCGTTACCCAAGAGCGTAGAGAACGACGCTGTGGTGAAGGAGATTGACTCTCTGCGGGAACAGAGGCCGGGTATGGTACAGAGAGACGAACAGGTCCGACTCATCTACGAGATGCTGCAAGATGTGACCTAACGAAGGTAGGATGATGCATAATATGTATTCTTTACAACCCTGTGTGTCCATACAACCAACAAGAATAGGTTTTCTTCGCGCAATGCCTGTCAGGCCGCTCTGCTCCAACTACAGCTCGAACATGCTCGTTTTTTTTTCGGAACGTGTACTTCGTGCTTCAAGTTGACCCCATCAATCGCTTAGGTTGGGGACTTCTACACGGATGATAGAGAACGGGGAGACCTTCAGGTAATTTAAAATAACCTTGCAGAGTGCCCGGGCATTGCCTCCCTTCACACGGACTTACAATCTACAACCTATTCCCAGGGATAAATCTGTTCATGGGAAAACTCCAGCTCCCTTGCCAGGGCCCACACTAGATGCTGGCTGGGATCTCACAGTATATACTGCGCTACTCCACATTCTTGTCACTGCACCCGGTTTGGACCAAACTTCGCCCATGTGTTACCTGCTTTATGGGTTCCGATATGTCATGGCTCGTCATAACTCGTCATGACTTTCATCCCGAGACTCCATGCGGTGGATGTGAATCTGAAATTTACTACGAAAGTTGCTTCATTCACAAAGAGGTATAATAGTGAAATGACTATCTACAGCTGACCTTCAATCAGTAGATACCAATGACACCCGCAAAGGTAGCTGAGGTCCCTTTTCGTACTCGCCATCAATAGTCGGCTGCATGATCATCGCAGCTTCCCTACGAACCTTGCTAACCGTAGTAGGATCAATAGAAAACTCAAAACTCTTCGTCAGCTGCACCAATATGGTTTGATACTCAAGCAGCCTGGGAAAAAATAATCGTGAGTCGGAGGTAAAGTACAAGAAAGAAAAAAGACTTCATACGCAAATCGCCAGCCTTGATGGAAAGTTAGCGAGCTGAGTTACCAAGCGAGATGAAAAGAAAGACTAACCCACACAGGACCGGACGCCACTACCGAAAGACATCCTACATTAAGTCGGTTAATTTGGTGGGAACGAACAGAGAGGATGTGGCTGACAAGTTTCCATACACGCCCACGGCCGTCGCACCCTTTCTCGGTACACCCCCATCAAGCCAACGTTCAGGCTTGAAGCTATGCGCATCTTCACCGAAGACATCCTCGTTTCTAGCTAGGCCGTCAAGCGCGTTCTACTGCTTAGCAGACCAAACTCACCTGTTATAGCCCGCGATAGAGATGTATACCGTCGTGCCTTTAGAGACCGGCACCTCCTTCACGACGCTCCCATCCCTCAACGTTACCGGCTTCGAAAGAGGGATAACATCATCCCGCGCAGCTTCGCGGAGTCCAAAATACGAGACCGGATGCATTCGTAATGCTTCCTAGCCATATCATATTAAAACCCCCGGTGCAAAAAAAAAAGGGTATAATTACTTTCATCACCGCCTGCAAGTATGGCATCGACTCCAAGTTTGCGACTGAAAAATCGGCGCCACCGATTGCCTTTTCCATGTCCTTAACCTCATTGCGGAGTTTTGTTTGGAGATCCGGCCTTTTTGCGAGCTCGTAAAGTGTCCAAGTGAGAGAGTTCGCGGTGGTCTCGTGTCCTGCACCCATGATGGTTCTAAGGTCATATGTGAAGTGAGCATAAGCGCTTGTTAGGATTCCAGAAGGACGTACTGCATTGCTGCCAGCATCTCCTCATCAGTAAGACCCTGATTGGTTTTCTCTTTCAGGTTGGCCTTCACTGCGTGTCTCGTGTATCACAAATCCGGAGTAGGGAAATTTTTATAGATAACACATACCGAGTAAACTCATGACATCATGTTCACCGCCGCCCTGCATGAAAGCCTCGGATTTGGAGTCAATCAAGTCCTTCGAGACCTGCTGAACTAACCGAGTCGTCTCTCTCGCTTGTTCGAAGTTAGCTGCGTGGCTGTAAAGGTATCCCACAAGAGACGTCGGCGCATACTGAAGTATGTTCTGGATGAATATCGATTTCTTTGATGGCCGTCCAAATGTTTCGCCTCTGCAATTGGGTATACATCAGGTAACCCGCAAGGTCCGAGTTAGAGTACGTACGCCACTTTACCGAATGCTTGCCTCAACACACTGTCTTTTTCTTCTAGGGCATGGAACGGATAGTCAAAAGCGGCTGGTATGAGTTATAATTAGGACATCAAGAGTTAAGCGCTTCAAAGTTTCTCACCGTGACCGATCACATCCAGCGTAGTCCGCGACATCCATGAAGGCATATCGAGTATAGCAGAATTCTCCATTCCAATGGCCTCCTTCCATTTCAAGACGAGCTGTAAAAGACACGATGAGGACGGACGGGTCTACCCATGAATCGTCATGATCATCCTCACAAGCGCTGCAAACTCTGAAAAATATGGAAACAAGGCCTTCGTTTCGGCCGCTCCAAAGGCTGGTAAAATGACTCTTCTTTGGCGTCTGTGGTCATTGGCTGATAATGGATCAGAGATTGGAGAGTACTATCCACGCTTTTACGAGATGCTTACTATCGGCCCAGATGATTCCTTTGCCAGCGACGAGCCGAGTCAACTCCCTCCGAATGACGTGCTTGCGAAAAACGTAGCCGGAATGATAGATGTGCTGAAGCGCTTTGGGATCTGATACAAAGAGACAATTCTCCTACAGCCAGCACATGTCAGCGGCGTTCGCACTGCATAAACTATGAACTGTACCCCGAGTATACCCTTGATTCTTAATATGTGCCCGAACGATGCTTGCCACTTGAAGTCTGCCTGCATGCAATGATCTATATCAGTTTATCTAGGGCCATTCATTTGCGGAGGCTGTACACACTTCTCCCGCCTGGCCCTGGTAGAATTGGCGTAGGTTACCTAGAATTAGAACCCCCATTAATGAAATAGGCGCTGGCAAGCAGATGCTGGCAGTAGTCACCTAGAAGGAACGACTCTGGTTCAGGACCAGGAAGGTTGGTGAGCGAGGCCCTTCTAGTCCATCGTCGATAGAGAGTATGAACGAGTACAATGCATAGCAGGCCCCATGCCAAGACGACAGCCATGATAACTATCAGCCTGGAGGCGGTGAGAAACCCCGCGGCCTTCTATAGCAACGTCATGCGGCCGAAGTCGTAGGATTTGACGCTTCGGAGGGTGTCATCACGGGTAATGTGATGGTCACAGGTAGTGGTACGTGCTTCGCGCTTCTGATTGGTCTGGGAAGATGACTGGTGACGAGGTGGTACTTACTGGCGGCAGCAATGTTCAAGAGTCTGGTCCTTGGCGATGACCGATAAGTCGCAACTTTCCGCGATGATTTTCAGCTAAGGTCGATATAATTAAATCGTCTATGTGACTGCGTAGGTCTCTACTTGTCAGCATGGACAATTCACCGCAAATGCGAATATGTGCTTGTCGCAACTGATGTACTTTCCTCCATTACATTGGCTGATATTGACTGTTGTCGAGTCGAGTCTTTTTGGGTTCGCCTAGTTCCACGGATTCCACAGCTGCAAGGACACTTCTTTCACAAGTTAGAACGTCGTCAAGATAGTCGCAAATCGAGGAGAGTTTTCCAAGACATGACAAAATTGCCTGTTTGACGCGACGAGGCAAAACAGATTACTGAAAGAAGTAATCTGTTTTGCTTGAGGCGGTAAAAAGGCGACATTAACATGGCCGTAAAACTCTACAATTTGACGTTAACTCGTGGCACTGGAGAAAAATGCATCGCCTAACGGGCACCTTACTAAGTAAGGCAACGCTCATTGGGCGGCATATTCGCAATACTTGATAGCACCAGATGAAGATTAAAAGAGTTATACTTCACCAACTTTGTTGACGACGTCGGAAAAGAAGTGGCCGTGCAGCTGTGGAACGCCGTCGCGTTCAACGGTGACCAACCAAAGACGACATCGGATCAACTGTGTTTCGATGTCGGATTTCCAGCGGCAAGCGTACCGATATTGCTACCTCGTAACTGTCACGGAGGTAAAATTCAGTGGTTCTGGCGAGTGTATGGAAATAACACACGGTGCTCGCGGGTGTTGCCAAACATAACAAGGAGATGCACGACAAATCACATTGTCAAAACGTCTATGCCTAAAAGTTTTCCATGCAGTGTTCTCTGAATAGTGCAAGATGATGCTTAGCGTGGTGTCAGTATCAATAAACAAAGAGAACCGCACTTTCAGTAGAAGTATTCGACAGTCATCCATCATGACATCCGTCATATCGAAGGCTTGCCTGCTTACCACCTCAGTGTAAGGTAGTGAACTTTCGATGTTCTTTTTGAAGGCCCCCTCTACCTGTGTGATAGTTGGTTGTGTGATCACCCGCCTCCTACGCCAGCGCGGGTTCTCGGACTCATCCCAAAGACCCTTCCCTTTGTGTACGACAAAAGGGTTAAAATCTCGTATCCTTAGATACCTGTGCATGGGCACAGCACTATCCCCAGGACCACTGGGGACCTCGATGTCGGCGCCATAACGCTTAGCATCAATCGGATCCTCGTGATAATTTACTTCGGCCACTTCGGAATCATCCACCACGTCCTCCTCAATGTTGCAGACACCATTATCGTCCTCGTCCTCATCCTCTGCCATTTCTTCTAGGGTTTCCATAGTAGCTTTTGACATTCCATCATAGACTTTTATCGAAATACTCTCTGCAGTGCGCATTCCGTGAAGCGCATGCTGCCAATCGGTGGTCAAACATTCCCGGAACCATCGTGTGTTAGCTGGGCCCCATGCATCCCATTCGACAGGACTCATATTAGTAGGCGTAGGGTTATGAGGTCGTGATGCATCCAGAGACTTGGTCGAGTATGACGAAAAGAAGAACGTATCTGTAGTCTGATCTGATATTCCAGGCGGCTCTGATTTCTTGCACAGGCCCAGAATTGAATGTGGATTCTCCTGGAGGAAAAGGTTGACGTGAAAGAAGAATACAAAAGAATGCACGCGATGCCGGGCAGGATCAGGGGAAGGTTCGAGGATGTAGATGCAACAGGCCAGAACACGATCCGCTAGTGATGGATGATAGACGCTGTTGATGACATTGCTATTGACGCCGGGTTGGCTACGGGGAATGTATCCGGGGGATGGGTTTCCACTCAAAGAGCAATGCCAGAAGGAGAATCCATCTGACAGCGGCGGGAACGAAAAGGATCCCAATAGGACCGGTGGAGGGGAAGAACCCGTCGGAG
Organism: Armillaria solidipes; assembly: GCA_022818035.1. Classification (NCBI taxonomy): domain Eukaryota; kingdom Fungi; phylum Basidiomycota; class Agaricomycetes; order Agaricales; family Physalacriaceae; genus Armillaria; species Armillaria solidipes. The sequence goes on along the minus strand of JAIWYQ010000007.1, from coordinate 2,957,028 downwards.
TATGGAATTGGTAGACTTCCAAGTAGCCAAGCGGGCGAACGATCAGAAAAGATGTCTGAGAAAGAAATGTGAAGTCATCTATCCCCGACGGCAATACAAACGATGACTATCTCGACTGTGAGCTTAAAAAAGATGGAGGACAGACCGGACTTACACAGAATCCTGAGGCGGGATGCCAAACCTCAATAGTGTCCATTTCCTTCATCAAAAAGCCGATCAGATCGCCGGAAATTTGAACACGGATGGCGCCTATGGAATTTGAAAGCGGCATTGAGACCAGATCTTTGGGGAAACAAGGCAGTATGGGTGCGGCAGCTCTCGGGTAAGGATCATTTGCTGAAAGTGTGCGAAGATGAACCTCGAAGACGAACTTGGATCTGAGCCAAAATGGATGAGCTTCGTAAATGAGCACTAAGGGCCATCAAACACCTACTCGGCAGGCGCTCGAGTGACCAGAACCAAAAGATCCTGTGAGGGATCTATCGTGAAGTCCAGGATACGGATGTTTTCAAATGCATGAGTCCACATTCTATACTCTTCTCCTGGGTCACACCCGGAGAAGGGCAGTTCAAAGAAGGAGATTGCCGGGATAGGCTCGCGTTTCCCATGCTCTCTTCCGTTCCCGTAGATCCCGCCAACGAACTCGTAGATAGACGCTACAGAGGGCAGGCCAAGCCGGTGGTGGCGCTTCCAGGTGATGCTTCGCCATGATTGTTCCCGGTCGCGAAGGGAAGTCAGGCGCTTAACGAAAGGGTGCGAAGTTGACTCGTCAAGGTCGGATTCCATGCGATACTTGGCAAGTTCAATAGTGAATTGAAGTCGGGATGACTGCATTATAATTCGATGAAAGTGGGTGTTTATCTGAACGGAATCATTTTTAGACGACCGGATACCAATGTTATGCAGCATACCAGGAGACATCTCAGTAGATTGTCGACATCCAGGAAACCCAGAATATGGCATATGAGCTCGACGGGGACCGAGCATAGTGTAGGCATATCCTGTGAATCTGAATCTGAACTTGCTCTAAGCCTGCTTCCAAGCTCATGAGATCCCGTTGGGACAGAGGATAGAGGCAATGCCACCTGTATCAGGGAGAAGACGGTGGTGAGGGAAAGAGAGAGAAAGAGATTGTAATCAACAAAATACAGGCGCTGGCAAAAGCGCCGAGCGGAACTCTCGGACCACGTGCCTGTTTCCGACACGACTGCGAACAACGAGCGTCTCTCAATCTTACCTCACCCATATTCCATCACGGGTCAATGGCGAGTAATGGCGCTACGAGCCCTCCGCCTATATCTCCGACGTCGCTGTCCGGCTCGATGTCTGCCAGCCAAGTCTTAAATGATTTACGGCTTTCGGTGGACAGTGACCGCAGTCAAAATGATTCACCGTCTGTGCACATCAATGGCGCTAATGGCAGCGCTACTCACGACAGCGAGGATGGAGATGTAGTGTCGCGACTGCAGAGAGAATTGGAACGAACCAGAGAAGAAAAGGAACATCTGGCAACGCAGTACCGTAATCTGCTTGCGAAGCTCACTCAGATGAGGACAACTCTAGGGAATAAACTAAGGCAGGATGCCGTGAGTAACCCGGGTTTACTATCAACACACTAATTCAGCTGGTTTTCTAGGAAGAGCTGGATCGAAGAGAACAACTGGTGCAGCAATTGACCGCACAAAACGACGACCTGAACTCAACAGTGGAGACGCTTAAAGAGGAGCTGATAACTTCGCATGAGGAGGCCGAACGCACTTCAAATGAGCTCGACAATCTACGTAATCGTGCATTTCAAGAGAATGCCCAAGAAAGTCTGTTGCGAGAGCGTGAATTGAGGGAGACTCAAACTGAGTTGGAGAGGTGTAGAATCGAGCGAGATGAATGGGAAAGAGTTGCTTTGCAGGACAAAGCTATGTCTGACGAATACAACACTACCATGGAAACATTGAGGCGGGAATTGGAATTGGAACGAGAGGCTCGAGAGCGGGAAGCACAGGAGCTGGATACAGAGAGGGAGAAATCTGATAATCTGCAGTCCGTATTGCAAGATTTCCAGGCAGGTCAGTATTCCCTGCTTCTTTACATGTTGCTTGACTCACCAAAGGATAGCGAAGGAGCATGAACTTCGACAAGCCGTTAAGGACTACGACTCGCAGCTAATACAAGTGACTCAGTCGTTAGCAGAATACAAGCATCGAGCCTTGACTGCTGAGGTGAATACGATCCGGTATCTGTAACACTCCTCTCACGATGTTTTCAAGCTCGCCCTGGACGAAACTCGGACGAACACTACTCGGACCCAAGAACTCGAGAAAGAGGTGAAGGAGAAGACTTTGCTCATCGGAAAACTCCGTCATGAAGGTACCCTTATTCACAGCCGTCTTTTTACGTTTCTCATCGTGGCATGTAGCTGTTATAATCAATGAACACCTCATGGAAGCTCTACGGCGATTACGGCGCAGTTCCTCCGATAACAATGTCGACCGACGATTGGTTACCAACGTCCTTCTATCGTTTCTGACCACCCCACGAGCTGATCCCAAACGATTCGAGATACTTTCATTAATGGCCACTGTTCTGTCATGGACCGACCCCGAGCGCGAAAAGGCTGGACTTCAACGTACATCAACTTCCATTCCACCATCATCATCATCGTCTTTCTGGACTCGGTCAAGTTCAGTCTCCCTGACCAAAAACTCTGAACTGCAAAAGACTGACGAGACAGAGGTTTGATATCTACTGTTTGTACCTGCATGATTTGCTGACTTTGTTGATAGTCCTTCTCGCGTCTTTGGGTTGAGTTCCTCCTCACGGAAGCTGCAGCTGGTGAATCTGGATCCAACGCTTCGGACTCTATAAAACAGAATAACTCGTTGCCCGGGAGCCCTACTCATTCTCCGTCGAGTCCTACATTTAGAGGCACGAGACGCCTGTCCTCCTTCACTTCTGCCGCGATGGCAAGCTCGCCCAACCTTCTATCCCCTCCGCCACGCAAAGGTAAAGAAAAAGCTATTGATCCGGAACCATAAGTGTATTATACCCCGCATCTATCAATCGTTCATTTTTCTATTGTTATTTTCTCTTAACTGGTGCAAGGATGTATATCTATCTTTCCTGAACAATGTGTGGACTTTCTTGTTTCATGGGTATCACTTTTCTTGATCAAGATTTCGTGTCAGCAGTAGTGTGCGAAGTCAGACCTGGCCGTTAGCGGTGCCTTTCGACGTCGGAGGCTGTTCTAGCCTCAATATCTCTCAAAGTCGGACCTGCTCACGTACGCGTCGCCTTTTGTTTTACAGCTGTTCCTTGGGTCTCATTCTGGTATTGTCCCTTCATCGAGTATGTGTTTCCCCTTTTCATTGTTAATGCACGCTGGTCGTCACCATTCGCACAATAAAGGTTGTTCGGCTTCATGATCTACCAACACGCGTCACGGCATTGAAATATCCGAGTCGGATATTCACTCATTGCACCTGACCTCTTATAATGGTGGATACTAGGCGAGCCTGATGGCGATGGTTGACCGAGGTATGTTCAGTTCTCGGTCTGGGGTAGCGCGTCCAATAATAATTAAGTTAAAATGCAAGTCGCGACCGTGCCCCCTCCCTTTGAAGCCCATGTCTCCTGCGATCCCCCTTTCTCCACAGACACAAGCGCTCACGAGCAAGACCTTTATCCCGCCTCCCTTGGACGGCTCTCTGGCATTGCCAGAAATCTACGACTGGCACTCCAAACATAACCCCAGCCACCGACTTTTTGTGTACACACAACAAGACGGAACACCGAGGACTATTTGCTGGCCTGAGGCCGTTCGGGCCGTTCACACCGGTGCGAAACTCTTCAGAGATCGTCTTGGATGGAAGCCAGGCGTAAATGAAAGACCTGTCGTTGCCATCTTGGCTATATCTGGTGAGCGGATGTTTGAGCTCGTTAGTCGCCAGTCTGCTTGAACTCGAGCTTGCAGACACCATCACATATTGGATTACGCTTATGAGCATCATGAAAGCTGACTACGTCGTCTTTCCCATTTCTCCGCGCAACTCCGCGGAAGCTGTCGCGCACTTGCTGAAAAAGGTATCTGTGCGCTATGTACTAGTTAGCAAAGACCCTGCTATGCAAGCCATCATGAAAGGCGCCCTGGACGTGCTACGACTGTCGGCAGACCATGATGTTCTTCCCTCCAGTATTTCTTTTCCTTCGTTTGAGGACCTATTCACCGGTGTACCGAGTACAGATGAAGTTCCTTATAGTCGAGGGAAACTAGACGATGTTGTGATGTATATACATTCTTCTGGTACGCGTTCGATTTTCTGAAGGCCAAAGCGTTTATCCACATTTCATCGTGAAAAGGTTCAACAGCATTCCCTAAAGCCATACCATTTAACAATCGGCGGATAATTCAGCTGTCGTTGATCCCTTACTTCAGCGATCAGGACCTAACCGATAAGGTCTTTGCGATCCAAGGGCTCCCTATGTTTCATCTCATGGGGGTGCTACAGATGATCATGAGCGTGAGCCTTTTTTGACGACGAATTGAAGGACCAGCTCGCTCAGCTTCAATCACCAGGCCTCGTCCGGCTTCGCGGTCGCAACCTTCACACCTCTTTCTCCGCCAATCATTCCTACTCCAGATTCTATAATGCAAAGTGCTCAGAAGACCAATTCTGATTATATCTACTGTGTCCCAGCGTTCGCTGAGGTGGGTACGGGTTTATGAACACAAAATAACTGACTTGACGAGTTGGTTTCAGGCTTGGGCTCGCAATGATGAGTATGTTACATGGCTTTCGGGACGCGGCATTGTAAGTGCTGGTCCTTGGCCTTTTAGGTTCGCAGATACATTTTGACACATCCGTCACGCATACAGATATTTGGTGGCGGCAGCCTAAACAAGAATACGGGGGATTACCTTACCGCTCATTCAGTCTCCATTGACCAGGTTTACGGATCGTATGTATTCGCATCTCGGCACTGAAACAGGCACCTGATCTCAAAATCATAGAACGGAATGCGGGGGCGTGAATATCCTTTGCCCAGGTGACGTTTCCACAGTTATTTGAGGTTAGTAGACGAGTTGATTTCTTCTTCATAGCACGGAATCAAAATCTAAGTAAGAATGATGATTGGGAATATTTCAGAATGCCCAGTTATCTTGACGTCCATATGGTCCCATATGGAAACAATACTTTCGAATTAGTTATCGTTGTAAGTAAAGCTACCGTGACTGTGCCCTACTTCCCTTGACGCTGCTATCAGAGTAATGACTGGAACACCATGCCAATATGTAATGCCCAAGTCGAGGGCCGAGATGCATACTCTACTTCGGATCTCTTGGAGCCACATCCTACGAAGAAGGGTTTCTGGCGCGTCTTTGGCCGAGTTGACGATCAGATCATGCATAGCACCGGAGAGAAAGTAAAGCATATCATGTCGACTGTTATCCTTTTGAACTGATGATTTGTTAGACGAACGCAAGTCCACTAGGTATGGATGTGTGCTGAAGCTCTATGTCTAACTTATGTTATTCACTTGGATTGTGAAGAGGGTATCTTGAACCAAGACCCTCACATTGCAGGTTCCATCATATTTGGGCGCGGAAAGTTTCATGCAGGTACGTTGATAAACACTAGATCTCCCGGCCTCTGATAAATTTCTCCGTTGCCAGGAGTGCTTATCGATCCTAAGCCACAGTTCAAGATCGATCCTTCAGACACAAAGCAACTTGCAGATTTCAGGAATCGGATTTGGTAACGGCCTTATGGTAATTGTGTTAAGTACTGTTGTACTTACTGCTGTCGGTGAAGGCCTACCATTGAAAAAATGAACAAGTTTGCTCCGAAGCATTCTCGAATATTCAAAGAGGTAGTTGGTACAAAATTCCTTCGCATATCCGATATTCACCTCCATCTTGATGTTCCAAGATGATCCTTGTATCCAGCCCATCAAAGCCATTTACATATACTACAAAAAACACAGCGCGTCGTCTCCCCGTTATAGAAGATTACGAGAACGAGGTACAAGCCTTGTATGACGCAGTCGAAGACAACATTCTCACTGACATACCGTCTCCTTGCGAATGGAATGCGACTTCAACTGTCGGGTTTATCCGCGCGGTCGTCCGACACATTCTCAAGCGGTCACTTTCCGATGAAGACGATCTATTTGAGTACGGATGCGATAGGTAGTAGCTCTTCCTGATTTCATAAATCCTCGCTCATGTCAAATTCCAGTTTACAGGCAACATGGATCCAAAATACTCTGCTTCAAGCCATCCGTGCAACCGCTAGTCATCGACAGGATACAGACGCTTCATTTTTTTTACAAACATCCTACCATTGGACAACTCAATCAGTATATACAGTCCTTGGCTTTAGGGACAAGTATCGGCGTCGATATTTCCCCTTGGAAAGCATGGAAGCCATGGTTGATAAATACACTGATGACTTCCCGGAACATCGTCCGCATACGCTGCCGACACCTGGGCCAAAAGTTATTGTCGTTCTCGTGACTGGGTCAACAGGTGGCCTTGGAAGCTACCTCTTGGCAGAACTGATCAAAGATCCGTCCGTTTCACGTATCTATGCTATAAATCGACCATCTGGAGGGGTCGACGGTCTTTGGCAGAAGCAGAGACGAGCTTTCATGGAGCGGGGTATCGATACTGCCCTCTTGAAATCCTCAAAAATAGATCTCCTTGAGGGTGACCTCTCCTCCCCACAGCTCGGACTGCCTGAATCTTCGTATAGAGACGTGAGTCACTGATTGTTCTCGTGACCCTATAGCTGATCAGCGTACCATAGATGCTACGCTCGGTGACGCATATCATTCACAATGGTAACCTATTCTATGGCTTGCAGCATGGTTCACTACTGACGGGCTCATTGCTCAGCTTGGCGCGTTGACTTTAAAGTTTCCTTACGTTCTTTTGAATCAAACATTAAGGGTCTCAAAGTACTTGTTGATCTTTCGCTCTCTTCAGTAATGTGCGACCCGCCAAAGTTCATCTTCATAAGTTCCATCGGCGTACTACAAAGTTCGTTTCGAACACGTTGGTTGAAAAAATGTGACGAGTGACGAATTTACTCACAGATCCCGAAAGCGATAGCCCTGTTCTCGAGCGTTGCGTTGATGGACAGATGGCTGTCGGAAATGGGTATTCCGAATCAAAATGGGTCGCTGAAAAGATTCTCGAGACTGCTGGGTACAAGGCAGGACTGATTTCTACTATAGTCCGACTCGGGCAGCTTTCCGGTGGTACCAATGGCTGTTGGAACAAGAATGAGTGGCTGCCGTTGATAATACGCAGTGCTACGACTATGAAGTGTCTGCCTAATGACGACAGGGTGAGTACCATGTCTAAGTTTTAATAAATGTGCTAAGCAACCGATGGTAGTCCGTATCCTGGGTTCCGCTCGATATGGCTGCTCAAGCCATCAGAGATATTTGTTGTTCGCATTCCTACGATAGTACCCGTCCGACCCGTGTCCTTCATCTCGTTCATCCTAAACCCACACCATGGTCGACCATTGCTTTAGCATTATCTAACGCACTCTCTGTTCCTCTTGTGCCTTACAACCTCTGGGCCTCCAATCTCGAAAAGTGCAGTACAGTACCTGCGTACAAACTCCTCGAGTTCTTCCAGACATTGGTAACCAGTCATCGCCCCAACGTCGAAGCATTTGGATTACCGATGCTCGATGCATCCCTTGCGTTATCTATTTCCTCTACCCTCTCCGATCCAGGCTTACAGTCGTTAGGCCCGACAGATGCTCTGCGATGGTTATCATACTGGAATAAAAATTTAGATTGACGATGTGAGAGGTACTTCACTTGGCATATCAGAACCTGAATAGTGATTCTTATAATGCTGTATTATCTCTCTTCACTTTCTCGCTGGTGCTAGACCGGTTCACCAATAAATATCATGCTTCTTGTACCATTCTTGTACGACGAAAATTCCATCTTCATTTTCTACGGCGATCTTGAATAAGAATGCCATTAACATTTCCTTTTTCAGATCGAAATCATGAGGGCTTCACGGTGTTGTACTCATGTAGCTCTTTCAGACTGACTAAAGCTAACGTTGAGATGTAAAGGTACGCATACAGTTGTTGATACATAGAAATTTACAAGTCGAATCAAGCGCAGGATGATCATGCAAGCACACTGACAGTGCCGATAAGTCCGAAATGGTCACTTACCCAATGACCCTCCCACTGTAACCCAATACCAATACGCCGAATATCCGCCACTCGAACCCGCTTCTTCCCATCTGGAGTGTACGTGAGGATTTTATCCAAGCGAGCCTTTCGACAATGCATCCCTCCCTGGTACCCCCATGTGTGTCCTTCAGATTCGTCCTTCAGTGATGCAACAGGATCCACCAACCCAAACGAACGCACAACCTCGTCCGCGTCCGCATCTAGTGCGTTCATATCCCCCCCGATGAGGCCCCCACTCTGCGCTGGAGCCAGATTCTGCTGCGACTTCGTGCGCTTCAGAAGCTTCGCGCATTCCTTCAGTTGTTGTCTCCTGAACTCTCCTCCGTCCAAATTCCCCTCTAACTGAGTGTTGATGATCCTAACTCTGCGTTGGGTCCCTAGGCGGCTCAGCATCCTAACATCGACGATGATAGCGGAGCGCGCCATGTCGGTCATACCATATTTGAGAATATAGGCATCGTGTATGAAAATCGATTTCTCGATCAGGGTGATGTTACCATTCTCGAACGAATGTGGCCACTTGGTGTTGTCAATCGGCGTCATGATAAAGTGTCGGCGGATCCATTCATTTGACCTTATCTCCCTGAGCGCGCGTGTCTGAACCTCTTGAAGAAGGATGCAGCACGGTCCAGGGGAGTCAGAGTCTTTGAGACACTCGAAGACGTCCTTTTGGAGATACTCCAAAGCTGCATGAAGTCTCTCTACGACGTAGTGTCCATGGTAATCAATGTTCCACGTTACGATAATAAGGGACTTTGGCGTCGACATGTGCCGTGGTCTTTTGTCCTTGAGATTGAGGTGCTTCCACCCGCCCCAAGCCGAGTCACTAGAGTCGTGCTCGGGGCGATAGCGGTAGACCTTGAGGGGTTGAAGCTGAGATGGGTCTGAATCCATCTAAGCACAGGGAAAAATGTAAGTTTGCGGTACGATGGCACAAACAGATGACTCGACGCACCTGCAATTGCGATTCGTGGCTAAGAATTGTAGGAATAACAGGATCGGGGTTGAATCAGAGGTAGATGCGCGCGATATTGATGAAGAAGCATTAGAAAGAGGCACAGGCTCTCTTTCGAATGCGGTGGGCGGCAGAAGAAGCTGTACAGCGGGCAGAGCAGAGGATCCAGAAGGTGGGAGAGTCTTGACAATGATTTCATCACGAGCTTGCCGGACCTGATCCTGTCCAACACGAGGCATTGTATACCTTACTCTGGACGCCTCGCGGCTAGATTCAAGACAACTCCGAAAAACCGGATTTGAGGACATCCGCTTCTCTCTTAAGCGCCTTGGTCATTCCTTACGCTGATAATCGTTGTGACACAGATGCCAGAGAGTTGATGCTTGCTGTGTACGTCGAGAGACCACCCGACCCACAACATGAACCTAAGATTGTCATATAACGACAAGACATGGAGATCAGCGGCAGATAGATCAGAAGGACAGAATCCGTGGCGCTTAAATCGGCTGTAGTGAACCACTGGCTCAACGTAAACTGTCCAGGAGTAGGGATTTCTCCGTGTCTCCGTATGAGCCGTGGTGCTGGACGCAAATTTTAGACGACAGGTGCTGTTTAAGAGACGCCCGGGGCTGGGGCTCGAGCTTAGCGCTTATCACGCATATAGGGAAGCCCACACAGTATTTTCAGACGAATATGATCGGAGGAATTCAAGACCTGAGACCCAGTTCTTTCATAGTAGGATTCGAAGGATATGAACCAAGCCGTCGATGTAGCACAGCGGTTTCTCCGATAGTGTGATGACCGGGGAAAACAGACCTTCGTCGAAAGAACAGTATGGGTTCGGTTCAAATTCCAAGTTCAAGTTAGCCAGACGACCACAGCGGATTTTGCTGGGATGTTGTCCTTGGTTCAATTCGGAGTAGGGGAGCCTGGGGAGGGGAGCGGGGCGTTAACTTGTTACGGTCCAAAAATTCACGTTAAAATTGGCTGAGCAATTATGGAAGATCCGTTCAGAGGTGTGGCGTGTGGCTGGAACTTGAAAGAAGCCCCCAGATGTTTGCTGCTGTGGTTCGAGTTTGAACGCAAGTATGAGTCATAGGCACAAAAATCGCGATCAAAAAAATGCTGTGCACTACCGAGCATGAGGCGGGTCAAACACTTTATCTTGAATTCCTATCCGCTCTCTTGAAGGGTGCTAAGATTCAGTTGACCGTGAAAACTGTCAAAATCCGAGTGTTACTTTAAGAGACAGGCAATACGCTTGCGTCGTTGCTTCATATTGGGAAAGAAACCAAAATCGGGCAGACCGTGGCCAGGAGCGCGTAATTAGCGTCACACTTCAAAAAGTGGTTCAAACTTGAACAGATACCCGAAACATTGCGGACTGCCATGCTTATATTCTTTCACAGACGAGTCTTTCGAATTGTAGGGCATTATGCATGGCGACAAAACGTTCATCGTCTTCCATTGGATGGAAATTTTAATTTACCGTCTGGCTTCCTGATCAGTCTCTGCAATGGTGGGAATTCGCAGAACGATGAAGATGGTCTGGTGACATTGAACAAGAATAAATGCCAAAGCATGCTCTGGATTCACTCGGTGATAGCATCGAGACTAGAGATCCGCTGAAAATCCCTTCTCAATTGAGCTAATAAGGTGGAACGACATAAATGCTCTGATTATCACTGTGCCTCGACAGCTCTTGGTATGGAAGTTCGAGGAACATACAGGTCCTCCATTCAAGTTCCCTGTCCCCTCGCCATGATGAGGGATCAGAAGAGTTGGGGATGCATTGAAAAGGATTGACAGCAGAACAAGAGTAGACAAGAAAGTAAACCGGACGGTCAAACGTGCTTGATACGCATCAAATTAGCGCCCATATTTCGGCCAAGTGTGAAATTCAGTGACAGATCGACCTTCCATTTTTCGACGTTTGATTCCGCAAAGGAGGAAACCTTATATTAGGAGGAGCGGAGGTGTTTTATGTTGCTTTGCGGGAGAAACTTTGCGCAGTCCATTCACGAAGTGAGCCCCAGTGAGACCAGTTCTTGAAACCTCACATCGATCAGGGACCCCTGAAGTGAGGATATATAACCGGCCCCGTCAGCCCGACAACTTCTACACCCATGCCCCGAAAACGAGCCAGCGTGCCAAGGCAAAATATCAGACACGGGAAAGACTGTGTTCAGCCAAGGCAGTACGTCGTGAGCGAGACTTCCAGTAGTCTGAGACAGAATTATGACGCGAACAGTCGAACGCAAATCCCTGAGAGGGTGGGAACTAAAAAATTAACGGTTCCAAAAGAGGAAGCGACGGGGGAGACCTATAAATATGGATCTGCCATCTTTCGAACATTCCTCTTCCTTTGACACCAACAGCCACTACTGACCACCGCGACCACACCACAGACATCGCCCCTCAAAAAATGCACGGTCTCACCAAGGTCATCTCCCTTCTTGGCCTCCTTGTCGTCGCCGTACGCGCCCAGGAGAGCACCACTGAAACCGCTACTACGACGGAGGCGGGAACCGGCACTGTAGTTCCCACTGGAACTTCTGTCTCGTCCGCCGCAGTACCCACAGACACAAGCACCATCCCTGCGTGTGTCCTGACCTGCTCTGAGCAAGCAGCGTCTGCGAATGGATGTACCCTGTATGTCAAATGCCAAGGTCTTCCCAGTCGCATGCGGACGCTAACGTGACCCAATCATCATTCAGGACCGACCTCACGTGTATCTGCACCAACACAGCGTTCCAGGACGCCGCCGCTTCTTGTCTGCAGTCAACCTGCACGGCGGAGGAACAGCAGGCCGCGGCAGCTCTCCAGCAATCTGAATGTGCCGCCGGTACGTGTATTAGTATTGACAAATGATTATCTTTGCTCATCGTGCATTGCAGTTAGCGCGTCCGGAAGTGCGTCCGGCTCGGTCTCGGTCTCCGCAAGCGGTTCTGCTTCCACTACGGCCTCACGCTCTGTCTCCGGCAGCTCTGGAACCACCTCGCGTGCATCAAGTGGTACAGCTTCGGGCACCAGTAGTCGAGCAAGCGGCACTTCTCCTTCCACTTCTGGTTCAGGAAGTGCATCTGGGTCCGGATCCGCTGCTGCAACCACCTCTAATGCCGCCGCAGGCCAAGTCGCCATGTTGGAGTACAGTAAGGTTATGGTTGGATTGGTTGCCATTGTTGGCGCTGTCGTCGGTGGAACTCTCTTGTAGGAGACCATTTAGGTTTGGATCAATCGCGGTTATTATTAGTTGACTTGTTTTTACGGAGCCGGACGATCTAGTTTTTATCTTTGCTTGAAGTACTTGCTTCTCTAGTAGATATTGTTCAGTCCATTTGTTTCGACAGCGTAATTGAAAATAATAATTAGGAGGGTATATCCGCCAATGAAGAGCAAACAGAATATCGCGAGTGTGCCTCTGCTCATCATGCGTGAGGGTGATGTGGCATATCACTAAGCACTTTTCAGTTACGACCGTCGCGTCACGTCTGCCAGACTCCTGTGTGATATCAGGGGGCTTGAAATTTCTTGATGCGCAATATATATTTCAAGCGCATTAGCACTACAATACCTGTCAATTCAATTCGTTAATATTTTGGAAGTTGTGCAGTCACTAGATAGCGATAGTATAACAGAGTGCTTAGCATTGAACTCCAAGAATGACAAGAAATCGGCTGACTTCGAAGTCCATCACGGCTGATTTAGGTCGGCATCAAGGCCTCTCTTCATGCCTGCTGGCAGCTAGGACGAAGTTGATATCTTCGTTTGCAGAAATGATCATGATACTGGAAGTGATAGAGAACGAAAGTCGGCACACGCCGAGGATCACACGTGTATTACAGGGATAAACTGATAGACCGGAAATTGCCGAATAGCGATCAGCATCAAATGCTTCCTAAAAACTTTCCACCACGACCTTTGGCCTCGAATATCTAGTGTACTGGTGACGTCTTTCTGGTCCTATGATGGCAAGAACCCCGTTACTGGAGCTGGAGCCTGAGGAAATGACATTCTTTCGGGTAGGCTTCAAGCAGAGACGTGCCATGTCGTTCTCAGCGTTACCGGTGAGCCCGGTGTCCTTTTTCCCTTTTACCTTCCTACAATATATGATGTTTGAGGCATTTGGCTTTATGTGGGTGTATCCTGCTGTGCAGAAACTTATCTCAGCTACCTTCGGGCATTGACCCGCTTTTTCTGATCCTTTCAAATCAACTTTCCATTCTCGATATAATATACTGACTGTCCCACTTTCAGAAGACTGTCATATACCACTCAGAACTGGGGTGACGATGCTCCAGGATCGTTTGGCCTTCCCTCATTGAATACCGAGTTCAAGGTGAGTCACGGTGGTAAGGACGAAGCAGACGCTTTCGGGGCTAGTTTTGTACGTGATACCATGTATCATCCGTCAGGGCGGTGGTGATAGCAATATAGTCATGATTTTGCGAGCTGAAGTTACCATCCTTCGTATTTGAAGACCAACCAAGCCGCAAACCGGCGTATGCACGGTGTTACTGGTATTCGCGTTGACCTCGTGTGCTTCGATATCATGATGAGTCATGGAACTCTTGTGTGCAGAGGAAGGCCGCCGCAACTCGAGATAAACTGTGTTCTTTGTATTTTCAAGGGCTTTCTGCCTACTTTTCGGCAGGCGACTATACCTAATAAGCATGCTACACTTTTTCACGGTACTCCGCCATATCGTATAGAGTATCCTTGTCGGGGGATTCATCCACAAGGGACCTCAGCTTGCCTTTTGGGTTGGATAGAAGATTCTTCGGGGAATCAAACTCAACCTGTTGGGCGTAAATGAGTGAAGCATGCTTCACAGAGCAGACTCACGATGCGGCCGGCATCTAGGACCATCTGAAGTAGCATTATAAGCAATGATTCATCTCTCAGCAAACAGTACTAACAATCTTATCGGCGTCCATGATTGTCTGTAGACGATGTGCTACAGTGATCAATGTTATGTCGGGGCCAAGTTCGTTCCGCAACGAAGATTGGATAATCGAATCGGTTTTGTAGTCTGCAGTGGATCAGCAACATCATTCTACCCTCAGATGCCATCACGCTACCTATGGCAGACGTAGCTTAAGGATACGTGTCAGTATTCATATCTTTCATTGTATATACGGTCGAAACCCACCTTCATCGAGAATGAGCAATTTACTTCCTCGAACAAGTGCACGTGCCAGCGCCAAGATTTGCCGTTGACCTACAGAGAGGTTTCCGCCTCCACTGGCGATGGTACTATCCAGCGTTATCCGACCTTCTTCCATTCCGCTTTGCAATGAGAAGAGGCCGGCTGCTCGAAGGGCGTCATTGAGAGTAGCATCGTCATATTGGTCAAATGGGTCCAGATTCTGTCGCAAGGTCCCACTTAAGAGCTCGGGCTATGGAAAGAATCAAGACAACAGTGGTTATAATAGCAGATCCACACGTACAGCTTGCGGAATGATAGTTATTCTTGATCTTAACGCATCCAGGTTGACTGAGGATATCGGGATGCCGTCATAGTACACTGTACCTTCGGTATAGATGCAACGAAGCAAAGCTAGCGTTAAGGAGCTCTGTAACCCCTCGCGAATAAGGAAACGATCTCTGGCCCGAATTGACAAGCAAACTGACTTTGCCTGATCCAGTGCGCCCAACTATCGCAATACGCTCTCCTGACTGGACAGTGAACGAGAGCTCATGTAGGACCTTCGGGCCGTCCTGCGAATATCTCGCTGATAACCTTTCGACACGTAGATGTCCACTAGTTGGCCAAGATGCAGAAGGCTCACGACTCCTGGTGGACTGTTCTTCTTGTTCTACAGTAAGGTAAGCCTGAATACGTTCCAAACTGACGGGGTTTTAGGATATTGTTACAGACAATACCAGCTCGAAACTTGACCAACCTGTTGCCTACCAAAACGAATGAGAGAATATACCATACTGAACCGAAAAAATAGAAAAGACTGACCCTCGACTTCTAAGTCGTTTGAAGTGCGGACCCACCAGAGTATCATGGTACTCACGTCAATTGCCAGAGTCAAGGAGAAACCAATGTTGAAAGCGGCAGTGTCCTGAAAATAAACCAGATATGCCGCCAAGGATGCAGAAAATAGCGCAGCGAGAGCATCGATACGAATATCAATCCAGCGGTTCAGGTTGTGAAATGTTCTTGCCGTCCTGGTATATTTATCTATTCGGGACATGGACTCCTGAATGAACGTGTTCTGAACCCCATAAGCTCGGATAGATGCTAGATCAGCCCACTATGTTATTCTAAATATTTGAGGAGTCAAGAAGGACGAACTCGTTCCAGATATCGCCGCTCCGAAGCTAATAAAGGTGGTGTGTTAGCGTTCCAGAGTTCGCGCTCGCATCAGTTGGACTTACTGAGCCAGAACAGGTGCCTTGGCATTCGACATTTCTCGCTTGACCGAAAGTTGAGCCTTGATGTATATCTGACTACACCATGCTCCCAGAATTGCTACAAGGATGCCTGGGAATAGAAACATGGGTGTGAACACTAGGACAGCAGAAAACTTGATGATCATGGAGACGGTCATCTGAAGGAGAGATAAGAGAAGCATAGAAACCGCGTTGTCGACTATGTAGAATGAAGCTTAGGTTAGCAGATCAAATTCGCTGGATTAAACCGGTAGGACGTACTCGATTGGATATCCTGTGTACACCTGGCGATGATCCGAGAAGTAGGCGTAGTATCAAGCCACCTATATCACGTTTAGAAGGCAATCCAAGTAGTAGTGAAACTGTAAGGACCTTAAGGTTGTCCCCAAAATTGACTTCATCAACCTGGAGTTGATCTCTCGAGATGCCCGAATGGCACCAAAAACATATACAGAGAAAGATGCAATATATAACAAGAAGGTCACAAGAAGAAGTAAGCCTAGAAGAACATGTTAGTGGTTTTATAGAAGGGTTAATTCACTGATACCATAAACCCCGAGATAACTGCAAGAAGCGCGTCAGTCCCGACCAAGACTCAAGTTTGATCAGTCACTCACTAAAATACGTTCACCTCAGAAGGCTCATGACTCTCGTACTGCGATGCCCAGAAACCTAGATACCACGTCTGGACTGCACTCAGACCTTGCTGCACTATGAAGGTGCCAAAGAAGGCCCCAAAGAACAGCGTCGCGTGATTACCACCAATAGCAATGAGATAGAGTTTCACTACCGTATACAATGGCCTGTCAAAGAATGAAAGCTGCGAGCATAAATGATACGCACGCGACGCCCAAGAAACATGTCCCTCCTGTATTTCTTCAGTCATGATTAATGCACCATCAGACTTCTTGACGGGCTTTTCTATTAACTCGTCATCGACGTCCACTTCTTCGTCAGCCTTGTGCAAAGCCTCTGCATCTCTCCGTGCTTCCTCTGCAAGAGTTAGATCTTGGGATAAGGCACTCGAGAGAGACCCTTGACTAGCAACGCGCCCATCTTTCAATGAAACGACAAATTGCGCTATGGGTTCGGCCATTGCGATGTTATGGGTCTGGATGATAGATGGTATGGATATAGAAGAAATCGAAGAGAAATACTCACCACTAAAATGACGGTCCTGTTTTTGACCAGGTCACCCTTGAAGCATTTGTCGATGATCCACTTTGACGTATGAACACTGGTCGGGGATAAGGCTGTATAATGCAGTTTAAGAGCAAAACATACTCGAGAGCCGCCAATACATCATCCAGTAAGATGATGGCCGCCTCGGAGTAGATCGCTCTAGCAAGAGTAACCCGTGCTTTCTGCCCACCACTCAATGTGAGTCCTTTTTCGCCCACCTCGGTCCGATCACCCGCATCGAAGAGGCTCAAATCCCTGTCTAGACCGCACTGGTGAATGACCTTCTTATACCGTTGCTCGTCAAAGTCAGCGCCAAATATGATATTTTCCTGTACGAATGTTAAGAGTAAATGCATCTCAACGAGGGCATGAATCCTACCTTAATAGTCGAATTAAGAACCCATGATTCCTGAGCAGCGTAAGCGATGCCGTCTTCGCGTGGAAGGCTAAACCACGAGTCGGAACCTGAAGGTATGAAATGCATTTCGCCTAGAAAGAATGTCGTCAGCCCATTATGCACAGAAAGTGATCCTGTCCTCACCAAGCAATGCCATAAGTAGCGATGTCTTGCCCGAACCAGTAGGCCCAATGACAAGATTGATACTGTTAGTGCGGAACATTAGCTCGTCTTCGAAGCGGAGGAGAAATTCCCGTCCGGAAGGCGTAGTTAAGCCTTGAACTTCGCCGGACCACGAAAAGGTAGCCCTAGAGAAGCCAATGCCATGCATTGGCCTTTCAATTTGCATGATCGTTGTCACGTCATCCTTTTGCGAGTAGCCATCCAGCACCTCGGTCTGTTATATTCATTAGCAAGATCTCGTTGTAAGCTGCGAGCGTCGTACATTGTGCATGAAGTCTGTCAGCCGATCGAGAGACACTTTGCCTGCCGTGCTCATAGAGATAATGGAGAGTAATCTTCGCTGTTGTGAAGAAAACATTTCGAAGATCGTCATACTAGAAAACACCGTCGCAGAGCTCAATTGTTGCTTCATGATGACCGTCTGTCGAGGCATCAACGGTTTCCGATAGATATCAAGAAAAAGATTAAATGTACACTGCAAATAGTCAGGGCCACAGCAAAGTTGATGCTAGGATACACTGACTAAGTCGCATAGGTTGCCATCATCGTTAAGACGGGTATAAGGAAACTAAAGAGTCAATGTCAGAGCTCAACGAAAACTGCACGCAAGAAGCTGAACTTTATAATTCCACTCAGAAGGTTAAGCAGTTGTTTCCTCCGAATCCACAAGAGCTCTTCATCCCTTTTTCTTGCAATGCGTTCTTCCATCTTCCGCTCCCAGCCAAACAATTTAACCATACGAAGAACGTTTACAACTGCATTTTAAACTCGTACAACTCTATAATGGAAAAAGACGGCACACTTACTTTCGGTTATAGCCTGAACTCGTCCATCAGTTTTCTCGAGAGCAGCTGCTTGTACATCCTGTGTCAGTTTGGCGAGGAAACCAGGCGCAGGTAACATAAGAATGATAATTGCAAGTCCAACGAAGGCGCTGTGCGATATGAATTTTCAATGTTGTCGATTATCAAGCAGCTCACCTCCAACCCAATATCACGTATAAAAACACGACACATAAGATGAGCTGTAGCGGCGTGTACACTAGCAGTTGAACAAATCCTCGAGCATCAGTAATATTCTTTAAATCTGTAGTCACCAGATTGTTGATTCTCCCGATAAGATTTTTCCCTTCCGAGTGTTGTCCGAGCTTGGCTTCAGCTGGGTCTTGTAGAACTTCACTTGCTTCCTCTGGTGCATCTATTAGGTCCCCTGGCTGGCATTTACCGCTTGCAGGACTATCGGTCTCTGCCTTCGGACGAATGCGAAGAGCGTGCTCAAAGACGAGCTGTGTGATTATGCCTTCAGCACGAACGAGGCAGCGAGTCTTTTAGAAAAAACCGCGAATTAGGTGAGAAAGTAGTATCAGAGGAGAAAAAAATACTTACAGAAATGAAGATATACCAATCAGACGAGATTGAAGTCATTAGAGGTCCTATAAACAACCAACCGATCCATAACCATGGACGGTACAGTGAGTCCTTGCCACCAGTCTCAATATAACTATACGGGAGTGAACGACAATCTAAATCAAGCTTCTTGAACACGTACTGTAAAAGACGATTAATTCCGATAGGCGCAGCAAATTCCGCACAGAGTTGTATGACGAGAACCAAAACTAAGGCAATATAATCCCAAGTGAAGACGCGCATGATACCCCAGAACAGGTGTCGCTTTTTTGCTCCCGCGAAAACGTCGACATACTTAAATGATCGAGCCTTCAGATATTTGGACGCGTCGTAATCAGCGAGAGGAGGAAGTTGATCATACGGCAAGTGGGCTACATGGTACGCCGCCTTGACGACAGGATCCAGCCAGAAGTACAAGATCAGTGAGATGATGCGAGCAGTTTGCTCAGGATTGGGTGTCGACACAGGCCTGTCTGGATCGACTGGGATATACTCCCTTGGAACAAAGAGGGGAATCACAATCCCCGTGAAAAGAAGCACCGCAATTTTGGTCCATAAAATGCATCCTTCTGACGCGTGCAATGGCACGCCGGTGAAAGTGGCCAATGGCGCGATATCGCGATAGACGTAGATGCTTGCTGTGAGTGTCAGGACGGTATTCAGATGCCGTATCGCGACGCGGCTCCACCGCTTATGTGCGGTAACAGAGATGACGGCCAATAAGAACGTATACAGCTGAGATAGCTAAGTTAAATGGTCCCCGATAAAGAAGGTGATTGAACTTACAAAAGTCAAACATAGACTTGTAGTGAGCCATTCCTTTGGCTTCAGCCATGTATCGCTATAAGGCCTTTTCTTCTGCGCCTTATCTCGTATATCCGAGATATAACACTCCTCAATATCTAGGACCAGGCTCGCGATAGATAACCCCAACAACCCCAGACATCCAACTAGCCTCAGAACACGATACGTGAATATCTTCGTGCCGCCGCTCTGAGAGACATGATCTTTGAAGTGCTGGAGATAGTCAGTTGCTCGGACGGCAGGATCGATTTCAGCAGGCTCCTCATCCGTGTTTACAGGCCCATCCTTCGTATCTTCGACCTGTCGCAAAAAGCCCTTGACTCCCTGAATCAATAAGATCAACACCGAAGCAATAGACGCATAGAATGGAATGATGAGGGAATCAGTAATCCACCTGCCGAATGATAAGCTGGAACTCTGGAATACAGGTCCAAACCAGCTCACTTATTTTCGAGGTGGGTCGCGAAACCTATGAACATCGTCTCTTCTACCCTGATATTTGAGTATCTGTCTAGATTTTTTAGTACCTCGAAGGAAAGGTCGGGAGTCACCTTATGGAAGTGCTGGCTGTCGTTGAGATACGATCTATAAACACATCAATGTTCGCTTAACTCTGAGGCACAAGGTCGGGGTAAACGCTGCCGGTGAATCAAGCTCTAATATGAATGAGTCAACTGCATATCGTGGAACACATGGCCAGATTCAAGGCCGGCCGCTCCGGGGTAGGGTAATATTAGCATCAATCTCTACCCTCTACCTTATGCTTGTTCCCTGCCTGTAGTAGTCATTCAACTAAGCACCATCACAGTTTTTGTCGTCTTGTTCAGTTGAACTCGGTTCGTACAGTGCCGTTCGACTCCAATCGCGAAAACATTGGGCTTGCGCCACCGCCTTGCGAATTCAAGTCGGAAGTCGACAGATGGCAGCGCTCGGCTGTCGTGTCAAATGCACATCGAATAGTTGTCCATTTATGAGAATGAATATCTGTTACGCTTGCAATTGGGTATTGCAAGGCGGAATACAGAGTGTATCAAGAAAAGCAAGCATCGGCTACACGGCCCGAGATACCGATCTAGGATGCAAACACGTTCAAACGACAGACGGTTTCGTTCACACCACCAGCAGGTGTAAAGCTGTAACGCTCGTACCGTACAAGACCTCGTCTTTCTTCGCGGGCGGGAAGGTCTGAGTATTCAAAGCTCTCATGATAGACTCTCGCCGGGTCCGGCTTGTTACAAGTCGAGTAACGCACAGGGATCTCACTTTCCGGCCAAAGAAACTTTCTCTCGAAAGCGAGGCCGTATGCGATCTTTTTCTTGGAATCGTTACAGAGCTTGGGCAGGCTATTCGATACTTTCATGGTACTATTAGCCCTCGGGACTTCCCATGCGGGAATGCGAAGGGTGCGCTTTAGTCAAAGCAAACCCTTTTCACGTTTATCGTGATCGATTATCGACGATTTGCTTGTTGGGGGTTGGCTAGAATTGGGGATCACGCAGGAGATTAATCTCAGCGTAACGAACCTTGTATCGAAAATGGTACAGGATTACGTGCAGGATCTTCTGGCGCCTCCATATGCTTTCATCCGGCGCAGTCAGTCGTTCGATTAATAGGGTTCAAGGTTCATGTGGTGCTGAAAGATTAGTCTGCCCTTTAGTCCACTTTATGGCACGTATGCTTGCATACGAAACTCGATTCAGGCTACTCTACGTCTGCTGGTGGCTCCCCGCAATTTTTTCCTTTCATTTACTCTTTTCGGAGAGCTTGTATACCCACTTCTACTACATTCAGGTGAGAGATTTTCCCAGTAGTTTTTGTTATAACCAATCATGTCTGGAGTTACAGTTCTGGTATCGTGTTCGCTAGTACATGCAGGGGATACTAAAGATGACGGACAATGCTATCGTGATTTAAGCAAAAAAAAGAATATACTTATGTCGTTGTAGGGACGCTTGCGTTGTAAAGTCCAAAGAAGCAAAACAGATGGTCGTGTATCAGAAACATGTAAGACGTTGCATTCAAGCCTGTTGATTCAGTTCCCGCTGTTCTTGTCCCTTCTCTCGGCGCGCATTGCCTAAAGGACATTATCAGCAGGAGGTCTTTCACGGAGAACACCGTGGTTCCCACCTTTAGCCTGAGTGGACTCGGGCTTATCTCTGGCAAGCGAGGCAATGATCTCCTTGTAGTCGTTCGCTCTGTCCCTAGAACCCTCCGCGTAGCTCTGTGCACGAGCAGCATTATACTCCGTTTCTTCCCTTCGGCGTTCTTCGGCGCCGGCACCAGACTGTTGCAAACCTTTGGACCCGGTCAACTTGCCGACGGTCTCGACAATGTTTCCTTTCATAGACTGATACCGTCCTGTGGAATACAGTCAGGCCAAGTGACAGCCAGGCGAATGCAACCTCACCTAGGGTTCGAGTCAGAGGACATTTTGTTGGAATCGGGTTTGACGATGCAACAATTGAGAGACTACCAAGGTCTGCGTTTCGTGTTTTCGTAAAGAACAGCAACGTCGCACGGTTGTATATTACTGAGCATGGAGCCATGGTGTACTAAGGCATCATCACCGGGGTAAACTAGTGACATTTGGAGTAGGAGAATCTTGCAAAGTCGAACTGGGCGTGACCACATTGCTCCACTGTCGTTCCGTGTCAGGGACAGTTGTGGATGCGCGCGCCGCCTCCATCGTGGGCACAAAGGGATATATGATGTCAGAACAATCATAAGGGATGTCCGTCCAATACTGAAAGCTCACTAGTTTTATACAGATATAATCATAGTCTACATCCACTACAAGATCAATCATCTCCACCGTGCGAACTAGCAGCATCATCTGCCTCCGTATTCTGTGCAACAGTAAATCCAGACAATGTTGCCGATGATCCACCACCTTCGGCATTACGGGACCGAGACCACGCGTGCGCCATTTGCAAGAACTTGAAAGACGTAGGGTTGGATTCTCGCTCGTCGTCCGCAAATACCAGGTCCCAATCTACAACGATTTTAAGTACACTTGAAGCGAAGACAGACAAGTAACACATACCTTCCACAGTCTGCCCAGTTTCTTGGTCGACGTGCCGCTTCTTACTGACGATCGGCATCATCCCTTGGACCTTCGCGACATCATCAGGAGCTCCATTGGTCTCCTCAAAGCTCTTCCAGACTTCGAGCAATGCAACACGCTATTATGGAAGATGAGAACGATGTACGGAGAAAAGATAAGACAAATGTACCTCGCTCTTCAAGCCCTTGCTCTTGAGATCTTTGTAACCACGGTCGAATACTTTCCGGGCTAAGTCATGATCTCCAGCCACCATGCGCTGCTCAGCTTCTTCGTCTTCATTTTCTTCATCTTCCTCTCTCATAGCACGCGGTAGGGGAATAGGCTCCGCCTCGAAGAGTGCGTATGATATCCACACTTTGACATGTCCGCTCAGAGCGATCAGTCGCTCATACAATGAGCGAGCTATCTCCCTCTCGCCTTCTTCCACCTCAAAGTCAATATACGCTTTCCATAGGATTTCCGGCATAGAAAGGGGGCTTTGTGACACTCCAAGTTCGAAAATCGCCCTCGCTCGAGCAAAGTCGTGCAGTTGCGCCTCGAGCTCAGCGAATTTGATCCACGCGGTAGAGTTTGCAGAGTCGAACTGAGGAATGAGATGTCAGTGTACGCTCAAATCGGTTGTTGGATCAAAGACTGACCTCTAGGTACTTTTGGTACAATTTACGAGCCTTGTCGAATTCACGAAGCTACATAGAATATAAGGGCACACGTTAGGATATTAGTTCGATCAGCACGGACCTCTATCTCAAGTTCAATATATTGCTTGAAGAGTGCTTCTTTCGGACACATGCCTATGGAAGCGCCAAGGATCCTTCTTGCCGCAGGCAGGTCAAGACGTCGTACTTCAAACTTGGCAAACATTACCCATAATTTTGCAAAAGTGAAAACCTTGTGTGGGACAATGTTGAGTGCCGTTTGGTAAATTTGCCGTGTCCGTTCATAGTCCTGGACCATGGTCAGTAGCTCTCCTAAAAAAGGGTAACGACATAACGTACCTTAGTCTCTATCTCTTCAAAAAGAGCGTAGTCGATCCATAGGAATATGTACCGCCGCCAATGCCGTTTTTCACCACCAGGTGGAACCTGTGCCACGGCCCTCTCATAAACTTCCCGTACCCTCCCTACCGCAGCGTCTTCCTCCTCCTGCGTTCCCCCTTCAGACCGAAGATCCCGGTATCCGTTCTCTTCTAACCTCGCATAGTCGAACCAGACATCGTAATTACGACCGTCATGGGACAATTCCTCCTCATACTGTATGCGCCGCTTGCCCAAAACTGTGGTCTCGAGCGTCGAGCGCGTACCATGCTGCTTTTCGAACTTGGTATATGAAGCATATAGGCCGCTCGATTTCGACCGAGGTATCCGTTCCAACGCGAACTTGTAGATCACCCTAGCACGATCATACTCCTTCATCCGGGTCTCCATTTTTGCGAAGGCGCTGAAAACCGCTTGGGCTTTTTCAATCTGCTCCTCGTCATCGCCATAGAACTCGAGTGCTGTCTGGAAGACCTCGCGAGCCTTGTCCACCCTTTGCCTCTCTTCCTCGAATTTTCCCCATTTGACCCACACTCGCGGGTCAGGCCGCACCGCTACCCATCGCTCGTAGATGGCACTCGCCCTGTCCAGCTCATGGTACCGTTCTTCAAGTTTGATGTACGCCTGCCAGGCCTTGTCGTCTGGTTCCCACTGCATCCACCGTTCAAACACTTGACGTGCTCCGGGAACATTCTGCAGCAGCTCTTCCAGATAGACATACTTGTACCAAAGCTGGTCAACGCGAGGTAGAAGAGTGACAGCGCGATCAAAAAGGTTGCGCGAGTGCTGAACGTTTCGTGAGCGCAGTTCCATTTCTGTGTATGATAGCCATAGTTGGATGCTCCGTGGGTCGACGTCGAGCGCTCGTTCATACACAGATCGCGACCGTGCAAATTCGTTTTGGCTGGCCTCCCAGTTGGCGTATTGCAGCCATTCTTTACTGGTTGAAGGGTCAATAAAACAGCATATCACGCAAGCGCTAGCACTCACATACTACCCCTTGTCCTTCGGACCCGTTCTTCAAACTCCTTCCGCTTACGCCCTCGATATTCATGCAGTTCCTCGAAATCTTCAACGCGTTGCTTTGGCGCTCGGAAGGCACTTTCTTGCCGCTCTTGAGCCTAGGCAAAGTAAGACTAGATGAAACAATTTGGATTTTAGATATCGTACCTCCCGCAGGAGCTGTTCCGCGGTGATCTGTTTGAAGATGTGTTAGCCAAAAAGTTGTTGGTTGAGCCTGCGTGTTTGCACACCTGGATAGCCGCGGGGGCCCGGTTTTTTATGCTAATGTACAGCGTCAGATGGTGTCTCTCACAGTCAAAGAGGCGCGTACCGTGGTGCGCGACCGTCCTGCATCCTGGCTTTGAGAGGAGTGAACTAAGGTCCTGCAGTTCAAACACGAGCAAACATTGGGCGACTACCGGAGTGTCGGACCGTGGGCCGACAGCAACCCACGCCCTTGGCTGTCTTGCTAGATGTGATATATTGCTCTACTCTACGCGGAATTTCGGTGATCTAATAAGCACATCCGCCATCAAATATTCTCCACCAGTACATATCCCTCCGGACCACGCTAGTAACAACGATGCAACTACGAAGAAACTGATTGTCTGTCCAATCTCCAACCATGAACCTGAGAAGAACAGATATGAAGGAGGCAGAAGGAAGAGAAAAGAAGAAACAATTACCAGTATCCGTGACGTTGAAAAAGAACATCACAGTCATGCCTAGATCACGCTCAGTTGCACTGCCAGATTGAAAAATGTTGATAACACTAACCGTCTGTTATCATGAGAGCATTGAGGAAAAGAGCGAAACGAGGGAGATGTAACTGGTACGTCAAGGTTGCAAATACCACAGACAAGATGATATACGGTGCAACAATTTTGAATAACTTGGTGAAACATTGGTAAGATGCTTAGAATGTAAGCATCATGAACTCACCAACAATGCAGACATATAGAATGGATTAAATATCGGTATCAATCTATACACCGGAGACAAGTAGAATGACCTGGTTGATGACAAAGGTCAGTGCGAACATTCAGCAAGGATATCGATACCAATGCAGGCACTCACGAGACAGAAGCCACACTGGAAACACATTTGAGAAAACGTTCAAGGCAATAGACTACATGACTTACTTTCCCGTGCCAAAGAAGCCAACCTGCACGAAGAATAAAAAGAAAAGCACGATACGCAAATCATCCGCCTGAAAGCGGTATACTTGGGCATTTTCCGGCTTGGAGCGCTGCGCGCTGCGAAGTGACGACTCCACTTCAATCCAACACAGCAGGGTCATCGAGTACGCAACATAGAACATGCCCTCGACACTTATGGAAAGGATGACGAAACATGGCCCAAACCCAAGGAAGTACATCAGAATCTTTGACATAGGTGTCGAGTGCTCCACCCGAGAGATGAACGGAAGCAGTGAAGACACAGCTGTACATCGTCGACATGGTCAATGACTAACAACGAAGACGAGACGGCAACGTACATAACACAATCCATCCGGATATTTGATTCAGCAAGGGTAAACCTGTCTTGGCTTGTAGACATCGGACAGAGCTTGCAGTCACGATCATAGTGATCACGATAAACGAGCACTGATAGATGGGTTAGTGACTATTAAAAAGGGTAGGGAAGGACTCGCTTGGATGTAGAACACCGAAAGCAGCGACCTCGAGGCTGATCTAGCAACTTGTTTGATCATAAAGGCTCCACTTATAAGTATGCCTGCGCCTCCCAGTAATCTAATTACGTATCAATCATATAATAAGGAATCACAGAGAGTAAAAACCCACTCACATCGAAGACAGTGTCTCCGTCTTGTCTACACTAAGGAGCGGGAAAATGGCCGTGATGATACAAGACGCCATCCACAACCATCGGGACCCGGCAACACGGGCTCTTTCTTCAGAGGACCAGAACACAGGCCACACAAATCCAATTATGAGGAAGCCGATGCTCCAGATCGATCGATGTGTATAAGCGACCTTAAGAAAATGAGAATCCCGCAATGAAAAGGGACAAAGTTGCCAGTACTCACCACCATGCTAATTAATGTTGCAAACACGAGGAAAACTCCTGAAATAGTCGTCCAAGCATGCCGCCTTGAAACATTGAGAGTCGAAAACTTCAACAGAGGGAGAATTTGTGATAGGAACCGCTGCCAAAAGTAACACGGGAAGGTCACATATAGATAATACGTCCAAGGTGCCTGCTCCGAGAAGAAAAGTCCCCAAAAGCTTGCTAGCACCGCGAAAGTTATAGCCGATATAACCGGTGACTGTCGTGCAGCAGGGAAACCCCCCGGTTTGAAAACGAATAAAGATGCGTACGCTGCCCATCCAGCATAGGCGATTGTAGCAATCGTCCGCAGCAGGGTGCGTTCATATGTCTGGAGGTAACGAAGACCTTCAAGGCCGATGGTAATGAGACCAAGGGCGGCGGCACGAGCACCGTACCAGTCACTTTGGAGTATCAGATCCTCGATTTCTTGTAGCGCTTCTACCCTGCGAGGATTTCCCGATCTCGTTGGGGCTTCCAATGGAGCAAATGGTCTGTAGAAGTTCTTATGTCTTTTCTTGATTTCTGCTCAGGTCTATTAGTCACGCCCCTTAACATAAATTCACGCTTACCGTGCTGAATTCGATAGTTCTCCAATATTGTCTTAGCTGTCCTTTAGTACCATTGAGAAGGAGATGGTGGAATGGCTAACCTTTGCATTGACCAAGGCAGCTTCTGCAAGGGATTGGTCTCCGTTCCTAGGAAGCAAATAACCAGGCCGGGTAGGATCCACGTCAGGTAAGACGCCCACGGAGTTCACAGGCCAGTCAATGCCTACTAGGGTAGCCATGAGAGCAGCGATATCCGCCTGTTCAACATCCCTTCGGTATAAATGAGTAAGGCCCCATGGCCGTGAATAACTATCATGGGAAGACGGAATCGAGTCAGGAAGAGGTCCACGGATTCCTTTGCCCCAAGCAACGAGAGGCGTTCGCGTGCTATCAGGATCTGAATATGGTCAATATATTAGGCATTACAAATTAAAAACGGAAGACGAACTTCCATCTCCGTGATTCCCAATGACAGACATGCCGTGATCTGCAGTGAAGATGTAGCTTGTCTCGTTATCTTGGTAGAAGTTAGAAATCAATTTCTCGGTCTCTTTCACGATTCCATCGACGACCTGAATGTTGTTCATGTACTCCTGCACAGCTTATTAGTGTCAAGGTAACACTAGAATCGAGTTCCAACTAACAAGGGAATGGGGTCGATACGAATGCCCCGTCGTGTCCAGTCCCAAAAGATGCAGGAAAATCACGACCTTATCCGAGCGGAGTTGATGATCCGAAGTAGGGTCGGTAGTGGCATTGCGAAAGAGATCACGCAGATTATCGAGGACCCACAAGTCGAGCTTTGTCGCATCTAAATAGGATTAAGTTCAGCCCATGAGGTTTACAAGGCAAAAAGAAAACCTTGCGTGAAGTCTTCCGCATCTTCGTCATAACTCCATTCTTTCACCACTCCTGGGACCGCACCGCGAGTGAACATTGGTAGAATATCTGGAGACCCGAAAGAATACGTGTGGCTTGACTGATTGAAGACGGAGTCAAAATCAACCTGAGAAACCGATCAGATCT
Source organism: Armillaria solidipes (assembly GCA_022818035.1). Taxonomy (NCBI): domain Eukaryota; kingdom Fungi; phylum Basidiomycota; class Agaricomycetes; order Agaricales; family Physalacriaceae; genus Armillaria; species Armillaria solidipes. Next base: position 2,928,724 of record JAIWYQ010000007.1, on the reverse strand, counting down.
TTTCTCCAGTAGGGGTACAAGAAATACTTACTGGATTTGTCTTCCATCCCTTGGAGAACATCAGCATTGGTTGTACGGAGATCATGAGGAGAACTAGCCTTGGCTACGGCAGACACATCTTCATACATTCCGCCTTCGATTACCCTTAGTACGGAGATACGCAGTTGGATAAAAGACACGTACCAATGATTGCGACGTGTCCTGGTCGGCTCTCGGTAGGCACGCGAGTATGTGATACGCCAAAAGCGCCTCTGTGTTCGATGATAGAGCGTATGTGGGGTGCGACAACATCAGGTGTATTGGGAAATGCAGAAAATCCGTTCGGCTCAAACAAAAGGTCCGCCCGCAGACCGTCACCTATATGAAATACTTGAGAAACCTGGATTAGCCCTGGAAAAGTATGGCGACGCACCGACAATGAGAACCAGTCTTTTTGCTTCCTTGTAACCGACGTTAAAGCTTGACATTCCATGGACAACAGGACTTGTGAAATAACAGTCGAACACGGAGTAAATGAAGATGAGATGGAATAACAGCCCGATAATAAGGAGGTGTGCGACATTATAGCCTGCCATTGTAGAGTTCTTCGGTCGCGTCAAGATACGGTGTCCTAAGCACGACGTGGAAGGAAACGAAGACCCTACAGGACCCTACGCCGCCGGCTGACGTTAAAGGTTCGGCACTCCGGACCGTATCGCTTTTCCCACAATATACGCGTTGGTGTAGTACTACCAACACCAACACCAGAGAGGACGGAATCCTACGCCGAATTCGACTCGACGCTTATACTCAGAATTCTCGCGTTCCCATTTCAGACAAATCATGCTCCAGGCGGTGCCGCCTCTGTTGTTGATTCATACGCTAACGTTGGTCATTCTGATGCTGCTAAGCATACTGAGGTCGCCGAACACTCGAACGTCAAGGAGTTCAAGGGAAGTTCGTCTGATTCGGTGTTGTCATAGAATTCTAGATCCCTCACAGTGATCATCTTTTTCCACCTCGACGGACTTCTAGTGCCATTTATATATAATGGGAGGTTTGCTATGTTATTTTCATAAGCCATTACCCCATCGCTCTTGCTTGCCCCTATGTCTACTCAGGCAGATATTCCGTCAGATCTTACCGACACCGACAAGGCTTTCATATTTCAAGGTCTTGACGCTGTGTTGAACTCGATGATCCTATTCGCGCTATTGTATGGTGAGCGGCATCATTTTGTGTCTTCATATGTAGGTGCTGATCAATGACGGGCATAGGCATGTACACTGGTATTCTCGCTGTCACCTTGTGGAATATCTGTGAGCCAGGAATATCTCCACTATGGCATCCAAGCTGAAGTTAAATGGCACAGTTATCAATAAATGTTGGCTGATCCGACGAGCCACGGTTGTCATTACCGTTCTCCTCCATGCTCTAATTACTATCGGTTTTGCTGCCAATTGGTCATATATATGCTCCGCATTCATCGATAACAGGAAAAGTTTTTGGACAGTATATTCAACACCCAGCGGCGTGGCAGCGCCTCTCGAGGCGGGTATCGCAGCCTCCATGTGTACCATTCTCACAGACTTATATATGGTGTGTGCGACTCTGCTCTGGATCCACATCAATTCACCACCATTTCAACTCTAGATTTGGTGCTGCTGGATGGTTTGGGGGCGACGCTGGCTTGTCGTTCTGCCTCCAATACTTTCTCTCATTTCCGCAACTGGTAAAGTGTCCGATCTCATCTACTCACATTCATATATCCAATCTTTTGTGTAGCATCGAAAATCATTCAAATATACTATCGTTATTACATCAATGCAACCAGTAATGTATCCTTTACACTCTATATATCCTTCATCTTGGTGACGATATTATGGTGCACCGTCCTCATCATTTACCGCATTTTGACTGTTGCCGGAGTTAAGCGCGGAGCAGGCGGTCGACTGAGAGTTTATCACCGTTTCATTGAAGTGCTTGTTGAATCTTCAGCTCTCTATTCAATATCTCTGATTGTATATTTGGCTCTCACTATTCGCGAGGATTTCGGAATGTATTACCTTGATGCCATAGCTGCCATCGCGAAGGTGCGTCCAGTACCTCAGACTTCATTGTCAATTATTAAACACCTTGTGTAGGGAGTTGCGCCCACACTCCTTATTGGTCGGGCAGCGGCAGGACATACGCGCCCCAAAGACGACTGCGATGAAAGTGAAATGTCGACGATTCGTTTCCGGACATCTTCGGGACTCGGCACGACAAGCTTCCAAGAATCCACTACGGAGAGCGTAGTCCTTGAAATTGATATTGAAGCTCAACAGGAGCAGTCGGATGAACTCGTGGTAGTCCTTGGAGAGACGCAAGTCCTCAAGACGAACGGCTGAGAGTCGGGTTGAGACTTTAGACTAAATTTGGATCATCATTTTTTATCATATTATCTTCATTGGTTTTCGTACTGTACTTGAATTACAGCGTATCTCACTCTTTGTAAATCTCTCCTCCCTTTCATGTCTTTACACTATGTACATATAATAGTCAGGAAAAAAACGACGCAGCGCGTCATCGACGAGGACATCGAAGCTTATCCGAAGATAATGCATGAATATGCCGTAAGTAATCTAAGTACAAAGGTGCCAGGGCCTGTAGAAACAGAACCAGTAGCAAGTGTGTATCGACGCGTAAAGGCGTAGCTATGGATGCTGGGTATTCTCGTTCCTGTGGGGCCCGTATTTACAAGTGCAGGGCGGGGGCGACATAATAACGATGTAATTAGAAATGTTGGCGTCTTTCACGGCGGCCTTGCTAGGGATTGAGACTATCGTAGACAGAAACACGACAATGTGAGCCATGGAGAAAAAACACCATCCCTAACAAAGCGTCGCGCGCAAGCATCAAAAGGCACGATGTGCTTTGCAGAGTACCCCGCTGCATCCGAACAGAGCTCGCGAATGCCTTCACGGAGATATCATTGTTCGAACGAACAAGCTCCTCCGAAACGGACCTCAGCAGCGACAACCTGGTGGACCAAAATACGGTACCAAGACTTGTTCACATTGAGCCGGGGTTTGTCCCGCGAGGATAGCGACAGCTAGTCGCGGTGGTCTAGAATTCGGGAAGCCATGTACGGAGCAACGGGATGGAAAATGATGCAGACAGTTGATACCTCTGAACTCAGAGCAGTGTTGAGCACATTTCGAAGGCCATGAGGGTCGGTTCGGACTTGACAATGGTGCAGTCAGTGGGAAAGCGCACAATAAAGCGTTGAGACCAGCGTCGTCGGGAAGGGGAGGGTAACGGAGGTTGGCGAGTGTGGCCCTTTTGCTGGGTATATAAGGCCAAGGCTTAGCAAGAAGCGATGCGGGTCTGCATCTGGTTGAAGTTGGTGTCGATACGTAGCTTGGAGTTGTCTTTTTTTAGGATCCATATGGCGTCCCTGGCATTGCGAAGGTCAACTCAGACATTCTTGGAATGTTAATAACAGAGAGCTTGGACGGCAAGCTGAAGTTGTTGGCAATGGAAGTCATGTCGGGCGCAGTTAAGGCTGAGTTGGATGCGAACTGTGCTCATGCCTTTGCGGACGACGTCATGATCGGGGGACGTGACATTTGCAGGCCAGGCCCACATTTGCACTTGCTTGGCACCCCGCACCGTACTCTATCTCATGCTAGCCAATTCTACTCGCTGGGCTCGCAATTATCGACAAAATTTATGGAGCGATAATCCGCCGCTACTCCGTTTATTCCAGGTGATAGCCAGCAGGAAATAGTTAATTATCGCCAACCGCATATTCAATATGCTAAATGTCTGTCGAAAGTGGACGACTAGAGAGTGGTTCATTTGTTCCTGCACCCTTCTTCCTTTATCTTGACAAGTCTTAGCTCGTTTGTTTCACTGGTCGACAATGATAAATGCCGCCGTCTTCGGTACAATCAAACCATAAGTATTCGCCGTTGCCCCTGCGGTGTCTACAAGAGGTTATCCCCATCGACCTTTTTCACTGCTGAGGCTTTAAGATCCTTGGGGGTTTTCTAACCTTGACTGGCATCTTCTCGCTGACTTATAACTGTGCGAAGACAGCATCCTCCAATCCGCCTTTCACGCCCAACCCTGCTAAGTATTAATCAAGAGCCCTGGCATCAGTTGTTCCCTGAGGATCTTTCGATGCCGCTGAAGGAACCTGTGGAGCAAAACTATGCAGCACAGTTGAGGAGTATGTTCATTTACACCTTTCATCGAATTCAGCGCTTAAGCTGAAGTTGTAATCAACAGATCCTGCTCTCCTGGAGGTGTCTCGATTACAGTAACAATGCATGCATGGCTTTCCTTCCTTCTGTGTTGCATTGATATCCTGGTTCGATACCGGTGTCAAGGATGACCGGTCTGGTCTTCGTACCATCGATTATATAGCGCTCGATACCAATGATTGGCTGATGGATCTTCCACATATCAACAAAGGTACCGCTTGTTATACGCCAATCGACAGTTTACTTATGAACATTCAACAGACTCCTGCTAAGATGTAACAATGAGGCTCAACAACCATTGGTGAATACAACACACAAGTCAATGACTGAGCGCAATGCCCATTGATCCAAAACCAAGAGCAAATGTTTTCTCCCGAATCCCGAGTTCGAATTTGACTCTTTGGCGTGCGTCGATTCTTGGGCGAGCCAAGTCTTTTCTTTCAAGTACAGTCGTATTGATATCCAAGACGCTATTAAAGATGGGCATGCACACATCAGTCCAATCCGAAACTACCCACACCAGTTCAAGAACTACGAAGGCCTGCCTTTGGGGCCTGGGTGTGCGGGGACTCGCTATGAGGTACTTCAATGGCGGCCTTCAAATTGGGCAGTGATGTTGACATTATCTAGTTCCCCATCCTGACCCGAGGCCTCTACAACGGCGGTAGTCCTGGTGCTGACCGGGTCATTTTCGATCACAATGGTCAGTATTGCGCGTACGTATTCGTATCCATCAATTGCAGCGGTCTTATGAGAACATCTCCCTCTCTCTTTTGTAGTCTCATTACTCACACCGGAGCTCCTAATAGATACGGGTTCATACTTTGCTAGAATCTGAAAGCTGCACTGTAGACCCTTCCTATACCTCCTCACATGGTGACCAGATAGAATCCGGAGCCTGCGACATTAAATACTGACATCAGACATGGCGATGTTAGATACTCAATACAATGCGTGATTCGAAGCTATTGGCGTAAGTACATTGTATTTATGTATCAGGAAATCAAATGAGTACTGAGACTACAGGCGAATGCACATTGGCAACCAAATAATTAGCAGAGCGCGTAAAATGTCATAAACGATCGTTAATTTGCAAGAACGGGACATCAAACCCTCAAAACATCTCGACGGAGATGGGCTTCCTCCTCAAATTCAAACTCGAACTACTCGCGTTGTCAACCTTAGCTACCAGTGGTGTTCGTGCTCGTCCGATGCTTCAGTGACGGAGCATCGCTCGGCGAGAACCAAGAGGCAGCAAGCGAGAACGTCTAGCTGGTCGGAGAGTTGACGCTACTCCGGAATGAGAACCCCAGCTTCCTCCCACTGGGACTTCGCTTGCTTTGTCCTTTCCTTCATTGAAGTGCGGTAACACACGCTCCGCCAGAGTTGAAGAACGCTCTTCCTTCACGGAGCCTAAAGTAGATGCGCTGAATCTGATCCGAAGCACACGCCCATTTTGATGTAGTAGGTACCGGAGCTGAGCGAGACGCCTTCAAGGTAGTAGAATAGCACGTCGGCACCATACTCGTCCGCCTCGGCAGGTACAGGTAGGGAGGTACGCGGAGGCGGGTGAACTTTCTGGGGGCTATAGAGGATGCGATTCAGCGTATATAAGAGCAATAATCTCAAAGCGCGCGATACGATAAGAAATGAACGAGATACGACACGATGAAAGGGCGGAGGCAACTTAGAGGCGACAAAATCAGGGACGTGACATTTGCACTTGTTTGGCACCCGTAACCGGGCTGATCTCTAAGACTCGCTCTCTCACATGTTAGCTCGCTGCGCTCGCAACTAGAGGCACTACCCATCGAGTGGGGTGCTATGGAATTCCCTTCAAACTTCAGTTAACTATCGCTAGTGCCAAAGATCTGTTAGAATACGGATTCCTAATTTGGAAGTGCGAGCTTGCATGAACATTCTCGCTCGTTCTCCCCATATTCCCCGGGACGCTTACTCATTTTATTAGTGATACATTACTCATATTTTCTAGTACATTCTACATATTTTCGTAGTATAAAAGCCATGTCAGTAGTAGGGCATCACTAGCGCGATTGCCGTGAACATTAGTTCCTTTTCCGCTCACTTGTGAACCGCGAGTTCTAACACAAGATCATACGGCACAACGATAGGTGAGTCTTGTACTCGATCTCAAGTTCAATCTAGTAAGTATAGTATCTCTAGTAGCGTCGCGTTTATGATGTTCCGAGCGTCGAACTTGAACGAGGATAGAAAGTGCACGCAGATTTTGTATAACGCCCAGCAACACTATATAGTTTGCATTCGAGTGGCATGGAAGCAGAACTGAGGGCTAACCATGTTTACGAACGATAACGAGGAAGTTGAATCAAGCTTGATAGTAACGACAAGCTTGACAGGAACGGCGTCGGAGCCTAGTACGGCAGGTCCTTCAAGGTGGGACCAACCACGGTGGAGCTACCCGGATCACGTTGGGACCATTTTTAACTTGAAGCTTTCATCTTGGCTTTGGGCTTTGTTCGGTGTTTTGGCTTCCTAGAGGTCTGGCGGTAACAAACAGCTGATTTTGACCGGGACCGACTGGCTGGCTTCGCGCCAACATCCATGCTTCTAGTACACTGAATCCATCATCAATAGGAATCTCCGGAACTGGAGAGATCCTATCTATCAAGTTGGGTGTTAAGGAACAATCCTTGAATCTAGTGCCAACAAAATCAGTATCCTAGAAGCGGGGCCAAGGAGGGCATAATTTGTAAGTCTTGTTGGCGCTGTTGGCCTATGCACGATTCTCATTATAACCCGACAGAGACGATCTCTGAGATGGAGCCGATAAATGTGCCATGAGCTGTACCATGACCTCCATGATGTTGTAAGTTGTCGTGGTATATGTGCGGTCTGCCAGGTCCTGCGGTCGCCGGAACAATGGGCCCATCTGTGAAGCCCGGTTCTCTCATCGCTCGTCGAGCAGGCATCTCCCTTGACCGGTCTTTTTGAGGTGCCCGGTCGTTCTTCTGTGTAACTTGATTTAGATGCTTCTCGCCGCCAATGGCGTCGTGCCATACCCGCATTGGTCTCTGAATGGATGTTGGTGCCTGCTTCTACGACTCCGGCAGTCTATTCTCTCAGCATTGAATCACGTTGTAATGCTACTTTTGCCTATCCCAGTTTCCAAGTAACGATTAATGACGAACTATCGACACGAACAAGGATGGGTGGAATCCGAGACGTTGCGCATCGCCCTGTTTCAAAGATTTACCGAGTACTAGAAAGGGAAACAGCGGCGTATAGAAGAGATTAGGGTCCAAGTTCATCATAGGTACTTGCTATATTCCTTTCCTCAACTATTCTGATAGATGCACCGGTTCCAGTGTGAACTTTCTTCCACTGTTGTACACGACCGTACCCCTGGATCTCATCTCTAAAACTTGCAACAGCTGATGCCCTTCTCAAAACATTCCCGAGACTCAAAAACCTAGGATCCGTCCGTGTAACCATTGTAACCGATATCGATACTGTCCTACCCTTTCTGTCAATTTTGCGGCAGGATCTGCAAATCAGGACTCACGCCGCGATGGAACAAATTGGCAGTCGCTGAGATCTCGCCAGCATGGTTACCTTGATTCTCTTCCAGGTCGTTCCCTAATTCAACTGAGCATATTTCTGAGAAGCTCGCAGTTCGTACAACCATTTTTTCACGATAATGGGGCTTACTCCGATAATCTCACCCTTCGAGTCGCACCCTGTTGCGATTTGTGTTGAAACTGTCAATGTACAACGATTCATTCAATCGTCGAACAGAGGTGATGCATTAGAATCACGCTTCCGACTTGATACCGATGATTATCTTCGCAGCGGCCATTGAGCGTGTACAGTCCTGTTTATAACAAGAGGGTTGGTATATGTTATTCTCATAACTCACTACCTCGTTGTCCTTGCTTCCCCCATGGCGATTCAGACAGATATTTCGTTAGACCTTACTGACGACGACAAAGCTTATGCATTTCAATATCTCGACGCTACTCTGAACACTGCAATTCTCTACGCGCTACTGTATGGTGGGCAATGTCGTTCAATGTCTTGGCACGTTGGTATTGATTGATGTCAGGCATATACACCGGCATTCTTGCTGTTACGTTGTGGAATATATGTGCGCCAGGAGCATCTCCACTACGACATCCAGGCTGAAGTGAATTACACAGTCATCAACAATTGCTGGTCGATTCGACGAACTCTGGTCTTCGTTATCATTCTCCTCCATGCTCTGATTACGATCAATTTTACTGTCAACTGGTCATATGTACGCTCCGCATTCATCAAAAACGGGAATAGTTTTTGGACCGTATATTTGAAACTTGGCGATACAGACCGGGCAGTTTCATTGGAGTTGGGTATTCCAGCCTGCATCAGTACCATTGTCGCAGACTTATATATAGTATGTGCGACTCTGCTGGGGATCCACATCAGCTCATCATCGTTTCGACTCTAGATTTGGTGCTGCTGGATGGTTTGGGGACGGCGCTGGGTCGTTGTTCTGCCTCCAATACTTTCCCTGATTTCCGCAACTGGTAAAGTGTCCGATCTAATCTACTTTCTTGGTATATCCAAACTTCTTTGTAGTGTCGAGAATCATTGAAGTATCTCGTCCGTACTTCAACGACCCCCCCAAAATATTTCAAATGCTCAGCATATCCTTTGTTCTGGTGACGACATTATGGTGCACCGTCCTCATCATTTACCGCATTTTGACTGTTGCCGGGGTTAAGCACGGAGCAGATGGTCAATTGAGAGTTTATCAACATTTCATTGAAGTGCTGGTTGAATCCTCAGCTCTCTATTCGATATCTCTGATTGTATTTATGGCTCTCATTATCCGTGGAGATTTCGGATTGTATTACCTTGATGCCATAGCTGGCATCGCGAAGGTGGGTTCACTACCTCAGACTTCATTGTCAGTTATTCAACACTTTGTGTATAGGGAGTTGCACCCACACTCCTTATTGGCCGGGCAGCAGCGGGACATACGCGCCCGAATGACGACTGCGACGAAAGTGCAGTATCGGCACTTCGTTTCCAGGTGCCTTCGGAACTTTGCACGACCAGTTCTCAATTGCAAGAAACTACCATGCAGAGCGCAGTCTTTGAAATGGACATTGAGGCTCAACCGGAGCCGCTAGTGGTATTCGTTGAAAAGACTCAATGTTGTTCATGAGAATAGCGCTGAGACTTTGGACTAAATTTGGACTGTCGTTTTGTGTTAGAGCATCTTTGTTGATAATTGTGCTTCGTCTTGGCTTCGTCCTATATTTTTTCGATCGATTATGCATTATCTAAACCTCTCTATTCTCTCTTTCCCTTCGGGTCTTTACGCTATGCATAGTACTCAGGAAGACACAATGCAGCGTATCGTCACAACTATCAGCGAGGCCATAGAGGCTCTTCCGGAAGCAATGCATGAGCCAACGGAAATAGGCGTCGAAAACAGGGCGAATGTTGTTTCTGACAGAATTTTCGTTAGATGTTTCTGAAGTCGACGTAGCAGTCTTACGCCAGCTAAACCGGCAGGCAAAAAAAAACTTCTACACCAGGCTCCAGGACTATCATTATGCCTGTGGTTCTCGTTACAGCGTCCACAAGGACAAGCAATACACCTCTCTCTCGTGCCTTTGGAGAACCATCCGGAAAGGGGGAAGCAAGAAGCTTACATGGGATGGACAGGCATGACATCCGCTTTGTCCCTAGCAAACACCAACTCAGTCAATGGAGACAGCCTTACTAATTACTATGTCAGAGTTGATGTTTCGAAGATCCCGTATACAGACAGTCTAGGTAAATAATCCTACATTAGTTGATGAATGCTCCTTACACAACGATCACCATTTCTTTCCCGTTTACCTTTGTTACACATGGAACTTGATTTCCCACACCCGAGCACACGCGTCCGCACCAGCACTGACGAGCTTCCCAGTCTTTCCATCCCCACTCTCGACCCAAAGGACACCACTGACACCTCCAGGCCCTACATTCTTCAGAGCAATATTCTTCATCGGTTTCTCGACACTCCAGATATACACATGAGTATCCAAAGAGCCAGATGCGCAATGTTTTGAATCAGCAGTCCATGAAAGCGAATTGACTCGAGCAGAGTGGAAGGACCATCGAGATGTCACCAACTAGAGATACATCAATAAACAGAGTAAAGTGACATGATAGCACGATTGACCTTCTTTTCCGCCACATTGAACAGGGCAATTCTACCAGAAGACTACAAAACCATTAACATAGCACACCATAGAGTTATTGCCACTTACATCGCCAGAAGCCAAGTATTTACCATCAGGCGAAAAATCAAGGGCACTGATCACTCCCTTATTCCCTTCCAATACACCGCCTTCCTTTAAGCTCTTCCCGTCCCATTCATACAACACAACCTTTTGCTAAACCAACAGTTAGGGCAACGACGGTACAAACAACGAGTAGACTGACCTCCCCACCGACAGCAACAAGCTTACTTGTCGCTGCCACAGCAGTTGGCGCCGACTTCGGAGTTATCTCAAACACTTTCTGGTTAGAGCGGATAACTTCGACTGTGTTTACTTCGGCAACGAAGACCGATGAATCTTCCGCGACAGCTATTCCCTTGGGCTGTGATGTTGTTGACAAAGAAGCCGGCCTATGAGCAAGAGTTAGCGATTGTTCATCAAGGAACTCAAGACTACAAACGTGAACTCTTTGCCATCGCTAGTTATCTCGCGTACTCGATCATCAAACCCGACAGAGAACACTTTCCCGTCAGCCGAGGAAGTAGCCAGTGCAGTGACAAAGTTGGAGTGTCCTTCACCCTTCAATGACGTAGACTCTCCAGAAGCTATTGAGTACGACAAGACGCGTCCATCTGCCGAACCTGCGAGGAACGTTCCTGCTGAGGACGGAGATATTGCCGTGATAGCCTTCTGTGGTGCCTAGAAGGGAATCAGCGGTTAGCAAGAGCTGGAGAGAATGAAATGTACGGTAAAAGTTCTTGTTGATTTATCGCCAACTCTTGGATCGAAGACATTAAGGTCTCCCCCAAGTGACAGCGAGACAATCCCGTTCTCGGCGCTCCAGGTATTGCCAACTTGTTGGTACGTGACACCAGAACCAACAGTCCATGTCGTAACAGATTTACGCGTCTCGACGTCCCCTGAGGCGAGAGTCAACAGAAGCTCAGACGATGTTAGGGCTTCTTACACAGTTTGACAGTGCAATCAGCAGATGAGGTAACAATGGACTTGCTATCGGCACTCCACGAACAAGCCATCTGCAAAGTGCATTAGAGGAAGAAATATAACCACGCCTTGAGGCTCACAATGGTTCCTTTGTGAGGACTATCAGTAAATTCGCTCGAGGTCTCTCCTGTTTTGCCATCGTAGATGAAAATCTTGGCATCTGATCCAACACTAGCAAAGTGATCTCCAGATGGAGCGTATCTGACATCTTGGACGAACTTGGTGTGTGTTTTGATAGTCTAATTCCACCATTCAGCAAGCCCTGAAGATATCCGCGTGTTTATGTGACCGACCTTATCGTACTTGTACGGAGCTCCCTGATGGAATACGATGAGATTGTCGTCCGCAGCTGTAGCAGCTCTAAACGGTCGTTGGTGACGGATGGAAACGGCATTAATAGCCTAGGGGATGTTAGCACTTTTTCGTATTTGTCAATGCAACATACTTTGGAATGGCCAATAATCTCTCCTGTGGACGATCCTGTGTCCATCATAAAGGCATGCCCGAACCTAACTCGTGTTTCACGCGTCAGAGCGAGTAGGCCCTCATAAAGAAGACCCACTTCTCCCTTCCATCTCCGACTGCAATAATTCGCTTGATTTCCCCATCCCATTCAAGATCGTTGCTGTAGGCAACACTCTTGGATTACAAAAGGAAGCGGCATGAAGAAGATAACGTACATGCGTCCAGAAATGACTTTGTACTCCCCTTTCAGGGTCTGATCTTCACCAACAGTATCCCAAACTCTGACTGCGAACTGTTTGTGAGCACTCTGACATGCCTGATACAGAGACATGTATCCGTACCCGTTCCCACTGCATCCGCAGACGCGCAGTAGTATCCCGAGGGCGATATACGAGCAACGGTAGTATTTTGGACATGGCCTGAATATGCAACGGACAGGCTTGGATTCTGCAATACAACAGGTTGAATGTGCTCGTCATCCATTCAATCGCTTTACTGACGTTCAAATCGCGTATCTGCACGTCCGAGGTTATTCAAATATCAACCCGGATCAACATCGATACGCACGATGACGGCCTTTCCATTGGTATATACGACCTTTGCTTTGCTTGAGCTGAGCTTCGTGGAGACGCCACGAGTGGTGGTGGGATTAGCAGGGTAGAGCGCGAGATTCTTGAACGACATGGACAGTGGCGACGCGTGCGGTGATGGTGGTAACAAGGCAAGTTACTCATTACCACATTAGTCTCCTTTCTATACCTTACCTTCCATACAATTTGATGCTGCGACTACTTCAAGCTGACTGCGAAAGCGCAGCCTCTCTCGAGTCTCTCTGACTGATTGAAACATCTCAATGTCGACTGCGGCGGTGGCCACCGTGGCGCTGTTTCGTTCTCAGCAACTCAGCTTGCTTTCAAGAACCTCCTTTCACTTTCATCACATTACCAAAGCGGCTCGCTGCCTGGTGAGCGATAGATGGTACAGGTGACAAGAATTATTAGCGGGTACTCCAGATCGTCACTAACTCCACTTTCGATGCTGAGATCTCGGGAAGCCACCATCATTCTATGAAGTGGAATATCCGTCGTCGAGATGTCACCCCAATTCTTGCTACAAGTTCCTGCCGAACATAGATTCCCAAGAGGTACAGAACTCATCACGTCCACGTAAAAGTCGTAAATAGTAAAATACAAACATCTCCATGATCATCAAGAGAACCTATGGTGTATGTTCCTTGTTGCTCGTCTCAGCAGCAACTTCCTCAGCAGGCCGAATATGCCCTTGGTCATCCATCCGGGCCCTGCACAGAGACATCAGATCAGTGACAATAAAAATGCAGAAAATATTCGAAAACATACATGACTTCATCTTCCAAGTCGGTATGGTTTTTCACCCGTAAAATGAGCATCGGCAATGCAAATACAAGCCCTGAAACCAGCAACACCCAGGTGGAAATGAAGATGTTCATATATGGAACCTTGACAGCATCAGCACGCCAAATCCCCGCCGCAGCCGCCGACTGAAGGGACTTGTAAAATCCAGCAAAGAACGCTAGCTTGGACGGGTCGTTCGACATCGCCCCCATAAGCCAGTAAGCGGTCGTTTGCCACATCGCGTCGAGAATACCACAGAAGATATAAAACACAACCCGACCGGCATATCCATGGTCGTAGATATCCATTTTACTCGATTCTGGCGGCACAGTCTCCCGGGTATATTGCTTCTGGTAAAAATACCCCCATATGTGGACTACGAACACCATCAGGAAGAGGGCGGTCCAGCCGGAAAAGGCGCGCGCGCGACGGCTGAGGGATTTCCGGTCCAAAAGTAGGCCGATAAGGACGGAACCAATGATTTGTGAGATCCAGTAGCAAACGTTATTAAGGCTACGAGCACGGATACTAAATAGGGCGCCATTAAAGCCGCTGAATTCTGTGGATGGTATGAGTTCATGTGAATCAAACTGAGGGAGATCAAGAAACTGACGCCAGGTATAGAACCAGTTAGAAGTAAAGAACATAGGAAAGAGAAGTACAATCATAGGATCCGTCTTGAGCGTTATGAAAAGGCCCATGAATTCGGTTTTCCACGAAGGCTGGCGGGGAGTAGTGACCTTCGTGCCGTCGGAGCGTATCATGCGGTTCGGGTTCACCATTAGCAACGGGACCAGAACACCAATAAGAGTAAGGATCAGGAAACCAATCTGATGGGGGCGCTCATGAGGTGATATTATAGAATGGACAGAAAGAACGCACATATGTGCCATTATCAACACCATTAGCCTAACAAAGTAAATCAACATCCCATCAGTGAATGAAAAAGCCAGTAACATACTGTTGACTTCCAATTTCTCCCAGCGGCTACAGACGCACCGACGACGCCGCCCAGATTGAAAATGGACCAGAAAATACCAATAAACTTGCCCTTTTGCTCTTCCGTTGGATACGCCATCATTAGTGATCCCTGGGCGGTCCAGAGAAGACCAGCAGATAGCCCAAGGACGGCCCCTGCGCCGACGACAAAGCCGCCTGCGTCAGAATGAATATTCATTGCCCTGAAAACGACAATTGGTTATTGGTAGCTAGGCAGATGAGGACACTCACAAGTATGATCCGATATACAAGCTGTATCCCATAGTTCCAATCAAGAGGGTGAGTTTTGGTCCGAGAATGTTGTTTATGGAACTACGAAGAATGAATGCTAGTTGCACGCGACCTAGCATTGACATACCCAGCGAAGAACCCCATGGCGGCGAATGTTGAGTAGAGGGCGCTATTTGCGTTGGAATTGGTCTGAGAATCGACCTGCCCGCCAGCTCCCAATCCAGTCAAGGCATTGAACAATCCTATGAGAACATCTAATGATCAGGGATGAAAGGACCAGTCGGCGACATACCAGGTCCCATAAAGCAAACGACCCCCAACATGGCGACCTGCAGAAACTAAGAAGGTAGCACGGGCACGAATGCGATAGACACACCTGAGTGACGGGATTCATGTAGAAGCCCTTAAGGCCTGTTGGCTGCTCATAGATCACAGGGCGCGAACCATGAACCTCGTCGCTACTGTCGTATGCCTTTTCGTGGTCGACAACCGGTTCAGCCATGGTATAGTTCGGTTTGGGAAGGTGGGGGGACCAAAATTTAATGTAAGACTCCGGCGGTTATAAGCACACCAGCTGATAAGTAGGAACGTATGAAGGTTTGATCAAAGAAGCACCAGGAACATCAACGCAAGATAGAGACAATTTTCGGATCACGCTAGAGACGCAGACGAATTCGAATTTGGCAGTGCATGAGAACTTTTGAAGGGGCACGGTGACCGCCCCACATTCATCTATCTTTCATCTTGATGAGTTGGACGGACGAAGGGGAAGCTTCAAACAGATTCCAGACCGGGACCATGGACAGAGAAAATGAAGATGTACTGCCTCACGGAGTTACGAGAGTGCCAACGTCGGCAATGTTGCATCCGAGGGCGGGAGAGAATGAATGCATCTGCATATTTCGTGACTAGACACGTGCTATAATGATCAAGTGTCGTATGGAGCTGAAACTGATCTCCACGCAAAGACATTATAGCCCCACGGATGTAAGTACTCAGTGTTCGTCAAGGAGGAATAGCCAGAAGATAATAGCCCGGAATTTGAAACGTAGCGGTGCCACCAGTAGTTGGATCCAACACATGGTCAGTGGTTAATATTAGCCTCTTGAGTCGATTGCGGTTTGCCCGTCTAGTTCTTCAAAGTGATTCGTAGATTCGCCTTTAGATTGAACACTGAATGGACTTGCCGAGTGCGAAGGACGTACTGCGTTGCCGAAGACGCTATCGATGCTGGTCGTTCGCTCATGTCGCCGGGATGTCTTCCGAATCTCCAAGGTTCTATCGACAACCTACAAGCGATTTTGAAAATTGCGATGAATTGAGATAAGCTTGGTATCATTCACCTCCGTGTTTGCTTCTAATTTTGTAAGCCTTCGTTCGAAGTAAGCTTCGAAATCGAGGCATCGACCTTTTATGGAGTCGTCCATCAACCGAGGCGCGCGCACCAGGTTCACGTGGAGATGGTAAGCAGAAAATATAATTACATTCGTCCTCGTCGTCCGATGCCTCCACGTTGAGCTCCCCCCACGTTGTCGGAAGAGTCACTGAAGCAGGTACCGCCAAAAGGGCCATTGTTGTTCCGTGAGGCGCCAGAGTACAGCCACAGGCAGCGCTTCGTCCGATTGCGTGCGATGAAACCGCTTGCTCCGATGCTCCGTATTGCTCCGCTTTCTGCTCGTCTCCCTCGTATTTCATCGTGAGCTGGCTGCTCAGCATCGAATTCCCACTATCATCTCCTATTATCTCTTATCTATCTACCCGTTCCTCTTACATCACAGCCATGGTTTTCGGTCCTAGAGTCAACAAGTTCATGTGCGCTGATTCGCCGTGGGCTGGGCCACGAAGACTGACCTGGATTGGTTCTGTAGACCATACCTCTCGCTCGGTGTTGCCACGGCAGCGTTCATATTCCAGACGTGCGTCCGTTCTCACACTGATGGACTCTCATTAACGTCGATGTCTTATTAGGACGGTCCTATATCCCTGGCACCATGAACTAGACGAGGCCTTCCACAAGCTGAAAGGCGAGCAGGCCAGGATGCTCAAAGATTTTCACGACGTGCGTCATGATGCCGTTACCCTTACGACCGGCTAACTGACGGCTTTCTGCAGATGAAGCTGAAACGCTTTGATGAGCTAGAGAGGAAGGTCATTGGTGTCGAGCGACGGCAAGTAAGCTTCCCCAGTATCAGCAGTGCGGTGAATCAATTCATATCCCAACAGGATGTCGTAGAACAGGCCGCGGCGCGGCGCCTATGATTGTTGTACCCATAGATGTAGAGGTAAGTACGCTGCATCGTCCATATCACTTTCTCCCTGCACCACTTTCCTTTTACCTCTACTTTTCTACTGCTCGTCATGCTGATTGAATTTTTTGCAGTAGATATCCTATTTATAATACTGCGCAGACTATAGCGCTTCTTACGCCCCCGACCCTAATGGCTCGTCTACGAACGATTTTCGATCTACGATATTCTACTCAGATGGCAGGTTTCTGTTGTCTCTAGAGCTACTAAGTATGATAGAAATCTTGCGGAATACATGAAAAGCCATTGCTGTCGCAAATCTGATGTCAGTACTCACCGGTAACTATTGATGCCGATTGCCGGTGAAAACTGAAAGCCGATTAAATCAAGTGCCGTTGAGTGCCAAACGTTCGGCCGAATATCCGATATCGCAGTAAGAGCGAAGCATGAGCTTGGAAGGTGCAATCATGATCGAAGGTAATCAAGGGACTCGTGAAGGAACGAGAAAGTCAACATGATCCAAGATAATGGCCTTTCCACCGCTCATTATTCTTGCAATCTTCCTCTGGGGTATTGCAGCCAACCAACTGCCTCTGGGTACCGACGACCAACTTGAGAATCACGAGAATGTCCCTGGTGCGTTTAGATATAATATATTCCTACACTCATACCTGAATCTACTCAGGGTTCCATATCGACTTCGACGCTCTGCGACTTGTACAATTCTCGCCTGAAGAAGACGCAGTGTGGATCACAGAAAGAGAGAAGCTGAGGGCAAGAGCCGCTGGTCAAACATTCTTCGATATGTGAGTCCTAATTTGTATCGTGGTTATAGTTGCTGTAATGCCAGGCAGCACGAGCAATCCTCACCTTGGATCCTTCTCGCCCAAGGAGCGTTTCTCCTACCCTGATACCGCTAAAGCAATCGATGTCGTCCATGCGATCCTTCCTGTCCTATCCACCACATATCTCGCGGAAAACCTTGCATATTTCTCTTCATTTCGTACGAGGTACTACAACTCTGACACTGGGAAAGCTAGCTCCGAATGGCTGTTGCAAAAGATCCAGAATTACACGAACGAACTTGCAAGCGAGGAGCAAAGGGCGATGATTACCGTGAAACCGTTCACACATTCCTGGTTGCAGACCTCCATTGTATGCGCGTACATATCATTCCTTCGAGTCCAACTCAGTCTTCTTTCCTTCTCAGATCATCCGATTTGCACTACTTGGCGTTCAAGACACAGATCCCACGACAGTCATTGGTGCTCATTGCGATAGCCTGAATCTGGCTAATCCATTCGACCCCGCTCCTGGTGCTGATGACGACGGTTCTGGGACTGTTACCATTCTGGAGGCTTACAGAGGTTGGTACCATATCTATATCTTGCAATAATTACCTTACTGTCAATCCCAGCCCTTCTGGTTGCCAACTATGTACCTCTATCACCTTTGGAGTTTCATTTCTACGCCGCTGAAGAGGTGACTATTCCATATAACTTGCGTGGGTGGCCACTGGCATCTTATATATATATCGTTAGGGCGGTCTCCTTGGCTCGCAAGATATTGTAGCGGCATATGAAGTCGCAGGTAAAAGGGTCAAGGCTATGCAGCAGTATGACATGACGGTATGATCCTTCCCCTTCTCTTCATGTGCTACGGAGATTATAACTCAGCGTCAGGCATGGGTCAAGACTGGCACGACCGAAGCTATCAGCGTCATGACCAACGACGTCGACCGTGACCTCACAGAATTTCAGAAGACACTCGTCGAAACGTACCGTACGTCGTTTTACCCAAATGTCCGGTTCCGGAGTTAACCTCCTATAACAGTGGATATTCCATGGGTGGAAAGCGCGTATTCGGGCTACGGCTCCAGCGACCACAACACTTGGTCAAAGGCGGGCTACCAGGCATGCCATTGCACAGAGGGCAAGTGGTCGGATATGAATCGGGGTAGTGAGTGCCAGCTTACTGACCGTCCAACTCCCTGTTGATCATTTGTTCAGATGTGCATAGGGCCACGGACCGGATAGATATTTCGGCAGAATTTTCATTCGATCATATGCTCCAGTGCGTTGATATTTTGTTTCTCACGTTCTCAATGTCCTAAATGAGTGCTCGGAAGATTTTCAAAGCTTGCCGTGGCCTTTAGCGTCGAGCTGTCAAATTACTGAGTCTGGACATGCATGTGCGAGCCAGTTGAAACACTAAACATATCAATAATCATACACCTTTGGACAAGCGTACAAATTACAAACTTTCCGTGCGAACTTCATGCTTTTACGATGTCCCGCACGGTGCACCCATGACACCTAGGAAACTTAAAGGAACGTCGGAACGGCGGACTAAATGTCTTTCCGTGTGCTTTCCGGCGGTGCCTCAATGCCGGCGGTCAACTTGCGCAGTCCCCATTCGCTTCCAGGTACGCTTAGTGCAGAACTCATGGTGCAGCATAGCAAGCATCTTTGGTATCAAAGGCTTCTAAGTTGGTGTGAAAGATAATGGCCATGCTGTACTTGTTTACTGTTGGGTAATAATTCTGGCGCAAGATTGGAAATGCGATAAAGGCTCGAAAGCAGATCAGCCTCGAATATAGGCTATTTATGTTCGAGGTTGGATGACTCAGATAAAGGTTCCTTTCTCTTGAACGAATCGATTTGTGGGATTCACAATCATGGTGAGCATCTGTGTCGAACTACAGCCGTTCGTGACATTCACACCCTTCGTAGACCACTTCTGGTCTTGTCGATGGACCTGTCAAGGACCTGGAGAGCTGCCAGTGCATGGGGATCGAGGAAAAGCCTGAGAGCCGAGAGGCACTCCCTATTCCCGCCGGCACTACTTCGTGTGCTTTTCCCGAAGGAGGACTCCAGGCGTGGTTGACTGTTTTGGGAGTGTAAGGATCTACTTCCTATCAACTGTCTGGCATGGACTAATATCTATCTAGATGGATCACCCAGTTTTCTACCTTCGGGTATGTAGCCGTTGCACCCGCTGTTTCACCGCCTTATCGTCGTGTTACAGATACACAAACGCGTATGGCGTCTACAATGGTCTGTGGAGATTGCGATACTTAGTCATTCGACGAGAATTCCTGATGGCATTGAAATCCAGATTTTTACGTCCGGGAATACATGGTCAACAAGTATACATCCTCTCAAATGAGGTGTGTTTGAATGAATTCTTAATGGAGACACTCGATGACATCCTGTACAGTTGGGTCGGTAGTGTGCAGCTGATGTTGGTGCTATCTGTCGGTCTAATCAGCGGAAGGCTTTACGACACTGGTTACTTGTATGCCCTAGTCGCTCGCTGCTTTCGTTATTGTCGGATCTGACTTAAGCCTCAGCTACCACCTTATGATCGGAGGAGCAATACTCTTTATCTTCTGTCTTTTTATGCTCTCTCTGACACAACCAGGGCAATATTATCAGGTTCGTGCGATCTGCAAAACATGAAGGTCAATTGATTTATTCCATTACAGATCATTCTAGCTCAAGGTTTCGGTGCTGGTCTGGCGATTGGATTGGTGTATGTCCCAGGCATCAGTGTGGTATCTCATTATTTCCAACGCCGACGTCCTTTTGCTATGGGAGTCGCGACCTCAGTAAGTCGTACCTTCATGGCGGGGTACTATCGGGGTAACCTTCCCTTAGGGCTCAGGTTTGGGCGGTGTCATTCAACCTATCATGCTAAACAAACTGTTCCACGGACCCGTAGGGTTCCACAATGGCGTTCGCATCAGTGCTGCATTCAACGCCGGACTGTTGCTTATAGCTATACCTTTGATGCGAACACGATTGCCACCGAGCCCAAGGAAGGGAGGAAATGTTTTTCTAGACATGAGTCGGTTCTTCCGAGAGGGTATATATGCTACGACGGTCGCAGGGTACGCAGACCACAGCCAGCGAACACTTGCACGATCTTAGATACACTTTCAGGACCATCATCACTGTCGCCGGCCTATTCTTCCCTGTCTTTTTCTTACAGCTAAACGCGGTCAAAAATGGTATCAGCTCGGACGTGGCCTTCTATGCGGTCGGTTTTTCTTTTATACCAAGCGGCGTTGCCCACTATTTACGATCTCGGTACTAGATACCAGTGATGAATGTGTTTACGGTTGTTGGCAGAATCTTCTGGCCGGCGATAGTCCCTTGGATTGGGATATACAACGTCGTTATTGCCTGTGTCGGGATATGCTCGATTCTGATATTCTGCTCGATAGCAGTCAAGACTGTTGCTGCAACGTTCACTTTCGCCGCGCTTTACGGTTTATTTGCGGGGGATGTATGTATGGCGATTCTTTGGACTGTATCACCCGCTCAGGATTTATAACTTTAGATATGGGTTTGTTTGCGCCGATGATCGGTTCACTAGCCCGGAAAGATTCAGAGATTGGAGCGCGAATGGGTATATGTTTTACATTCACTGGTAAGCTCTAGTCATTGGATAGCTACGAAAGCGACATTGCTCATTAGAACCCAGGACTCGGCGGACTCGTCGGTGAATAATTTTCACTCTTCTAGAACGACACGATTTCCCAACGGTTCTTTCCAGGTACCCCAATAGCTGGAGCCTTGCTGACGTCGTCTTATATATGGTGGAGGCCTATTGTGTTCGCAGGACTCTGTACATCTTCTGGGGCTGTCCTTTTCGCATGTGCTCGCATTGGCGTAGCTGG
Source organism: Armillaria solidipes (assembly GCA_022818035.1). NCBI lineage: Eukaryota > Fungi > Basidiomycota > Agaricomycetes > Agaricales > Physalacriaceae > Armillaria > Armillaria solidipes. The sequence continues at coordinate 2,907,253 of JAIWYQ010000007.1, read as the reverse complement.
ATATAAGAGCACTCAAAAAGTGTAGAGTTGTAGTACTTAGGAGAACATTTACAATAACCCCACAAAATCACACTAATCGATACAAAAACCTACAAGCCATGCTACAAAGTACCGTCCGAATCCAGAGATCACTACTATGTAAGCGATGTCCAGCATCCTACATCTCACCCAACACTTCCCGACACATCGGGCATGTCCGACTCCTCACCAGCCACTTCCTCAAACACACCTCATGAAAAGCATGCCCACAGCTCGGACTCACTGCACCCTTATCCGCCTCCTTGAACTGGGCCAGACAGACCCCACATCGATCCACCTTTCTCCCTAACAAGACCAGCTTCAACTTTACCCTTCCGTCTTTCATCACCCTCCGCCGCTCCACTGACACACAGCCTAGATTAGGCATGGGCAGCGGAGGCGAAGACCGAGTGTGCGTTACGGAGGCGGGGCCCATGATTTCCGAAACCAGAAGCAACGTCTTTGATTTTGAAAGAATCAGAATGACGGACGGAGGGAAGAGTATCAAGAGATCTCACGTCGTAATTCGACCCATTAGCCACGTCGTCGCGCTCCAAGCTTGCCATCAGGAGGTCAAAGTCTGTTAGTTCGCGTTCGCGTGTAGCAGAGGAGGAAGCGGAGGGCGTGACGACGGGCGTACGTTCATCGAAGTCGATGAGAAGGTCCTCGGGACAAAAAACGGGATTGGGTGGGATATTTTGGGTGGTTGTCTGCCCAGGACGGGGTGGCAATGGTCTTCCGAGGTAATGGTGGCGTGTCGGTGTTTCCGCAGATGATGGGGAAGGTCCGGCCGATGATGGGGAAGACTGTGGGGATATAGGAAAGGATGCGGTCGATAAAGGATGCATGTACGGTCTCGCAGATCGAACAGGAGAGTCTGTGCTTGCAGGCAATGAGGGACCGGAAGCTTCAACGTCGGATGTGGAAAGCAGTGGTCCCGGTGGTGGCGGCGAGTTTCTGCTCCGGTCGGTTGTGATCGCAGCGTTCGCCTCTAGAGAATTTATAGGAGACGCTAGAGGCGATGAGGGCCGGCTAAGGATATGAGGCTGTGCGGCTCCGGGAGGCGGGGGAGGAGGTCGATGGATGCCATGACGAGGTGGTGGTGGTGGCGGCGGCTGACGTCGTGCATGTGAAGGAAAAATGGAACTTGTGGATGGGAAAGGATGGTCCTGGGTGGGCGACGCATCCGGAGACGATACTGCCTCTACTGCAGACAGCAGGCTCGTCGGTGGCTCCAGCTCCGATTCTAACACTTCCCAAGAGTCCAATGTTTCGCAACTCTTCGAATGTTCCTTGCCCTTTGAGAAAAACTTGCGTCCAAGAGGACTCTCTCCCTTCGGCGAAGTTGACGGCGACAGCGGAAGTCGAAGAGAAGAAGCAGACATCGTCGCCCTGAGTGACGTCGTGCTCCTCAAGAATGGCGCAGACAGCCGGTACGGAGTGTTCGGTTGGTCTGACTGAGCCGCTGGAGCTTTTGGGGACAAAAGACGGAAAGGGGAGAGTGAAAGATGTCTGGAACGGCTTGGTGGTGGCGGTGATGGCTCAGCATCGTCGGAATCGGAGTCTAGGAGAGCACGATCAGTGACCAGTCCGCGCCCGCGGTTGTGTACTGGGTCACTGTGCGTAGAAGACGGATTCCATCGCTTGTGAAACCGTTTGTTCGCATGGTTTTCGGTCGCTCCGATAACTGAGGTCATTTCAATGATCTCGAGCGACTCGTCCGAGTCTGCATCCGAGTGGGGGCTGGTAGGGGACGGAGGCGAATTTTGAGGAGAATTTTGGGTAGGGTTCGGCTGCCGAGGCACAGTTACTAGCGTCGTGGTACTGGGACAGACAGACAACGGTGGTGTCGATATTGCTTCGAGGAACGACGGTGGAGGGTAGTCGGGAATACTCATTTCTAATCTAGCAATGAGTATCGCATCGATCTCTTTGAAAAAAGCAAAACATACCGTCGTCATCTCGATGGTGTCTTGGCTGTCGAGTCGCAGTTCGACCAGAGGGCTTCGTGTGTCCATGTCGTGGCCCTACATTAAATCGTATCTCTTCTTCATCCCTTCGCCTTTCCATCCTTCTGACGCCCTTCTTTGCCTTAGTTTTTCGGACTCGACCAGCATTATCTGGGGGTATCAGGGTAACCTGGCCATGGTGACTAACTGCGTAGGTGAGGTAGGGAGCGATGCGTGCTGCGTCCGCAACTCGCGACATCGTGATGGAGGCTAACGTCAAGGCAAGGAAGATCCTGCAGGCGGGAGGCTGTTGCACAGCTGCATCATGGCTGCACGTCGGTAGCTTATGATGAGGTCAATGTTTGACATGTGTTTGTCGCTGCGGACACAAGTCAATAAGCGTAAATACCCTCCTCGATGTCTCCTCCACGTCGCCCACAGGCTTTGGCTGCTTCCTGGCTGTTGTTCTTGTCTTTTCTGCTCCTGGCACCTCTAGAGTCGTACGCCATAAAATTCTCTCTACAAGCATATCGATACCCCCCACCAAAATGTATATGGAATCCAGCACATGCCGACACGCTGGTTATTGTCACCGCGAACGTTGCTCCCGGGGACAAGCAGAGGGTGGACATAGAAATTGTCGATTCAAGCCCACAGAAGAATGTCTACCTCAGTAAGAGGAATGTCAACGCAGAGACGAGATTGGCTATAACGACACACGCTGAGGGAGAGGTGGGAGTATGTTTCAAGAATCATCTTGACCCGGGTATGTTTCTCCTTTGTTCTCTTACCGAGCTCCGTCTCACGCATGGGTAGATGTACGGTCAGAGACGGCAAAAACGGCTCGCATAATCGACTTGGATGTCGATATTGGCGCTGATGCTGTTGACTACAAGTGCGTTCACTTTACGTGTCTTAATGTTCAGGTTTTCATCTTTTTTCTCTAGTGCCATTGCGAACCAAGAGTCTCTATCCGGACTTGAAACAGAAATGCGTAAGCTGGAGGGATTGGTGAAGGAGATCGTGGACGAGATGGGTTATCTCAAAAAGCGTGAAGAACGGTTCACAGACACCAATAGTGCGTATTCAGGATAGCGTACCTCTTGTGCGCTCTTATTCGTACCAGCAGTGTTAACATTTCTTTCTAGCTTCCACAAACCAGCGCGTCCAGAGCTTTGCTTGGTTTACCATTATTTCTCTCGCGGGTCTAGGGGCGTGGCAAATCATGCATCTTCGCGCATTCTTTAAGCGCAAATATCTCATTGATTGAGACACCGTTGTATTACGACGTATTTCAATTTCATTGTAATGGACAGACGGGTTCGCTCCACCTGACATTGTTCAGTCAATGCTTCCACAAGTCGTTGCTAATCAGAGCAGTTACTTGATCACCGAATAGGCGGAAGAAGATGAATCAAATTTTCTCGGCCTCAAGGCATTCAGTCGTGCAATGTCAAAATCAATCTCGTGCGTGACTTGTTCATTATGAGCATTTAGGCTCACGGATATGCTCTAATGACAGAATATTATACAATATCGATCATGGATAGTTCAACTTTCTCAAGTCCTTCTCCACTTCCTATTTACTCCAAGAGTTTGCGTCTTGCTGAGCCTGGCCCTTGTCGTGCTTCAAATTGCCTAGCCAACACGTTAGCATTCTGTCCTGCAGTTCGTGGTCCGAAATTCAACTCACCCTGAGCTTGTTGGGACTTGTCGCCAAAGACAGCGCCAACAACGGAGTCCTTCTTGCCCTCCACTCGGTCGGCAGCGCCTTCAGCCCAGTTCTTGGCTTGAGCGGCATTGTATTCTGCCTCGCCAGCTGCGTGCTCTTCCTTTCCAGACTGCTGCCACGATTGGGCGCCTGTCAAGTCCCCGATGGTCTGAACGGCAGTGCCCTTTACAGAGTGGTATTGACCAGTGGTCTGACTGCGAGAAAGTCAGGGCACAGTGGTCAAAAGGTAGGAAGAGAGCTTACTTGGGCTCGCCGGAAGTGTTGTTGGTAGAAGACATTGTAGATTTATGAGTAGAGTGTTGGTTTATGTGGGAGTGAATTGGTGATAATATTTTGTGCGAATGAACTCACTTTTTATACCCCCAGATCGCCACGCCGACGTCATAATTAATTCTTTTCAATGCGTCATTCCGCCGCCAGTTGGAGTAGCAGTTCATTTATTTTCCTATGACGTTGATTCTAACCAGCAAACAAACAGGGGAAAAGGCTCCAACTCAACACCCCAAGGGTGGTTGCGCCATTCATTCGTGATGGGCAACGCGGCGTCAGCGTGAAGTTCTTTTGCGGTTTAAGGATATCGACCGTAAGTAACTACCCGAAGGGTCAGGGATGGAACCGCATCGTTTTCTATGCGTGAACCATTTTTACTGTAACCCATTTAGTGTCGGCGAAGGACAGGCGGACCTACATTGTCGCCATATGGCCGCATCACCACCGTACATCAGTTTCTGGAGTACTAAGCCCGGAAAGAACGTATCAAGCGCTAACTTTTTCTCCAATCTAAATAAGGTGCCCGGATCGTGTGGTACAGTTATAAATAATACGGCCTTTTTCGTTTCATCTATCGGGAACACTGCCTTGATAACAAAGCATGCGTAGTCCTTTGATCCTTGTGCAGACCACAAGTTCAACCAAGTCACATTTTGATAAGCGCCCGTGAACCGACGGCAATTGGCCTTCCCAGCCAATTTGAAGTAGAGCTTGGGGCAATAGATAAACGCATTTACAGCCTCGTAGTAGCGACTGAAGAGTGACCAAAGCCAATACAGTGCTTGCCGTGTTCAAAATCTGGGGTGTGACTCTCGCGTACCATAACGCGTCTGTGACAGGGTCGACGGCAACGCGGCATCGTGCCGTATGGATGATGGGATGCGTGAGACGATGATTTCAATTGTTACGTTTATCGGCAATCTTTTCCTTTCCCCGCGCTGTGCCTCAGATATATCCACAGGCATAAGTACCGCTCTCGGGCATTGTCTGCCAACGACTGTCACCATCATCGCAAGATGGCGACTCCAATTCTTTCCTTTGGGCCATTGGTGAATGTGCCAGATAGTTCCCAGACTGTTATGGACGCTTCAGTCTTGATGGATTTCGTGATCCAATCCAAAAAGAAGTGAGTCATTTTGCGCACGACCTCCAGATTTTTTGTTTATTCCTCCGTAGGTGGTTAACTGACTCCTTTATCATCCCGCTATACGTTGCGATCGCTTCGGCGGTCATTTTCTTACTTCAGATCGTCTTCTCCTCGCGTAGAGTAAGGCGACTCTTCTGGAGGTCTACGAATGCGCCTATAGCCGCCGACGAGGAGCCTCAGCTTGACGAAGCCGTATTTCAACCAGCGGGATATTTCCAGGACTTGAAGGAACATGTCTCGCAGAGCGGGGGCGCAAAGATATTCACCTATCGCGTCCTGAGGCTAGTTGGGTGCCTTGTATTACTTGGGCTCTCCATCACGACCCTAGTTCTAGACGTCGAGGAGAACGAATTGGCAACCTCGGGTAAATGGGGTAAGAAGCACAAGAAAAAGCCTCGTGGTGATAGATGGCTGAAGCCGAGAGAGTGGCTCGCTGCAAGTCTATGCTTGACCTTCGTACGTTTTTAACTCATTTCTCTAATCAGAGACTATTTAACATGAACGTCAGCTGTATACGTTCTTATTGGCCATCATCTCTGTTACTGCCAGGAAAAGGTGGAGTCACGTCGCCATAAGGCATTTGAATGCCGTTCTGGTTGTCACCACAGGTGTTTACGTTTATCGCGATATTGCGCCATTAGCGACATTCACCAACATCCCACGGGACATATCTGAGGGATGGGTGCTGTGGGCTAAAATCGCTGTGCTTCTGTTCACTGGAACTGTGATCCCCTTGTCTGTCCCGAGGGAGTATACCCCCGTTGACCCCAATGATCCATTCCCGATACCCCATCCTGAGCAGACGGCTCCTCTCATCTCATTGTTCTTGTACTTTTGGATGGATCCTGTCGTCAAAGCGGCGTATCGTGTGTCCCACTTGCCGTACGATGAACTCCCGCCTCTCGCGGACTATGATGCAAACAAAACCCTTAAAGCCCGTTCATTCAAGTATTTGGACGTTTTCACGGGCGCCAACAGGCGCCACTTGTTCTTTGGTCTAATGAGAGTCTTTGCTTGGGATTATGTCGCTATGGTCGCTATCATGATTGTCCAGCTTAGCGCGGAATTCGCTGCACCTATCGGCATTAACCGTCTATTACAGTATGTATTTCTCCGTCCAAATCTTGATTACCATTGACAGCTCCCTGCGCAGCTACCTTGAGACCGGGGGAAAGGATTCCTTATATCGTCCATGGCTGTGGATTGTTTGGTTGTTCGTAGGTCCGATAACAACGTCGATAGCCTTTGATTGGTATATTTTCATTGCCGTGAGTTCTATTATAACCACTTTCCAGATGTTCTTAGAATATCGATTCTTTTTCAGACTCGATGTCTCGCTCGTTGTGAAAGTATCATAACACAGCTCGTCTTTGAACACGCGCTTCGCATTCGCATGAAGGCCGAGACTCATACTAGTTCGCCAACTTCATCCCAACCCGCGAGCGGTGAATCGACGCCATCTCCAGTGGATTCAATGGCACACGTGGCGGAGAGTTCGAACGACTCTGAGGTGACCTTGAATTCAAGCAGTCCCACCGAAACTGAAGGCGATCATTCGAGGGAGGAAACTTTACAAGGAACCCCGTCGAGTATCAAATCGACAGACAATACGACGGAATCTCCATCGAAACCTGCGAAGGATTCGTCTTCAAGTGCTGCTGAAGGTGATGCTAGGGCTAAAAACCTCGTCGGGAAGATCAACAACCTGGTTACTACTGATCTAGCGAATATCGCTGACAGTCGAGACTTCATGCGCTTACTTGTTTATGTACCGCTGCAACTCATCTTGTGTGTGGTATTCTTGTACGTAATTCTGGGTTGGAGGTGAGCCTGTTAGTTGCCTGTGGTTGATACCGATACTGAAGTACCCCATTTCCAGTGCATTCGTTGGATTGGCAGTCATCATTCTGATGTTCCCCGCACCTGGATTCCTTGCGAAGCTGACACAGGATGTTCAAGCGGCCACGCTCAAGAGAACAGACGGGCGGGTTCAGACTGTCACAGAAAGTGAGTGGCACTTATGTCAACCCTTGATTAGACTGAAGAATTTCTAGTCGTCAACGTCCTCCGTATGGTCAAAATGTTTGGTTGGGAAAGCAAGATGAATGAACGCATCTCGAGCAAAAGGGAAGAAGAGCTTGTGTGGATCAGGAAACGACAATTTCTTGATCTATTGAGTGGTTCTATAAAGTTGGTTTGATTGAATCTGCCTCCGAACACTCTAACCTTGAATGCTTAGCTTCCTCATCCCCGTGTCAACGATGATGGCGACTTATGCTACTTAGTGAGTATCTTATCGTTAACTTGCTCTGAAACACACGCACTAACATGTTCCCAGTGTTAGTTTCTTTGTTAATAGTCGGAAGTTACTTACTATCCCTACAGACCATTATCATGAAAGAACAATTGAGTTCCGCGAAGGTTTTCTCCAGCATGGCTATATTCGATATGTTCTCGGGCCAGCTGCATAGGATGCTCTATACCGTGTCTCAGACCGTGGTCGGAAAAGTCTCTCTGGATCGATTGACCGATTTCATGCACAACGTGCGTTGTTTATCCTGCGTGGACCTAAAAACTGATTGATATTGTCTGTCATAGACCGAACTGCTTGACAGCTACTCCGAAAAGACACCCGCTACATCGATTATTCCCACCGAAATCCCAACGAACGACGTTATCGGCTTTTGTAAAGCAGCTTTCTCTTGGTCGAATGACGATAATGGCTCTGCTACTCCTTCCGGGCGACAGTTCCTCCTACGAATTGAGGAGGAGCTGATTTTCCACAAGAACTCCATTAATCTCGTCATTGGACCTACTGGGTCTGGGAAGACTTCGTTGCTTATGGCGCTGCTTGGTGAGGAACTATACCTTGTCGCTTAGCAGGCACCTTATAATGTTGATTCCGTCCAGGCGAAATGCATTACATCCCATCAGGCCCTGGTTCATGGTTTAACCTGCCACGCGAAGGTGGCGTAGCGTACGCGGCACAAGAATCCTGGGTTCTCAATTCGACCATCAAGGTAAGGCTTTAACAACAACCCGAGGGCATATCTTGACGTTCGTATGTACAGGACAATATTCTTTTCGGCGCCGAGTTTGATGAGCAGCGTTATAAGAAAGTCGTTCGTCAGTGCGGTTTGGAGCGAGATTTAACCTTGTTCGATGCTGGTGATCAGACCGAGGTAGGAGAAAAGGGACTCACTTTGAGTGGTGGACAGAAAGCTCGGGTGACTCTCGCTAGAGCGATCTATTCCAAGGCGGATATCATCCTCTTGGACGATGTGTTGGCTGCTCTTGAGTGAGTTTGCGATCTAATACTGTCTCTCCATTCTCAATTGTGTCCAGCGTTCATACGTCAAAATGGATCATCGACAAATGCTTCAAGGGCGACTTGATCAAAGACCGAACTGTCATTTTAGTGGTTGGTAGAATCTGTAAAATTATCCATCATTCTTCTGATCTCGTGGACACTAGACACACAACATCGCCATGGCCGAGCCCATAGCTCAATTCATCGTATCATTGAAAGAAGGACGTGTCGCAAGTCAAGGATCGCTTTCAACTGCGCTGTCCCGTGACCGAGCTCTCGCCAAGGAGGCGCAACGAGACGAAGAGGCGATGCATAAGGCTGATGAGGAGATCGATGCCGAGGAAGATACTGCAGGAGCAACTGATAAAGACAAAAAGTCTAATGGTAAGCTGATCATAGCTGAAGAGATTCAAGAGGGACACATCGGCTGGGCATCGCGTAAGTATTTGTATAGCTGTTTTTGAAGTTTTCTAATATGTCGTGGCTCATCCAGTCAAACTATATCTCTCTGCTCTGGGAGGCAATCATGTGATGCTTTTCTTCATAGTATTTCTTAGCGCATATATCTTGCAAGAAATTCTGGCCACAGCCCAAACGTGGTTCCTGGGGTATTGGGCGTCGCAGTACGATGGGGACCGTGATCCGTCAGAGGTCAATGTATTCTAGTGAGTTGAATACTGCCGTCTATCGACCGGTGTTGACAACCTTTGTAGCTACATCGGGGTCTATGGTATAAACATGACCATATTCTCCATCAGTCACTAATGTCATCATTAGGTTTGCTTCTACTGGTCACCTTGCTATTCTATATCGTTGCATATGTCATTTTCGTCTTCGGGGGCATCCGGGCATCTCGAACAATAAACCGGAAGCTTATCGAGTCAATCCTGGGAACGACGTTACGGTAAGGATCCCTTCTATTCCTGCACTTGCGAGACTTTAATATACATTAGATGGCTGGACACCACGCCGACCTCACGAATTATCACTAGATGCACAGGGGACATCCGAGCTGGTAAGACTTGAGTTTCTTTTCAGCACTGGCTATGCTCTTATCAAACGTCGTTCCTCTACAGTTGATAGCATGGTTCCCATGTTCCTGTTTGCTGTTTTCGAACTGACCTTGGCAATGCTGATTAAATTTATCGCGGTTGTGGCGTTCACTCCCATATTCATATTCCCCGGTATCCTTGTGGCTGTCCTTGGTACATGGTGCGGTCAGATCTATATAAAGGCTCAGCTCTCTGTTAAGCGAGAGCTGTCGAATGCTAAGGCGCCTGTATTGGGACAGTACGTTTATTCGAAGCGCATGTCAAAGCTTGACACTGACTGATACCCTATCCAGCTTCGGGGCTGCAATTGCTGGCATAAGTTCGTCCCATTTAATCGTCCAGTGGAAGACCGCAAGGCTGAAACATTCATGTAGCATCTATTCGTGCTTATGGTGCTCAAAACGCGTTCATCCACGAGTCTACGGTGCGAATTGATAAATACACGAGGACTGGCCGAACATTTTATAACCTTAACCGATGGATCGACATTCGAATTGATGCACTTGGCGGGCTGTTTTCGGCGTGTCTGGCAGCATACCTAGTCTACTTTCAAGACATTGAAGCTTTCAACGTTGGTTTCTCTTTGAATATGGCAATAGGTGTTAGCGGTATGATACTTTGGTGGGTTCGTTGTGTGAATCAGTTCGAAGTCCAGGGTAAGTCGCCTCCACTACTTTTGCCGTAAACCTGTGACCTGAACATTTTCTTGTAGGCAACAGGTTCGTTTTTTAAATTATATGCACCGCCTTCATTCTGATGTTTCTCAGTCTGGAACGTATACATGGTTATCTCGGTGCAGAACAAGAAGAGAAAACCTCCAAGGATCGGGAACCTCCCGCGTATTGGCCAACCAGCGGAGAACTCCGCGTGGAAAACTTATCAGCAAGATATTCTCCTGATGGTCCGAAGGTTTTGCATGATCTGTCGTTTACTGTCAAGTCAGGAGAACGCATCGGAATAGTTGGTCGCACCGGGTCTGGGAAGGTTTGGAAGTGGTTTATGTCTTGGAAAGCATCTCATTAAAATGACCACAGAGCTCTTTAACGTTGTCCTTACTTCGCTGCATCTATACCGAGGGTACAGTCTACTATGATGGTATCCCAACAACCGCCGTCAATCTTGATGCCCTGAGGTCGAAGATTACCATCATTCCGCAAGTAGTATGTACAAGTTTCTCAATATCTCAGCTCTCTACTTTAACTCTGCGTTCGATAGCCTGAGCTCTTGAGCGGAACCTTGCGACAGAATCTGGACCCTTTCGACCAATACGACGATGCCACATTGAACGACGCTCTTCGCGCAGCTGGCCTTTTCTCGCTGCAGAGCGAAATGGAAGAAGGTCGGATAACGCTGGACAGTGCGATTGCCAGCGGTGGTGGAAACTTATCTGTGGGTCAGCGACAAATCTTGGCGCTAGCGCGAGCACTCGTCCGAGGAAGCAAGTTGCTCATTCTTGACGAAGGTGAGCGCCTGTCGTATGAAGCTGAACGCCAATGCTGATGGTTATACTCCAGCTACATCTGCTATCGGTAATAGCATTATATGGAGACGCTAAAGAATATACTGACAAACGCCCGCTGTACACAGATTACAAAACTGATTCGATCATCCAGTCTTCACTAAGGCATGAACTTGGCTCCGACATGACGCTGATCACTGTAGCACACCGTCTCCAAACGATCATGGATGCTGATAAGATTGTGCGTATGCCTCGCTGCTGAGAGTAGATCTTCACAGCTAAATGTGTGTCGTTCTAGATGGTCCTAGAAGCCGGTCACATCGTGGGTTCCTTCTTGTGAAACATAGGCTCGTAGTGACTCATTTTCGTCCCGCAGGTGGAGTTCGATTCCCCCAAGAATCTACTAGTCAACCCAAAAGGCAAGCTGAGGTCCCTAGTGGACGAGTCCGCGGACAAGGATATCTTATACGCTATGGCGGAGCAGCCTAAGCAGTCATAGAATGTATCCATTCATTTATGCGGTATCTACGATTGTATTTGTACGTTGAGCTCGGTGCTGTTGAGAATAGATCCTTGTTTCGTATTCCGTTGCAAATTTGAAAAGCAAGATATGGCAACGCGACCCTGTTTTTTGCTCCCAGTTATCGTCATGTCTATTCCCTTGAGGCCAGAGCTGTATGGCTTATCAGAGGACGAAACCGTATTCTTCAAATCGCAAACCGGTATTGAAGGCGATGAAGAGTTGAAGAACCATATATTGGCCGTCCAGGCGGAAGCCTACAAGGCGAGTTTGGGCCCTCATCAGGAGTCCGGGAGGCTGAATTGTCGTTCCTTTTGTTTCTAGATACGCCCATATCCTTGTATACGCATATTCTCTTTTCTGAGGTATTTACCAACTTTCGAAACTGCTGTCCAACTGAACGACGCTGATGGGGTCTAGGTTAGGAATCTCGAAGCATCCATCGTATCAACGATTCTTAGCTATCGGGCATGAGCGTAAAGGTGCTATATACCTGGAAATCGGGTGCTGCTGTGAGTTTTTATGCATATCCTCGACCCGACCCCGGCAAGACTAACTTGGTTTGCAAGTTGGTAATGACGCTCGAAAAGCCGTCGCAGATGGATTTCCAGTACATCAAGTCATCGCCACCGATTTACACTCAGGTCAGCTTGCGCTTTGGCTTCATGTCCGACTGCACGTCTAAACGTGCGCGGTAGATTTTTGGAGCCTTGGACACAAACTTTTCAAGAGCACGCCTGACAGCTTCCCAGCACGTTTCATCGCGGCAGATATGCTCCACTTAACGGACTCATCGCAGGACGGCGCGTACACAGCTCTTTCAGAAGTTCAGTCGCTAGATCAACTCAGAGGAAGTGTATCTGCCATTCACGCGGCCGCATTCTTCCATCTCTTCGACGAAGAACAGCAGCTTCAGCTTGGAAAAATTATGGCTAGATTGCTATCATCAACTCCAGGATCAATGATACTCGGTACACACATCGGTCTACCAACTAAAGGCCACCGCGAAGAGCCTATCACTCGAGCCCACACTCGTAGCATGTTTTGTCACTCACCTGAGACGTGGCGATCTCTGTGGGACGGTGGAATATTTCCCAAAGGCGCTATCGACGTTGAGGTGAGCTTGAAGGAATTCGACCGCCCGGATGTAGCTGGAGCCAAGTACTGCATACTTGTGTGGTGTATAACAGTACGGTAGGCCACCTAAAGAACACAGTAGTCAGGAACAAGATCTTCATGGCGAGATAGAAGGGAAATGAGAATCAGAAAAGCGGGTCAATGCCCGAAGGTAGCTGAGATAAGTTTCTGCACTGCAGGTCGCCCCGCATAAAGCCAAATGCCTCAAACATCATGCACGAGAGGCAAGTCTATAGCAAGATTACTCACCATGATATGAATGATTAGAGCAACGCCAATTGACACCTCCACGATGTGTCCCCTCGAAGCCTGCAAATAAGACAGTCAGAAAAAAAGGAAACGGCGAAACCAGCGAAGAAGAAATCAGAGATAGCGGGACAAAGCCCGAAGGTAGCTGAGATAAGTTTCTGCAGTGCAGGTTATATCCCCTGCGTAAAGCCAAATGCCTCAAACATCATGTATGGTGGGATAGACGTGAAGTGAAATGGTTGGCATACTCACCAGTAATAAGAACAACACATCGCGAGGGGATGGATACAGACGCCATTACCTCCGTCGTCATACAGGAGACGTCTTTAACACGAAGGTTGAAGTAGGACACGGAAAAAAAATCGAGTTGTATAAGCTGTTTAGGGCCGGTTAAAAGCTTCCCTTTTATGGGAACTGTCCTCCAATCAATGTGACCCGGTAAAGTGCTTCCGCACGGACCGCAGTGCCGTCGTTTACTCTGCCTTTCACCATGACTACGCTTCCTCCAGAGCTTGTAGAGATAATTGTATATGAGCTCTGGTACTCTGAAATGCCATCCTCTGTCCGAAAGTTGTTCATGACCACTTGCCCCCGGATTGACCGAACATGGAAAGCCGTCTATGCCCCTATCGCTTCTCGGGATATGTACATCACCAACCTCGCATTCATAGACTATCTATGCGACATAGCAGTCCGAAAATCTATCATCTACCATGACTTCATCCTCCAGCTTACCCGCACCATTACCTGCTTCGTCGACCTCAGACAAAATGCAAGGGAAAGAGCAGCAAAAAAAGTGTATCGTTATCTCATTGCACTCCCCAACATCCTTGGTTTCCGAGCTCTCTTTCCGCTTGCTCAATATATATCTTTCCAGCTCGTTTGGATCGGTATTGGCGAGGATCCGTTTTTACCGCCGTTCCATGGCATTGCCATTCACGCTCGCTACGATCGGTTCTTGTATAATTCCTCCCCGCACCACTGTGAACGCTGCGCTGGAAAGACGCGAATGCACATATATATATCCATGATAGATCTCGCCCCTTCAGTGGACTCGAGCCACCAGATCTGGTCGTATATGATGTGCTTGATGCGTAAAGTCGGTGTCCCTCAAATCTTCTTTGGCCTCACTTTAGTATCCTCGGGGCCGTATGAGGTGTTCGTAATTGACGGCATACGACACCTCCGTCAAATCACATATGTGCCTGAGACACAACTTGGAGATTGGGATTCAAGGGATATCAATCAGCGCTTGTGGATGTCTTCCCAAGGGCACCACCGTACGTGACGAGAGCGACTTTTATCTGATTGGTCTAACATCCTCATCTTCAGAGTTGGGATATCTTGCAAAGCGTTTCTACCGTCGGGAGTATAAATGTTTGCAGTCGCCTCTGCCTGCTCCCTTCTCCAGTAAGTTTCGCAGAGTTGCAAGGACAAACCTTCTTAAGAAGGAAAATTTGGTCTGAAGAAATGTTATGAAGCGTGTACATGAAAAGCTATGTCTTCGTGCAACAAACGCCAGACATAAGAATTTAATACTAAAATTCCTCGAACAAGCTCTGTTGCCTCCAGCGTAAGGCAAGTAATATATTCGCAGTACCAGATCGTGCAGGGCTGTTCGTCATCTACTCTTATGCTGTAAAAATGTTCAATTATTGGCCGAACACCTATACTATTATTGAGACTTGGAAGGGGTCGAAAAACTGGCGAACAAAATTGACGTGGGTTGCGTACGGAAAGAAGAAATGAACAACAGCTTTGCTTAAACAATGTGACAGACACCTACATGCTACAGCAGCGAATAGAAGCTGTCTGTCGATAAGTGCCAGCGGCGCCTGTTGAATCTTGATTTATGAAGTCATATCGGCGAGTACGCCTTTTGTGGAACTATATGTTCGCGAGTGAGCTCTAAATACCTTCGCAGAACGGATGTCCGAGATGCCTCAAACCGCTTATGAAACTTCCTGCGTAAAAGTAGATCCCGACTTCGGGCTTGTACTTATATTTTTATTTGTATGGTTTCATGTCGTTACCTGATCCACCAATTTAACAATCTCTTCCGCACATCCCCAACTTGCCTGCCATCCTGCTCCCGAGTGCCCGATATTATGGAATACAGGGATAGATACAGTATCAATCTCTAAATCTTTCCCTCTCTCTAATCGAAGTCCGCTTTTCCGCGCAGGTCGGAAGCCAACGACCTCCCTGATGACAATAGAGTCAAGGTCTTCGGGTACAGGCGCGCGGCCCTCTACGCGCAGATGAGGCGGCACAAGCTCCGGATATATCTCCAGGGCCCGTTTTTTGATATCCAAGGAGGTTTCTGGGACGGCGTCGTAATTCCTAGGAAGATGAATCAGATACTCTTCCGTAGCAGGAGCAAGCTGCATACCAATCATCTGCCTCTCTCGTCCCACCAATGATGACCTGCCCACTGCGCCGGGGGATAATATAGGTTCGATCACCGCCTTCTCCGCCCGCGAGATCACCCATCTGCTTAGTACGGCCCTCCTTGATCCAGGGAGCGTCAAGAATAACGACTTGCCCGCGAATGGGGTACATCTCATCATCCAAAACGTCTCCCAGCTTAAGCGATCCGAGGCCTGTGCAATTGATGATGGCGAGAGGCGTCTGTGGCTTTGTGAATACCAACGCGTCACGAAGAGAAGCAAGCGTGGCACGATGGACAGAGCCTCCGAGATTGTAAAAGATCTTGACAAGTTTAGCCAGGTACGGAGAGGTGTCCATCGTGAGGGACGTGAAAGAAATGCTATGTTTAGCAAATGGCTTCAATTCGTCTTGAGGATAGACGCGGAACTTTTGTTATATATTAGTAGCGAAATATCCCATGGGAAAATCACCCACATCCGGCATCGATTCGTAAAACTTAATATGCTTTATGCCTTCCGACCCATAGAATTCAACCTGCTGAAGTTTCATCAAAGCGCTTGCATCGCCCTCCTCGGCCTCTTCTTCCCACATAACATCGAATGTTCGCTTATCCAGCGCTTGTTGACGAAGATCGTCATCTGCAGCAAACGAGAGATGATGAGCACCTGCCGCAGTGGATGCATAGATGGCGGTTAAAGAATCCCCAGGTTGATGAGCTCCAACGGCAACGACTTGATATCCAGCCTGTAAGAGGCGTATAGCAGATGTCAATCCGATGACGCCAAATCCAAGAACAAGGATAGGTCGACTCGGTTTCGATGTAGATGACATTGTCGCTGAGAGAAAGGTCTTCGTTGGTGCACCGGAACTGAAATTATACGCCAGTCTACGCCCCGCACAATACTGGCAGCTTTGCCCCTTGGCCGAGGCGAATGTCATGCTCGTGACAGATGTGACACCGTGACACTGGGATATTGGGATGGCTATCTCAGTCAGTTATCTATGGCTCCTGCATCTATCCTCGTCATAAATCCCAATTCTTCGCAGTCGATTACCGATGGCCTGGCAGAGACCCTAGTGGCACCCCCAGAAGCAAAACTGACGTTCTACACGGCCCCGAGCCATGCGCCTCCATCTATCAACGATATCGTAACCGCCAATTTGACGGCGACGGCATGTTTCCAGGATATCCTCGAGAAAAAGCTCCTGGAAAAGCACGACGGATTTTTGGTATGCTGCTGTGAGTGATAATAGCCCTTAAAACTGCGCATATACTCACACCTATATCAGTTTCTGACCATCCGTTAGTTCATATGCTACGCGAAGTGACGACGAAGCCGACAATCGGTATATTCGAGGCGGCCATCACGCAAGCATTGCTCGCCGGGAAGCGGTTCGGCGTCGTGACCACTGGAACGGGATACAAGTTCAACTTGTACAACGGTGTACGCGCATTTATGGGAGCTAATTCCGAACGATTTGCTGGCCTTGTCACGACTGGTCTTGGCGTTGTTGAGCTCAGAGAAGGCGACCGAGAAAAGATTGAGAAGAACATGAAGGAAGCGAGTGGAGAGATGGCATCACAGGGTGCAGATGTGATTCTCCTAGGATGTGCTGGTGAGTGACTGGTTTTCACTTTCTGAAAGTAATTCTTACTGTTTACCCTGCAGGAATGGCAGGGATGGAATCGCTGGTCAAGCAGGGAGCAGCAGAGGCAAATCCAGGGCTGCCACCTGTCCGAGTGCTCGACGGCGCAAAAGCCGGTGTAGAAATGCTTTCCGCCTTGATCAGGTTATCCGCGTGACAATTTTGATATTGTGACCCATAACACGTGTATGTGACAATCGTGCCAGAATTAGGACGCGTCGCGCGCCCCGGCAAATTTTTCGTGGCACCACCTTGCAAATGCGTGGGTTATTACATGCCCAAGTCTCCAATGCCCTGTTTCAGCCGCAGCATCTTATGGATAACTCAGCATCTGTCACATCTCCAGTTCATCAATGGCATTTCGGCAGTTAGATGATGAATGATGATGGATCAGATCCACAAAAGGGCCACCTCGTCTGGCGCGCGGCTGGCAGGCACGCGTTTTCCCAGTATGATCGGATATAATCGGTGAGCCTAGCGATTATAGTAAGCTGAAGGCTGTGAGTTGGGCTCTTCTATTGATCCACATTTATCCCCTACATATATACTAGGACGGCGGACCAGCGGTAGTAGCCACTCGCTCCTCTCTTCTGTGTAGGAGCTCATCATGTCAGACGTCGTAGAACTGTCAGTCTTTCGCCTTACCCTTAGCTGTCAAAGTAAACTCACTCTAGCGCTAGAACTGGACCCATGGTGCGCCTTTCTGCAGCGCTGATACTAGTTGCTTTGTCATTCATGGCATCCATCCGCAGCTTCTGGGGCACTTCTTCAACTGGGGCCTCTGTGGCGCTCTATCTGTGCAAGTGTGTTGGTACCCTCCGTCCACTCTACAAAACCACGTACCTTGACTACTGCATCTCATAGATGTCTATTACTTCGCCTTCCCCAAGGACAGACGATGGACAAAATGTTTTGTCCTTTTCATATACTCCATCGAGCTCCTTCAAACATTTCTTACTACCCGTGATGCATTCCGGACTTTTGCTTCTCATTGGGGGGATAAAGCGGATCTTGATAACTTGGGTCTGCTCTGGCTGAGCGTACCCGTCATGGGCTCTATCAGTTGAGTCCACGATTGCATCTCCCGCTGACTGATACTTACCCGACGGTTGTCAGTCAGCTGTACCGCTCATTTCTTCTTCGCTTGGCGCGTGTATGCGATGAGCGGTAAAGCCTGGATCACCGGTATCATCTTGACGGTAAGGGCGATGTGTTTTATGTCTTGATTTCGATCATTGATGTGCCCTTTTAAAAAGTTAACCTTGGTCCAAGGTGGTGCGGGCATATGGACAGCAGCACTTGGTCATGAATACGGGCTGTTCTCCGATGTGCAGAAACGTATAACGAAAGCGATCCTTGTAGGTTTTTATTCTTCTCCACAAAAACAAGTGCTTATTACTTGCAGGTCATGTTAGGAGCAAGCACTCTCTGCGACGTATTCATCGCAGGAAGCATGCTCTACTACTTGAAAAAATCCACATCGGGGTATAACCCATACAGCGCTCCTCTCTACAAGTTCGTGCGGATGGTGGTCCAGTCCGGCGCCCTTTGCGCAACGATTTCTGTCGTATATATCGTGATCTTCTGCGTATATAGAGACAACAACTTTCATATGGCTCCAGCCCTAGCTCTTTCGAAGCTGTATTCTAACTGTCTTTTGGCTGTAAGTCAATATCAACGTTCATCTTCAGGAAAACTGAGGCTTCCACAGATCTTGAACTCCCGCACACCCTATAACGCTGGGAACTGCGAGGTCGGATACCCCTCGACCAATCTTGTGCTATCCTCATGGCATGTCAACACGTCAATCGCTTCAAGTTCTCGTCCGATAAGTCGAGCCCGATTTGATCCCACAAGAATTACCAACAGGATAAAAGACGACTCAGAAACGATTGCAACTGTGGTCAGTGAGACTTTGGCCTATAGAACGTCTGTGTTGTGCTAAATGCCGGTGTATAGCCCTCAAAGGATAGCTTGGGAGCGGTTGTCATCAAGAAACCCGAATCATCATACGGATCGCGCTTCTCATAGAAGGCTTAGAAGGAAAAGTAGTCCGCAAGTGCAATTAAGGGACAATTGTAGCAAATATAATATGTACTCGAATAGATTTTTTTTTTGGTTACCACGCTCAATTCGGAGACTTCCGAAAGGCTCACTGTGGCTGTGCAACTGATCCCCTTTTTTCTCCTGCTATCATGCCAAAAGTTCGCAACGCGTCTGAAACGCCTACAACACGCGAACGCACCGTATCTCTACGCGACAACAAACTTGTCGTAGTCACTGATGGCAAACGGCGCGTCTTACTCACTCGGGCGGCCTTAAAACGTTCCTACGATGTGGGTCATTTTCTTAATATGGCATGTAACTTTCTCAGCCACCTAACAGGAAGCCCTGGAGATAATATCCACTCACTTTTCCGCTATACCGAAAAATCGTGTGGTGATACAGACAGACAGGCTTGAGGGGTTCGAAGGAGAATTTGTCGATATCCCTAAGGAATCATGGGCCGAGGTGTGGCCGTTGTTGCTGTCTTTGAAGGTTACCTTGGGTGAAAATAATGCTGCTCAGATGGCTGCTCCTGGTATGGTTCTGATGACTGAGTACTGCTTCTTGAGACTGACTGTGTAGATAGTTCCGGATTCAAAAAGTATGCCCCTTCGCGTTGTTACTCCACCACCGTTCTCTTCTCCTGTCCGTGAAGCTGAAAAGTTTTGCGGAAAGGTAGTCTCCGACGTCTTCCCGTATGATATATCGTTCACTGCCCATTATTCAACGAAAATTGAAAAGATGATACAAGCTATCGCCCCGAAATTCGGCAAATGTCCCACAGTACTCAAGTTTATCTATGGCGATTACCGGATTGACCGGAATAGCACCTTTGGCGACATTGGTTTCCAAGATGGTGACACAATCTTCTGCTTTCCAGAGCAGACCGGGGGGAAGCCTGTCATTTACCTCTTCTCACCTATCGAGCGAGAGGTTTCTGTTCAGCTATCTCTGGTAAATGAGTGGCGTTTTTCCGCTGTCTATCCTGTGGTCCCCATAAAACGTTCAGCGCTACTAGGAGGGGAGACTCTTACCTGGCTTGCCATCACGCACAACGATCAGACATTGACAGAGACCACCACAGGTCTCCGAGCATCGTATTTGTACTGGGAAGCAGTGTGCGTATCCGCAGTTATGCAATCGAATACGTCACTTACGAAGGCTCCCATTAGAACTGACCTTGTTGAACGGCCTCCCTCTCCCCTACCAGAGACTTCCGAGTTTTCTCTTGCAAGGAGCTTCAGTCCAATATGGTGTGACCTCAATGACGATGACTCGGTCGTCCTACCCGTTTCTACTATCACGCCCTACTTGGACAAAGCCCTCGCTTCATTAGGTCTTCACGTCGAAGCGCGAACCTCCTTCATCACGTACGTCTTTGGGCTTCCCACATCATTGGGGGAATGTTAACCTCTTCTTCCAGGTATTGGCTTCCCTCTATCCTGAAGCACACTTATATTGCCCTACGTTTTGTTCCCCAAAACGAATACGAAACCGCAGCCGTTCTCCATATAGAACCATCACCAGATGTTGTGACACGCATCTTTATGTTGTTCAAAGGCATTTCCGAGGATCGGTTAGGTGAGTGGTCTGGGGCCATCTCTCGATCTCAAGACAAAGTGGAGTGGTGGAGAGACGTTGTGGGACTCGTTTCCGAGGAACGTCAAAGTGATGAGAAGCTGTTCAGGGTGTTGGAATGGGGTGGAATGGAGGTGAAGAGACTGTAAACGAGATTTATTAGTATTTTGCTGCATCTGCACATGTAAGACCATCCTTCCCCTTATACAGGCGACAGTACACAATTCTTTGGTTTCTGTTTTCAAATAGGATAAATCATAGTAGATATCACTACGCCTACATAGCTCCTCTTGCGTTAAACGCCCTTACCATCACGATGAAATAAACCCATAATCCGGCGACGGCCCTACAGTTGGCATCCCTTCAAACCCGCTCCAATCCTTATCAGTCCCAAAGGCGTTGAGATCGATGTTCCAGTTCCTCACATCTGATGCGATCATAGCCTCCACGTTCCCATTACTATGCCCTCCCATAGCCTGAGGGAATATCTCCTCGTGTTGATTGAACAGTGTACCTTTAAGCGCAAGAACGACGTTCCCGAACTCTTCACCCAGGTTATGTAGACAGGCAGCAACGTTCTCGGCCCGTGTCAGGGCAGCGTTGGCAAGGTCCCAATGGTGAAAGTCTCGCGCCTTTTGAAGGGCGCACCGTAAGCGGCAAAGAAGAAATATTGGGTTCGTGCGGGAGTCGACCTGAAGACGATGTTGTTGGGCTGAAGGGGATGTGGCAGATGAGTCGAGAGAGGCAGTGGTAGCAAGACTGAGCCGAATTAGGGACGATGTTACCGACGAAAGAATATGGCCGACATCTACGCGTGTAATTTTAACTCCTGCACATTGCAAGGCTTGCAGATGACTTACAGACAAGCCAAAACCCATCGAATGCTCTGCCATCTAGTGCGGTAATATACTCCACAGCCTGAGCATACCTTTCCAATGTCTCTGGATCCGGTGTGAATCTGTAGCCCTTTCAGGTCTGGTTGACTATGGCATTCAAAAAAAAGCTGCTCACGGACTGCCAAGCCCAATGCTAAGTTCAATTGCTATACGCCTTGCCATGCATCGAAAGCCAAGGAGACAGGTCATTAGCGATGCTGTACCGATATGACATGAACACCGAGTATTATTGTGGAATTCGAAGATGCAACTCACGGAATCCCGGGGCATCCGCAGCACCCTCTTTTTGCGCGTCACGCGCTTCTTCCAATAACGATTCTACCTCTTTCT
The DNA here is from genome assembly GCA_022818035.1 of Armillaria solidipes. Classification (NCBI taxonomy): domain Eukaryota; kingdom Fungi; phylum Basidiomycota; class Agaricomycetes; order Agaricales; family Physalacriaceae; genus Armillaria; species Armillaria solidipes. The sequence goes on along the minus strand of JAIWYQ010000007.1, from coordinate 2,885,522 downwards.
CAATGTCGACGACACGTCCTAGCCGTTCATCCTTCGGCGCCATAAGAGTACAGACTTGCGTTTGCAGTCGCGAAACAAGAATTGTTAGCCGACATAGATGAAGGAAAGAGTTTGCAGAATGGACATGCGGAGGAACAGAGGGAACGGAACGAATGGGAGTAAATGGCGGGCTATGCTGGTGCTGCGAACGAGGGGAAGAGACATTCGAGAGATGTCCAGGGGAGCCGCCTAGCACCGGATGTGAAGGTTTCAGTTGTTGGGTGGCAGAAAGAATAGTGGCGATGGACGGCAATGGGACAGTATGGTTGTTCGTCTGGACATGAGAGGGACGAGAATTGAGGAATGATGCCCTAAAACGCATGAGAAGATCTGTACGGTCGATATGTGATAGTACATACCAGGAATCATGAACTCGTAATGCCCACCACAGTACACGTCGAAAATCCTTCTCCCAGGACGGTATACCCCAATTAGTTGGGTCTATATGAAGCCCCAAAAGCTGCGCTTGTGCAAGAGCCTTGTATAGTGTTTTAGTATAACACGACAAGCTGAGAAGGCCCGTCCGCTCACCCGAGCCAAAATCAGATAGTCATCCTCCGCACTCTTCAAGGGACGCGCCGATATGTCCAGGAGAGCGTCGGAGATACTGGATAAACTGCTCCTTGGAAGTCCTAAAGCCCGATGTTACCTTAGAGATTTCAAATCCGAAAAAGCCGACGTACCGGTTGCCTCCTGTCCCTCGGTCAGCACCCTCACTGTTTTGACCGATGGCCTATACATCCCCCTGGGTGCATGGTTAAGCGCAGCCGTGTAGATTTTAGCGAGAATAGGCAAAGGGTATGGGTAATCAGGTGAGTATGGCGAGGAAGACGACTGGGCGCTGGCTAGAATATGTTTGGGTGGGGGTAGAATTGGAAACGCGGCATTACTAGCTGACAGATACAGGTCGAGAAGGGCCGTCTGGCTAGGCGGAGGATGCAGAAGAGACAGGGCAGACTTGACATTGTCGAGGTAGGAGTCTGGAGGGCGTAGTCGTTGCTCTGTTATAGCATATAGCCATCATTAGAAGAGAAAGCGAAGGAGAACGACGCACTATCTGACTTTCTGCTGAATATAGCATATTGGGGATTCCTTCCATCGAGTGAAATCTGTCGTGTCTGTTCAATCCTCTCGCCTAGTCCAAGATCAGCTCAATCGCCAGGGAGACAAAACGACGCTTACCACCAGCTTTGCGCGCCCCGACGGGTAAAAGATCGTCCGTCAACACTGCTGTGATAATATGGTACCCGCGAGTTTCTTCCAGCGCGACTGCATCTGAGTCATTGATCTGTTGCGTGCTCGGTCCAGGATCGACATTGACATGGCTTGTAGCATTTGTACGCGAACGTTTCGATGGAGCCGGATTGACGGTGTCAATGGTGAGTTCCTGAGGCGACAGTGACCGTTTGCTGGGCTTTTTCCGTTCTCGAGGTAGCTCGTCGAAGGTGCATTTCTTGCGGGTGTGCCTAGTTTGACCCCATCAGCGAACAGAACGCCACAGCCTATTTATCGGCTACTCACTGGCACTCGACACACGGCGTTCCCACCTCTGTTATCGCACATCTCGTCTTTGCTCGCCGCTAACATTGTATGAATTCTATCGGTCATCAAATACTTTCTGCACAGCTGATAACTCACGCAGCCATCGCATGGTCGATTTTTCCTGGATCTGAATGGTCTTGCAAGGGTTACCGGTGGCGGATCATCGTCGTTCGAGTTCTGGTTCGTCTCTTTGGGAGGAATATTTGTAGTGCCTGACTCAGAGGCCGCGGTCATAGTGAAGGGCAGAAGATGTCGATCGGAAAATCCTTTACCTTATCAGCCACCACGTGCGTTCATCTCGGCCCGGCATAGGTGTTTCTAATACGCAAAACTCAACTGGCTGCATGCATACTCTGTACAAGACACGTACATATGTAGTAGTATCTTCACTATATGCAGCAGACTTACTCAGGTCGCCACTCTGATAACCACTGATTTCGAGGGCCGCTGTAGCGAAAATCAGGGATGGGAAAATTGATATATAGCATAGAAACTTACGGGAGCGTACTTGATCCCCGCTGAAGGAACTTGCCTGACCCTGGTGGCGCCAGTACTTCGTTACTCTCGCCGTCATAGACAATCTTTCCTCGCAGAATCGTGTATCGAGGCCAGTCCTCTAAGACCACGCCCTCGTAAGGTGTATAGTCACAGGCGTGGTGCAACTGTTGTTGGTGAGAATATTGAACGGGGAAAGGGAGGACAGGTACGACAAACCTTCGAGTTCTCGATCTTATAAGGCGTGCGGCTTTTATCTGAGCGCCAGATGATAAGATCGGCATCACTACCGGGCTGTATGGTCCCCTCTGTCAAGAAGCACAAGGTTAATACAACGGCGATATGGGGCTGCTAAGAAAAGCATACTTTGAGGGTACATCCCATCTAGACACACGTTTAGCATGATAAGACTTCAATAAGAGCGGATAACATACACAATTTGGCTGCGTTGGTTGAATTTAATTCTACAAATTTCTGAGGGGTAATGCGACCCTTTAGTACGCCTTCACTCCACAGCAAAGGTGTTCGAGTTTCGACGCCAGGAAGCCCGTTTGGTATCGTCTTAAAGTTTCCACGGGGGTTGTTCGTGGGATTCTCAATGAGACCGAGCTGCGTGTTCGCAAGAAAAGAAATGAGCGATAAAGGAGCGAGCGATAAGGAATCACACACTTGTTTACCACGCTCATCATTATAGCACGTAGGCGCATGATCCGAAGAGATCACCGTAAATGTGCTATTCGCGAGACCCTCCCAGATTCTCTCCTTATCCATAGGGTCATCCCTGAGCGGCGGTGAACAAACACATTTTGCACCTTCAAATCCGTCCTTCCGCATTTGCGAGCCATCGAGTAGCGCATAATGAGGACACGTCTCTGCATAGATAGGGAGAAGTCGTGTCTGAGCTTTTCGGATGATATTAATGGCCTCTGGAGCAGAGACATGGACGATAAGCATGGGTGTGTCCATAAGCTCTGCAAGTGCCAAGGCACGATTCGTGGCCTCAGACTCAACGATAGGAGGCCTCGAGGTGCCATGATGCCATGGCTCAGTCATCCCTCGCGCTTGCAGACTCTTCGTCATCCAGTCGATACTGTAGGAGGGTTAGTCAGACACTTTAAGAGGCGACATAGAAAACGTACACATCCGCGTTCTCACAATGGACCATCGTAGTTACCTTGTACTTTCGCGCCGCGAATAATACATTGAGGATTTCGCCATCGTTGAGCTTCAAGTCGGCATACGTCATATATATCTGAACACGCATTTCGGTAAAATTCCAAGCTAACGTCAATAGAGTCTAATGCACCTTCATTGATGTGATCCCTTCTTTAACAAGCTTTGGGAGTTCGGTGTGCATTTGGTGCTCATTCGGGTCTGTGACGATGAGATGGAAGCCGTAATCACAGACAGCAAAGTCATCAGACTTATTGTGATAGTCAGTGACGGCGTTCGCAAGCGAAGTTCCCCGACCCTGGACAGCAAAGGCCAGAATCGTGGTCGTCCCGCCTTGTGAGAAAAAAATGAGCAACGTTTCCTAAGCACCTGGAGATATGATGACTTACCAGCCAAAGCACTCCTAGTCGCGCTCATCCAATCATCCGCGGAGCGAGCCCCAAGGCCTTTCGCGGCAGACTGAGCAACATGGACGTGACTATCAACACCTCCAGGAGTGATATACCCTCCCTCGGCATCTATTTCCTGGCACCCTTCCAGTGAGGGCAACCCGGCTGCGAGGAACCTAATTTTCCCATCCTTGATACCGATATCGCAAGCCACTTGGTCAGAGGCGGTGACCACAATACCGTTACGAATAATCAAGTCAAGGTCGAAGGACATGGTGGGATGCGCAGACGCAATTTTGCAGAGACCGATGGTGTGAATGCATTGTTATGAATAGTTTTACGTTCCGAGGATCCAACTTGCAAGTCGCTGCCTCGGCCAATCCACGTGATGGCGTAAGAATAGGAGCAGGAATCGCCGCCGGCCAAAGCGCTCTGTTCTTGCCATCCAGCCCTTTGCGCTGCAGCCGTCCGAGTGGAAAGAGGAAGATCACGGAATGCGGTTTCCTCGCTTCAATTTATACTCCTTGGCCGAATCGATGCAGCGTTGAATCGAAAATGGCGTGACCTTGCGCCAGTCACGACATTTTCGACATTTTTTTCGGAAACTAAGAAAGAGTCTCGCGTATCATACGTATGGAGCGGTGGATGTTCTGGCTAGCCTGGAGGCTGGCCAAGTTGCATATGTCGATAAGGACGACGGAACTCGGGATCAAGGAGGTCAGATACGGTTCGGAGAGATTGCTTCGTGCCGGCCGAGTTGTATCCCCTCTCAGCAGCGCAGCGCACTCACTAGAAGCCAATATTGGTGAGCTTGCTATTCAACTCGGCCGGCGAAAAGGGACTGGCGAGATAATAGCGAGAGTGCAGGAATGAGGTGCAATTTGCAATGATTGCACTGTGACGCATACAGTGAGCCACTGCTATTTGCTGCCGGGCTGCATACACACAAACTATTGGATCCTTCGGACGGCAAGAAGGCCATTCTCCAGTGGGCGTATTGTTTTCCAACGACGAACCACCGGGTGTAGCTTCCATCACGCTGGCGCCGTTCCTGACTTGTCACTTTCATCTTGTTGTTCGACGACAAGTTATCCATCAACCGCCATTCGACCTAGAGTCTTGGAGGTTACGAACAGCGGGTTTTTACAGGATTTGCCCGACGTCCATACTTCTGCTTCTGCATCCTCAAGTACGCCGAATCCATCATCGTTAGGAAACTTGCTATCTATCAAGAAATCAGTACCATAGAACTGGGAAGGTGTCCAAGGAGGACTGAATACGTATGACTTGTAAGGTTTTATTGGTCTATGCGTGGTTCTCATTATAACTCGATATCTAGATGGACGCTGCGAGATGCCAATACTATGACATGAGCCAATAAAGCTGTCATGAGTTGCCCAGTCACCTCCGTGATACTGTGTGTTGGCTCTGGTAGTTGTCGTGGTACATGTGTAACATACTAGGGCTAATAGTCGTTGAAACAATGAACTCGTCTACGACCTAATCTCCCCCAGTCGCGATCCTAACCGATCTCTTGGGGTACCTAGCCACACTTGATTGAACTCAATCCCATTACTTGGGTTGTCCCATACCGACATTGTCTCAATATCGATATTTGCTTCTACGGCTCGACAGTCCATTCTCTCAGCATTGACCTGCGTTGCCACAACAACCTTTGCCTATTCCACTGTCCAAGTAATGATTCATGAAGACACTATGACGCAAACAAAGACGGGCCGACTCGGAGACGTTGCGTGACACCTCGTCTTTCACAGTTTACCCTGTCTGGAAAAGATCGAGGTTCATCAAGCTCTTCGTGAGGTACGTGCAATATTTTCTTCCAACGCATTTCTTATAGATGCTCCGTTTCCGGGATAAATTTTCTCCCTTCATGCACAACCATGCTGCGGGATTTCTGTATAACTAGCAAAATCGAGACCCTTCCCAATTATTTCCCCAGGATTCAGGATTCGTCTGCGTCATACCTGTCATCGAAATCTTCCTACCTGTTTCTTTCAACTTACTCTCCCCTTGGGGTTCACGACATGGCAGATCAAGTTCAGGTCGGCATCTGCACTGAGATCTCACTAGGACGGTTGCTTTCCTTCTTGTCCCGAATTCCTAATTCAACAGAACATATCTCTGAAAGCTCGTGGTTCGTATAGTCATTTTCCTACAATAGGGCATTTTCTGTCGATATCTACGACAGCTCATCAAATCGCCGAAACACATTCAGTATACCTCCAGTCGCCTCCTGTACTCAAAACGTAAGAATCCTCTCGACTTGACACCGATGATGATATCAAATGTAACCACACTGTTATAACGAGAGGCCCGTTGGTATGTGTTATTCTCATAACCCCCATTGGCCTTGTTTTCTTCCATGGCGGTCCAAGCAGATATTCCGTCATATCTCACCGACGACGACAAAACGAACGTATTTCAGTATCTTGACGTACAATTGAATTCAGAGATCCTCTACGCGCTATTGCATGGTGGGCAACAACATTCAGTGTCTTTACATGTAGTGTTGACTGATGACAGGAATATACACTGGCATTCTTGCTGTTACGTTATGGAATATATGTGAGGCAGAAGCTCTCCGCTACGACATTCAAGCTGAAGCGAATGGCAGTCATCAACAAAATTTTCCGGATCCGACGAGTCGTGGTCATTGTTATCATCCTCCTCCATGCTTTGATTACTATCAATTTTGCTGCGACTTGGCCACTTACATCCTCCGCATTCGTCAGAAACGGGAAAAGCTTTTGGACCGTTTATTTGAGATTGGATAGTGTAACCCAAGTTGTCTCTTGGTTGATGGGCATTACAGCTTCCATGAGTACCATTCTCGCAGACATATATATGGTGTGTGTGAAACTGCTGGGGATATCCTCTTCGACTCACCGTCACTTTGACTAGATTTGGTGCTGCTGGATGATTTGGGGCCGGCGCTCGCTCGTTATTCTGCTCCCAATACTTTCCCTAATTTCCGCAACAGGTGAAGTTTCCGCTCTTATCTACTGTGACACATTTCGTGGCGGCGGTGTTCCTGATTGGGACCGCAAATCGGTTTTTCTTAACTCTAAACTCTATTCAGTTCACATGTCTAACATCCGGCGTAGTGTCTAAAATCATTGAAGTATATCACGATTGCTTCAGTGCACCCTCCGAAGTATTACGTACGCTCTATATATTCTTTCAACTGACGACGACATTATATTGCACCTTGCTCATCATTTACCGCATTTTTACCATCGCCGGGGTCAGACTCTGTGGAGCAGAGGGTCGACTGAGAGTTTATCACCATTTCATTGAAGTGCTTGTGGAATCCTCAGCTCTCTACTCAATATCTCTGGTCATATTTTTGGCTTTCACCATTCATGAGGGTTTTGGAATGTATTACTCTGATGTCATGGCTGGCATCGCGAAGGCATGTTCACTAAACTTCACTTTGCTAGACTTCCTTGTCATTTATCAAGCACCTTGTGTAGGGAGTTGCACCCACACTATTTGTTGGTCGGGCAGCAGCAGGACATACGCTCCCCAAAGACGACCGCGATGAAAGTTCCGTGTCGTCAATTCATTTCCAGGCACCTTCGGAACTTGACACGACAAGCCTCCAAGAATCCACCATGGAGAGCGCAGTCCTTGAAATTGACATTGAAGCTCAACAGCAGCAGTCGGATGAGCTCGTGGTCACAGTCGTTGAAAGGACGTAATAGTGCTCAAGACGAACGGCTGAGAGTCGAGTTGAGACTGTGGACTAAATTTGGGCCGCTGGTTGGCCGTCATATTCTAGGGTGTGTAGATGCGTCAAAGTGTAGCCATGAATGTGTAGTTTTATTGTTGCTGTAGGCCCCGTAGTCATAAGTGCGGGCTGGGGGTGTAGTAAAAACACTGTAATTAGCAATGCCAACGTTTTTCATGGCGGCATTTGCGAGGGTCATGGACAAAAACATGAGAATGCGAACGATAGAGAATAATACCATCCCTAACAAGGTGTCGCATACTGTCCCCGCTAGCAAACATCAAGAGGTACGGTGTCTACGTACTCGGCTGCATCCGCTGTAGAGCATCTAACGAACAGAGCTCGTGAATGCCCATGGCCTCCTCTATGGAGATACCACTGTTCCAACGAGCAAGCTCCTCCGAAACCGTGGACCTCGACAGCGACAGAAAACTGAAGCAGCACAACACGGTGTCATGGCTCATTCAGATTGAGCCGGTTTGTCCTGCGGGGAATCACACCCAAAATGAGGTCTTGGTGCTCCAGAATTCGGAAAGCCATGTATGGAGTAATGAGATGGAAGATAGTGTTGCCTCCACTACGCAGATTGACGCCTCTGACAGTCTGACCTCAGAGCAGTGTTGACGCACAGAGAAGGGATTGACAATGGCGCGGTTGGCGAAGCACACGATGCAGCGTTGGGACAAATGTCGTCAGAAACGAGAGGGTGATGGCTCAAGCACTCAAGGTTGGCCTGTGCGGCTCTTTTGCTGGGCATAGGCCGAGGCTTGGCAAAAATCGGCGTGGGTCGGCGTGGGACGTGGCTGCGTCGGCAAGCGAGGAGGTAATAGTATGAAGGCACCCGTGGTTGAGAGTGTAATCTGTGTAGCTGCAGGATGGACCGCCAGGGCATGTGTCGGTGCATTTGCAGTGGACTAAGAGATAACTGGAGAGTGTTTACAGAGAGCGTGGACGACAAGCTCGAATTTTTGGAAGTCGTGTCGATGTGTCCGGGGCGCTGAGAATGCGAATGGTTGACATCGTTTCCGAGCTTTCCTTTTTGACGACTCGGTAAGCATGTCGTGGCCTGTAGTTTGTTGCTGGGGCGTGTCTTTCTAATGTTCTGGATGTTTTAAGCACTTGGACGGTGTTAGAGGGTGGCCGATTCTGTTAATTTCTTCCGGATGAAGTAGTTGTTCGTAGGAGCGAATATAGCGCTGTCTGCAAACGAGAACTTGGAAGAGTCGGAGGCAAGCTTCGAATGCTACACGTGCCTTTGACCGCATGCCGAAGATTTGCCGGCTGACAGAAGCTCATCCCAAAGAGGCAGGAAGGGTTGCACCTATCCCATTGCCCGTGACGAAGCTGGAGCTCAACGTCAACGTCCATGCGTATTTCTACCTTTGTTTCTTCAATTTCAATTACACCGTGCATTCTCATCTGGCAATTGTAGCGCTATGAAACTTTCTAGTTAACTATGTCAGCAATCGTCAGGCGACAAAAAACTGTGCGCAAGAGGGCAAACCGATAAGTGAATCATCTTGTAAAGCCACTCGAGGTCCTCAAGTTCACCCTGTCGCCTAGCAGCGTTGTTTATAATGCTCTGAGCATGGAACTAAGACAGAAAGTGCGCGCGTATTAAAGTTTAACTGCTGCAGCTCTGTGTACGCGTGGGGCAACACAATATAGTTTGCATTCGACAGATCTGGAAACAGGGCCGGACATCCATGTCTACGAATGATATAGAGGAACCAGGTTTGATTACAACGGCATGATACTAGATCGATACCGGACGTACGGCAGGTCCAAGGCTTCAGAATCGGCGCGGAAAAGAGCCCATGGAGGGCGAGATATGTAGGTCTTGTAAGTTCATCATCTTCTGGTCCCTGCGGGATTTCGATATCGGTAACGGTGTCATGAGTCGCACTCTCCATGATGTTGTAGGTGGCCATCGCGGCATGTGGTCACCGGAATAATGAATCCATCTGTGAACCTATTCGCTCCATCGCTTGTTGGGCAGGCATCTCCCCTTGATCGTGATCCTGACCAGTCTGTTCGAGGCGCCCGGTATCTTCTGTGTAACTTTACTTGGCAGCTTCTCGCCAACGGCGTCGTGTCATGTCAGCACTGGCCTCTGAATCGATGTTGGTGTCTGCTTCTATGGCTCCGGCAGTCTATTCTCTCAGCATTGGGCCTCCTTGTCATGCGTTTGCCTATTCTAGTCTCCGAGTAACGATTAATGAAGAACTATCGACGCGAACAAAGATGGGTGGGATCCGAGACATCGCGCAACGCCCTGCCTTCAAAGATTTCAGTGCTAGAAAGGCAAAGAGTGTCTGGAAGAGCTCGGGACTCAAGTTCATCATGGGGTATGTACTGTATTCCTTTCCCTCACTTTTCTGATAGATGCACTAGTTCCAGGACCAACTTTCTCCCTCGCATATGGCCTTACTGTGCGATATATTATCTCCGTATAACCTGCAATAGTTGATGCCCTTGCCAAAATATTTCCTGGACTCAAATAATAGGATCTGTCGGTGTAGCGATTGTAGCTGGTGCCGATATTTTCCTACCTTTTCCATGTCAATTTTGCAACAAGATCTGTGAATCAGGACTCACGCCATGATAGAACAAGCTCAGGTTGGCCGGTGCGCTGAGATCTCACCAGGATGGTTATCTTGATTCTCTCCCGGTCACGATTTCCCTAGTTCAACAGACCACATCTCCCTGAGGTACACGCGATTTGTATAGTCACTTTCCCTACGATATAGGGCTTTCTCTGGCAATACCGCACCTCGAGTCGTGCCTCTGTTGCGAGTTGTATTGAAACTGTCAATGTACACGACGACTTATTAAATCGTCGAACTCAGTCGGTACGCTTGGGTCCCCGTTCCAACTTGATACCGATGATCATCTTCGCAGCAGCCAATAAGCGTCCCCAGGACTGTTTATAACAGGAGGGCTGGTATATATTGCCCGCATAAACTACTACCCTGTTGCTCTTGCTCCCCCATGGCGACTCAGGCAGATATTCCGCTAGATCTTACCGGCGATGACAGCGCTTACATATTCCAATTTCTGGACACTCAACTGAACTGTGGAATGCTCTATGCGCTGTTACACGGTAGGCAGCAACGTTCTGTGTCTTGATATGTAAGGGCTGACCGATGACAGGCATATACACAGGTATTCTTGCTGTCACGTTGTGGAATATCTGTGAGCCAGGAATACCTCCACTATGTCATACAAACTGAAGTGAACGGCACAGTCATCAATAAATGTTGGCCGATCCGACGAGCCTTGGTCGTCGTTGTTATTCTCCTCCTCTATGTTCTGATTACCGTCAGTTTTGCTGTGGGTTGGTCAGCTATGCACTCTGCGTTCATCGGAAACGGGCTCAGTTTTCGGACCGTATATCAGAAGCTTATTAGTATGCGAGCATTCTATTGGGAGACGGGTATCACAGCCGCCGTCAGTACCAGTTTCACAGACTTGTATATGGTGAGCGCGACTCCGCTGAGAACTCTCTATATCAGTTCACTGATATATTGACTCCAGATTTGGTGTTGTTGGATGGTTTGGGGACGGCGCTGGCTCATCATTCTGCTTCCGATATTATCCCTGGTTTCCGCGATGGGTAAGATGGATGATCTCGTCTACACTTTTCATATACTTCACCTGTTATGTAGTATCGAAAATCATCGTGATACGTCATGAATACGTCAATGGGTCCGCCGACGTTTTCCCTGTGCTCTATGTATCCTTCATTCTGGCGACGACATTATGGTGCACGTCGCTCATCATTTACCGCATCCTGACTGTTACTAGGGCCAGGCACGGAGCAGAAGGACGATCGAGCGAATTTTACAGCTTCGTTGAAGTGCTGGTGGAATCTTCAGCTCTCTATTCAGTATCTCTAATCCTATTTTTGGCTTTCTCTATTCGTGATGATTTGAGAATGCATTACTTCGATATCGTAGCCGGTATTGTCAAGGTGCGTCAATGACCTTCTACTCCGTTATCATTTACCAAACAATTTGTGGAGGGAGTTGCACCCACGCTCCTTATTGGTCGGGCAGCGGCAGGGCATACGCGTCCAAAAGACGACTGCGAAGAAAGTGCAGTATCGACACTTCGTTTCCAGATGCCTTCGGAACTTTGTACGACGAACTTTCAAGAATCCGCCGTGCAGAGCGCAGTCCTTGAAATGCCAGACATTGAGGCTCAATCGGGGAGGCTAGTGGTATTCCTTGAGAAGACCCAATCGTCCGGATGAGTAAGGCTGACGTTTTGGACTAAATTTGAACTCGTATTCTGTTACAGTAGCTTTTTTGATATTGTGCTTGGTCCTTTATTCTTTCCATCGATTCTTTGGTATCTAAACCTCCGCAATTTCTTCTTCCCTTCGGCTCTTTATGATATGTATGGTACCCCAGTACATCGTTACAACCACCAGCGAGGACATGGAACCTCATCTTGAGCTCATCCGAAGGTAACGCATTGGCCAAGGGGTCTAGGAAAGGGCGAGTGTTCTTGTTACATGAGACTCTGTTTTGATCTCTAAGTTGTCTACGTTCGCATAAATTACCAAAGTGAGGCAAAACAGTAGCACTGCATATACAATGCCAAGTAGAGTTGTCGTGACAACTTGAAAGGAAAGTCGCATGGCGCGGCGGCCTCGGCGGATGTCTCGGTAAGGACCCGTCGGCAAGATAGTAACATGCCGTTTGAATAAGCAATTGCTGAACATTACGGCAAATAAGGCTCGACTGCAAGTTGAGCTTGGGGATGGTACGCAGCGGGTTAGAAACTCGAAGTCTCCTTGCTACGCCTCGGCTAAGCGATGGAGAAATAGGGGCCATTTCCGGCAATATCGCCACCGGCTAGCGGTACACACAAAGTTTCCCTCAAAGAACCATGGAAGAACCGACCCGCAGATATCCTCCTTCCTATCTATACAATGCCTCGACTCCTGCGTGTTGCAGCAGCTCAAGTCGGTAGAATCGACCGCGGGACGCCCAGAGCCCAAGTCATCGCTCGCTTGATTGCCCTTTTGGAAGAAGCGGCGGCGAAATCCGTCAAACTAGTCGTGTTCCCAGAAACCACCTTCACTACGTTCTTCCCTCGATACCTCATTACTGATGGGAAGGAACTTGATTCTTACTTTGAGGTCGAGGATGCCGAAACCGGGATCGCCAACTCGGCTAACGTGAAGCCTTTCTTCGATAAAGCAGCGGAACTGGGGGTTGACGTCGTCATCGGATATGGAGAAAAGACTCCCGAGGGTACATCATACAACACCGCTAGCTATGTCTCTGGCGGTAGGGTTATATCCAAGTACCGCAAGGTTCATCTGCCAGGAAGTTTTGGTCAGTAAACTTTACCGGCCATGATTTGGAGAACTCACTGTGTCTTCCAACTAGATCCCTTCAATGATCACCCCGACACAACCAATCAGCTCGAGAAGAGATACTTCAAGCCGGGGAACCTCGGATTCCAAGCTTTCCGGGCCCCCGCCCTTCGTCATGAAACGAGGAGCCCGATCATTGGGATGCTGATATGCAACGACCGAAGATGGACGGAAGGCTGGCGATGCTATGGCTTGCAAGGCGTGGAGATAATGTGTATCGGATATGTGAGTCCCAAGACGTGCTTATCCGCTCCCGCATCCCCATAACCTCTTCATAGAATACGGTCGCGTGGGCCCCAGAACTCTGGGGTGCTGATCCTAATATGGACCGCAATGATGCTCGGGAAGATGCTCTGGTTCGTCTTCAGTTTCTCCGTTCCGTCCTAGTTCCTCTGACACTAAGAACAGTTCCACCACAAACTCGTCTGTCAAACCAACGCATACATGAACGCTAGTATGTCTTCCTTTGCTTCATTTGAAGATACCATTGTTCATTGCTGCAGCGTTCTGTATCACTGCTGCGAGATGTGGCTTGGACGACGGCAAATTTGAGTTGATAACTGGTAGCATGATTGTGGATCCCGAAGGCTATATTGTCGCCGAAAACAAAACGGATACCGATGAGCTGATTATAGCTGACATAGACTTGGATGCCTGCCAGTGCGTAATACGTCTGTCTCTACTGCTGAGGGTAAGCTTACAGCCCTTGTCATAGACAAGGTAAAAACCGCACATTTGCGTTCGCAAAGCATCGAAGACCCGAGCACTATGGAGCTATTGTCGAAAGAACAGGAGTTGTTGAACCGCCAGAGGTCGTCTGAGTGTTAAAGAATAATAGTGCAAGAGTGCGGCTGCAGTAAACGTAGATGTGTTTATTGAAGCCTGAAAGTTGGATAAACAGTAACGTACCTATTTCCTTCTGTACATCTTCTTCGTGTTGTTATGAATGTATAATTTCTGGAGCTTCGAGGAGTCAAGAATAAAGGGATAGAGGGTCTTGTGGTGAAACTGTTCAAGTTGTGTTCAACGATGGTGTCGGAAGAAGATGACATGAATTTGTCACATGACTCTGTGACTCAACGCGACTGTGACACGACACGGTGATTTAGTATGACGCGCCGTCATTGCGTCAACGACTTGGGCGATGGCGAACGGCCCTTGAGATTTTCCAATTGATGTCAATTTACTACGCGTGGATCGACTGCAGATCTTCTTCGATGATACCTGTGGAGTAAAAATAGGCACCGAAAAACGGCATACCCCAGAAAAACCTAAGGACCAACTAAGGACAAGTGGGGAGTCCCCCGACCTCAATATTCTAGCCCTGAATTACTCAAGGGATCGATGTTTGCGGCTTTAGGTCTTTTTGAGCAGTCTCGGTGTTCGATTCTTAAGGCGCTGAACAGCGAACAAAGAAAACGGAACTGAGAGTCGGTCCGAGACTATCATTATAAATTCATTGAAGCCTCCGAACTTTTGTGATGATACAGTATACATTGACGAAGCATCAGTAAAAATTTCACAATAAGAATGCTCCATTTGTCTCTTGCAAAAGAAGTTTATACTCAGGTTGGAACTTTGGAGGTCGTCAGTTGCAGAAGAAAATTCAACGAGCTAGAAAACATACGTTCACATAGGTGTTCTCCCACCACTGGGTAGTCTTGGCAGTGAATTCGGCGTCCTCGTTCGAGATGATGGTCTTTTTGAGTCCGTTGGCAGCGGCGGCCTCAGCCATGAGCTGGACTTTGCATTGACGGTCGAGGGCGGCGAACAAGTAGACAGCTTCGTCGACAGTGTTTCCAACTGAGGAAATATCAATGAGATACACAGTCGACAGTAGTGGTAGAATGAGCTCAACGAGTCAAGAGTCCGTGATTTTGCAAGATGCAAGTCTTAAACTTGGGACCCAAAGCTTTGGCAATATTTTCGCCCTCCTCCTGGGCGAGAACGATGCCGCCAAAGGTCCCATACACACAGTGGTTATCGTAAAACAAGCACGAGTCCTGAGTCAGTGTTTCGATAGGACGTCCGAATGCAGACCAGGCTTTGGCGCTGACGGAGTGGCAGTGAGCAGCTGCTTTAACGTCGGGGCGAGCTTTGTGGATAGCGCTGTCTGTGGATGCCAGCACATTCAGTAAAGCCAGAGTGGGTACCTTTGGTTCACTTACGAATATAGAATCCAGCCGTATTGATAGGCAGCTGAGCGCCATGCTTAGTAACATAGCCGTCAGGACCGACAAGGCACAGCATTGATTTCTAGGAAGAGCGCAGTGTGAGAAGGTCCCAGTTCGTCTGCAAAGTACTCACGGTCATGGTCGAGAAGTGTTCTGCAAAGGGGTTCATCCTTCTCACATTGTAAGCCATTGGATTAATCAGCGTGGGGGAGGACTAACCAGTAATGGTCAGGAAGGACTGGATCACGGACGGTTATGTGACCAGAAACTCCCTCAGCAAAACCCATCTTTCCCCAGTAACGGAAGGCAGCAGCCATATGCTCCTGAATAGATGTTAATTCCATGATAGACTTGTAAAATTCACTGGTTCTCTTACCTTGATCCATTCGCGTTCTTCATAGGGATTGTCAAACGTTGGGACAGCCTCCAGCTCAATCGTTCCTAACAGCGATTCAGAGACAGAAATGGCGAAGATACACTTGCTGAAGCTTACCTTGTTTATTTCCACGCCAGGTCCGTCGCAAAGGGTTATCTGCGAGGCCCTCTAGTGACTGGTGGAACACGCCGTTGGAAGTGCCGTTGGTAGTACTAGTTGCTGTGGGAGACATGGTTCCTGGACAAGGTGGGAGCCAAGTCTCATCGTTTTAAGACTTGGTGTAATATTTCACGGCCGAATGTGGGGAAAGAAGCCATTTTGGCCGCGGCGAAAGGATTAAAGCCAATGAAATAGGAGCGATAACTAGATCAGATTCAAGATCTCTGTGAAGCGTCGTTCCAAAAGAGGAAATGGATTTTCACAGCGTAAACCCATTTGCCGCGGCGTAAAACACCCGCCCTTGCATCGACAACGATGGACTTGAAGAAAGGACCTACGCGACCAGTTTTCTTCAGCATCTTGCCCTTCTTCCGCCGCCATGCAGTTCAGTCAGTTCCTCGATAAAATTCGCATCCAGGCTGAGGAGGTCGACTTTCACGACGCGGACGACGCGGAGGTCATCAAGTGTCAGCCAGACCTTCTCCCAGTACCTCCTTTACCTGAAGGACCGAGGAAGTGGGGCGCGGTTCATTTGGCAGGATACTGGATTGCTGAGGCATTTGGTGCGTGCTACTGATTTTTGGTAGAGATTTTCCTGACTGGAATTGCAGGTATAAGGTCTTGTGCACAATTACTTTCTTCTCCAAAACCATTCTCATTATCCCTAGTCAGTATCAGGTAGCATCAACGGCGGTCGCCAGCGGTCTATCGCCAGGTTCAACGATTGGCGCGGTCTTTCTTGGGCATATTTTAGTCTGTAAGTGTAACGGTCAGATATCATCGCAACACTTATATATCCTTTTTAGCTGTTGCCTGTGCATGCAATGGATGGGTAGGCGCGACGTATGGTATCAATTTTCCAATGTTCTCGAGGGCCTCGTTTGGTACCAGGTGCGACGATACTCCTTGATATGCAGCTGCTGTTGATGCTTGACCGTAGAGGGACAGCTATCGCAGTCCTGTGTCGCGCAGTCGCAGCCATTGTTTGGTTTGGAACCCAGACATATCAAGGTATGACTTCTCAATATACTCACTCAACGACTGGTTTCTCATTTTTCGCTCAGGTGGCCAATGCGTTGAAGTCATGCTGCGCGCAATCTGGCCTTCATTCAAATCCTTCCCAAATCACCTTCCTGCTTCTGCTCATGTCACGTCTTCTCAGATGTTATGTTTCTTGTGAGCGCCCTTTTCCACCATGTCTGGCAAAGTCTCTTGACCTACGGCGTTCAGTATCTTCTACATAATTCAGCTGCCTCTTTTATGGATCCACATTTCCAAGCTCCGTTATCTTTTCATGGTCAAGGTCATTATCATGCCTATCTTCGGCTTTACATTATGTAAGCTCCTTTCGTTCACTCCGCTCCACTCTTGTTCTGATAATGATAGTCGGCTGGGCCGTCGGCCGCGCTCACGGATTCGGTCCGGTATTCAGCCAAGGAACCAACTCCACAACGTCGCCTGCTGCGGTCCTGTTTTTTTCGGCGATGACCTCGGCCATTGCTGCAAAAGCTACGCTCGCTCTCAATATCTGCGTATGGTCATCGCAATTTTTGTTCTTCCAAATGCTCATATGAGTTCTAGGATTTCACACGATATGCTAAAAGTAGGCGCACCGTTGTATGGACAAACATCTTTTCCCTGTCCATTCCAGTCACACTTTGCGCGTGAGCTTCTCTATAGGCTTTGTCCAGACCTCCGTTCTAATACTAACCTTACAAGTATACTCGGAGTCGTGGTGACATCTGCCGTTCAGGTCATTTATGGTGTCACTACATGGAATCCTCTGCAAGTATGCGAACTTTGGAGCAGCCGTGCTGCGCAGTTTTTCGCCGCTTTCTGTTGGTCTTTAGCTGTCGTTGCGACCAACATCTCCGCAAAGTGAGTTGTGCATTTACTAGAGCGATACCATATCGAGCTCGTTGATTAAAAGTTCCACTGCCGTTGGCAACGACCTCATGATCTTATTCCCCGAGTACATCAACATTCGTCGGGGTCAATACATTTGCGCCATTCTTGGTGTCGCCGCCTGTCCTGTTTGTTCATTTTCTTGCCATCTCTGATAAAACTCGCGGTGACACCGTATTGTACAGTGGATCGTCCAAAACTCGGCCAAATCGTTCACTTCCTTCCTTGGTGGATACAGCATATTCTTAGGTCCCATTGCCGGAATTTTGCTGTCGGATTATGTGAGTCTATAATTCGCGTGATATAATTTGTCTGACTATATTCGTAGTTTATCCTTCGTCATCGGAACTTGGAAATCCCCGCCCTCTACCGTCACGGGCGCGGCCAGTACTGGTAGGATGTCGTCTTTTATTCCAAAGCACGCATTCTTATCGTAAACATAGGTATACTTCCGGGTTCAACTGGCGTGCAGTCGTGGCGTTCACTCTCGCACTCATTCCAAACCTTCCCGGATTTGCCGGCAAGGTCAACTCCCACCTTCATGTTCCTGTCGGTGCCACGTATCTTTTGTAAGCTCGATCCAATTTGTATCAACCGTTGACTAATGACGCGAATAGTTCTGTCGTTTGGCCTTTGGGAGTGGTAGTTGCATCCGTGCTTTACCTCACGTTCAGCTTCTTCTTCCCTCCGCTGATTGAGAAGAAAGATGTCCAAGCCACTTTTACCAGCCACGATGATAGTCTGGCGGATGAGAAGGATGAGAAGGAGAATTCTGCAACTGTTCATATACAAGGGGTTTAGGTTAATTCGATATCATGACATCTTATGTGGTATTTATTTATATTAAGTAGTATAGACTCACGATACCATGCTGATGACTTACATGTTTCTTCTCTCGTCATAAGTAGGATTTCGACGCACGCGGAGGGCACCTCGCTTTCACGGCCAGCAGGACTCGTGTCAATGTCTTTACGCAACGTTAACAAGAATAAGAGATTCGATACGTCTGTCTACTTGTGTTTTTGCTCCGCCATGGCATACAACAGGTCCCTATCTGCAGATTCATCCACCAAGGACCTCAATTTTCCGTGTGGATCTTTCAAAAGCGTTTGGGGTGTATCGAACTCGACCTAGTATCAGCATTTCAGCGATGTTCTTCTCATTAGGTCATTGATAGCACTCACGATATGGCCGGCATCTAAAACCATCTAATTCGGAAATAAGAGTCTACTATCTAATTCTCATGACGCGCTCGATACTCACAATTTTGTCTGCATCCATCACTGTCTGAAGTCGATGTGCCACAGTAATCAAGGTCGTGTCAGGATCAAGTTCATTGCGCAGCGAGGACTGAATAATCGAATCGGTTTTGTAGTCTGTGAAACTGGATTGATACAAATTTGGAACGCCAGGAAATATTCTACCGATAGCGGAAGTTGCTGTACAATTATTATGAGTATTTCCTCTCAGATGATACGTACAACACAAACAGACCTTCGTCAAGGATGAGCAGTTTGCTTCCTCGGACTAGTGCTCGGGCCAACGCCAGAATTTGGCGCTGTCCTACAGAGAGGTTGCCGCCTCCGGTGGCGATGATACTGTCCAGGGTGATACGGCCTTCGTTCATCTCGCCTTGCAATGAGAAGAGACCGGCTGCACGGAGGGCATCATTGAGAGTAGTATCATCGCATCGATCAAAAGGATCTAAATTTTGTCGCAAGGTACCGCTCAAAAGCTCGGGCTAAGTGGACATTTAGCTTGCGTTATCATGAGAGATGTGAACGTACCACTTGTGGAATGATAGTAATTCTTGACCTCAAGGCATCAAGATTAATTGCCGTTGTTGGGATACCGTCGTAGTAGACTGTTCCTTCCGTATAGATGCAGCGAAGTAAGGATAGTGTCAAAGAGCTCTGGAGACAGATGAGCCAGGTTAATATTGACCGAAAAGGACAAAATAACCTTTCCCGACCCAGTACGCCCGACTATACCAATGCGTTCTCCTGACTGGATAGTGAATGAGAGGTCGTGCAAAACTTTCGGGCCATCTGGAGAATATCTTGCAGACAGGTTTTCAACCCGTAGTTCTCCGCTAGTCGGCCAAGACGCTGGAGGCTCCCGAACTTTGGACGGCTTCTCTTCGTGGTCTACATTGAGATATGATTGTATTCGTTCTAGACTGATATGGAAAGGTAAATGCAATGGATCCACCGGTAGGAAAATGATGTACCTGTTGCCTAAACGATAACATTGTGTTTGAGTACGACAACATGACAATAACTGATGGCGTACCTTCAATCTCAAAGCTATTCAAGGATCGAACCCAAAAATTTAATTTGGAGGTAAACCCTATGGCCATGTTCAAGGAGAACCCAACATTGAAAGCGCGAGCGTTCTGGACGTAGACGAGGTATGCCGCAAGGCTAGCTGAAAACAGCGCACCTAAGGCATCCGCCCGGACATCAACCCATCTGTTCAGATTATAATACGCCCGTATTGTCCTGGTGTATCGGTCGATGCGATTGAGGGACTCTTGTATAAATGCGCTCTCTGCGCCGTAGGCCCGGATCGATGCTGGAAAGGCCGTGAGTTCATATAACATAAATTTCAACACGCTCACTCAATCCAGCGATGGCTGCACCGAAGCTGGGATGTCTCATGTCAACCACAGAAATTACTGCCGGAGATACTCAACTCACTGTCCCAGAACGGGCGCCTTCGCATTAGACATCTCTCGTTTGACCGGTAGCTGAGCCTTCATGTAGATTTGACCAAGGTAAGCACCGGCAATACCCATGATGAGGCCTGGTACCAAAAATGCCGGGGTGAAAACAACGATTGCAGAGAATCTGAGAAGCATTGCCATGGACATTGAGGTCAGATGAAATAGTAAAGTGGGAAGCATGCTATCAACTGTGAGCGTTGCGACAATAATCAGAATTCGGTCATAGACTAATGGTGAAACTCACCAGCACGGATGTCCAGGGTACACCTCGCGATGATTCGTGAAGCCGGTGTTATATCGAGCCATCTATAGAATCGTTGGATAACAGACATGTGGAAGATCATGGGAGATAGGCACCTCAACGTCGTACCCAGAATGGAGATCATCAACCTCTTGTGAATCGAACGAGAGGCCCTGATAGTGCCGAACACGTACACCACATAGCTGATGGCGTGAAGTGCGAAGCCCAGTAAAAGCAGAGAACCTATAGCAGAATAAGCCGCGACATGATGAATAAGACTTTCGCGTACTATAAGCACCGAGGTAGCTGGTTAAAGTCAGAAACACGGCAACTACAAGGCGACGGAGTATCACTCACAAGAAAACTGGAACGTCTTCAGATTTGTGGTCATCGTATTGCGATGCCCAGTAGCCTAAATACCACGCCTGCATAATTCCCACGAATTGCTGTATCGAAAATGCACCCAGGAATGCAGCGAAGAATAAGAAGATGTGATGGCCACCAAGAGAAGTCAGATACAGCTTGACTACGGGAGTTCATTAGATCATGTTTACCTCTCAAACCGCAAAAGGCCAAGACTTACAAGAAGACCAACTTATATGCCCTTGGCGTATCTCTTCGGAGAGGATCAATTTCCCGTCAGGTTTCTTTTGCTTCTCACGTCCTGCATCAAGTTCTTCTACTACTTCCTCATCTGCCCGGTGCAGAGCTTCTTTCTCTTGTCGCGCCTCCTCTGCGAGAGTCCGATCCTTTGATAGCAGAGTCTTGAGCGTCCCCTGGCTAACAACACGTCCATTCTTCAAGGAAACGGCGAATTCGGCAATTGGTTCAACCAAGGCGATGTTATGCGTCTACGTCAAAGGTCAAGAAAGGAAGCAAGGAACTGATACGCGAAACTCACTGCCAAGATGACCGTCTTATTGCTTATCAAATTGCCTTGCAAGCATTTTTGTACAATCCACTTTGAAGTGTGCACACTATGAAAGATGGTAAAGGAGGACGCTGGATTACGGGTGGAAACTTACTCCAATGCAGCCAGGACATCGTCCAAAATAAGGATATCAGCCCTGGAATAGACGGCCCGGGCGAGAGTAACCCGTGCTTTTTGCCCGCCACTCAGGGTCAACCCTTTCTCGCCAACCTCTGTCTCATCACCAGCTTCAAACAAGACTAAATCCCGTTCCAGGCCGCATTGATGAACCACGTCCTTATACCGCGATTCATCGTACTCAGCACCGAAAAGAATATTTTCCTGTTTCGAATGGTCAATTAGCAATCATGTTATGCTAGGAGATACTCCGGCTTGCTTTGATGGTTGTGTTCAAGACCCAAGACTCTTGAGCGGCATAGGCAACGCCACCCTTTCGTGGTAGGTTAAACCATGAGGCAGGGTTGGAAGGCAGGAAGTGCATTTCACCTGGTCACGGTCAACCTCATAAGCTCCAGTACGTGACAGCGAACACTCACCGAGCAGAGCCATTAACAACGAGGTTTTCCCTGATCCAGTAGGGCCAATGACAAGATTAATTGAATTCTTCCGGAATACGAGCTCCTCATCGACGCGCAGGAGGAAGGTGCGTTTTGAAGGAGGTCCATCCATCCACGAGAAACGCGCCTGGTGGAAGCCAATATCCTCCCGGTCTTCAACACTGATTGGTTCCATGAACTCCTTCTCAGAGAAGGTATCCAGCAGCTCCGTCTGTATCCAAGTCTAAGTCAGCAGCAAACTCAGCGCACTTTGTCTATGGCACACACATTCTGCATAAAATCAGTCAATCGGTCCAGCGAGACCTTTCCGACAGCACATATGTTAAGAAAACGGAGCGACCGGCTAAGCTGTCCAGCAAACATGTCAAAGATAGTCATGCTTGAGAACACCTTCGAAGCGTCCAGTGTTTCTCCCATCACAACGGTCTATCAAGTATCAGTCGCGTTAAATTTTAGATGATATGGAGGAAGTACGGACGCTAATGGAAGCAGAGTGAGCGTGTTCTCGGAGGGAAACTGAAGGTTGACGCACTAGGTGGCATATGTTACAAGCATGGTCAGAGCTGGGATGGCAGTACTGAAACGTAGTCACAAAAGAGGCAAGGATAACAAAGACAAAATCGCACTTCAGAAGATTCGTCATAAGGTCAAGCAGTTGTTTCTTCTTAATCCACACTAGCTCTTCATCCCTCCTTCCTGCAACCCGTTTGCTGATCTCACCTTCCCAGCCAAATATTTTAATCATTCGAAGGATATTCACGACTATTATGCGAACGCTGAACATCAGCAGAAGCAGCGGGGAAGACTTGGATACAAACATTCCGTAACGACTTGGACTCGGCCATCAGTGTTCTTCAGAGTCGCTTTCTGCACGGTCTGAATACGTTTAGCTAGATATCCAGGCAAAGGTGCCGTGATCACGATGACAGCGAGTCCAGCGAATGAGCTAGAAATGTGTTAACCTTCGCAGTTTCAAGTCAAAAACAATCCCTACCTCCATCCCAATACGACATACAGAAACCAGATACAGAAAACGAGTTCTAATGGCGAGTAGATGATCACCCGAAGTATATGCGAACACTCGACGATATTCGCCATGTCGGAAGTTACCAGATTGTTGATTCTTCCGACAAAATTCTTTACCTCAGATTGTGTGTCGGTAGAAGGGAGCGTTGTAGATGCCGTAGACACATCGGTCGGAGGTTTAGAAACGTTGCCTTTGGACTTTGCTATACTTCTTGGTGCGGCCTCTTCACCCCGGGTAGAGCTCTCGGCTGTATGTACCGTGTCTATTCCTGGATGAGAGTTGTCCTCAGGTGTCGCCTCTCCGGGCGTCACCTCAGTGGATCCAGTGTCGTGCGATTGGAACTTCATGCGTATACGAAGCGCGTGCTCAAATACAAGCTGTGTTACAATGACTTCGGAGTGAGCACGGACTCGGGTCTGAAGAACATATTAGAAGTATAGCATGCGGTATATTCGAACAACCAAACGTACGTTGATGAAGAGATACCATTCAGACGCGATAGAAACGAACGTGGGTCCCAGGAAGATCCAGACAATCCACACCCAAGGACGATACTGGGTTCCTTCTTCACCTTTCTCGATGTAGCTAACAAAATAACTTAACAACCAGGAATGCTTCCATTTTGTAGCAAGACTTACCGGAGAAGGCGGTTGATTCCTATAGGTGCGGCAAAGTGGGCACTGGCCTCGATGGAGATCATGGGAGCCATGATCGTGAATTCCCATGCAAAGACACGCATGAGACCAAAAAACATATGTTGTTTCTTAGCCCCCAAGAACGTATCGAGATACTTGAACGCTTTGGCCTTCAGGTATCTGCACCTGTCGTAATCTGCGAGCGGAGGCAACTGCTCGTACGATAGATGGGCTACGTGATATGCTGCTATCACGAGAGAATCGAGCCAGGAATATAGTACCAGTGAGAGGATCGGAGTGGTCTGTTCTGGATTGGGGACAGGCATCGGGTTCTTCGGGTCGACGGGTGTGTACTCTCGTGGAATGATTAGGGGGATCAATATCGCAATGAAGAGAAGGATTCCCATTTTGATCCATAGAAGAGGTCCTTCCCAACTGTCCTGGGGTACGTTGTCGAACGTGGCCAAGGGGGCAATATCACGATGGACATAGACCGCCGAGGTTGATAACAAGACTACATTCATGTGGTGGATCCCGATCCCACTCCATCGCTTACTCGCCGTTACAGAGACGATCGCCAATAAGGATGTATAGAGCTTTCATCCGCAACATGAATACACGGATAGAGTAGTCGGAGCGACAAATCAGACTTACGAAGGTCAAGGGTACCGTGGCGCTGACGCTGATGGTTGTGATGGACAACCCCAACAAAGCCAGACATCCCAAAAGTCTGAGGACCCGGAATGCAAAGATTTTTCTCCCGCCCTGTTGAGCGACATGATTTTCGAAGTATCCTGTTTCTACAAAACCATCGACTCTGTGCTCCTCATCATCCGCATATCCGGGGTATGGTGATACAGACTTCGTCTGCAGAAAGGCATGCAGTACCTGTGCTAACAGGAAAGCCGCGGAAGCTACTGCAACATATAATGGAATAGCAAGGGTATCGACCGCAAGTCTGTCCCATTGGTATGAGCGTCAATGCCTGTATGGGGTCGAATGACTCACTTTGTAGAAATGGCGTCGTCTATCGTCTGTAGAACAACTTGTTGTGCATTTTCTAGAGCGACGAAGCCTGAAAATGCACCAAGCGGAGGACTTTCACTCTGCGGTGCCATAGTATCGTTCACAGGATGACTCGTGTTACTTTTGTCTGTCTATTAATAACCGTTCCACGTAAGGTCAAGGCTGATTGATGTCCGAGTCGGTTATATATAAGAGTTGACAGCATTATCAGCCAAACAAAACTTACACTTCGCGTAGAATGCATTAGAATTTCTGGTTGAGGCCAAATTCAAGCGGTTCTTGAGCTGCAGACGCGCTCGACGAGGCGTCATTTTTGGTATGGTAAACCTGTACTAGTTTTCCCGAATCCCCACTGATGTAATCACCGGCTGATCAAATATCGACCACGCAATTATGTGCTCCTCAGCGTGTAGATATCAATATTTGAATGAAGCAGTCTGCACTGGGTCCAATCCCAGAGATGATGTCGGAAGGTATGCAAAGTGAGCAGAAGCATGTACCGTCGATGGTGCATCTGTGTCCGTAGTGATGGACCATGGTGGTGTGTGGTGTGTGTGTACCGGCGCAAGGTCCCAATCAGGAACGGCCGGGTCCACAGCCCTGACATGGCAAGCCATGTGCTGTGGCCACGAAGGCTCGTACCGTTGTGATCGCACGGTTGCGTACGTCTCGCGGAGTAGAGACACTTCATGGGATACATTGAGAGTGAAGCGGCGTCAACGTTGACTCCGTTTGACTGCAGGATGGCGTCGATGACCTCGACTGCAAGCGCATGGGACAACGTTAACTAGCACCAATGCTTTTTTCCGTGGGCGGGGACTGGCTACGACTTGACGGGTGGAAGGTGCTTGACAGCGTGGTAATGTTCAAACAATGGATTCGTGGACTTGCGCGCATTTTTTGCTTTGGTGTAATGATGAGCTTTGAATATACACACGTTTCTGCGACAGCGATGATATCATGGCGACGACAGGAGAGGCTATACGCACAGACTACTAACAGGAAGGGCTATCCGTATGAACCTGCTGCAATATGATCCCGATTCTCTGTAGGTGGCGGTTTGGAGTGGGTGGATGTCGTCATGTAACGTGTGACAGTGTGAAACATGCAGGCATGCGCACTGACCACTGGCAAGGCGGGAATGACCGAAACCAAACGCAAGCACAGACGACGCGCAATGCTGCAGCACACTATTTCGAGGAACAGCGCGGCAGCATGAGAGACCGAATCCGGCGGAACCAACGAAACACAAGTGAGCCAAGCGCGCCGTTGCAGCACGCCAATCATGGAAAAGCGCAGCGGCAGGAGCAGTAGAACTCGGGCCCATGGAAACAACAAAAGCACCGAGCAAGTGCAATGTCACTGCAGCACACCATTTCGAGAAACAGCGCGGCGGCAGCAGCAGCAGCGGATCTCGGGCCCATGAAACAACGACACACGAATGGGAACGGGAACAACAACACACGAACATCCAGAAGGGAACAGGGAATAAAAGGCTCAGTGAATTAGAATACAAAAAGGAGGCGCGGTGAGAGGCCAAGTCGCGACAGATGGTCGGCTACCGGGCCGATCTCTGCTACCAACACCGGCTTGTTTGAATTTCCCCCAGGTAAATATTCTAAGAAACGGCCACGTACGTGCAATACGTGTACTTAATCTTCTCGGGTACCGCCAGTATTTTTATATCACAGATTTGTGACTCCCCTGTCGCTACCGCGATGACTCTGCCAGGGGTATATATAAGCCAGTGAGCAGAATCCTTCTCCATCTCAGTCATGTCTCAATCAGCTCTACCTCTAGATGCCCCTCTTTACACCTTGACCGGAGACGAAGCCGCGTTCTTCAAGGTTGAAACGGGAATACAGGACGATGTTCAGTTGAAGGACCACATTTTGTCCATTCAAGAGGAAGCATACAAGGCGCGCGGCGATATTTTCACGAGATCTTCTGTCTTCTAATGCCTCAGAATTCGTAGATTTATCCTTATCCTTGCATTCGCCGTTTTGGCTTTCTGGGGTGCGCTGTTCATGTCTACGCTCAGCTCTGCCTGCTGACCGCATATCCACATCTAGAATGAAGATCTCAAAGCATCCCTCTTACCAACAGTTCCTGAAGCTTGGAAAGGAGCGCCAGGGAGCTATCTATGCCGATATTGGGTGCTGCTGTCGGTCTTTTGGTTTCCTTCCGTCTTCGATGTCTGAGCTAGCCACAGTTGGAAATGACGTCCGAAAGGCGGTCGCCGATGGATATCCTGTCCAGCAAGCCATAGCCACAGACTTGCATCCAGGTGCGACTCTTCAACAATAATGCCACTCTCATCTCATTTCGATGCATTCCAGAATTCTGGGATCTTGGGCACAAGCTCTTCAAGAGTACACCAGAAAGCTTCCCGGCGCGATTCATTGCTGCCGACATATTCGAGCTGAAGGATTTGGCAAAGCAGCCTTTGGCCTCCGCCCCCGAGCTCTCCAAGGTCCAATCCTTCGCCGAACTTTCAGGAAGTGTTTCCGCCATTCACGCTTCATCTTTCTTCCACCTCTTTGATGAACAGCAACAATTCGAGCTCGCGAAGATCACCGCGGCTCTGCTGTCCTCTGCTCCCGGGTCGATGATATTCGGTTCTCATGGCGCTAATCTCACCAAAGGGCTACGTACCGAGACCTTCGACAACCGTACACTATCAATGTTCTGTCACTCACCTGAAAGTTGGAAGGCACTCTGGGATGGTGGTGTCTTCCCTGAGGGAACTGTCAGTGTTGACGCCTCTCTCGAGGAAGTTGCCATGGATGGTTCCAACGGGAAATTCTACTTCCTTGTTTGGTGTGTTACAGTTTTGTAGAATGATATAGTGTAAGTACCGTAGTAGTGGTAGGTAAGACTCGATGAATAAATATTGTCTGATAGTACAGAGGCAAATTAAATTAAATCAATAAATTAATTTTATTCGAATGCGGTCTGGCTGTTCAGTGTTCGGATCAGAGACCGACGCGTCTGGAGTCTGGACTTCAATTTTTTCCCTTCTTCCCTCGTCTCAGAGACATTAGAATGGAAGATGACCACAGAATTAGTACTCTGCTGGATCACCTCGACACCCCTCTGTTGAACGGTGGAACAGTTTTTTCATGCGAGAAGAATATTCCCTTTCCCCCGTCGGGTTTCAATGGCATTAATCCAAAATTCTATGATTGGCGGAAGGCAGGCTGAAGATCTTCCTATCAACGGGTGGCTTCCGTCCGTCACTGTAAATCCATGTAAGTGCCTGCCAAATTGTTTAAGCAAAGCGGCTGTTCACTTCTTCCTTCTTTTACGCAGTCAATGTCAAGTTCGTTCGCCGGTTTTTTCGACCCCTCTCTCAAGAATACTATGCGTGCTCAGTCAATAATTGAACTCTTACCGTATGAGCGTCGATGATGAATGGCCCTGCACGGTCTGGTGCTGGCGAATAGTATGACTTGTTAAATTTACCTTGCGCCGGAGGCAGCAACGTGCAAAACGCCTTCTCGTCACGATTACTTATTTGCGCCCGGCGTCATTTGCACGATAAGGAGACACGTTCGTTCCATACTTATCCCAAGTCGTCCGCTGTCTCTGACGATTCATCTGTAAGTGCACAGACAGGTGTCTTCCATGGATTTTGTACGGACAGCGAAGCCTAAGATGACCTTTAAAAATAGGTAGGTAAAGGGAAGGCCTGCTCTCGCTACTGCACAGGGATACTTATGGATTACTCACTATCCATGTCAGGCGCTATCGCTCAAGTCGCTCCCTGTCTGCTTCAATGGAAAACCTAAACCGCGGCAAAGGCGCGGCCGATAACACACAATTCCTCGGATTTCGGGCCGATATCGAAATTGATAAGCAGGACGTATAAAGGCACGTTACATGATTGGCGTTCTCCTTTTCCTTTCTCTCTCTCATCTCTAGGGGTCATTCGAGCGAATACAACGAAGGAAACTATGCCAGCCTCTGAAGCAGTATTGACGCAGATCCTGGCCCAGTTGCAGGCGCTCCAAGTGTCCCAGCAGACGTTGCAAGCAAAGGTATATATTTCTTTCTCGACGTGTCTCTGTTTTCTTTCCAGACATTGAGTATTACACCGTGAATCAGTTGGATGCAGTTGTAGATGGAAATCCGAAGCCGTTAACTCCTGAACGCCGTAGTATCCCCATCCCTGGTGTATCCACATCGCCCTCGATTAGCGACATCGCCTCGAAGAGCCCGTTATCCTCAAGCCCTACTTCACCGCGTACGACAACCGACAGGGAACGCGAGAAAGCTCTGTATCCAGGCAGAGTTAACCTCACAAGTGAGTATGCATGTTGTTATCTGAATATCTGTCTAACAACGTGTTTCAGCCTACCCGGACCAGCATGGCATCGCGCCTCACCCTCTTGTCTGGGGTGCTGCGGACCCTTCTACACGTGGTCCGGTCATATGTTCGCGTCTTCCGTCGTCCATCAAGCAGCGCAATGCCCTCGGTGCTCATTCTGGATCCTACTCTATCTATCGTGCCCTCTCCGTTGCGATGGGTAGTCTGTCTTTGACCCACAAACCTGACTACAACCTTACCGATCCCCCGGTTTCTATACCCCCACAGCCTTCCTGGGCCGACCCCAAGAAGATTGTTTCCTTCGATCCATGGGGCCATCTTGTTCCGTCCGTATTCAAGAAGGAGATGGAGGAACTCGGTCTCGATGCCAGGCCCAGTATTGCCATCACCAAGGCTCACATGAAGCTGAGTGAGATTGACGATAGCGTGAGGAAAGGCACTCTTGAACTAGACGGCAAGGTTCTCCTCAAAAGTCGACCACTGCTGGACGAAACGGGCAAGGTTTGCGATGCTGATCCCGGCGTGGAAATGAAAGTAAGTAAGGCCGCGGTGGAGCCTGTTTGGTTCCTCCCTGGGGTCGCCGAGCGCTTCCAAATGTTCGTGTAGTCTCTTCCCGCCGTATTACGTCGTCTGACACCACTGGTAGATCCGAGAGTCTTCTCCGTCGCGCGTTGTTTGAAGAAACAGGCGGAATGTACCCTGAACTCATCACTCGGCCCGATATTAAGGTTTTCCTTCCTCCCATCGGCGGCATGACCGTGTACATCTTCGGAGACCCCGCGTTCATGTCTGACGAGAGCAAGGTTCTCACTCTCCGTGTTCACGATGAGTGCAATGGATCCGACGTGTTCGGCTCAGATATCTGCACGTGTAAGCCATACCTCATCTACGCCATCGAAGAGTGCGTTCGCACCGCACAGCAAGGTGGCGTCGGTGTTGTTGTGTACTTCCGGAAGGAGGGTCGAGCTCTTGGAGAAGTGACGAAGTATCTTGTCTACAACCTCCGAAAGCGTGGTGGTGATTCCGCGGACAAGTACTTCAAGTCCACTGAACTCATCGCCGGTGTCAAGGATATGCGATTCCAAGCATTGATGCCCGACGTTCTCCACTGGCTTGGAATCAAGAAGATTGACAACATGGTTTCGATGAGTGACATGTGCGTTCTATATACGCACGTCTGACCTTTCGGCGTTGACGGTTCTCTGTTGTGTAGGAAATATGATGCCATCGTGAACAGCGGTATTCCCATCCTCAAGCGATACGACATTCCTGGTACGTAAAGAACAACCCGCAGTGGGGTCGTGTACGGTCTGCTGATGCGTTATGTATAGACTACTTGATTCCCCCCGACTCGCGCGTTGAGATCGACGCCAAGATCGCCTCAGGCTATTTCTCCAGCGGCAAACAGGTCACCGAGAAGGATCTGGTCAAAACTGTCGGCAGGACCTGGGAGGAGACGGAGCATTAGGTTGTGGCACTCTTCGTCGTGGATTGTCATCAAGTTTCGTACCATGTATATAGGACATACCAGATATCCTACCAAATCAAGAATCCTAATTTACAAACTCGTTATACGCCAACTGAGGGAATAGTATGTTTCGTTGCTAAGTTCTTCCGTCAAAATTATTGACACATATTCGATCGCACTGAGTAAGGAGCCTTAACCCGAGAACATAGTATTCTACAAAATGAAGAATTCCATTTTATACAAATTTTATAGAACTGTTATGCACCAAACGAGGAGGTATTGTTTGACACTGGAATTGAGTATTATCATATCTGGACGTTCCGTTTCCTGTAATGACACGTCAACACGGACAGTGCCTCTGGGGAATACCTCGCCATCCCACAGAGATTGCCAACTCTCGGGTGAGTGGCAGAACATGTTAACAGTGCGTTGTGCACCGGGAGCGACCTCAAAACGGATACCTTTCTCCGGTCGACCGCCGTGTGATCCAAATATCATGGACCCCGACTCAGACGACAACAAAGTGGCCATAATCTTTGCGAGCTCGAATTGCCCTTCTTCGTCAAAGAGATGAAAGAGAGCCGATGCGTGGATGGCAGAGATGCTCCCACTGAGTTCGCCTATGGATTGCACTTGGGAAAGTTCGGGGACAAGGCCTGCTTCTTTCTTCGGCAATCCTTTCAGCTGGAAGATGTCTGCAGGGATGAAGCGTGCCGGGAAAGTGTCGGTTGTACTCTTGAAGAGCTTGTGTCCGAGGTCCCAAAACTCTGTGATATCTTTAGATTATACATCAAGAAGCCATTTTAGGATGAAAGTTACCAGGACGCAAGTCAGAGGCTAGAACTTGTTCGACAGGATAGCCATCCATGACCGCTTTTCTAGGATCATTACCGACTATGCGGACGTTGAGAATTGGAGATCGTAGAGCGTTTTACAAGAACTTAAGAATACTACTCACAACAACATCCAATGTCGGCATATATAGCTTTTTCGCGCTCTTTCCCGAGTTTCAGAAAGTCTTGATAGCACGGATATCTCGAAATGCATATCCTAGCAGATATGACTGTAAGAAAATTACATCGAGCTGGTCGAAGAAACTCACTTGGTGAATGCGAACCGACGAATGCATGGGTAAGGGCATATCTACAGATCATTGTTTCGGTGCACTGATGTTAGACGAGAATTAATCCCTCGACCTTGTATGCTTCCTCCTGCACGGCAAAAATATGGCTCTTGAGCGCAGTGTCATCTTCTATCCCCGTTTGGGATTTGAAGAAGGCAGCCTCATCCTCATCCAGCGTGTAGAGTGTAGGGTCGAGAGGACGGGGACTAGGCATCACGGAGGAGACGAACAACAAGAGTGTGAGTTCAGACAAAGGGTCTTATTCAGCATTAAAAGCTCCGCGGGTTCAATTGCTTCCAAAATCACGACAAAGCAAAGAAGAGATGGAAAAGACCGCAGTAAGATAAAACAGGAATAGCATCGGAAAATCGAGCCTGCTCCGGTACATAGTGGACCGATTTGGCACAGACGTTTCCACAATATTCTACTAATTGAAAAGATCTAGTTCACAAAAGTGTTACACACCAAACGAGGTGGTATATTTTGACGCTAGGATCAACCATATACAGACGGTTATGGTCTCGCTCACTGGTATGCAAGAAAGCATCAACGCGAACACTCCCCTTGGGAAATATCTCGCCATCCCAGAGAGATTGCCAGCTCTCAGGTGAGTGGCAGAACATGTTGCGTCGACGGCCACTATTGGAACCGACTTCAGAACGGAAACCTTTCTCAGGCCGACCGCCGTGTACTCCAAAGATCATGGACCCAGGCTCAGATGACAATAACGCCGCCATAATCTTTGCGACTTCGAACTGCCCTTCTTCATCAAAGAGATGAAAAAATGCTGAAGTATGGATGGCGGAGATATTTCCTCGCAGATCGGCTAGGGACTGTACTTGGGAGAGCTTCGGGATGGAGGAAGGAACGCCTTCCTTCGTTAGACCTTTCAGCTGAAAGATGTCTTGAGGGATGAAGCGTGCAGGGAAAGTCTCGGCTGTGGTCTTGAAGAGCTTATGTCCGAGTTCCCAAAACTCTGTGCCGTATACTTAAGTTATGCAGAATGAACGATAGGATAGGAAGTTATACCAGGATGTAAATCGGAGGCTATGACTTGCTCTACCGGATAGCCATCCACGACCGCCTTCCTGGGGTCATTTCCGACTATGCGAATGTTAGATATTAAATGTTACAAAGAAGATTTACGAACAGCAACATCCAATGTCGGCATAGATTGCTCCCTTGCGATTTTTGCCGAGATCCAAGAATTGTTGATAGCACGGCTGCCTCGATATCTTCAACCTATAGGTGTTGAAAGTCAAACGGGATCAAAACGGTAAACTCGAGGACCGCTTACTTTGCAAAGGTGAAACCGCGAATGCAATTATACGGGTGCACCTGCATCACCATGTTATGACATTATTACTCAGCGAAGATGAACCCATGTACTTACCTTGTACGCCTCCTCCTGGACGGTAAAGATATGACTCTTGAGTGCGACATCATCTTCTATTCCGGTCTGAGCTTTAAAGAAGGCAGCTTCGTCTTCTGCAAGTGCGTAGAGAGTGGGGTCCAATTGGCGAGTAGCAACGTCTGGGCTCATTGTAGAAGAGATGGGCAATGAGAATGAGAACGGGAGCGACTGATGCTGGGGTTTCTATACAAGTAAGCAGGTTCCAAAAATAGAGACCGGAGTAGGGAAGATTTGGGGAAGATAGAAATAGCAGCGAGGATCGGGGTTAGGATGTTCGAAAGTCCGGCGGCGTGCCGTATAGCGGCTGAAGAGTCCCACCAAAAACGATATCAGAATGTCGTCCAAAGATAACTCAGGAGTATCCAAAGTTTTGCTCGGTCCGAATTTATCATTATGATGGATTATCCATGGCAATGCCAGGCAACTATCGCTCCTTGACTTTCTGATTAAATGGCACAGATATCTTCAAGGGAGCGACAGTCTAACTTAGGTTCATCTGTAAGCTCTGCTCGCAAACGGGAATGGTGAAGGAATTAAGTCGGCGAGAAGAAGGCTTGCAGAAACGAGAAGCGTCCTCGGCATGCTTGAAAGTCACCACCAATCCAGCACTACCCATGCAGCGGAATCCA
Source organism: Armillaria solidipes (assembly GCA_022818035.1). Taxonomy (NCBI): domain Eukaryota; kingdom Fungi; phylum Basidiomycota; class Agaricomycetes; order Agaricales; family Physalacriaceae; genus Armillaria; species Armillaria solidipes. Next base: position 2,852,024 of record JAIWYQ010000007.1, on the reverse strand, counting down.
GATACCTCCCTCATATACAGCCCAGGAATCTCTTCTACGAGGTTGCCAACCACCTCGCAAGGACTCCACTGAGCCAGAAAAACCACACCATATACGCGAACGGAGCGGAGGTGATTACAGATGGGGCCTGAAGCGCTCGGCGTATGTTATTTCTGTGTAGTAGTAATGACACTTTCCAGCTGCTCAGAGAGAGTGACGACAAGTGCTTGAAGCGAAGTGATCTCTGTCTGAAGAGAGGCGGCACAAGAGCAATTATGCGTATTGGAGACACCGGAAATGTACTCGCGTAAATCACCAAACTTTTGGTTTGTGACTTGTAAGGCGGTTTCCAGATTCTGCTGAGTGGTGTCCAGACGGTGCAGCAAGTCCTGCTGAACGTGCTGAGTAGCAGTGAAGCGCTCCTCAGTAGAAACGGTACGAGTTAAGGAGTCCTGTGCCGCGGGAGCGTCCGTCGTAGGAGAAAGTGGAGAGAGGACTCGTTCAGAACTTGCGATCACGGTGTCGGCAAGTCCGGTGGCTGCAGGAGGGCCAGTGGCAGTATTCTCGTCGGCAGCTAGAGAGACAGTGACAGGGTTAGGTAAGGTAGCGGAGGTAGCGGGCGGATGGGGGGTGGTGACTTTGTTGCGGGTCTTAGCAGTGGGCATGACTCGGGAGGGGACGATGTCCTGAGCCCAGGCGGATTCGTTGGGAAGAGTATAGAAAATATCGATTGAGGCGTATTGGAGACGATAAATCCATCCTGGGTGCTAGAATGAGAGAATGATAAATCAACAAACACTGCGTACACAATCCTGCAAAGAGAACTTACATTCCCTACTACCATGAGTGCTATCTTATCTCCTGGCGGAAGGAGTCCAATTAACTCCCGTGATTGGCCATGAATACCTTTCTCATCTCGGAAGGTTTTCTCTTCCTCTATGGGTGGCCAGTCGACCGTTATTTCTTCTATGCAACCACTCGCACCGTTCCTTTCCGAGATGAACGATCTACTGTCGTTCGTTTCTTGAGAGTACACTTCCACAGCTGTTGGACCAGTATGGATATGGCTCGAATGTGCGGAGCCCTCCACACACATATCAACCGGCCGCCTTCCTTCCACCTCCCATAGCCACCGTGGCCTCCCGCATATGATTGCTGCTTGAAGCCACGAGCGAGGAGAGTCCCCTGACGAAAGTATGTGAGCGAAAGGGAATCAACTAGACAGTGTGACATACTTGATTGTCATGGAAATAGTCCATAACGCCCTTTTCGAAACCCACAGTCATAAACCTGACTGCTCTCACCTTCGCACCCTGAGGAATGGGAGGAGCGACTATAAAACACCATTCCGCTCGGGTGCAAGACTCTCCAGGATGGTCCTCACCGAGAACGTCGACGGTTCGTTTTCGGTCACCACGTATTCCAGGCCAATATTGCGCAATTTCGAGTATTTCCTCCACGAGCTCGTATGGCACATACGTGATCAGTATGCGCTTGACAGACACAACATCCTGCTCAGATGGTATGTAACGCTCTGAGGGATGACTCCACAGTACCCACGACATACTATCGAGCGAAGACCTGGGGGGAATATGTATCAACTGGAATTAATATACCTATCAGTTTCACAGGCACTTACGAAAGAGACGAGGGAATTCGGTAGTTGGGTCAACGGCAAGGAACAGTCGAGGACAGCAGTGGTCAATAAGCTATTAAACCACGGACCTCAAGCATGACCGTTCTTCTGACACCATCGAGGCCAACATTAGCTGTCACCTCTTTGAAAGCACGTTCATTGAAAAGCCCATCGGCGAAGTAGTGCACGGTCACTGTGAAAGTGAACACTACCAACCGCGCTGTCCCTTTGAAAGGCACTGCGATGCTTCCCACGCGCCTCATGGGCGTCGCGGAACGACTTTGCATGACTGGGGGTCTAAGGGGAAGTCGCACAGGGCCGGACAGTCAAGTTGCGAGAAGGACGAATTTTGTCTTCATTGTTTATTGCCAAAAATGGATGAATTATGCGATAGTCAATGCAGCGAAGTCACAACGATTTGGGAATGGTGACCGTCCCACAATCTGGCGTCTTCACAGTTTGGAAGGTGAAAGGTGACGAGTTCGTAATTGCCGCAAGCTATTGTATGCAGTATGCGGTGACAGGTGGTTTTATTACGCCTTCTGTGAGATCAAAAATTCCCATCAAGAGGGGGGAAAGTTCGACAGATTGAGCTGACCTATAAGGGAACTTAGTTCACTTTTCCTTTCTCAATCAGAACCGTATCGACTGTTCGATGATGAGAATGGTCGACGACCAAAGCCCAGGCTATCCGGAGACACGTCACACCCCAGCTAGACTTGAACCAGTCTGACGAGGTCGTGTAGTTCCCATTGGGGGGATGAAGGACGGAGTAACGACCAGGTAACTATTCAGGAATCAGGTGACAGGTAGGTTGGTATCGAGCCTACATTCCGGTACTCCGATGCGCAATTCAAACCGATAGCTGCACAGTATAACAGAAGTACTCAGACGAGAAGGAGGAGAAATGAGTGGGTGGGGGCATCTTGTTTTTCGGGATTTCGGAGTGCTGGTTGCAAGCGCGAAACCACGATTCCGCTTAGTCATCCCTTTATCCCGGCGGTCCGGCTGCTCCGAAGCGACCGTCCTTGGACCACACGACTCAAACTTGACTCAAATACTACTACTTAGGTTTTTGGCACATGAGAATTACTTATAAGTACATTGGCCGCGAAATTTTCTCTGAGGGCGTGAATTCCTAGCATCGTAACCTTGAGTTCACAGGACTTCTGCGGCGTAGATTTAGTTCCCCGGCACTTGCTATTCGTGCCGCTTGATACAGTTTGATACATCTTACTTACAGTATCATAATTATTAACTTTATGAGATTGCCGTTACTGGCATACCGCAAGGTGCCTTGTATAGGCGTCAGAGCATTCATGACTGTGAATAAACCCCAGGCGAAGAAGTCTTCGAATAAAAGAGGGCTCACGAGATCCCTCGCCTTAGTTTCAACCAAGTTGCATTGGGATCTCAATGTCAGAGCTACGTCGGCACTCCAGGCTTCGACGGCCACAGCGCAACACTCTCACCGCCGGAAATCAAACAGAAAGCCCGGAAATCCTCCGCCAGATCGAAAATAGTCACAATATCTTCTTGACACATACATTTCCACAATATTCTACTAATTGAAAACATCCAGTTCATAAAAGTGTTACACACCAAACGAGGAGGATCGTTTTGGCGCCAGGATCAACCGTATCCAGACCGTAACGGTTTCGATCATGTAAGAAAGCATCAACGCGAACACTCCCCTTGGGAAATATCTCGCCATCCCAGAGAGATCGCCAACTCTCAGGTGAGTGGCAGAACATGTTGCGGCGCTGGACGCTCTTGGATGCGACCTCAGAACGGAAACCTTTCTCAGGCCGACCGACGTGTGATCCAAAGATCATGGACCCAGACTCAGATGACAGCAGCGCTGCCATAATCTTTGCGATTTCGAACTGGCCTTCTTCATCAAAGAGATGGAAAAATGATGAAGTATGGATGGCGGAGATGTTTCCTTGCAAATCAGCTAGAGACTGTACTTGGGAGAGTTTCGGGATGGGGATCCCGGAGGGAGGAACGCCTTCCTTCGTTAGACCTTTCAGCTGAAAGATGTCTTGAGGAATGAAGCGTGCGGGAAAAGTCTCAGCTGTGGTTTTGAAGAGCTTATGTCCGAGTTCCCAAAACTCTGTGTCGTATACTTAAGTGTCGCGGAAGAAATAATAGGATAGGAAGTATTACCAGGATATAAATCGGAGGCTATGACTTGCTCTACTGGATAGCCATCCACGACCGCCTTCCTGGGGTCATTTCCAACTATGCGAATGTTAGATATTTGGCGAAGCAGACATTACAAGGAAGATTTACGAACAGCAACATCCAATTTCGGCATAGATTGCTCCCTTGTGGTTTTTTCCGAGATCCAAGAACTGCTGATAGCATGGCTGCCTCGAAATCTTCAACCTAGGTGTTGAAAGTTAAATAAGATCAACATGGTAAACGCGAGAACCGCTTACTTTGCAAAGGCGAAACCGCGAATGCACCTATACGGGTGCACCTTAATCGCCATATTATGACATTATTACTCAGCGAGGATGAACCCGTGTACTTACCTTGTACGCTTCCTCCTGGACGGTAAATATATGATTCTTGAGTGCGACATCATCTTGTATTCCAGTTTGAGCTTTAAAGAAGGCAGCTTCGTCTTCTGAGAGTGCATAGAGTGTGGGGTCCAATTGGGGAGTGGCAGCGTCTGGGCTCATTGTAGAAGAGATGGACAAAAAGAATGAGCACGAGGGCGACTGGGGTTTTTATACAAGTAAGCAGGTTCCAAAAATAGAGGACCGCAGTAGAAATAGCAGCGAGGACTCATCGGGGCTACAACGTTCGAAAAGCCCGGCGGCGTGCCGTGTAGCGGCTGAAGAGCACTAATCAAAAGCGATATCAGAATGTCGTCCAAAGATAACTTAGGAGTGTCCAAAGTTTTGCTCGGTCCGAAATGCCGATGTAAGGGGATTGTTCCAAATCGAGCGGTGATCTGACGTAATCAAGGTCACTCGCGATGGATGTCGATGACGAGTCGTTTTCTGTTTCTGTGGACCTCGACAGCGATGATTCCCCCCCTTCTTATCGCTCGACACCGCAGGCAACGAGCTCGAGATATGCAGATTCACCCCAACCGCACTTTGCCGACTCACCACAGCCCACATTACCTCGGTTGACCCTGAAGCTACCGTCGTTGAAGAGCCTACAAGCTACAGCGCACGTCGAGAACAAGCCGAAAAAGTCACATACCAGTGCCACTGTCAGCAAGCGAAGGAAAGGGACAAAAAGCTCAGGGTATGAGTACGGCGTGCCTCTACCACCAAAGGTACCCCGGCCGGTGAAGCTGAAACCATTGAAAGAGGTGTTGAGCAAAATAATCGCGCAAATAAAAAGGTAAGCCCTACCATTTTCCTGTTAGTTCCGTACTGACGAACATTTAGGAAGGACGCTTATGCCTTTTTTCTCTCTCCCGTAGACGTGTCTCTGGTGCCAGGCTACACAAATGTCGTCAAGCACCCGATGGACTTGGGCACGATGACAAGCAAAGTAGAAAAAGGGCGGTACAGGAGCTTGGAAGAGTTCACGGTGCGTGGCCCTAACAATGAGCCGTGCACAACTAATTGGCATGTAGTCGGACTTTAGGCTTGTTACTGGTAATGCCAAGTCTTTCAACCCCCCGGGGTCGATATACCATACCGAGGCGGAGCGCATAGAGGCGGCAGGGCTTGATATGATAGCCCGCTCGGCCGGGACCGTGATTCAGTATGAGACGGAGTGGACGGTCGATGTCGTTGGAGACGACGATTTGGAAGGCGTATCTGATGGTGCATTCGACTCAAACCAAGCGATGGATGTAGACGAAGTCATTCCGGAGCCTGCCGCTACTACTACTGTAACCGAAGAGGATTTTGGGCGAAGGAGGAGTACCAGAGCCCCATATAAAAAACCCGCTCCAGCCGCGCCGAAGACAACTGTCTCGGAGAGCATTGAAGATGGTCGTCTTCCTGGTAGCAAAGATGGTTTAGGCGATTTTCCCCCAGGGTCAGACTTGGCGCGAGTAATGCTGGAGTTGAAGGTGAAAGGTACGTGTGCTGGCAAAACACTTATTCCAACCTTGTTGACTTCATCTGTAGGCAAACGCTATCGGACGAAAAAGGAGCGTTTGCGGTTTGAGAAGGAGGGTCCTCCGTATGCCGCAGATGGTAGCCTGGATTATACCGAGAGTGAGCACGCCGGCAGGAGTACAATCAAGTATCTAATGTCCCTTTTGCCAGTGGAAGATCCGTTTTCGATTCTGTCAGTCCTCGTCCCAGAGGGGAATCCAGCGAAATTGATTTTGGTACCAATATACTCAACCGAGCCTCCCACGAGTACCACCTCGGCAAGCACGCCACAGTTTCTGTCTACCGAAACACCACCACCGCGCGCATATTCCACAACTCCACAACCACAGCAACCGCTGAATCCTGTACCTGTTACTCTTCCTCCCACGCGGCCTCCACTTGTCATTGATAACCCACCTAAGCGAAAGCAGTGGAACCTCGTTAAAGGCGTTACCGCCAGGGCAAGGGGGCGTGAAGAAGGGGGCGAAGCCATCAAAGAGAAGGATGGAAGGCCGAGAGAGGCGCATCCTGTCGATTGGGGATCATTTGCATGTGTGGAAGGCGAATTATGGGATTCGGGCGAAGAGCTTAAGCAAACACTTGAAGACGATGTGGCAGAAGAAGAATCATATATTCAAGATATCGTGTACGGAGGTGTAGAGGGCCTGGCGTACGTGAACAGTCTGTCCGAGTTTGTGGGACAGACCGGATGGGTAGCCGAGTGGGTGAAGGAGAATATCGTGAATCCCATCGTTGGAGATCCCCATTTCTCAGAAAAGATTGATATGGAAGCATTGATTCAGCGGCCAGAGGAGCTATTCGAGAGCGAGGATGTGTGGCACGGGAAGGTGTTTGTGAAGAGGGAACAAGTGCTCGAGACCACCGAAGAACTTGGTGCAGTGCTTGAGTACGTTGCGGGGAGGTTGAAGGATCTGGCTGCTGCGGGAGAGAAACGGACTGACGACGATGAAGAGATGAAGAACCTCCGCATGAATTTACTGGCCCTGGCGAAGAGGGCTCCCCTGGACAGTATCGCCACCTTGCCCACCGAGCTGATACCGGAACACATCAGAGGTTTATTGCAATGAGACTTCCACACGACGGAGGTTTTGTCTCCCTATCATCGCGCCCATAGAGATGCACCTACTCGATTTGACTCGCACCTAGGCTCCTACGAGGTTTAGCACTCTTACAGTGAATTCACTCCACCGCCATGGGACCCAAATTAGCATATAGAGTCCATATATCTTCCGGTCCGCCCAAAGCTCTGTACATCTATGTTCGCATGTAATACACAAGGGCGGACGTATAATACGACATTCTAGGACTGTACGAAATCGTTGAAAGATGTGCTCTCTAAGCGATTAAAGGGTAAGCCAGAGATGAGCCAATAGTTTAATCAACACCCTGGATTTGTCTGCAAACAATTGTGTTATTGGTTTCCATTCCCTGCACAAATTACAAAGTCCAACTCTACATGCTGTCGAGGAGTGGTTCGTCCAAGGGCGATGCGTCTTGGTATCAGGCGCTCGACGAGAACTGTGGGGGATGCTCTCGACATTCTCAGGAGAAACAAGCTGGAGACGAAGGTTGCATAACGTGCTTACCTTTGAACATGAATGATGAAACTAGTTGAACCCTGACCACAATCTTTTGAGCTCGAAATTTCCAATGTGCTGCCGACGAAGGAATGAGAGCTACGACCATGAAGGAGGTGAAATTCTGGCGCACCTACGTCGATTCACTACCAAAAATAAGAGATAAATTCTCCGAAGAGAGCAAAGATGCGAAAAATTGGACATTCACTCTACGCGGTCCCGGTTTGCCACCGTCGAGAATAAACGGCTCGTTCATCCATCCATCTATTCAGGGAATATGCCTCGGGATCCAATCAGCTTTCCCAGTACGTCTCGGCGTTAGAGGTTAGAAGTAACCGACGACGACCCTCTGACAAGCAATCGTTAAAACGAAAAGGCGCGGGTGCCTCTGCGTTGAGATTGAACACTTGCAGGGCGTTATCTAGCGACCTATAGTCAGGCATGACGCATAGGATGTCGTTGAAAAGTCTTTGGTCGAAGAAGCGAACGTCGTATCTTTGAGAGAACAGACATTGTTGATCTTTCAACCTTCAACGTTCAGTCCAGTGTCCCCTCGGTCGACAGTACTGATCGTGACCTCGGAAGTCCACAGCACGGGGTGAGATTGTCCATCTCACACCGTCATGCGAAACTTTATTCGTCAGTCAGCCTGCCGTCTCCAGATGGAAACATGCAGTACCAACCAGCGGGGTTCGTTGAGTGAGGAGATATGGATTATCTCTCTCTCTCGTCGTAAAGTGGACGACATCCATACTGCCAACCTGAAGGGTCAGGCGTATGAATACGACGAGTCTTGATCACGGAGAGAGATTTCTTATCTCTCGCCATCATTTACGGTCAGATTGCCGCTTCGAACTGGAACATGCAGCTACCAGCTCAAGGAACGGGGGAAAATGGCTGATCTCTCAATCATTTGTCCCTCTACCCTCGATGGTCCATGTTGACATTCTTTGACAGGCACCCGTGATACAGAGTCCTTCACGTCTCATAGAAACGCTCGAGGAGCGATAGCGCCACCGTAACGGAAGTGCTTCAACTCCTAATCAGCACTTACATCGGGAGTAGGGCAATATATTTGTCCGTGAAAAATGGCTGTCGCCTCATGTGTGTGGTATGGATGTAGCATTGGGTAACAGCGCAACATCGATAGCACGCTACACCGACGAACATAACCGCACATACTGACATCCGATCAAGTTGACTTGAGCTCCAGCGTGCCAATCCACGTCTGGCCCATGAATCATTGTCCCGAAGAACGCGTGAGTCGGCGATTAACTCTGCTTCGTAACCCATTCAGCACATGCGGATCAGTCGTCAATATATACACATCGAGTAACGTTTGAACGGTATCTTGTGCATTACTTGAAGATAATGTATTCACTCTGCATGCATGACATACATGTCGAGCAAGCTACATTCGAGATACCTAACAATAGGTAGGTAATGCCAGCCCCTTGGTCCTGGAAATGTCGGGACAGTAACTAGAACCGTCACTATCACGACAATCACATGGTGACCAGAGTGATAACACTCCACGGTCGAGGACACTATTGCGCAACGGACGGTAATAAGCCAACCGTGGCGCAGAAATGCCCCGGTACAGTCGGAACGCACAGCGATGAGACCTGGTTGTCAGGTCTCTCCTGCATGAATTCGTAGCCTTGAAGATCAAGCTGATAGACGAGTAAACCGTCGCCAATAAAGAAATGCGGAAACCCTCCGCTGCGTCTCAGAAACAGACGCCGTGGAACAGATAGCACCCTGATAGGGATGGACAATTAATGAAGCCGCAGATCCAAAGAGGCCCCCGCCTGGAAGAAGGGTCTTGGGGTAAGACGTGGACGAAGTATCATGGTGGATGGTCAGGAAAAAGAGTTGACGTGGCGACGCTTTTGAATGTGCCACTTTGTCTTTGTTTGGGCGCCTGTCGGCCCGACCTCCTGACTCTTTCCGACTCCTGGCTCTATTCGGATTCTATGTACCCTCAAAAATATGACATACGTTTAGAAAAAGCTCTTGTACTATAGACGTGTCATCTTCCCTTTGGCGACACTGGAACGAGTCTTTTCTTTCAAGAATTCGGTTTATGATTGAAAATGGGTTCAGAAATTGAGGACGTTGACCAAACGTTGACTCTGGTTCTAAAAGAAGTGGCTTGATTGATGGCAGATAATCTAATAGTCTTAAAGCATAATGACAGGATTATACTGTATACCATTTCACACTGCCTGCTATGGATGAAATGTCGGTCAAAAAAACTTAGCGGACGAATGATGAAATAATACTGACCGAACATGTCCGACTTGCGGGTACTCTCGCTCATCTCTTGAAGGCGCCTCACAGATCCAATTATGCCAGATGTCATTTAATGTAGATTACAGCTGATAGCGTAGGGTGTCCAAGGAGCCTGGCAAGGCTGGGATATTGTCATGCCCGGAATCTCAGGTAGGCCATGAGGAGCGCGGAACAGGTCGTGACTGGAAGGACATTAAACAATATGCAAGACAACATAATCAAACGACTCACCGACTCCTACAATGTATTGAAGAGTCGTAGCCTCATCGAGTAGATCAGCTTCGTATAAGAGTCTGAGGAGATAGAAACTACCTTGGACGCCTGTATCGCCGTTCGCAACCCGGCGATCTCCTGCTCTATTCGCGTGTCGACCTCCCTGATCTTCAGCACCTGGCCAGCGCTATCTTCCCTCAGTCTGCCCTTCTCAAGGTTCAGATCCAGCCGCACACCGGCCTGAGTTCGAGTTATCTCTTCCCGTAGTCGCTGCTTGAGCTTCTCGATATCGTTCAACAATCGGTCGTTCTCGGCTTTGATGATGGCAAGATCATTCTTCTCCATAAGCTGCAGTTCAGATTTGAGTTGCGCAAAGTCGACTTGTTGTGTATAATGTTGCTGTCACAGGGTCATCAGGTCCGATAATATCAAGGATAGGGAACGAATACCTTCTCCTGATCAGCCTTCGTCACCATGTTGCTCGTCATGTTCCGTATACTCTCGTCGATGACTTCTGCTATGGCTGACATGATACCCTCTGCCTGCGCTCTGTTGAGCCCTTCCCGCTCGAGCCGTTGAACAAAATGGTGAGTGTCAAAGTGAAAATCCAGCCAGGGTCGCGAAGTTGTGAATCGACGAAGGTGAGCTAAATGCCAGACCTGGTTCTGCTGGTTGTTCCATGCTGACCGCACTGACGATGAAAGAAACGAAGGAATTGAGCGTTGCATACAGAGAAGGGAGCGTGGATAGAAGCGGTGGCGGTGAGGCTGATGGTGGTAAAGGAGCAAGCTATATTTGGGACATTGCCACGAGGCATGGCTTTCACCATATCTGCTTGTTTTTAGAGCAAAATCGAACTCTATCTATTCTAACGATCTATCTGTCTATTCGTACGCCCATGTCGGTCAGCCTCTCACGACCTCGTCTAAACTCTCTGCAAAGTACTTAATGTTTTTTGCATTCAGGCCAGCCAGGGAGATCCTCCCGTTCTTCGCGAGATATATGTGGTATTCATCTATGAGCCGCTTGCTCTGCGCTTCGGTTATTCCTGTAAAACTTCAAGGGGTCAGATACGTACAAAATAAATGTTCTAAGGGATGATACCTGAACATTCCAATCTGATTTACGACATGGTCCCAATTCCCTGGAGTCTTGAGCTCCTCTGTGAGCAGCCGATGGAACTCCTTTCTTACTTCAATCAAGCGTCCGGCCATGGTCCTGACGTTTCTCTTCCATTCCTCGTACAAGGAGGCATCGTTCAGAATAAGGTTCACCTACCAAGCTTTCATTGAGCCGTTTGTTCAAGTCTCTAAAGTTTCAAACGCACCAATTTTGCTCCATATGCCGGTGGGGTGCTGAATTCTACTCTGGTGAGCAAGCTCAATTGGCTCTTCATATTTTTTGTGGTCTCCTCATCTTTACCCACAATATGTAGCGCGCCAACCCGTTCACCGTACAAACCTGCGTTCTTGGCGAAGCTTTGGCACACCAGCATCGCTATACCCCGTCGGGAAAATTCTCTAACGGCCCACGCGTCTTTATCCAAATCTCCAGTGGCAAATCCTTGATATGCCGCATCGAAGAAGGCGTAATGGCCCTTTGCGAACATGATGTCGGCGATGGCAGTCCATTGCTCCTGGGACGGGTCCAGCCCTGTGGGGTTGTGGGCGCACGCGTGCAACACGAAGATAGACCGAGAAGGAGCGTTCTTCATCGTCGAGAGCATCCCGTCAAAGTCGATTGCTTGAGTCTCAGCGTTGTAGTATGGATACTCGACCAAGGCGATGCCGACGTTGCTAAAAATTGCATGGTGGTTCACTTTATTTAACGCGATGTGAGAACAAAGTGGAAATGCAGACAACAATGAACTCACTCCACGTAGGTCGGCTGATGTGGACTTCACTCTCACCATTGAATTGGTAGAATCGTGACAGGAAAAACGCGCCCAAGTGATTTGCCCCAGTACCACTGATAGTCTGGATTGACATGACCTAGAATACTTGAGTCATCTCATATGGCTTTCATACTCTGTCACTCACTCGTCCTTTCTTTATTGCGTCCGACTCTCCCGCGAACATCAGCTTGGCCGCAGAACTTGTGAACTCAGCAAGACCAGCGATTGGAAGATACTCATGGTCCAAAGTGGGAGAGTCGATGAGTAGTGCATGAGCCTAGAATTCGCGTGGGATGGACCCAGGGTGAAAAATTAACTGCACTGCAGACGAACCTTCTTAACCGCAGGCAATACCCATGGCTTTCCCTCTTCGTCTCTGTAGGCGCCAGCACCCAAATTAACCTTCTTTGGAAAGGGATCTCTCTTGAACGTTGCCATCATTGCAAACATTTCATCCTCTGCCATGTTTGGAATGCCATCCCAGAATTCTCCAGAAACCATTTTTGCCTTTGATGTGAGAGGGGGGTTGGGGAAATTATTCGCGCCTACACCTTTCCTCTCATATTTCAATACGCAGGAATTTTATGATCTGTTGAAAATTCACACGATGATCCGTCCGGAATTTGTATTTCCGCGCGTTGAGGCGCTCCATCGTGGTTCGGCCCTTGAGAGGAACTTGGGTACAAAGATCAAGGACGGATTGTTCCCCCGTACAGGCATACGACTACAGCTTTCAATACAACCTCTCCTCCAGGCTCATCAAGTCGCATAGGGGTCTCATAGCGTGGGATTTCCAGCAAAGATTCATCCGACACTTCTCTCAACGATGTCCTGGTCTTCCCAGTTCCCGTATCCATACGGCTCTGGCACCACTTTTTCACGCCCCCAATTCCGGCCATTTCCTGGAGTGCCCAAACGGCATGGGTTATCGTCGTACGCAGCTTCATCGCTTTCTGTCCCTTTCCCCGTCTTCCAGATCATTGTGCGAGCGCGTCGGAGTCCAGATCTAGACCGGAGGGAAGGTGGGGAAATTGTATATCATTGCGGGTATGGGGGAAGCGCCCCGGGCGACTTGGGGAACTGAGTAAGTGTGGAGAAAATGAATGGACCACCTCATGATGGGATTGAATGACATTTGGAACAGACATCTGTTGTGGAAATGTTGATGGTGATGGAGTCAGCGTAATGAACTTCCGCATTGTTCGCGTCGGCGCAGAGCTTTCGTGTCGCTCGCGACTGTGTTCCACACCTGGCGAGAATGACTACATCTTTGAATCCGTCTGCATCTAATTTCTCTAGTAAGACGTAGAGTCTATATGCGCTCTCCATGGGAAAGGTGTTGAGCCTCGCCGTTGGGCGCGATGATGATTCCGGCATTGAAATCCACCTCTGAAACGGAGTTTCAACCAAATGCCACTGAAGCGAAGCCATATCACTGCTTACCCTTTGCTATTCTTATGGTATGAATTCATTGCAGACACGCTCTTTCCATCATAGGATCGAACGGCAGGAACGTAGTAGCTAAATAGGGATAATGGAAGCATAGCAGGTATGCCCAGAATAGCGAAGGCAAGAATCTTGTTTTCGGTTCGGACGAAGGTCTTTGAGCAACGCGTATGTCCGATATTCCAATTCCGTGTGCTTAGCCCACATCACAGATGTTAAAGAACCTTCTCGGAATTATGAGATAGAATTCTGCCGTAGGCATCATTTACAGCGAATGTTTCGACAAGGAAGGGCTGGATTACCTCTGGCACCCAACCTGACCGGACCAAATATGTATCTAGCCTTACCATTCACAATAGCGATCGCGCGGGACGTAAAGTTGAGTCTTTGGATGTCCTTTGAGTGTACTTGGATTAAACATCTCTTACAAAGGAGTTCAAGTCACAAGAGCAGTTATTTTTGCGCTGCTGCTTCTGAACGTTTAATAACCGGAAGTTGTCCAGAAGAGATTGAGCTCGGAATTTCAAGGATACTTTCATATGTATTTAATGTGCCTGGCGTAATCCTTTCCTCAAACATTCCGGGTGAGCTTTAGCCCTATCCAATATAGACACCGTTCGGAAACTGACAGGAATGGGTTCCTTTCTTTGGTGTCGGAATGAAACCGGAAACAAATATTTCGATCGAGAGATCTCAGGTTCATATGATCGCCCGATCAATTCAATAAGCACGCCGCGGCGGGCTCCCAGAACATGAACCTTATATGAATTAATTATCATTCCTTTCAGCATCTTCATGTAAACAATTCTATCCTAGCGTTAACTACAAAAAGAAAGTGAAATGAGGATTCTCGTCGCCAAGGTGAGGCTCGTTTGGTGCGCCAGCAGCTACAGCTGCGGCTTTCTTCTTGTTAGCTAGATGAAGGTAGAGCATCTGAGATGGTGTTAGCAAGTAATAACCGTCAAGAAGAAAGAAGGGAGATACCATCAGACCAGTAAGTATCATACTCAACGCCGTCAGCCCAATAGAGATGTAGTATGAGCGATGGTAATATGGTTTCAAGCGCGTATCAAATATTTCGCCGATAGCCGCTCCTGCAGAACTACAGAATTGTGAATGAAGAGGCTGAGGACGCAAGCGAAAATCCATGCTTACTTTCCGACAAATTGCATCAAGCCGACGCCCGCAGCGCGCTTGTAATGGGGACCGTAATTATTTTGTGTCTGGAGTTAACATCAGACACAGTTCAATGAAATTACAGTAGTGTACGCACCCATCCAACATTCAACGCCGTAGGTACGTACAGACCCAACGCGACAACAAAAACGCCGAAATACCGAGCGCCGATACTCTTGGTAGACGTGAGGATGATATAGCCGATTATCTGAACCAAGAAATTCGCCATGATGAACGGTCCGCGTAATAAAGTGCGGTCGGACAATTTGGCTTGGATGATAAAGGACAAGGCGCCAACAGCATATACGGGGATAGTAAGAAGTTGAGCTTTGTAAGAGCTATAGCCCATATCGCTAATAAGAACAGGCCTGGTAAGAAAGAATCAATGAGATAACACAGAAAATCAAGTACATTGAGAACAGTTACATGAACGTCGAAATGGCGTAGAGAGTGATATCGGCACCGAATTGAATGGTACCGTGGACCCAAGTCCTCCAATCCGCGGGCGCAAGCATGACTTGTTTCATGTCAAACTGCTCATCTGGGTCATAGTGGGTCTTGTTATTTTCATAACGAGCGGTGCATATGTCCTTCTCATGTTTGGTCAGGAACCAGGCTTGATCAATACGGTTTGGAATCCAGAAGTATGCGACGGGACCCAAGCATACTGTAATAAGCCCTTCAACGATGTAGAGCCATTGCCATCCGGCCACAGAGGCGGTTTTGATGTGTGTCAACCCGTAAGCTAAAAGACCACCTAGCTCGGAACATAAACCAGACTAGAATTTCTAAGGAGGTGTAGATAGAACTGACCAAATCCGCCCGAAATGGCGGAGCAGGTAAACATGTACGCAAGTCGCATGCCTAGCTCCTCTCGGCGGTATGTCATTGTAAGGTAAGTGACAATGCACGGGAACGTCCCTAGCTCGGCGTCATCATACTGAGCACTGAACTACAATCAAAGCTTACCGGCTTCGGCCCATCCGAGCAATACACGAATCGCCATAAGAGGTCCATAGGATCCAGAGAACGGCGTGGCAATGGTGAGTGCGCCAAAAATGATGGTAGACACAGATAGAACGATCCTGGGTGTCAACACCTTTAAGAGTACCGCATCTAAGTATAAGAGTTGTATGTAAGCAATATTTCAGAACCGTAGCTTAGTGATTTACAAACGGGTTCGAATACAACGTAGGTCCTAGATTGGAGGCGTGAATGCAAGAAAACAAAAAATAAAACTGCAATCCTGACGCGTACTGACGAAAAGATCAGGACTGATTTGATAACGTCCGAGATAAATCCCGCTTACTACCACTGAGACTGCGGCACCGTATTGGTTTCCCACAAGGCCAAGATCAATGTCCATGCCGGCAACTTTGGCATTGCCGATACTGTTCGCGTGGATGAGCATCATGCCATGTGGAACCAATGAAAAGAAGCAATCACTTTCCACGGTCCAAAAAGCAGACAAAATACAAAGCACCAAGCATTGGGATCAAGAAGGAGTCGATCTTTGGTCAAGTGTCAGTCATTTGACTTTCAAACGGAAGAAACATGTGCAGCTAACCTTTCTCAAGAGTCTGGCTTCCGTTTTGGGGTCAATAGGTGAACCTTGTTTCCCACCTTCAAGTGCAGCGGCCACGACTTCGACGTCGTTATCGTCAGACTTACCAGCGCCAGAATACTGCTAGAATGAGGTTAGAAATCTCTAGAAGATGCGAAAAGTCGACTTGTCACTAACCGAACCCATTAGTGATGAAAGTTAACGACAACAAACTCAGTTGAGCGAACTCGGGGTATAGAAAGTTCATTTATAAAAGGAGCTAAAGAATCTGATTGGAAGTCCCCGGCGTCTAGGAACGTGGTCGCGGAGACATTAAGGACGTGAAGTCCTTATCGCGGAATTTCCACGCATAAATAATGTCGCCAAGTTACTGGATTCGGCGGCTGCCTTCAGCGGCACGCGAAGCCGTGATCCGAGTGATCCCGGATTGGGTGCCTTGTCAAACGCCTTTAGATCAACAAGGCCCTTTATTTATTCGAACCAGGTCCATGGCAATCGGAAAGGCTCTGCGTCCTAAGGGCGCCTACCATGTCCGTCTCTCAGGATAGAAGTCCTTGTCATATCCGTATTCTTGCAGGACTAAGGTCTTTACTGCGCCAAGTACTGCGGGTCTCTGCCCTGGATATTCGCAGGCGAACGTTATAATCTTTACCCAATAAATTCGCTGCCGACTTTCGGTTGCTTTGTGCGCGAAACTTCGTTTCGTCAGCTACCTTTGTTTTCTCCTGTACTGGAACTGACTGACATTGCTGTCAGATGCCCTCTCCTGTGAGGCAAAACCGGGTGACTCTCAAGTCCCTGAGGCGCTTGCGGCAGACAGCGATGTTCGGACTGATTGCCCTTCCTACAACATCTACCGCGATGGCCTATTTGCCGAGCAAAAGGAAAGCATTGTAAAAGAGTGGCGCAACGATAGTATTGCCTTCTTTATTGCCTGTTCTTATTCCTTTGAGGCGGCTCTCGTCAAGAGTGGGCTTCCACTTGGACATTTGGAGCTGGACCGGGCTGTACCTATGTACAAGACGAATTATCGCCTCTGTCCTGCTGGAGGTGACTCTCTGTTACGACATATCTATTTACCGCTGACACTTTAGCGCAGTTTTTGGTGGACACATGGTAGTATCCATGAGGCCATATCGGTTAGCTGACCTCGAGCGTGTGCGTGATATTACCCGTCCTTTCGTCAAAACCACGGCGAGCCTGTCGCGTGGGGTCTGGACGGCGCTAAATCCCTTGGGATCACGGACCTCGATGGGACGAATCCCGACTTCGGCGATCCCACTGAGATCCAAGATGGAGAAGTGGCTGTTTACTTTGGGTGTGGACTGACGCCGCAGCTGTCCGTTATGGACAGAGGCATCTCTGGGGAAGTAGTTGGTCACACGCCTGGACGCATGCTGATGCTGGATATTAAAGATGAAGATGTTTGTCTGTCGTTTTAATTTCATGTATTTCTTCTTTCTGCTTTGAGTCTTTAAGATTTGCAGATGATCCTCGAGTCGACTCTATACGTACCACCGTGCTTGAGCCCGGAATAAACAATCGCAAGTTGTTTATGGCAAAGAGGCACGGTGTCGACAAAGGGTCTTTACCAGCCAGGTTAAAGTACTCAAATTCTTCCTTGGGTGCCATTTTGTCCGCGGTTCAATACGAAGGGCGCGTCATTTACGGCATGAATCAATTAAGGGAGCTACTTATCTTGGACTTGAAACTTCAGATAGGCAGAAATAACTCAGAGGACCGTTTTACCTTCGACGGATGCGGAATTCCGGGATTCTGAACTACGTGAACTCTGATACACGAAGACGTAGCCTTGTAGGAGTAACACGGCTCTGCCACGGCGTGGGCGATGCCGAGAAATCGGAGTCGAAACGCGCCCCATTCCGTCTTGCTTCGTGCTTGGCTCTTCCGATTCAAATCCGGATTTGTCTCTTGTTTCCGTCCACCTTCCGGCACCTTTCTAGCCTTCGAATATGAATATGATGATGATTCATCTCTCTCTCATTTCTTATCGTTTCTGCCATGCCAATCGCTCTGGATACTCTTCGTAGCGCTGCAGGCATCCGTATTGCTATTGACAGAGGTACGCCAGGGAAATAAACCCGTGTCGTTTACTTATGTATCGTAGGCGGCACTTTCTGCGATGTATTCGCTACGTTCGCCCATCATCCGCCTGTCATCCTCAAGGTTTTATCAATTGACGCAGCTTACCCCGACGCACCTACGGAGGCTATCCGACGTGTCCTTGAGATAGGCTATGACTCCACCATACCAAGAGGAGAGCTTCTTGACGTGTCGGGAGTGGAAGTCATCAGGATGGGGACGACGGTCGCGACAAAGTGGGTATATGCGCATTTTCAAGGAGTGTCTTCACGTTGTTCTAATCATTGTCCAGTGGTGCCCTATCTTTCATCCACCTCTCCTCGTTGCTCATTATCTCGCTGTAGCATTACTCGAACGCAAGGGAGAGAAGACTGCTTTCATTGTCTCGGAAGGCTTCCGCGACCTTCTGCACATTGGGAATCAAAGTCGTCCAGATTTGTTCGACCTCTCAGCTAAGCGCCCAGGGGTGTTGTACGAGAAAGTAATCGAAGTCAAAGAGAGAGTCCTACTTGCAGATGTGTACGAATTGGAGGGACTCCCCGTCGTCA
This sequence comes from Armillaria solidipes, assembly GCA_022818035.1. Taxonomy (NCBI): domain Eukaryota; kingdom Fungi; phylum Basidiomycota; class Agaricomycetes; order Agaricales; family Physalacriaceae; genus Armillaria; species Armillaria solidipes. The sequence continues at coordinate 2,833,496 of JAIWYQ010000007.1, read as the reverse complement.
TAGGTACGAGCGGAGAAAGGATTCAGGTTGAACATGTCCCCGGTAGAGCTTTTGATCCGTCAGTCTTGAATGATGACCGACATTTTTACAGACGCCGGCGAATGCCGTAAACACCTCAAAAGCCTCTACGATGACGGTTTTCGCTCCCTGGCCATCTCTTTTCTTCATTCTTACACGTATCCTAAGCATGAGATCCTGGTCGCTGACATTGCCCGAGAGGTCGGTTTTACACACGTATCTCTATCATCCCAGCTTTCGCCAATGATTCGCATTGTTCCTCGTGCGAACTCGGCGGCAGCAGACGCCTATCTTACACCAGAGCTCCAGAAATATCTCCAAGGGTACGCGTCTGACCATCTTTAATTCTTGCACACTTGACTTCTCTGTAGTTTTCAAAAGAGTTTTAAGAATCTTAGACCTAGGATGCTTCAATTCATGCAGAGCGATGGCGGATGTACGTGTCCCTTTGTGTATCCCTCGCACAGATGCTGACACACTCATCTAGTGGTCAACGCAGAGTCATTCTCCGGACTACGAGCAATTCTCAGTGGTCCTGCAGGTGGGGTCGTTGGTATCGCGAAGACTTGCTGGGATGAGAAACTGCAAGTGCCGTTGATTGGGTTTGACATGGGCGGTTAGCCAAACTGAGCACTCGCTCCTTCTTGATATATCTAATGCCTCATATAGGTACGTCCACGGATGTATCACGGTTCGATGGGAGATTTGAGCATCTCATGGAGTCGACGACGGCCGGTGTTACCATACAAAGTCCACAACTCGACATTAATACTGTTGCTGCTGGTGGAGGGGTGAGTAAAATTGTCAGTTTCAAGTCATCACCCTTACCAAACCGTAGTACTACTTATTAGTCACTTCTTCTTTGGCAAAATGGGCTTTTGAAAGTGGGACCCCAATCTGCCGGTGCATCTCCAGGTCCTGCGTGTTATCGCAAGGGGGGTCCACTCACCACAACGGACGCGAATGTCTTTTTAGGCCGACTTCTTCCAGCCCATTTTCCCAGGATATTCGGACCGAATGAAAATCAGTCCCTTGATGCTGATGTGGTCAAAGAGAAGTTCACTGCCCTCGCCAAACAAATCTCGACGGATACCGGAGTGCAGAAAACTCCGGAAGAGATCGCCCTTGGATTTCTGACAGTCGCAACGGAAGCCATGTGTCTACCTATTCGAGCTATCAGCGAAGCAAGAGGGTATGATCCGTCTAGCCACCACCTGGCGGTATTTGGCGGTGCGGGAGGACAATCTGCTTGCGATGTTGCTGCGGCGCTGGATATGTCGCGTATTCTCATTCACAAGTCGTCAGCTATCCTTTCTGCGTTCGGGCTGGCGAAGGCTGAGTTGGTAGACGAGAGTCAGGAATCGTTCGCTATCATTGCTGACGATTCGAGTTCTGACCTTCTGCGCTCTCGCCTAGCTGTCCTACGAGTCAGATCCGAAGGACGCTTGATTGCGCAAGGGTTCACGAAATCTCAGCTTTCATCCACGTCGTACTTGAACATGGTTCGCGTTCTTTTTTAAATTGAGTTCTTTTATACTAAACTTAAAATTAGCGATATGATGGTTCCGATGCCACCCTGATGATCACCGTGGAACCGTCCCACGATTTTGTCCAAGTGTTTAAGGCCAAGCATCACCAAGAATTTGGGTTCTCTCTTGAGGGACGGAGTGTTTGGGTCGACGACCTTCGGGTACGCGTCAGTGGCGTCCAAGATGACGGTCGCGCCGCGTCGCACGAGGCTCTGTCCGATCAAATTAGCCGCCTGAAGTTGGCGCCTCTCACTCCAACGCCGTTTGAAAAGTCGAAGGTGTACTTTGGGTCGACGGGCTGGATAGACACGGGCGTGTATAAGCTCGGTGAATTAATGCCCGGTTCGGTCATCAAAGGGCCAGCAATAATTATTGACGCCACACAGACGATAGTCGCCACGCCAAGCGCGGTCGCTATGGTTTTAGACGATCACGTCGTGTTGGACATCGACCTTCAAAATGTCGATTCCGAGGGCAAGACGGCTGATCCTCTCAGAGTTGATCCTATCCGCTTGTCAGTGTTCGGTCATCGATTTATGTCAATAGCGGAGCAAATGGGAAGAACATTGCAGAAGACGAGCGTCAGCGTAAACATCAAGGAGAGGTGAGTATGTGATTTCTGCTTACCGACTTCCCTCATTTCTTCTTGTAGACTCGATTTCTCATGTGCACTCTTTGACCCTGATGGGAGGTTGGTGGCTAATGCACCTCATGTACCGTGAGCCTTTGACTGCGTAGTTCCCACATAATTGTTGACATATCGCCAGAGCTATGTTGGGTAGTATGCAGTTTGCGGTTCGTTGGCAGCACGAACATTGGAAGGGACGACTTCACGATGGGGATGTTATTCTAAGCAATTCGGCTGTCAGTGGCGGAGTGCATCTTCCTGATATCACGGTCGTTACCCCCGTATTCGATGATAGCGGAAGAGAGATAATTTTCTACGTTGCCTCTCGAGGGCACCATGCCGACGTTGGGGGGCAAACTCCAGGGTCTATGCCGCCGTTCTCGAAAACGATATACGATGAGGGAGCATCGATTTTGACATTCAAGATTGTTAGCGCAGGGAAGTATAACGAAGATGAGCTTATACAGCTCTTGGTAGAGGAGCCATTGAAGCATCCAGGCGGAAAAGGGACACGAACGCTGAAGGACAACTTGAGTGATATCAACGCCCAGATTGCTGCAACTGTGAGTATATATGTATCCCTCCACTTGGATTGCAGATCTGACCTTGGTTGTTTAGTATAAAGGTGTTCGTCTGGTGAAGAACCTCGTGTCCAAGTATACGCTACGGGTGGTACAGATGTATATGTATGCGATCCAGACGACAGCTGAAGAGGCCGTTCGACAACTCTTGCGAAATTTCAGCAAGAAGCACAGTGGTAAAGCGTTGGTTGCTTTTGATCGCATGGATGATGGATCGCCAATTGCATTGCGGATCGACATCGACAGGGAGAGCGGCTCTGCGACTTTTGACTTCACAGGCACCGGTCCGGAGGTGTATGGCAATTGGAACGCGCCAAGAGCGATTGTGAATTCGTCGATTATCTACTCATTGCGATGTTTGTTGGCGAGTGACATTCCGTTGAACCAGGGTGAGTTGCTCTTTGGGTTTTTTGGAGAGATGTGTTGATGATGTAGGGTGCATGACTCCAATCAATGTGATCATACCGGATGGATGTTTCTTGAAGCCAAGCGCAGACGCGGCGGTTTGTGCGGGAAATGTTCTGACTAGTCAACGTACGCATTTCTTCTTTACACGAATGTTTCGGGCCTGAGATCGCACTCTTCATAGGACTTACTGATGTCGTACTTCGGGCCTTCGAAGCCTGCGCAGCTTCGCAAGGCTGCATGAATAATCTCACCTTCGGATATGACACTGAAGTTACTGCTTCCGGAGAGAAGTCGTCGTTCGGGTTCTATGAGACCATAGCCGGTGGCGGTGGTGCAGGCCCCGGATGGCATGGGACTTCTGGTGTTCACACGTTAGTGAAGATCCAAGCCATACTATGATCGCACAAATCTGACGTTTCTCCAGACACATGACAAACACGCGTATCACCGATCCTGAGATCATGGAACGACGATATCCCGTCATCCTTCGACGATTCTCCTTGCGGCCCGGCTCAGGTGGAAAAGGACGATATCATGGTGGGGACGGCGTTGTGCGAGACATTGAGTTCCGTCGGGCAGTGCAGTGCAGCATCTTGAGTGAGCGGAGGGTTTATCAGCCTTATGGCTTAATGGGAGGCGATCCGGGTGAGCTGGGAGTAAATTTGTGGATTTCGAAGGATGCTCAAGGGAAGGAGAGGGCACTGTCTATCGGCGGTAAGAACACCGCCCTCATGGCCAAGGGGGATCGGATAGTTATCATGACTCCTGGAGGGGGTGGGTATGGAGCGTCGAATGAGTAAATTTGAACTTGGTGGTATACAGAATAGAAGATGACAGATCGGAAATATCTCCGGACCGGTACAGCCGGGACAAGCGCTCAATACAAGTCACAAACGTTCGTCGTGGCACATTCAATTTCTTACTCTATCAGCAGCCCTAGCTCAGCCCCCTCTATCAGCTTGGGAATCCCAGAATTGTGTGGCTCTCTTTGCGTATCACAATGCACGACGGAGTGTCACCAACCAGGCATTTGGGGGGACAAGGAGGCTTATCCTTGATTCCGGGAGCCTCCTTAATTCGTGGAACTCACGATGCGGCTCTTATTCTATATCAGTCATCTCAAACTCAGAACATTGGATAGCAATTCAGTCTAGCACTCACAACTCCGTTTGTCTGATTGTGCCTGCCTTGTTTTCTCTTTAGAGGACAATGCACGGCTGGTTTCGAGGACGACACAAGTGATCATCCAACGATTATAGCGCCCGCCCTGGATTTTCTCTTCGAGTGGACCAATGAAGAAACTGTTGTACTTCCACCTATAAAGGTCTCTTTCCGTTGATCCTCCCAGAACTATCTCCTTCCCTACCGTCAATTTAGGTGGCCAGAAAGTAGCTCTGGCGTGCGGCAATGGTCTTTTCTAGTCAGGGCTGTATGTACATCCCGGCATCATCATCGCGTAGTCAAAACTCATGACTGAACCAGCATTTTCGAAAAGAGAGGGCTCGAAACGAACTCCCGAGCCACGGTCATCAGATGCATCGGAGCACACCAATCATTCAAATACTACGTCACAAGGTAACAACTCCGCAAAATCTAGTGGCCATAAGCTAATGTGAGCTAGCTTCTGTACCTCTTGAATCTGGTTTCCAGCAGATACCTCAACTATCATTCAACACGTCCCGACACCAGCATCCTATATATTCTTCTCCGCCGACTGTGTATCTGACTGGCCCTCTCGAACTGGACGAAGCTGACTATGGAACTTACTCCAACACTGTTGGTCGTGAACACAGAGCCCTAGCTACTCGTTACTCAAACGCCGCTCGAAGAACAGGTACTTAGGTCTCAGACCGACTATGAAGCGTTCTCATCTCATATCTATCTCCTCCAGCCTTCGTCCCGGACGACTGGATTGAAACTATATTAGAGTCAACAAGCGATGTCTTACCTGAAACAGGTACATACTATTTGCGTTGAATAAACACAGGACTCGCGTTTACCAATCCCGGCAGGTACAGATGCACCAACATTTGGTTCCAGGTCTAGCCCATCTCCCGACTTGTTACCAGTGTCACCACGCGTACGATCGCCACGTACTCTAGGCTTAATCGACGAACTCACAGATACCATGGCAATGGACGCTTTACATCTTGGACCTGCGACTCAGCCATCATCTCCGTCTCTTGAGCCGGGTATAATACATAACGGACAAACATCGAGAGACAGCCAAACACTATCCCTATCTCCGTCTCAAAGTTTCGCTAGTCAATCATCCGAAAACAGCCTCGGTTCAGTCGGGTACAAATCAGCGTTGACCCAGCTCCGAGATGCCTTAGGCCCACTCACTAGCCTGCTCACTCAGGGCCCGAGATGCCAGGGTTGTGATGTGGTCCTGCTCAAACCGAGCAGTATATCTTTCGCTGGTACTGCGCCTCCCTACTTGCAGGAACTACGGGCTGGTACTCCTCGCGAACTTGGTTATGTGCTCTTGGTTTGTCCTGGCTGTTTACAACCGTACTGTGAAGGCTGCAACGAGAGGATCAGGGTACCTGACCAAGGCCGTACTTGGTTCAGGACTGCTATGAGTTGCTGCAATCATGTCGGGCTGAGAGGACTTCTCAACGTGCTGAGCGATCTTGACGAGACGGATGGCTTACATCCAAGGATAGCCGCTCTTTTGCAGATTATCAACGGCTCCTTCGTCAATAGCCGGCAGCCTGCTCATTCTTTGGCAGGACCCATCATCAGGTGCTCTAAACTGCTCAAGTTGATGGATGAGATGTTCCACGCCTTCATGTTGGACGAGGTTCCCCTCGACAGTGATTCATGGCAGGTATACGATCAGATAGCTAGGCTGATGTGGACATTCTCCCATGACTCACAGCTGAGACTTCTGATCAAGATGGACACGTACATTTTCCCCAACAATGCCGATCGGACCAGCCACTGGATAAGAGATGGGCTTCAAGAGGATCGGGACCATGGGCTACCAACACTTGTAAGCTTGCGACGGAGGATCTCACTAATTGAAAAGGTTCTGCAGAAGTATCAAGGGTGTGACATGAGAGGACCAATGGAGTCACCTTATAAGCGTGCCACGATGGCATTTCTGAAGGCTGTACACGCAGAGTGGAAGGAAAAGTGACTCTTTGCATTGATTTCCAGCTCCCTATGATTCCCTTAACATTCCCTTAGTCTTTTCTTACGGATACTTACGTAGCAAATACAATTAGTCCTTTCCGATCATGAAGAATGCAAGCTTCGCAACGCAGGTTGAACGCAGGCGCATGAACGAGGGAAGAAAATGCGATGAAGTCTACCCCAGACAGCAGGTTACCCTTACCTTAGGATACCAAAAGATTCTAAAGACAATACCTGCATCTTATTGAAGGACTTGTGAGTGGATAAACAATCTGGAATATCAAACGGTGTTTAGTAGAGGGGAACACAGTCGTAAAGGGTGTTAATCCGTGCGTCCAACAGCTTCTCCGTTGTGATCGTCTACGCTCTCTGACTGAGCTTCCAAGTCATCTTGGAGCGTGACGTCGCTTGGTGGGTAATATTCCTGAGATTCAGTTCGACTGCGTGTGTGCCTGTCCATCTCCCCCCGCTCAACCTCCCAATCTCCGTCTATCCCAACGCTCTGCAATGTCTCCACCTCGATGCTTGACTGGTCACGAGCCCGGAAACGCCGTGTCCCAAAGTGTAGCGACGACATCACGCTGCCCTGCCATGACTGTTCCGAACGTGCGTGTCCTGCAGTAACACGTCCAACAAGGAGCGTTGGAGCTATTCCCTGTGAGACGATATTTGTCGTTAACTGCTTAAGGGAAGGAAAAGGATACGTGCGCACCCTCACAATTGCCGCCATGACATCAACATAAGAATCCGCCCACTCTTCGCGAACCTCAAAGGCCATGTCTAGGATCAAGACAAAAGAATACAGTACGGAAGATTCGACGAAGACTTCGATGACATGACGATAGACGCCGACTCCAACTCCAATTCCGTTGCTTGCTTGTCCAACAGTCAGAATGCGGTAAATGATGAGACTGGTGCACCATATTGTCGTCGCCAAAATGAACGACAGGTACAGGACAAAGCCAAGTACGTAGTCGCTGCCATTGGTGTACCCTTGATATGTATTCATGAGCTTGAAAACTAGATCAAACTATGGGAAAATGTGAGATATAAAGAGACCCTGGGGATCGCACCGATTCCAGAGAAGAGCATCAAAATTGGAGGTAGGACAACAGGCCAGCGCCGCCCCCAGACTATCCAGCAACGCCAAATCTACAGATGGCAGTAGTGAAGACTATGGAATGTTCTGAATGAATTACACACGTACCATGGTGGAGTCTGCGACGATAGTACTAATAGCGCCTGTGATGCCCATCCCCAAGAGTATGCCATTTTGGGGATCTTCGAGCACCGAAAACCTCGACCAGAAACTTTGGCTGTTGTCGATGAAGGCAGAGACGATATAAGACCAATGGAAACCGACGCTGATGGTGGTGACGATAAAGAGGAGTACCATAGCCGCGACCATGAATTGCCGTCCAACAGGCCGGGATCCTATTCATGGAGTAAACACATACATACCGTATACTTCGTTATATAGCGGCCCATCAGAAACTGTGCAGTGAAAGTATCACAACAGGTCAAGAATACAGCAGTCATGTCTCTCCGTTGAAATCGTCGGCAACCAGTCCGTGATGACCAATTTACTATCGGGAAGAACATCGAAGCAGGTCTCGTCGAGGGATGTCGATGTTCAGTTCAATCAATCCAACCAGATCCAATCTCAATAATTGGGTATCGCCCATCGCGAGTTACAGCAGGTTACAGCCTTGAATTTTATCGACCTTCAGTCCTGAGACCTGATGCACCGGGAAGCTTGATCAACAATGATCCTCGAAACGCTGATGATCCTAGGATGAAACCCTTTGCATTAGCTTGATAGTTACGCAGGTGTTGTTAAACCGGAAAGCAGAACCGACGGAAGCTTGCCAAAAGCTCGCCGACCACAAGAGTTCCCGGCAGTGTAGGAATTGTCGGAGTTGAAATTCAAGCCGTTCTGCCGCCATTAAGCACCAACTCAGGACGGTCTCTATAGGGTGTCAATATCGATAAAGGTGTCATGGGTCGCACCGTCACCTCCATGATGTTGTAGGTCGTCGCCGCCGTATGTGAGTCACCGAATTGATGAGCCTTCTGTGATTGAACCGCATTCTCTTCACCGCTCGTCGAGCAGGCATCTCCCAGGCTTGATCGTGATCCTGACCGGTCTTTTCAAGGTGCCCGGACATTCTCCTGTGTAACTTGATTTACATAAATGCTTCTCACTAATGTTCCATTGGCCTAGTATGAATCGATGTTGGGGTCGGCTTCTATAGCTCCGGCATTCTATTCTCTCGAGATTGGACCGCGTTGTCATGCTACTTAGGCCTATTCTAGTGTTCAAGTAACGATTAATGAATAACTATCGACACGAACAAAGATGAGTGGAGTCCGAGACGTTGCGCAACGCCCTGCCTCCTTACCGATTGCTGGAAAGGGAAAGTCTAGACGAGATCAGGGTTCAAGCTCACCATGGGGTATGTAATGTATTATCTTCCGTACCTTTCTGATAGGTTACTGTTTCCAGGATGAACTTTCTCCCATCGTATATGGCCGTACTGTGGAATATTATCTCTGTATAACTTGGGATCGCTGATGCCCTAGGCTTACCAAAACTTTCCTCGGACTCGAATATCCAGGATCTGTCAGTGTAACGACGATAGCTGGCGCTACCTTTTTCAAGTCGATAATGCAGCAAAATCTGCCCATCACGACTGACACTATCACATGATGGAACAAGCTCAAGTCGCGCTAAGATGTCACCAGGATGGTTGTCTTGATTCTCTTCCTGGTCACGATTTCCTTAATTCATCGCAAATATCTCCAGTGAGATTTCTCAGTTCGTATAGTCGCTTTCCCTGCGAGATGGGGACCTACTCCGGCAGTATCGCACTTCGAGTCGCGTCTCTGTTGTGGTTTGTGTTGAAACTGTCAATGTCTACGACGGCTCATTAAATCGTCGAACCCAGTCTGTAACGCAAAGGATCCTGTTCTGACTTGATACCGATGATGATTTTCGCAACAGCCAATGAGCGTGTCCAGCACTGTTTATTACAAGAGGGTTGGTATATGTTATTCTCATAACCCACTACCTCCCATGGCGACTCAGACAGATATTCCGTCAGATCTTACCGACGACGACAAAGCTTACGCATTTCAATTTCTCGACGCTCAGCTGAACTCCGCAATTATCTACGCGCTATTGCATGGTAGGCAACGGTGTTCGGTGTCAGATGTCTTGACTAGTAGGTGTTGATTGATGACAGGCATATACTCCGGCATTCTCGCTGTTACGTTGTGGAATATATGTGAGCCTGGAGCATTTCCACTACAACATCCAGGCTGACGTGAATGCCACAGTCATTAATAAACGTTGGCCGACCCGACGAGCCTTGGTCGTCGTTATCATCCTCCTCCATGCTCTAACTACCATCAGTTTTGCTGTTACTTGGTCATATATACATTCTGGATTCATTGCTAACGGGCAAAGTCGTTGGACAGTATATTTGAAGTTTACCGGTGCGGCCCAAGCCACCTATTGGGAGGTGGGTATCGCAGCTTCCATGAGTACCATCCTCGCAGACTTATATGTGGTGTGTGGACTTCGCTGGGGATTATACACAACAGCTCACTATTTTTTGACTCTAGATTTGGTGCTGCTGGATGGTTTGGGGACGACGCTGGCTTGTTGTTCTGCTTCCAATACTTTCCCTGGTTTGCGCCATCGGTATGGTTTGGTCCCATCTGTTTTTTTTTCATGCTCACACAGTAAAATCTAACCATTTATGTAGGGTCAAGAATCGTTGTAACATACTACAACCGGGTCAATGCACTCGTATCCACAATGGACATATTAGTTATGGTCTACACATCCTTCGTCCTAGCGACGACCTTATACTGTACCTCGCTCATCATTTACCGCATATTGACTGTTGCCGGGGCTAGGCGTGGAACAGAGGGTCGACTGAGACTTTATCACCGTTTCATTGAAGTACTGGTGGAATCCTCAGCTCTTTATTCAGTATCTCTGATCCTATATTTGGCTTTCACTATTCACGGTGACTTCCGAATGTATTACGCTGATACCATAGCTGGCATCGCGAAGGTGGGTTCACTATCTTAGACTTCATTGTCAATTATTATATACTTTGTGTAGGGTGTTGCACCCACATTACTTATTGGCCGGGCAGCAGCGGGACATACGCGCCCCAAAGACGACTGCGATGAAAGTGCAGTGTCGACACTTCGTTTCCAGACTTCTTCGGAACTTGGCACGACGAGCTTTCCTGAATCCATCGTGCAGAACGCAGTCCCTGAAATTGACATTGAGGCTCAACCGGAGCAGCTAGTGGTATTCGTTGAAAAGATGTAAAGTATTCATGCTGACATTTTAGACTGAGTTTGGATGGCAGAGTATCTTTTTGGATTATCGCACTTCCTACTTTATTTTTCGATCAATTGTGGAGTAGTATACCTCTGTCTTTACACTACGGTACTCAGGAAAATACGACACAGCACATCACAATCGTCAACGGGGTAATAGTGTCGAAAACAGGGCGCCAAATGTGAATTTTTGTTATCCTTAACTGAAAAATCTTCTTTCCTTTTCGAATAAGTTGCCAATTTCCTCTGCGTTTGCATACTCATATCCATCCTTCCGCAAACTTGGCGGTGGTTGCCACTTGTGGACAGATCATTGAAGAATACAAGCTTCAGTAATGCAGGCGCATGAACGCGGGAAGAAAACGCGATGAAGTCTACTCCAGACAGCAGTGTCACCGTTACATAAGTCCGCCGAAAGAAAAATAATACAAGCATCTTTACGATGTCAAACGGTGTTAAGCTAGCATGGCCGTAACGGGTGTCCAATAGCTTCTCCGTCACGATCGCCTACACTCTCTGGCTGGGCTTCCAAGTCATCTTGGAGTGTGACGTTGCTTGGTGGGGGATATTCCTGTGATTCAATTCGAGTGTGGTTGTGCCTGACTATCTTCCCCTGCTCAGCCTCCAAATCTTCGTCTATCCCGGGCCCAACGCTCTGCAATGTCTCCAGATTTTCCACCTCGACGCTTGACTGGTCACGAGTCTGGAAACGCCGTGACCCAAAGTGTAGCGACGACATTACGCTGCCCTGCCATGATTCGTCCGGACGTGAGTGTCCTGTTGCGACACGTCCAACAAGGAGTGTTGGAGCTATTCCCTGTGGGACGAACATTTGTCATTAAATTCTAAGGGAAGGAGGAGGATGCATGCACACCCGCGCAATTCCCGACATGGCATCGACATAATATCCTGCCCAGTCTCCGCGAACCTCGAAGGCCATTAACAGGATCAAGAAGACAGAATACAGTGCGGAGGATTCGATCAAGACTTCGATGACATGACGATAGACGCCGACTCCACCTCCAACTCCGTCGCTTCCTCGTACAACAACCAGAATGCGGTAAATGATGAGAGTGGTACACCATATTGTCGTCGCCAAAGTGAAGGACAGGTAGAGGACAAATACAAGTACGTCGTCGCTGCCAGTGGTATACCCTTGGTAGGTATCGATGAGCTTGAGTGCTAGGACAAACTATGAGAAAGCGTAAAATAGAAAAGGAACCTGGGCATCGCACCAATTCCAGAGATAAGCAATAAAATAGGCGGCAGGACAACAAGCCAGCGCCGTCCCCAGACCATCCAGCAACGCCAAATCTATAACAGAAAGTGAAGGCCTGATTCCGAATGAATTGAGTATACACACCATGATGGAGTCTGCGAGGATAGTATTGATGGCACCTGTGATACCCATCCCCAAGTATATGTTTTCGGAAAATACGAGCACCGAATACTTCGACCAGAAACTTTGGCCGTTGTTGATGAAGCCAGAGCTGATATAAGACCAATTGAAACCGGCGTTGATGGTGGTGACAATGAAGAGGAGGACGATAGCCACGACCATGACTTGTCGTCCAATGGGCCGAGATTTAAAGGTGACTGGTCATTCAAATGAGCTTGAATGATATCACAGAAGATATGCTACACTCACAGATGTTCCATAGGGTGACGGCAACGATGCCGGTGTAGATGCCTAGGTGCAGTGACGAATGAGATAAGAGCAAACCTAAGCGAGAGCACAAACCGTATAAGAAAGCATAGACGATCTCCGTGTTCAGTTGAGCGTCTAGATATTGGAATACGGCAGCTATGTCACTGCCACTAAGATCTGACGGGATGTCGAGTTGGTAGGTCATCATGGGTGTGTTACAGTCGATAGAGTATACGAAGTCCGGTTCTTAAGATAAACCCATACCGCATACTTCGTTATATAGTGGTTCATCAGAAAGTGCGCAGTATAATATCACATTAAGTCCCAGGACACAGCAGCTATGTCTCTCCAATGAAATCGTCGACAGTAAGATTACGATGGCTAATTGATTGTTGGGTGGAGCATCGAAGTGCCTCGAGACTCGGGGAGATGATCAGTTCAGTTCATCCAAGCAATTCATTCCCAATAATTGCATGTCGTTCATTGCAATATCACAGTTACATGGATCAAAAGAATTCCCAGAGAGTTAGCCACCATCTCGATCGAGTTCGGAGTCTAAGGTACGTTGAGCAAAACTCAACAGACATATGAATCTGAAAATTCCTCAGAGACGGCGTGAATATTTGGGAATCCAGCTAACGCACCTCAAAATTACCATACGATATACCCCAACAAGACAGCGAGGTGAATGGATTAAACGAAAATTCCGATAGGCAGCTTGAGATTCAGAATTCAGAGCCAGAAAGCACTTCAAGGACCACGCGAACAGATAAAATAACGCATCTTGATCCTGGCATGCAGTCGCCGTGAGAAGTTGGCTCAGACGAGATGTCGCTGTCGGAGTTTGTTTTCGTTCTCCAAGACCGCTGGTGACCGCGCTTATACTAGATTCAGAGACGTCCCGTTTCCATTCTGTAATTTGAAGCCGAGAATTGAGGAAGCGGATAGGACTGCAGGAAGGAACCAAGCTCGACAAATTCACCGAGTTATTACTGAATGCTGATTGGTGTTGAGATTGAAACCGGAAGATGCCGTGTCGGCTGACGTCAACACAGTTGAACAGTTTCTGGTTAACTTGGCAAATACTACCCTGAAGCTGAAGGCCGTGCATACAGTTGAAAGTGTATTTGGAGTCGATGGAAAAGTGATGGGTCAAACAATCTATTTATCTTCATCAAAGGAACTGATAATGATAATTTACGCTTCACAGACCGATCACGATACTAGCTGCCGCATCCAGCGCTGTGTGATCAGATATCAAGCTTTCAGTCTGACACTATGTATCCGAAAGAGTATGGCAAATGGCTCGGATGCTGAAGGATATAGCTCCTGGGGATTGCTGCAACTGTGAGCATATTGTCCAGTGCATAACAGGTTGCAAAACTGACAAACCGGATTTTTGCTTCAGGGATTTGAAAGCGTCATAGAGAATCTCCGCGTTCCCCGAGAATGTGCATATATGCGGCCAGGGACTCCAGAAAGTACAACGAGCATTCGCTGGCTTCATCTTGATTGTAAGATGAATCAATGTTTTCGCGGAGTTTGGTGAATGATGTTGATGTGATCATACCTTGGGCATTTCCGACCTGAACGCTGTTCACATACGGCCGGATTTGTCTTCTCATTCTTTGAGGCCATTGGATAATTCACGTAAGGTCCTAGCGTGGGTCCTAGTGGGCATGGCGTTTATCAACGACCTGATTCCACGATTCTGACCCTTGCCTATGTCTGTCGCAGGTCAGATCACGAGGCAGTCATCCTTTGGCGACTCTTTTTGCACACCCGATGAGGTGTAAGCAAACGTTATCACGGACGGCACCGCGTTATAGCACCAGGATGCCTCGTGCCTCGTAGAGCATAGTATCTGCATTGACTGGCTAGCGCGGAACTAGATCGCTAATCCCTACTCAAAGGACACGTTGTATGTTTTCTCACCGCCGTCTTGACCATACGATCACATATGCGGCGACAGTGTAAGGCACCGGGCGCCGTGCTTTGAGACCCCTACTGCTTTTCGACTTCGCTGAACCCTCGACCTCTCTGAAGCTCCATAATGGTTTGGCGTTTTCTTCATCTCGAGAAGCCTCAAAGCATGCACATGTATCTCTCGAGAAACGAGCTTTGTTTCTGCATCTGGTATTCGACTTTGGTGTTGTATTTTGCAAGCGCTGGGAATCCGGAAACTGTTATGGTCGTCAATGCGGTCTTTCTGGGCCTTCGTTGTTCCCTATCAATCAGCTTGGACTCGAAACATTGGATGCCATCTCTTCGGGACTAGCATTATCTTCCTTGGCTGTACTCTGACTGGTCGTTAGTCGATGGAAATGATCATCAAACAGTCTGAAGTTTTACCTCAAACTGGACAGCTTAGCCCAAGAGGCATTCATTGTACTCTTGACTGTAAAGCATGCTCGTCGAGACCTCAAAATCTCAAACCAAACCCTCTTCACGCTCATTTAGTCTGTTAATTTAACTATGGCCCCTCGTGCTACACACCGTGGGTTCAAAGCTCATCGTCTGTGATCAAGAACTATTATGCTAATTAACGACATTAGTTTTCGATCGGTTCAAAAAAGGAGTTTCCAAGTCGAGCAAAAGATCTTCATCGGCACAAGGTTTGCCCAACTTTTCGGGGAAATAGTCACCGTCTAATCATTATTTCCATTCTCGTGAATAGCTCTCGACGCACAGTCATTTGCTCCTGCTCAGGATCCAAGACTACTTCAATCTCAGGATGCAGAGAGGCAGCACAATGTCGATAACAACCAAGATCCGCTGCCGCTTCAGAACGAACCTGCTGGAACCTTGACAAGCGCAGAGGTCCGCGAATCACAAGGTTGATTTTGAACGATACATGTTGAAATCTTTTGTCCTGAGTTCGAGATTCCCCTAGATCTCGTTACTCAGCCGATATTTCAATCGCATGGCAGGAGCAGCGTTGTCTCAACCAACAAGTCCCGGCGTCGACACATGGACCGCACCGGCTTTTCGAGTAGTCCCTCTCCACATGCCCTGCCTGACCATTCGCCGGTACTTCATCCGTCACCAGAGCAAGCCTACTTGGCATCCTTCCACCCATTTCCAAGTCCTATCTACGCAAACGGGGGCCCAGATGAAACCACGCAAGACACGACCCCGCCATCTTCATACTCCAAATTGCCATTTTCCTCCATACCGACATCTTCATCCTCCAACACGACGTCTCCGTCCTCTCCACGCAAGTCCACCAGAAGCACAGCATCTGCGCAAAGTTCCAGATCAAGCTCCAGCAGCAACCCCTCGATAAATTCGGTCGGGTTTATTGATCAACTGGACAAATTCCGATGCGAAATCGAACCGCACAGAGAAATGCTCACTGCGTCGCACAAGTGTACATCCTGTCACGTATCGCTGATGGATCCTTGTCGTCTTCCCGTGTCGGCCCCCGCGCCGCACATGTCAGAGGCTCAAGCCGAACCTAAGATATTGGGATACGTTTTGGCTACATGCGCCGTCTGCTTGCGCGCATACTGCGAGGGCTGTGGAAAGGAGATCAAAGAGCCTGGACAAGGAACTCCGTGGTTCACTGCTGCGGTCAGCTGCTGCGAGACAGTCGTAGCGAGAGGACTTCTCAACGTTCTCAGTGATCTAGACGTTCAGATTGAGCACGCTCCAGGAGGGATACCATCTTCGGCAGGAGATCTACTAGATGTTATCATCAACCATTTTCTCTTTGCCCGGGACACCCGTGAATCGACACTTCTAATGCAAGTCGCCCGAGCGTCGAAGCTCTTTAAGCTTATAGACGACGTGGTTGCGGACATTCAACTCGCGAACCTTCCTGAAGTTGATAGTGCGAAATGGAAGATCTACCTGCAAACTAGGCAACTGCTGCGGGGGTTCATGATTCACCGCGAATACCGTCGTTATATCGCTGTGTATCCTTACTGTAATGTTCCCATCTTCCGACACCAGGAGGGAGCCCGAGCGTGGATAAAGGGCGGTTGCGAGCTTGAGGGCTCCATGAGTCCGATGTTCGTGACTGTGCGGTCCAGGTTTCAGGCGCTCGGGAAGACCATGGAGAGGTGGAAGAAAGACGGGATTGGGAGTACTCATGGGGAAGATATGATTGCTACGATGCGGTTCTTCGGTTTGGTATTGCAGGCTGCACGTCCGCATCCGAGCCGAGCTCGTCGGCAGGTCAAGGCCCGGAAGCAAAACGTATGGGACTTGTGAAATCGGCTCTACGTGTAGATATTTGCTCACGAAATCTGACATATGTATAAAATATTTAGCCATATTGTCACCATTAAAACGCGAGAAATATACTGTAGATCGCCAGCAGAATGCTTTAAACTACACCTTTTCGGCCCTACGGCATGTCTTTGGCCGTCACTGACTGATGTTTTCACGCATGAAACTTCGCCATCGCCTCTACAGTCTACTCAGCTTAAGACGTCTCTGGAGGGCTTGAAAGAGCTTGTCCCAGAACTAGAGAGCGACCTTGATTTGTC
Organism: Armillaria solidipes; assembly: GCA_022818035.1. Lineage (NCBI taxonomy): Eukaryota > Fungi > Basidiomycota > Agaricomycetes > Agaricales > Physalacriaceae > Armillaria > Armillaria solidipes. Next base: position 2,816,688 of record JAIWYQ010000007.1, on the reverse strand, counting down.
CCGCAACGTTGTCGTGTCACTGGAAACTCAGATGTCGTGTCTTTAGTCACTCAAATATGACTGCGAGACTTCATGCTCCTCAAGGGGCCCAACAACAGACGTTCAGGTCAGGATGCGGTAATAATACAATATCTTCAAGTTGTTTGTACAGAACAGGAAGCTTCCCGACAGCGCTTTACACTAGTCCTGACTCCTCAGACTCTCGTAACATGTCAACCGGGAATGTGTAAGACTTGATGAGTTGTCCTTGGTGATAAAAGTCGTAGGGCACGCCGCCATAGATACGGAACGTCTCTGAGAGAACTGCGGTATAACTGTGAGGAGACAGAATAAGGCCCTCGCCTTTAGGCCCACGGTTTGCCCTGCGGATGTCCACTTTTATGCCACTGCCATAAAGACGCTGGGGATTGCCATCAGCATCCACAAAATCAAGAGCAAAGGCGCGGACGCCCGCTACGTCTGGATCCCAAATGCGGATGGTCAGAGTCGACGTGAAGGGGAAGAGCTTGTATTTGTCTGTTTCGGAGGCGAGGGGAGGTACTTACACTGATCATGAGTGCTGACTCTACTGGGTTAGAGAGGATGACGAACCCAAGGCTCCGGGAACGTTTCGTCTTCTTCGGGGTAGAAGACGGACCATTTCAATTGACCTTTGAGGTCGCGGTATTCATGCAACTGGCCACCACTGGGGTATTCCTCGGTGTCTTGTTTGATGATCACATCGAGGCGAGGGGGGCCGCAGGAAGCGTCTCTAAAAGTTAGTGGACGTGAAGTGTACATGGTAGGATGGTATACACTTGGAGAAAAATGAAGGCCTTAAATACTTGGAGTGAATGCTACACAAAGGCGCGTCGCTATTGTTCAAAGTTGAGAATTTTGCAAGGGAACAATATACCTTTGCTTGTGCGCAGAAGACATTGTTTGTCGTGTCTGCCACGGCTGACGATTCATTAAAGCAGCGGCGTCGCCTAGAATGTTCCGTGCACAGCCACCTAACCTTCTGACTTCGCACCACGATGGCTGAGCAGGCTGAACTCGCATTTGTAACGACCTTTCTGAACACAATAACGTCGCAGCCCGTCAGCTATCCCGATGACTACCACCAGCCGCCTGAAAATTCGTTGAAGAGGGTACCTGTGCTGCAGGTACGACCTCACGGCTGATTGTTCTGTGTAACTGAGCAGGCTGGATATAGGTCCCGCTGCCTGCACTGCCCCAGCGGAAGCAAGAAGAGGCTGGATCGTCATCATCAGGTGAGTAGGGGCCATTTTATTAGGAGCCTTGTCTGAGTAACATATAAAAGCGATCACCCTCACCTTCAAGTCGCTCAAACCTGCATCCTCGACCGCCCTCAGAGTATCACCATCTGATACTGTTCTCTCCATCAAATCACAGCTTTCTCCGGCAAATCCAGCAGCCGTTCGTCTCCTACTCAAAGGCAAGGCCCTCGCTGACAACAAGCTCCTGCTCGAGTACCCTGTCCACGACGGCGACGTCGTCAATCTTATTCTTAAAGACATCACTCTTGCAGCGCCCGTTCCGATGAAGCCTTCGCCTATCAGCACTGCCACGCCCGCTAATACGCCCTCTCGTCATACCCGTATCCCATCCGTAGTTCTATCGCCGTCACCGTCCCCATCGGCGGACAAACCCGTCGACATCTCGCTTTCCCTCGACACCGACCCCCTTCACCGACACGGCCTTCTACTTCTACATATCACAATTCACTCGCCAAGCCAGAGATGTGGGACCGGCTGTATTCATTCCTGAGGTAAGCCTTGTCGTTATTCACCCGGCGTGTTTACTGACGTCTTGCAGATCCGAGTTCACTACAGACTCGGATGCTCAACAGGCGTTCGAGGACTTTTTGCGCGCAGGCAAGACTGTCCTCACTGCGAATGAGGTTGCGCGTATTAGAGATCACGTTGGTGTCGTAGGAATGGCGGGGACATAGTATCATACCGCTATCTAGGGGATGTCTCAAGCAAATACAGTCTCGCATCAAATTTTATCCGGCACGTTAGCTTGCAACTGCGTCATAGTTCAACGTTCTGTGACTCTTGATTTCGTCGCCTTGTCATTCTGTATCACTATTTCCTCGGCGACCAAGTATAATAGTACTCAGTCTGGATGCAGATGCTCTTTGCTGTGTAATTAATGTGAGGTAAAGAAAATGCGGCGTATAACAATAGTATATATTAGCTTAGTAAATGAGAGGAATGGCAAGTGTGAACAAAGAAAGTCTGCTGAAAATACGCTTCAGAGAAACGGTGATTGCCATTTATGGCTTTTACTCTTAACCATCACTTCTTCAAGAGACACATATTTCTTCGCCATCTGCGCCGGTCGTTTACCATAGAGACTTTGTGATATCCAACAAAGATTCAGCAGAAGACGAGGAAGCCAGTTCAATGAAGCAGTCCAGCAGGACGACCATCATCCTTCTTCCATGGTACTAAATGCAAGTCCGCCAACTGTGTGAAGAACCCTGCGATGGCGAGGAACTCGTTGCTGTGGAACTAACATCATATCCCACCTCTGATGCAGATGATTCGAGGTGAGCTCGATATTCCAAAAGGTGCGTCTTGTCCTTTTTTCGTCCTCCGAAGCGAAAATAAACGGGCTCGCCCTTACAAGCATTCTACTCCCGATGTCACGGACATATCCACGTTCTGGGACGATTGCATAGGGAGGCTGTCCATTAGCCGTGATTTACACAAACTCCGGTCAATCACGGTAAATTTGGAAGCAGTATCTATCGTGCATCAACTTGACACATGGCTGGCAAAGCACATTGACGCCAATTCCATCTCGCTTGACTACAACTGCTCGTGCATACGGAATGGTCTTGAGCTCATACCGCGTATCACTTGAACTGCCATCGGTGGGAACCTCATCATTATCTTCAACTTTGGAAGGATCAATACAGATGATCTTTCAAAGTCCCCGCTCCCGTGTTTCACGAAGGGGTGGGTTGATGCTGTCACATGAAGCCATATAAATGGTGAAGAGCTGTGAAGTCTGATCCCCCAGTTCATCCTTCCATCTTTCCTCTCACAAAATGGCGGCTAATGATACTGTCCCGGATGACCTCAGCGACGCCTTTGTTAACACTATATTCCGTGATTTCGACTCTAATTTGAATCCGACGATTCTTTTTGCTTTCTTGCATGGTGTGCTTTTGCATACTTATCTGCGTTTGTATTCGCCTCTAAACATGCTCCGTAGGCTTGTATACCTGTATAATCTCCGTTGCGGGATGGAAAATCCGTGCGTACCACCCTGCTATTCCTACGAGTAATATAACACGTCCTCTGCAGTCGTCAGCAAATACACTGGTTCGAAGCGGAACATGTCCATCGTCATCGGCATCCTCTACGTTATGGCAACAATCAGCTTAGCCTTCAGTTGGTCATTCACACGCTTTGCGTTCATCAAAAACGGAGAAACCTTTTGGACTGTATACCAGGCGCTTATCACCAACTCGAGATCGCTGGTGGCCGCGAGGGTGGGGATGACTGTCACGAGCTGTATTGGGACTATCTTTGCGGACGCTACCCTCGTAAGAGGCTTTCTTCCCTTTTGCGTCAACTAATATCTTTAATTCTCGGCTGTAGATTTGGCGCTGCTATGTTCTCTGGGGCCGACGCTGGGTGACGGTCATCCCACCTGGCCTCCTCCTTGTCTGCACCATCGGTACGTCCCCTCCCCCTCCCCCTCCCCCTCCCTCCCTCCCTCCCACCCTAATCCTTTCTCCACCCAGTATTCAAAATCATGGAAACCCAAGCAAGGCTCCACGCCCCCGGGCCCGAATCGCACACGCCTTGGCTCATGATCTACGTATCCTTCGCGATGGCCACCGCTCTGTGGTGCACCGTGCTCATCACGTACCGTCTTCTTACCTCTCCCCGGGAGAAAGACGGCTCCGAGGACGGGCCGTCCTTGTACCACCGCACTGTGGAGCTCTTTGTCGAGTCCGCCATTCTTTACAGCGTGGGGCTGATCCTCTATACGGTGTTCGTCGCGCGCACTGAGTGGACGCACTTTTACCTTGAGCCCGTAGCTGAGATTACAGGGGTGCGTTCTTTCTCCGTTTAAGCTTTTAGGTTCTCATGGTTTACTTGATAGGCGGTTGCCCCGACCCTCCTGTTAGGGCGCATCCTGACGGGCTTTGCGCGCCCGTACGATTCCTGGCAGGGAAGCGTACCGGCGGCGAAAACTGTGGAGGAGAAGAAGCCTCAGGCGCCGAACCAGATCAGCTCTGCTACGCGTACCGTCTTGTTCGCGGATGAAGTTCGTGCTCCGCCGGCTCCAGCTCCGGCCCCGGTTCAGGCCCAGGAAAGTCAGAATGAGAAAGTTGAGAGTAATATCAATGACGCTCCTGCGGCACCGGTTGTCGCTGAGAAGAGTGGATGAAGAGTTTCCCGAGGAAAAGTGGGTGAAGAGTTTTGAGAGTTTGAACATTCTACCCGAAAGCTTTGATTTGTTTCGTTTCCCTTCCTGTCGCTTTGCTATCTAGTGATTTATATAGATTAACCATGTAATTGTGTCCTTGTACACCTTCCGCCATCTGAACTGCTTTCGATGTTATTTGAACTACTCCGATTACTTAGACCATCTCTGTACCTATCCTGTACCTGTCCTAAATAAAGAACTACTATATTTATAGAAAATTTCTGGAGAACTGACAAACATCTGGCACAGTGACATGCAGTCTGTTCCCCGTGTTCCCCGTGCCGATTTTTGAGCGAGGTTTCTCAATGAAACCGCCGTAACCTTCAAGTTCTGCACTTTGTCCAAGCACGAGAATTGAACCTGGCAATGCTGACAACTTTACTATCTGCATATCTCTCCAGTGCTTCGTCTTTTGAAACGTGAAATGTTGTATGACGGAAATCCCATTTCGCCGTGAAGAGCGCTTGTGAACATGCGGTAGAGAATTTCGCATCAGACCTAGGTTATCTCACAATGACAAGGATTTACACGATCATGACAGCGCCTTTACTGGAACGATCAGGGTTACAAACGGAACCTGATCTGAGATCTAAGTCAGGACAATCCCCGTCAACTCCATTACAAGAAACGTCTTGGCCATCAAATAACTTAACCTACATCTTGAATCACATATGTCGGGCTTCTCAGAAACGAATATAGGAATAGTCCACAGCACCCTCTTCGACGAGGATATTGAAGCCGTACATAAGTATGTCGGTGTAGATTCCGAATGTCCTTGCAACACTACCAAAAAAACACTATTGTGCTTCAACTACTAGTTTACGGGGCTTCGACTGGTAACCCATACGCAGCCTTGATGATATCCGCCGCCCTCTCCGCCACCGCGTACACCGCAGCAGTCGTATGCGCCGCCGGCAACCTAGGAATCACACTCGCGTCCACAACCCTCAGCCCACTCACTCCCTTCACCCTTAAATCTGGATCCACCACGCCCCAATCCGCTCCTTCGGGCGACATGCTTGCCGTACTAACCGGATGGAAGAATGACACCGCGTTTTTACGGATGAACTCCTCAATATCCTCGTCGGTGGTCGCGTTGTTGTTGAGCGAGCCGATGATGTAGCCCTCCCATGCGGGGCCACTGAAGAACCGCCGGGCAGCCTTGATGGATTCCCGTACAATGAGGATATCGACTGGAGCAGTGAGGAGGGCGGGGTCGACTAAGGGTCTGGAGAAGGGGTCGGAGGAGTTGATGGAGACCGATCCTCGTGATGCTGGCGACACACAAGCCGTTGGGACGTTAATGTAGTTGCCGCTTTCTCTGACGCTGGATAATCCATTCTATGGAAGGATTAGAAATAGCCATATGCACCTGAGGGATGGGCCATACCTGGAACAAGAACTCGTAATGTGCAGTCAAGGGGCCCGACGAAGGATCAGAATAGTTCTCAAACACAGTCGAGTTATCCGGGAGGCGAAGCCAAGCGGCATGGTTCTCCGACGTGTCTGTGAGTAGCCCCGTCTTGTTCTCAGTCCACTCCTCTATCCATTCGTTCAAGAGTGTCTCGTTCCTGAGGATGGTATCGTATGTGTCGGTCGAGTTCACGATAAAAGTCGTGCTGACGCCGATGTGGTCTGTGAGGTTCTTTCCTACAGATGGAAGCGACAAAATGGTAGCTATGCCAAGGGGTTCGAGTAGTTCCGGGTCACCGATTCCGGAGTGGAGGAGGATGGTCGGAGTCATGACAGACCCAGCAGAGAGAATTAGCTCGTTTTTGGCAGTGAGAGTTTTGAGCGACCCTACATGAAAAGATATTAGACACTGGCCAATATTAACGCGCATACATACATACCATCAGCAGAATCCAGCACCTCCACGGATCTCAAGTCCAGAGTACCATTGACAGTAGGCACTACACGAGACACTCGAGCATGTAATAACACGTCTATGTTCTCCCCACCCTCCTTCTCAGCGCGAAGCAAGTGCGTCTTCGCACTGGAGCGCTGTCCTCCATCAACAAGCGTCTGAACCCATCCTATACCTATGTGTTCGCCGGAGTTCATGTCCACGCGATAGGGGAACTCAGCCAGCTCCTGCGTAGTGTTGATGACGCGTCCATCGAACGGGTAGGGATATCCTGGGAGACTGACACCGATCACGCCGTCGGTGCCGTGGAAGGCGGGCAGGTATTGACCAGTAGTGTTATGCCCATCGCGAGGAATGGTATTGAATTTCTCGCCCTAAAAATGGCTTTAGTTTAAATCATACAGTAGGGTGGAGCCATACCTTCTTGAAGTACGGCAGCATACTGTCCCATGACCAGCCTTCATCTCCAGAAAGCTCAGCCCATGTGTCGATATCATCTGCCGAGCCACGGGTATATACTAAGCAGTCTAAAGAGCCAGATTACTTGGGGACTCTGCGTATCGTTAAGCGTGACACTCACTAACGGCACTCGATCCGCCCAATCCGATGCCCAGCGGGTACGGAATGCTTCTGCCATTGAGCTCTTTCTGTGGAATGGTTGTATAATTCCAATCGTAAGACGTATTTGGCGTCAGCGTCGTGCAGAACAGCGGTATAGCAAGTGCAGGATCCACAGCCGGGTCGTTCTCGCCCCCCGCCTCGAGCAATAACACGCTGACCGTGGGGTCTTCGCTCAGTCTGTCCGCCACTGTGCTTCCACCAGGACCACCTGAAATCGGGCAATTCGTCAGTATAAGCCGCACGTAGCAGAACACAAAGTGCTTGTACCTCCGACGATGACGAAGTCATACGCGTCAAGACCTTTGAGGTCGGCAAAGTCGTACAAAAATCTCGCATTGGCACTCAAGGTGAGCAGCGAGAGCAGAAAGAAGCGCATGTTTGGCTTGGACTGGCTCTCTCACGGAGGGGTTCTTATATTTCAGATGTCGAAACATGTGCTTCCCTTCGAAGCTTCGCTCCATGGCGAAGATCCGTGCAGACGGGTGGCTGTCATTGCAGCCGAAGGATAAGTAAAACAATGAAGGGCCATAGAGAGCGGGACAATTCCAGTGACGTGAAAGGGGAACGATAGTTGCTGGTAGCAGAAAGCTAAGAACCACACGTGGCTTGTCTCCTCATGGCATCAATTGAACGGCGTTTACCGCCAACGAGTTCTTTACATACTTGAGTATTTAATAGAACCATGGTAGCGATCCACCAGATGCTGCGCAGAAAAGCAGAAATTCCCCACGTATAGGAGCAGGAACGGAAATTTTTTTCTATAAGGATCAAAAATTTCGAGATTTTTTGGTGCAATGGCGAGTGTTCTCTCGAGTCCGTGCTACCTCTTCTCGTCCATCTACCTGGCCCTCAACATCACCGACTAAGATGACGCTTGTCCCGGTTTGACGTGGGTGCGAGTGCGATTCCCAAGACGACTCGAAGTGAGGATATCATGTTTCCCTTCTAGGTGTCATCCCAGCGCGCACAACCTCCACATCTTGCGTCTAACGAGGACAAGCGATCGCGAGAGGGCAAGAAGCTAATGGCATGATATTAGCATATTTTTGCTGAGCATCAAAACATTGGCTCGCCCAGTCATTTACTATGACCCACGAACATATCAGACTAAGCTGATGGAGTAAAACGCCAAGGGTTACACCTGGACTTCATAACGGTACGTTCTTAGTTGATTCCATCCATCGCCCGTCCGAGCAGTGTGCAAAGCAGGGTCGTTGAAATGATAGAACCGAAACCCAATCACAGGCTTAAGAGCTTCCATGTGTATTGCAACGCAGTTTAACTGCGGCAGGTGTATTGGAAACAGGTAACAACGAACAGTTTCGGAAAGTAGAAGGAAAATTGGAAGAAGAATGACCTGGAGCTGTCCACCATCAAGCGATGCAGCACCTCAATTCAATATGAGAGAACGCTTGGCAGAGATTACCAATAGACGACCTGGTCAAGTCTGCGAGGATAAGTATACTTGACATCCAAGATACCCGCCCGTAACTATATCGCCGCTTCCTTGGAACCTTCAAGCTCAAAGTATGCTGTCCGGCGGTTTGTCCGTTACTGATGAATCCAGAGCGCGCGTATGATCATGGTCGTAAAATAGGGTGACGATAGCATCAGTTATTGCCCTATGATGTCTGGACTGGCCGTCAAAAAGGTAATCGAGGACGTCTGAAGGCAGCGGTAGTCAGGAAAATGGAACACATCAATGGAATAGTAGACGTACCACAACATCCAACATCTCGAGCACACTGGCCCGAGCTGTCCTCTCAGGAGACCTTCATCAAGCAACGCAGAAGAGCATGAGATTTTACAACGAAGCAAAAGTTGGACAGATCTTTCTCAAAGATCTTTTGATGTCATAGGCGTATCCTGACCTCAGCTAGGAGGGGGACATCAGCAAGGCAGTGGCGAGCGTTAAGAGCCAGAGCGTACTCACCGCTGCTGGTTATCATTCCGCGCCAGTATCACATCGCCTGATCCAACAAAATGGAATGCTCGAAGTGACCAGAACTGTTTCATTCGCGGTATCAACCATCCGTGACGTCCACAATGTCCTCATTGATGGGATGCCGGGACCCTATATCGACGCTGACACACCGCCCCCATCAGAACGACATGTACGACGTGATCATCGATGATTCTCGAGGAAAACAGCACGAAAAATTGGCAGTGAGCGGAAGAGAGTCAAAACGGAAACGCCCAAAAAAGTGGCTGTCCGCATATGGCAATCACCGCCAAAGTCAGTAGTTTGTCAGTAGTTCTACGCTAAGGAAACAATGAATTTTCCTGTGCATAGAATGCCTTTCTTTGTATACTGATGAGTGTTAATAGGATTTCCATCGAGACAGAAAGTGAGTCGACGAACGATGCACACCAAAAATGGACGCGGAGATAGGGCAAGGTATCTAGTGTATTTTACGAGTATATTACACACAGATGTAATAGGATTCAAAGGATACAACTAAGAGTAGATAGTGTAGTTGATACAAAACCGGATGATGAACAGATGGGCAACGAGTGTGAGAAAATAGATAGAAAACTGAGAGAAGTGTGATCACTTTACTACGCCATGGGGTGTTTCGAGCAAAGCCTCGATGACTCAACGGAAACCCTATTAGAGCCTCCGGTGTCACCTGGGTGATAGAGCGGGAAGTTTTCGAACGTAGGCAAGGTCGTCATGCCCTGCGATTGAGCATCAGGTCCAGGAATGAATATAGGAGACGGTTCCTAAACATAAGAATTGTATTAGCGCGTGGTGAGGAGAAAGAACAGGCGAAGATCAGTTTACCCTTACACCGCTCTCGCGCTGAGCTTCGATGTCACCATCAAGCATCGGGCTTGTCGGTCTACTATCCTCCTGGGAGCTTGTCCGACTGCGCTCTTGCTCTTGCGACCTAATTGAAGCTGAGCCGATCACGCTTCCCTGCCACGAATCACCTGGACGGGCCCGGTGTCCGGCTGTGATGCGTCCTACGAGGAGCGTTGGTGCCATCCCCTACACATGTTGTGTGTGGTAAGTGATAACGGAGTCTAATTTCATCGACGCACCCTCGCGATACCAGCTATGACATCAAGGTAAACTTCCCCCATACTGTCACAAATAGTGAAAGCCAAGTATAGGATCAGAGAGATTGAATAGAGAGCTGAGGATTCCACCAGCACTTCAATGAAACGGTGATAAACTCTCAGTCGACCCTCTGCTCCACGCCTAGCCCCGGTAACAGTCAATATGCGGTAAATGATGAGCAAGGTACAGGATAAGGTCGTCGCCAGGACGAATGATATATAGAGCGTAATGAATATTTCGATGGGTTCATTGACGTATTCATAATACCCTTCCATGATTCTTAATACTACAGAAAAGGTTGAGTATTGCTATGAGCATCAAAAGGGTAGATGGGAGCAAACCCCTTACTGATCGCAGAGACTAGGGAAAGTATTGGAAGCAGAACAACAGGCCAGCGCCGTCCCCAAACCATCCAGCAGCACCAAATCTAGAGTCGAAACGACAATGAGCTGATGTGGATAATCCCCAGCAGTGTCGCACACACCATATATAAATCTGCCAAAATGGTACTCATGGAGGCTGTGATACCCATCTCCCAATAGGTTACTTGGGCACCTTCAAGATTCAAGTACACGGTCCAAAAACTCTGCCCATTTTCAATGAATGCAGAGTGTATATATGTCCATTTGGCAGCAAAACTGATGGTGGTCAGAGCATGGAGGAGAATGATAACAACAACCATGGCTCGTCGGATCGGCCAACATTTGTTGATGACTGTCAAATTCAGCTTGGATGTCGGAGTGGAGATGCTTGTGGCTCACATATATTGCACAAGGTAACAGCAAGAATGCCCGTGTATATGCCTGTCATTAGTCAACACCTACATGCCAAGCTACTGAACATCGTTGCCCACCATACAATAACGCGTAGAGAATTCCACAATTCAGACTAGCGTCGAGATATTGAAATAGGGAAGCTTTGTCGTTGTCGGTAAGATCTGGTGGAACATCTGTCTGAGCCACCATGAGAGAAGACAAGAGCGATGAGGTCGTGGTTTATGAGAATAACGTAACGCACTTCCCATTATATAAATGGCGGTCGAAGCCCGTCAAGGTCAGTGGAAAAGATGATCGGTATTAGCCTCAGTTCTACAACATCAAGATCAAAAAATTTCCCTTGAACTCCTCGATGTCCAAAAGTGTTCTGCGACTCTGTCGTAGCCGTATAAAGGTCAATGTCGGCGGCTTACAAGTGATCAGCAAATGAGCCACTGCCGGCGCCAGAACCAAGGACCGCGCAGTGCATTACGAGTATAAGAACAGTCGGAGCACTGCAGTCAATACAGGATTGCATCCCTTTGCGGTACTACATCAAGATATTAACGCGACTCTCGGCAAGAGATCGCAATGCAAGAAGTCACGGATCGTATGAGAGCGATGTGTTGCCAGGCACTGTGAAGTGGTTTTCACAAACATGTGTAAATAAAATCATTCTTCTGCCGACCGTCAACGTTCAACGGTCGTGACCGGTATGGTATCATCCTCCTCGAGTACAGCAGTTGAGCCTAAATTGAAGGTATGTTCAACATTCTGACATTTTGTTCTCGCGTCAAACAGTCTGGGATGCTCCCACAGACACATCGACAAGCCAGCCCATTCCCCTAGCTGCCATATTATTATTGTCGACTCTAAGACATCGCCTCGCACAATGGTTAAAAAGCGCGCCCGCCAGTGAGCGACGTCACGTTCGAGTTCGCTTCCATGGAGACGTCAGGAGCAAAGGGTGGAGAGGGGGAATAGACACCCTGTAGTAGCACCCGATGGACAAGAGCGAAATTCTTCTCCGTGTTTCCTTCTGTCTCTCCGTTACCCTTCGCCGCGGTTCTACGTGGCATACTTCACCCTGAACTTGCCAGGTTACCCCCTCTATCGCCCACATGAACACAGATGTTTGCAACGGGAGGTGAAGTCCATCAGATCTTGTAAAAATGGCTCTCTGGGCGGAAGGACACGAAGTTAGGGCAAAATGAAGAAGTAGCGCGGGTGGTTGTCGTGAATTTCGTTTATTGTTACGCACTTGATCATGCTGACTATGCTCACAAATGGCTGCATCATAGATCGTTGGACGGGCATACTCTAACTTCGACTATGAGGCATCTTGCGAGAATTGCGTGCAAATAAATAATCGAGGCTGAGGCTGAAGATCTATTCAAGTCTATGCTACTTAATGCAACGAACGCAATGCCGTGATACAAGGATTTCAAGATTCCGAGTCCGTCGTACGTAGAAACGGCCTATAAATATGATAAGACGTTAGGGCTACATAAGAGCAATAGGCTATTGCGTGTATCGTCAAAAAAAAACAGGAAGAAAAACAAGGAAGAGTTGCACACCGGATATTTCGGTTCTTTTCAAGGTGCATCTTCATGGACTGGAAGCTGCTGCCTCGTTCACTAAGGCAGAACCACAGACGTCATCCTCATAAGGGGATGAACGGTCGTGAAGGAGCGAGCAATTCCTTAGATGAGGTGAGGTCTCCGGAGAAGCATCAGTGTTTGGGTGAGCATAATTGGCTACAAAAGAGACAGAGAGAAGTGTTGGAGAAGGTTCCTAAGAGGCGAAAAACTTGTTTCAGCTCAGGACAGAGAGGTAGTCGAAGTAAATAAATTCACCCTGACAGAAATCTCGCGCTGAGCTTCGAGGTCACCATCAGGCATTGGACTTGCCCGGTCATCTTCCCGGAAGCTCGTCCGACTGTGCTCTTGCGAACATGACCTGATAGAAACTGACCCGATCACACTTCCCTGCCATGAATCGTCTGGGCGAGCACGATGTCCGGCTGTGATACGTCCTACAATAAGTGTTGGAGTAACTCCCTACGCAAATTGTTTGGTAAATGATAACACAGTCTAATCTCGTCGACGCACCTTCGCAATACCAGTTATGATATCAAGGTAAGATGATCCAATGTCTCCACGAATAGTGAGAGCCAAGTATACAATCAGAGATATCGAATAGAAAGCTGAGGATTCCACCAGCACTTCAATGAAATGTTGATAAACTCTCAATCGACCACCTGTCATAAACTTTCTGTCACTATCTTATCTAATACGTCACCACTGACCTCATACGCAGCAACACGCTACCACCATTCGTTTCCCTTGCCTATATTGCGCGGTTCACTCATGGATGCTCTAATTATAACCAGTAGTCAGTAGTATATAAGGACATGTAAGCTGAGGGTCAAACCTCAGCTCGGACTAAAGTCTAATACACTTATTCTAACCTCAACTGCTCTGGAACTAGTCTAACGGCTACAACGCTCATACGCAGACCAGACTACGGCTACCTTGGTGATTGTCCGAACGCGAGAGTTGTTTGATCTTGTTTGTAGAGTTAGTGCCTGACACCACCTGCCCCGCACTTGACCCCGGCAACAGTCAAAATGCGGTAAATGATTAGTATGGTGCACCATAATGTCGTTGCCAGGACACAGGATATGTAGAGTGTTGCGAATATTGTGATTGAGGATGTATCGATGCAGGTGAGATACACTTTAATGATTTTGGACACTACACAGATGGTTGGTCATACCAAGGAGAGTAGATGAGATCGGTCACTTTACCAGTTGCGGAAATTAGGGAAAGTATTGGAAGCAGAACAACAACCCAGCGTCGTCCTCAAACCATCCAGCAACACCAAATCTAGAGTCGACATGATAGTGAGCTGATGTGGATCTCAAGCAGAGTCGCACACACCATAAATAAATCTGTGAGAATGGTGCTTATGGAGGATGCAAATTGCAATGCCCTCCGCCAAAAAGACTGACTGGGCCGGACCTTTGAGCCTCAAATATACAGTCCAAAAGTTTCTCCCGTTTTCAACGAACTCAGAACGCACAAATGACCATTCGGCAGCAAAACTGATAGTGATCAGTGCATGAAGGAAAATGATAACGACGACCATGGCTCGTCGGATGGTGTTGATGACTGCATTTCATGTCGGCTCCGATGTCACCGTAGTAGTAGTAATATACCTAGCTCACAGATATTCCACAAAGTAACACCAAAAATACCTGTGTATATGCCTATGCCCGTCATTGACCAGCACCTATATATGAAAACACAAGATGATGCCACTCACCATACAATAGCGCGAATAGGATCCTTGAGTTCAACTCAGCGTCAAGAAATTGATATATCAAAGCCTTGTCGGTTTCGGGAAGGTCTGACGGAATATTTACCTGAGTCGCCATGGGGGAAAACAAGAGCGATGGGGTAGTATTTTATGAGAATAAGCCATACCTAACCTCCCATTTTATATAGAGGGCACTTGTCGTCGTCAAGGTTAGAAAAGATGATCGCTACTATCCTCAGTTTTATGACGACATCAAAGCCAGAAAAAATGTCCTTGAACTCCTTGAGGTGTTCTGCGAATTAATCAAAGCTTATAAACTTGACCAATGTCGGCGGCGTATAAGGGATCAACAAAAGAGGCACTACCGGCACCAGATCCAAGACTACGTGCATTGCTAGTATTAGTGTAGTTGGAGCAGTGCAGTCAACACAAGATTGCGTCCCTTTTCGGTAACACATCAAGATATTTGAAAGTTGAACAAGGAGATCAGCAAGACTCTCGACATTGAGATCTCGTAGCGGAATCAGTGATCGGACCCAGGACAGGAAAGATTTCGACTCCATGGACCCATGTGCGTATCATATATGGAGTCGACAAGCATGCGTAAAATATGGACAGTGGGGGACCCACATGAGCGAGCGTTAACGTTCGTTATGTGGGTTCTCCTGTCATGCAAGGCTTGTAACATAACAGAAACAGAAAGGAACAAAACAGCGGCGATAAACTTGACAACGCCGTCGAGACGCGGCACAACGCTAGATACGTCCTGTTGCTACCTGAATCTCGCACCAGTAAGGAATCCATAAGAAATCGAAGAAGAGGCGAGCACAAAAGACGATTCTGTGGACAGTCTGCATGTGTTTGTTCGTGCTTGGCGAATGAATTTGGCCGGCCCGGATCAGTCAATCTAACACTCGCAATAAAATCGTTCTTCTTGCCGTCTCGGTGGGCCTCAAGGTACCGGTATGTCCTCCTCCTCCTCCTCGAGTACGGCAGTCGAGCATAAATTGAAAGGTATGTTCAATGTTCTGAGTTCTGTTCACTCTCTAAAGATTTTTAGCACGAACCGTTTAGCAGCATGCAGATACGTCGGCAAGCCGGTCCCTTAGTCTGGTCCTAGCCGTCATATCGTCACCTCTGATACTCGTCTCTCCCCAAGACTAAAACGCATCCACCAGTCAGCGACGTCTTTTTCGAGTTCGCTTCTATGGAGAAGGCGGGAGCAAAGGATGGGCGAAGGACTGCGGAGGAATGGACATCCCGTAAGGATGAAGAAAACGGATGTTCCCCTCCGAGTCCCCCTCCGTCTCTCTGTTTCCCTCCGTCGCGGTTCTGCTTGGTGTCCTTCACCCTGACAGATCGTCGCGAGCCATGGGCAAGGGTTGTATATGCGGGAAGTTCACCAGGTCTTGTCAAGATGGTTCTGTGGGCGTCTCTGCATGGAAAGACCCGAGGTTGGGGTCGATCCGTTTGTCGTTACACTCTTAGCTTCATGCTCAAAATACAGGATTTTTCGCGTACCACACGTTGGTAAACTCCTACGCTATGTAAGCATTGGGAATATCCGTCAGTCTACCATCGAGGTCGCAGGAACGTAGCGGGCCTAAAGCCATCGTCCTAAAAGACTATTAACAAGGGTTTGCTTAGTAACGAAGCAAATGTCGGACAGATGCCCTTCGAGTTTGTCATAGGCCGTTCGAAGGCTATACTCTAACTTCAACTATGAAGCACCTTGGTACAATGGTGTGCGGATAATCAAGGATGAGACTGAGAATCTGCTGCATTGGGTAGCGAGCGAGCTCATACTTTTTTATTAGCAGTCTATTACAACAATAAAATGCAACAAAAACAATGTAGTGATACGAGGGTGTTCATCGTACGTACATGAAAACGTCCTAAAAATATATGGGGCGATGTTATGGCTTTAAGAGTAGATAGCCTACTATCTACAAAGCTCGATAATTACTGTGGATGGAGATGATTGTCAACAAAGAAAAAAGAGCAAACGAAGGAGAGGTTTGCATACCAGCGCGCCATCGGATATTTCCATTCTTTTCAACGCTACATCTTCATCGACTGTCATCTCGTCCACCACGGCGTAACCAAGGATGGCATCCTCATAAAGGAATGAACGGTCGTGAAGGAGCGAGACATTCCCGAGATGAGGCGAGGTTTCCGGAGAAACGTCAGTGTTTGGGTGGGTATAATCAGCCACAACAGAGACAGAGCGAAGTGTTGGAGAAGATTCCTAGTAAGAAACGAAAATCCTGTTTCAGTGCGGGAGAGAGGCAATAGAAGCAAATGAATTACCCTGACAGAAATCTCGCGCTGAGCTTCGAGGTCACCATCAAGCATTGGACTTGCCTCCCGGAAGCTCGTCTGACTGTGCTCTTGCGAACGCGACCTGATGGAAGCTGATGCCATCACGCTTCCCTGCCAGGAATCGTCTGGGCGAGCACGATGTCCTGCCGTGATACGACCTACGAGAAGCGTTGGAGCTATTCCCTGCACAATACGTTTAATAAACGATAACGGAGACGAAGGTTGTTAACGCACCTTGACAATACCAGCTACGATATCGAAGTAATGCATTCTCAAATCATTACGAATGGCGAAAGCCAAAAAGAGGATTAGAGATACTGAATAGAGAGCCGAGGATTCCACCAGCGTTTCAACAAAACGGTGAAAAACTCCCAGTCGCCCCTCTGCTCCTCGTCTAATCCTAGTCACTGTCAAGATGCGGTGAATGATAAGCAATGTGCACCATAATGTCGTCGCGAGAATGAAGGATGCATAGAGCACAGGGAAAACGTCGGCGGACCCATTGACGTATTCATGATATACCGTCATGATTTTTGATACTACATAACGGGTTAAGTATAGGAAAAGGGTAGACGAGATCATACATCTTACCTATCGCAGAAACCAGGAAAAATATTGGAAGCAGAATAATGAGCCAGCGCCGTCCCCAAACCACCCAGCAACACCAAATCTAGGGTCAATACATTAGTGAACCGATATAGAGAGTTCTCAGCAAAATCGCGTTTACCATATATAAGTCTGTGAGACCGGTGCTGGCGGAGGCTGTGATGCCCGTCTCCAAATAGAATGCTCGCATACTGTTGAGCTTCAGATACACGGTCCGAAAACTTTGCCCGTCTCCGATGAACGCAGAGTGCATAGATGACCAACCCACAGCAAAGCTGATGGTAATCAGAACATAGAGGAGAATAATAACGACGACCAAGGCTCGTCGGATCGGCCAGAGGTTATTGATGACTGTGCCATTCACTTCAGCTTCGAAGTCGGAATAGAGACGCTAGCTCACATATATTCCACAGCGTAACAGCAAGAATGCCTGTGTATACACCTGTCATCGGTCAGCACTTGAATGACACGACACAGAAGGTTGCTGCCTACCGTGCAGCAGTGCATAGAGCATCCCACAATTCAGCTGAGTGTCCAGAAATTGAAATATGTAAGCACTCTCATCGCCGGTAAGATCTAGTGGAATATCTGCACGGGTCACCATGAGCAATGGGGTAGTAGTTTACGAGAATAACACACACCAGACCTCTTGTTATACAGAGAGCGCTAGTATTCCGTCAAGGTTGGAAAAGATGATCACTACCGTCCTCAGTTTTATGACAACATCAAAACCAGAAGATTTTCCTTGATCCCCTTGAAGTGTTCTGAGACTCCATCGAAGCCGTATATGCTTGACCAATGTCGGCGGCGTATAAGGGATCAACAAAGGAGCGCCAGGACCAAGACCGCGTGCATTGCTAGAAAAAGCACAGTTGGAGCACAAGACTGCGTCCCTTTGCGGTACTACCGCGTCTCTCGATAGGAGATCTCAATGCAGCTTCCAAGACGGTTGATCGGGGATCCTTTCGCAGTAGAAATCACAGATTGTATAGAGCGAGGTGTTGGCGTCGGACAGGAAAGATTTCGACCCAGCAGTCGACAAACATGCGTAAATAAATACATCCTCCTTGCCGTCACGGTCGCAGAGTGCCGGTATGCCTTCCCTCCACCTCGGGTACCGCAGCCGAGCGTAAATTGAAAGGTATGTTCAACGTTCTGAATTTTGTTCACGCTCTAATGGTTTTTTAGCACAAATCGCTTGGCAGGATGCTCCCGCAGACACGTCGCCAGGCCGGTCCCTTCCCCTGGCCCTGCCCATCGTATTCTCACCTCTGATACTCGGCTCTCCCCAAGGCTAAAAACGCGCCGACCAGTCAGCCACGCCGATTTCTAATTCGCTCCCATGGAGACGTCGGGAGCAAAGGATGGGCGGAGGACTGAAGAGGGATGGACAAAAGGGACGCTCCCCTCCGAGTCCCCTCTACCTCTCCGTTATCCTTCGTCGCGATTCTGCATGGCGTCCTTCACCCTTTGTGCGACAAATCGTCGTGAGCCGTGAGCAGGGGCTGTACATGTGTTTGCGACGGGAAGTCTACCAGGCCAAGATGGCGTCTCTGCATAGAATGGAAGACCCGAGGTCATGGTGGATCTGTTTATCGTTCTACTCTTAACTTCATGCTCACAGAATGAAAATACTCCGTTTTTCGCGTATCACCTGTTTTTAAGTTCCCTCGGATATGTAAGTAAAGTTCGTCAAAGTGGACAATCGAGAGCGCAGGAAGGTAACGAGCCTAAAAGAGGACGTGGAAATCGAGGAACAACCATATCCTTCGCATTCGATGCCATCGTCCTGGAAGACTGAACAAAGATTTACTTTCGAAGCAAAGGTCTTTGGGTTTCTCATAGGCCGTTAGGACCACGTAAGACGGGACACTTTGACTTCAACCATTAGGCACCTTGGTAGAATTGCGTGCGGATAACCGAGGCTGAGGTTGACGATCTACCACCGCTGTGTAGAGAGTGCTCACATTTATCAGTCTATTACAAAAATAACACGCAAGAAAATACAAGAGTGTCCGAGTCCGAGTCCGTCGTATCTAATAACGACCTACGAATATATGGTACGATGTTATGGCTACAAACATAATAAAAAATCACACAGGCTATTTTATACATATCCCGTTGATTATTGTGGATGGAGACAATCGTCAAAAATCAGAAAGAAATTCGAAAGAGAGTTTTGTATACAGCGCGCCATCGGATGTTTCCATTCTTTTCAATGCTCCATCTTCATCGACTCAAAGTTGTCACCTCATCCACCCCGGTAGAACCATGGGTGGAATCCTCATAAAGGGATGAACCGTGGTAAAGGAGCGAGCGATTCTTAAGATGAGGCGAGGTCTCCGGAGAAACATCAGTGTTTGCGTGGGCATAATCGGCTACAACAGAGACGGAGCGAAGTGCTGGCAAAGGTTCCTAAGAAACAAAAATCCTGTTTCAGTTCGGGACAGGGAGTCAATCGAAGCAAATCAATTCACCCTGACAGAAATCTCGCGCTGAGCTTCAAGGTCACCATCAAGCATTGTACTTGTCAGGTCATCTTCCTGGAAGCTTGTCCGACTGTGCTCTTGTGAATGTGACCTGATGGAAGCTGATCCGATCACACTTCCCTGCCAGGAGTCGTCTGGGCGGGCCCGATGTCTGGCTGTGATACGACCTACGATTAATGTTGGAGCAATTCCCTACACACGTTGTCTGGTAAATGATGACGGAGCCTAATTTCATCGACGCACCTTCGCGATGCCAGCTATGACATCAAGGTAATAACTTGCTAGATTTTTGCGAATAGTGAAAGCCAAAAACACAATCAGAGATATCGAATAGAGGGCTGAGGATTCAACAAGCACTTCAATGAAATGCTGATAAACTCTCAAATGACCATCTGCTCCGCGCTTAACCCCGGCAACATTCAAAATGCGGTAAATGATGAAGAGGGTGCACCATAATGTTGTTGCCAGGACGAAGGATATGTAGAGTGTTGGGAATACTCCAGTGTTTGCATTGATGTATTGATGATATACTTCAACAGTTTTCGACACTACACAGAAGGTTGGATATATGAAGAAAGTGGAGAGATCAGACACTTCACCAGTTGCGGAAATTAGGAAAAATATTGGAAGCAGAACAACGGGCCAGCGCCGTCCCCAAACCATCCAACAGCACCAAATCTAGAGTCAAAACGATGGTGAGCTGATGTGGATAATCACCGGCAGAGTCACATATACCATATATAAGTCTGTGAAAATGGTGCTCACGGAGGCTGCAATGCCCTCCACCCAAGAGGCCACTTGGGCCATAGCATTAAGCTTCAAAAATACAGTCCAAAAACTTCTCCTGTTATCAATGAATGCGGAATATATATATGACCATTCAGCAGCAAAAGTGATAGTAATCAGAGCATGGAGGAGAATGATAACCACAACCATGGCTCGTCGGATTGGCCAAGATTTATTGATAACTGTGCCATGTTACTTCAGCTTGAACACTGTAGTGGAGATATTCCTGGCTCACAGATATTCAACAAGGTGACAGCAAGAATGCCTGTGTATATGCCTATGTCCATCCTTGATCAGCACCTATACATGAAGACACAAATTGATGCTGCTCACCATACAATAGCGCAAGTAGGATTCTTGAGTTCAACTGAATATCAAGAAATTGAAATATGAAAGCTTTGTCATTGTCGGTAAGATTTGTCGGAATATCTGCCTGAGTCGCCATAGAAGAAATTAAAAGCAAAGGGGTAGCTGTTAAATTGTTTGTAATGACATACCAAACCTCCCATTATATAAAGGGCACTAGAAGTCCGTTGAGGTGGAAAAAGATGGACATTGCGAAGAATCTTGAGTCCTATGACAACATCGAATCAGATAAACTTCCCTTGAACTCCTTGACCTCAAGTGTTCGGCGACCTCAGCGTAGTTGCAGCGTAACGACCAACGTTGGTATGTGAATCAACGACAGAGGCGGCGGGCACCGGCCGAAGCAGGACTTTGTCCGAATGAAGAATGCGCGCCAGTTATGAGGGTAATTATCGAGCCAAAGCATTGAATTCCGCGTAGGATTCCGCGCGTTGGGGTACTACACCAACGCGTATAAAGTGTGACTTCCAGGAAACGATCGGCGTAAGATCGCCAATGCCGATTTTGGATGCATCTATGTTGCCGAACACGCAAAAAAATAAACCGAGACGACCGCGAAACTGAGATTGAGATGTATCGTTCTTATAGTGAAACTTCTAAGATGCAATGAAGCACCACGGTCGGCGGTGGTGGCGGTTACAAGTCGAGTCAAAAACGGCAAGCGCGCGGGATTACTTGTAACTAGACACTCCGCGGGTCGCAAATATTAAAGAAAGAATAAATCGACGACGGCAGTAAGCAACAGGGTGTGATACAGATGAATTGCACTGGTAGAAAAATGAAGGCGTCAGGGTTACAATATAAGCACAGATCGTGAAATGAATACCAACCCAGAAAATCAGCTTGTCATAAACATTCTAAGGAAAGGACAAAGAGTTCGGAACAAATTTGTAAGACTCCCTCACCCCTCGTATCGTATCATTATTCAGGGGTGTAAACAGTACTCGTTTGCGTGCTGGTGGGACCATAAGGGACCAAAAAGCGGCACAAGGGCATATTTCCGTGCGAATAGTCGGCGTGCCTATGATTGTCTGCAACATGTCCATTCACTACCGGGGTGAGCTCCCGGCAATAAGTATTTCAAGGGAGAGAGAAGTAGAAACCAGATTACGCTGGCATCGTAAAGCGAGGGATCATCCTCCGATCAATTACAGCGGTTTTTCTATTTCATGATCTGAGACTCATAAGCACCTTGGTATTTAGTACCGTCACAGTCACTACGATGGCTCGTAGTGACTAGACTTTTGCGTTTTTCAACAGGGAAGACACGGCCACGCCTAGAGAAAGATCGTATCAGCGCTAGTAGCGAGGTACAGAGTAGAATCATACGAACATGGCACACAGAGACTGTGTCCACGTCGCACTAAATCAAGAGAATCAGCGGATCCTCCATAGGAGATCCCAGCGCAACTTGGTTGAATCGTTGCTCGTCTACAATCAGGACATATTTGTCCTGGTCTCGTAATGGGGTTGAGAGGTGCACATCAGGGAAGGATATCTTCGCTGCTTTACTATAGATAGTCTCGCAGTTTTCATGCCAAGAACTGTTGTATTGTTGTTCAACCTATTAACAGACGAAACTCGAAACAAAACGGCTCTCATCCTGGGCATGACGGAGTGAACATGCTGTGAATGTATCAGGGACAACGTGCAGGAACACTGATCTTATGGACTCACCTTGACTTCTACAATGCCTCGGCTTGGTCTCTTCCGTTGTCTTTCCTTTGTTCGCGAATCAGGCTGTGTCGTCGTTGATGATACCGGAGAGGCGATGAAAAGATGGAGTTGGATGCGGCTGAGCCTCGATGTCGTGAAAAGGCAGAAACAGAGACGCCACGCACCCCCGCACGTTCAGTCAAGATGGCAAGTCGTAATGTTGAGAACATATGATGTCCGTGCCAGTTGTCTCATGCGGCGGTGTCATATCCTAATCTTCTGTCCTACGGAAAAACGGGATGGGCGAGATATTGCTTGATATAGGAGACCCACACTTTCGAAGGCATCCTCGTTGGAACATGTACTCTGGAAAGCGATGGTAGAGGGGACGTCGTACGCGATTGATGTTGTTAGATGGATCTTGTTAGAGAAGCCTGAGAACGAGAAAATGTCACGCACCGAGTGGCACATCGCGTCTCTACATCATTGTCGGCCCAATAACCCGTAAGCGCCTTTAAAACATCCCCTGAACCCGGAACAGTGGACACTATTCGTTATGGTGCAGGAGTATCGAATGGACAGACCAGCACTAGTGATGGCCTCGGTCAGGAGCGGCCAAGCGGCCAGGTGCTCATTGACACCGCCATCTAAAATAGGCAATCTCCGTCAAAGTTATCGCGACACGGTCAGGCCCGGTCCACCCAGCTGTGACGCATTCTGGTCGTTCTACGCGCAATTAATAATCAAAGGGAAAGTGACATTACAGAGAGTTCAAGTAAAGCCCGAAACCAAATAAACTATCAGAAAACGAGGGGACTCGGAAGTCCGAAGCATTCAGAGTCCACAAATAAATTCATTAAATTGTTCCCAACCTAGGCTCTTACGACGTGGCACTATGTCCCGTCAACGACTATTTCGTTACACACAACTAGCGTCCCCATCTGAGATTCGATCTCATTTTCAAGAACTTCGCTCTGCATAGTATTTTCCTGGGTGCTCGTCTCAGTGCGCACGTGGGAAGACCTCTGGAAATGAAGAGACGATACGGCACTTTCATGCAAAGAATCGTTCGCCCGCGTATGTCCTGCAGCAGCACCGCCAACGAATAGAGTGGGGGCGATTCCCTATGCCGTCTTTTGATGAATATTCAAAGAGCTAGGACGATTATAAACACACCTTCGTAACGTTCGTTATGCTGTCAAGGTAAAATACTCCCAGGTTTTCGCGAAGGGTGAAAGCAAGATATAGAGATGCCGGTATAGCATAGATAGCTGAAGATTCAACGAGAACTTCAATGAAGTGGCGGTAGGACCCTAGTCGACCCCCTGCTTCATATCTAACACGTACAACAGTAAAAATGCGGTAGATGATGAATAACGTGCACCATAAGGTCGTCGCCAGATTGAAAGATATATAGAGGATATTGAATATCTGAAAAGCTCCGTTTCCGAATTGGGTGCATAGTACGACGAGTCGCAGCACTGCGTAAATAGTGGGTCGATGAGAAGAAACAGACAATCTGGCTACTATACCAGTTCCTGAAATTAGAAAAAGGGCTGGCAGCAGAACGACAATCCAGCGCCGTTGCCAGACCACCCAGCAACACCAGATCTAATGATACTGGTCAGTTACCTCTCTCGTATAAACCGGCATTAAGCGGAATTTCACGTACTATGTGGGAGTTTGAGATGATAGTACAGATGGAAGCTGTTGGAATATGGCAATCCGGCATCTTGCCGAGCTTGCTGATTAAGGAAGAAGAAGGAGGAAAAGTATAGAAAGTTCTAGTAAATAGTCTTTTAGTATAAAAGTAGGTACTGTAGTGTACATCCTCATGCGTTTGCAGAGCTCAGCCAAGCGCAATACTATTGGCTCAACACCGTGCATGTATATACTGGAGACGAACTGATCCCCCGTTTCACGACAGAAGCCGTTATACAAGGGTACCTAACCAAATGATATATCAAAGACTGTTGGATATACACAGTCGTGATATATCAATGCACTGATCCTATAGTCAACGGGTCGATATATCAACTGCACAAGTGCTCAAGCGCTCAACGTTGGTTCTCCGCCCTTGTCTGAAGACGAGCCCTCCCGACAGCGCGCCTCCTTTGTCCTAAAAACGCGATGGGCCTGTCCCGCCATCTGCCTATAAATATCACACTTCTGAGATCAGTACTGATCACTAAGTGTCTTCTCTAAACGTCTTCGCTCTAGACATCCCCTATAGATCCGCAATCATCGAACAGACGACGCCGAATACAATCATAGTAGCAGAACCCGTCACATTCTGATGTTTTCGATGTGCCTACGTTATCTTCGCTGTCTCAACATTTTTCTGTTTCTGCTCCCGGACCAAATTCTACAAAGGAAGGAATACATTATATATATTACAGACAGAAGGAATATTATTGATAGAAAGCAAAAATACGAGCCGGGTAGAAAAAAACATAACAAAAAATGAAGAATGATGCACAAGCAGGACAAAAATGTGGATATAAAAGGTATCTAGCCATTTTCATGGATGACGGCAGCAGGGCATGTATACAGGCATGGGCGTCAGCCACCGTTACCGTCAAAGTGTATGCTTCGTTGCCAACATAGCTGGACCCCACCACACCGAGACCAACGAGCACGGTGATGATCTTTTTCTGACCACTCTTGCAGAAAGCCTTTTCCAGAGCGACCGTAGTTAGCAGGGGGAAATCTTCTGAGAACGACATTGGCAGCTGCGGATGGACGTTGTAGCATCGGTTTTGTAGACGTATAGCCAACGAAGTAGGTCTTAATGTTATAGCACCCACTAGTCATCCCTAAAAGTATGTTAATTCCGTAAAAGAAAATATTGAATGGATTCGTTTACCTTAGCTTGACCGGTGACCTTGTGAAATACACGCCTCCAACGCCTGCCAGGCAAGAAGGATATCTACCCGTTCAGCTCTGGATTGGTATCTATAAGGATACAGGTACTCGACTGGCCAACTCACGGCCACCTGGCTGCACCACTGCAAAAGACGCTGGCATTTTTCGGTCCTCGCTCGTATTCCTAGCAGTTCACAGGTGTTAGTGGTATCGAAACGAAAACATGACAGTATACTGTACACATCTCACAGTTCCGTCGCTCCTCACTTCCAGTCCAAGCTATTATTATCGGCCTCGGGGTATCACTGGACAAGTTGCGAACAAGGCAGGGAAATAAGCTGAGAGAGCTCATCCAGTGGCCGATCTGGGAATTGGAGGGATGAGGGGAAATTTGAGGTGGATAGGTCAATCCGAGGTCATGGTAATGGTCAACGATTCAACGTTGGTCAAACGTTGGTTGGGATTGATCGGAAGAAGCCGACGAATCCTATTGGTTCGGTCAATCGGGCATTGATTGAACCGGATGCTTGTCCCGACATACTCTTGCTTTTACTCATTTCTCCAGGTATTGCGGGCATTAATAATAGCGCAAGCATCTTATACAGATATTAATGACTGAAAGCCGTCTACTATAGTTTTACCGGGCCAGTATTTCCCACATTAATGGCAAACGCACACATTCTATATAGTATCTACGACCTAAGGACCTTTTTACTCTAGTACGTGCTATAGAAAGACAATGCTGCGGCCTTGACATATACTTCCGATACAATATTGATCATTTATTATTGAGCATATTTCTGTGAGCCTACGAAGGCGCCAAGTGAGGGAATTAATTTTCGTCAGACGAAGCACCAAAAATCAGCAAATCCATTCCAAATGTACTTACGCAACAATGATCCTCGATGCAACGATGGGATACCGCATGAAGGGACATATGGCACATGCTTTCTTTATGCTCAACGGGCCTCTATGGCATCATTCAGAACTGCAATTCACGAGAAGATACATGTAGGTGTAGAATATGTAGCGGAGCCGGGACAATGAGGCAGTGGGGATTTCCCAGGGAGATCGTAGTATGTTCTGGACCTGGTATTCCTCGTGACGTGCCTTGTGCTTCTGATGTTCTGTAAATTCAAAGGAGGCCTCCGTGAAGTAGAATTTACAGCTGTAGGAGAATGGTTCCTTTGGTAGGCTCATCCCCGATAGATATTGTACACTAAGTGTTTACTGCTCAGTCGAGGGTCTTGACGAGTTGAAGAAGCCACGTACGAAGTTGGGTCAATAATGGACAAAAGGACCTATTCGAGAATAATGAGAGAGCCGCTAAATGCAACACAGACAATATACGCACCGTAAACCTTATGCAACTTGGTCAATTGTACCAACATTTCTCCTCCGGCATCCGCATTTTAGTAAAAATAATACAGACTTGAAACTACAGCGAATTTTTGACCAGGGATTTGGCCAGCAGATGGAGACACAGCCTGTAGAACACGACAATCGCCAGCCAGGGACAAGCCAAGGTCATCACGATTTCCCTGAGAAAAGCTATCAGGTGCCGGAGAGACTGGCATTGATTACATCAATACGACGATCCATGCTCCTACATCTTCGTGCCTAGAGGTGTCAAAAAATGTACATCAATATTCTTTTAGGTCATTCAAACTTCGCACATTTTTGTTCGCCTGAGAATCGAGTCACGGTGACCCATGCACGCAGGTGGCGAGAGGAATACAAGCTTGTTAAGGTCGAAATGATTCATGTCAGGCGCACCCTCAATATGACGCCAGTGCATGACTGTCCCGACCTCAGAGTGTATCGGTAGACCATCTCAACGTGGGCAAGAGGGTAAATGACAGGCTGCTATTTGAACATCTGAGATTAGGTTATCCTCGACGATAAATAGCGCTACATGGGGGAACGTTGGCGCCGGGTGGGTTGGACGACGCAACTTAAGGCCTTGGAAACATCAAAGTAGCTAGGGTTTTTTTTCAGCTAAGCAATTTGAACAATTATAGCCTATGTCAAATAAAATATCATCACTGTTATAATCAGAAGCAGTGCGAACTCACAAGTGAGTCGTGACGTAGATATTGACAATGAAGAAAAGGCACAATATGTGCCTGAAGTACCAATTTGGGCAGCGACCGTCTTCGAATGAATCTCAGATCCCTAGCACGATTTTGCGGTCGCTTTTGGAATCTGTCGGCAACCGTCGGTTCTCCCAAGGCGCAGAACATCGGGGAGCTCATTGCCGCAGACAGCGAGCGAGCTGGAATTGACCAGCCCGCCTGAAATCAATGCTTTTGATCAGCTACTGCAGGTGATATATCAAATACTCACGGTAGAACTAGGCGATTGATATATCATGGTTTACGGTATACAGCAGTCATTGATATATCAGTCTGCGGGGTACTGGTGCGTTATACGCGTCCCAAATGGGTCTACTGGAAGCGGTTTGATAAGTTCCTGGTATACAGTCATGGATGTCTGCCCACTTCCGATGAAGGCAGAGGTCCGACATGACCAATTGAACGCGAAATTAAGGGCTGTCAAGTTATAGAGCATGATAACCATGAAGACCTTTGATTGACGTTGAAAAGGCTGAAAGTTGTTCATGGCTGTGTTGTACTTCAGCTTTGCAAATAGAATAGGAACGCTTATGACTTACAGATATTCCACAAC
This sequence comes from Armillaria solidipes, assembly GCA_022818035.1. Classification (NCBI taxonomy): domain Eukaryota; kingdom Fungi; phylum Basidiomycota; class Agaricomycetes; order Agaricales; family Physalacriaceae; genus Armillaria; species Armillaria solidipes. The sequence goes on along the minus strand of JAIWYQ010000007.1, from coordinate 2,788,827 downwards.
GTAACGGCAACAACGCCAGTATATATGCCTACTTGTATCGGTAATGATATCTCAATCTAGACTTTTGAGAAACAGTACGTGCCATGCAATAGCGCGTATAGGATAATTGAGTTCACCTCAGCGTCGAGATATTCAAATATGTCGTCATTGGTGGAGCCGGCAGGGAGGATACCAGTCTGAACACACATGAGGGAACGGTAAGAGATGAACAAGACTTGCAGAAAATAACACATACCAGAATTCTCATTATATGAATATCGTCATGGGGTAGACCCATTGATCGCCGAAACGATACTCACTAATAGGAGAGGATCGCCTCCGGCTTTAAGCTGACGACAGGTTAGAAGGTTTTTGAACCGTTCCGCGACTCGATACCCATCGGAGTCCGGATGACTAGCATAAAAGCAACTCGCAACGGAGGCATGACCCGGAGCGTCGCATCCTTAGAGTAAAGTCTAGAGACCGTACCAGTAGCAGCAGAAAGCCGGGATGCAAAAACCACGGAGCTCAGTTTAGAAAAGGACGACTGGCATCCGGGAACAGAATCACTCTGATTCAAGAGAGACCTGAAAGCAACTTCTGAGATCCGCGATGGTACAAAATCGTGCCAAGAAACGATAGGTCGCCGCAGGACTCAACAGAAGTACCGTGCGAGAGAGGAGCTAGGGTTTGAATTTCATGACATTCTTGTCGTTGTGTTTGAGACCTGAGTTGAGAATAGTAGATACTTTTGTCCCACATCATCCCGCATTATAATCATACACAGGCTTTTACCACAAAGCCTGTCCCAAAGAACGCCGTGGAACGTGGGATTAAATACGCTTTCCATGGTGGTGATGAATTTTTATCTAGGCTGATGCGCGAGGGAGGAGAGAAGATAACTCAGCAGGGCTTCAAATAGTGCGAGACCAACAAACTAAAATTGTAAATCGATATCACACTCGTGTCGAGAGCAGTCCTGCGTGCTGTCTCAAGTTTCCAAGTACGACAATGATCGAGAGGACGAGGAGCTGAAGGACAATCGGCAAGCCCCAGTGAAATTCGGCTGTCCAAAATCGGCAATCAGAAAAGCGTCTGTGTCGTCCGTATCCCACTGAGACGTATCGTATTGGGGCAAAGTATCACTATATTCAGCAGGCTCATGTATCCACTCCAAATGAGCTTCAATGTCATGGTGCGAATCCTTGTTTCACTGTAAAAATTAACAAAAGATTGTTCCGAGAGCTTTAGATATCACGCACGACCATTATGCGCTGATAGATAGTTTGTCCTGGAGACGGACGTGATAAATCTTCGAATGCGGACGTTGGTCAACGTATCTGAGCTGACACATCCTGGTCCGCGTCACTGTCTCTAAGCTGTCCATTACTTAGATACTAGGACGGGGAAAAGAAGCCATGATAACGCGGGTCAACGCTGAAAGAATCAACTGGCAGGGCATTGAGCAAACATCAATACCAAAGCCAATGGAATGAATAGAACAGTTGTCGACTCTGAGGTGAGTCCAACGTGCGTCATTGATGTCGATATCACACGACCCCATTGGCGGGGAGCGGTGAAATCAAGATACACAGAAGAGCGACTGTGTGCTTCGAAAAGACCGGTCAGGATCACGATCGGAGGAGATGCTTGTGTTGCTGTGGACAAGGATGGAGCTTGACGGAGGGTCTCACTAAGTATTCCGACGATGGTAAGTACTGGTATATTGTATATGTAGGGCCGCGGTGTCTGTACAGGATGCGATATTCTTGCAATGAACGTGTACATGGTCTTGAGCTAGGTATCATGGACTGGTCCATCAACGTGCTTTAGACTTTTCAGGAAGCCTTGTGAGACTACAGGGCTCACAAGTGTACACAACGCTTTGCATCTGGACCGAGCAAACGTCAATGTCTCTATTGACAATGGACGGGATCCAGACGTACCTGCACACATTCGGCTTCGACTCTCCCTGCCGCAATCATGGAAGAAAAAGGCATTATGTGATGGAGGAAGCACAAGTCGTTATGAATTGTGCTGGTTCTTGACTCGGTCGCTTTTGGAAGCGCGAGCACTATCAATGGAGGGCCAATCCACTCGTATACGAACAAAAGACTGGACCAGGGAGATCCATGAGAGCCTGAAAAGCCGGAGAAAGCCTCGACACCAACTAAGCCGCCAATAGAAAATAGCAAAACACGTCCTTACCTGACACTGCTGCTGTTGCACACTCTGCCCAATTTCCGTATCGAAAGTCTCGACCATTCCTTCCCCGGGACGTCGAGTACACAGGTCAGTCGGCGTCCAGAAATTGAATAGCGTTATTGTTGTCGACATGCGAATAAGGGATAGAAGCCGGACGCTAACTTGGAATCCGCACGTACTTGCTGTCTTCGTTCCACGACCAGAACATCATGAGAGAAGTGCTAGAAATAGAGTGTGAGCTTAAGGTCCTCAATCGCAGTCGAGTCGACCTTACAAGACGTCACCTGCTGTTGTGTCACTGATAGGAGCTGATTTCGTCGTCGTTCGATGAGAACCCGTCCAAAGAAAGTTCCATAGTCACTCGATAGGTCACGTCTCTCCCGATCCAAAATGTCCTGACGACGACTTGAGTATAATTGAAGATACAGAGGTAGATGTGATGACTCAATCAGCCGGCAAGTTCCGAGATGTCCAATGTCCATAAGTAGCAATCACCGCCAAGGTAGATATGGGTATGGAAACGCGGAAATGGTTGATGTGCAAAGAGAACTGGCGATGGGAAGAGAATGTTCGGTAAAGGATAACAAAATTTCTGCCAGAATAGCTTTCGCCCTGTTTTCGTACTTCCTTTGGGTATTGCTTCGTATACTTTGGGAAGAGCCTGTGTCCTCGTAATAATACGTTGCATTGTAGTTTCCTGAGTACTATGCATGTCATAAAGACCCGAAAGGAGGGAGATATTACAGAGGTTTAATATTTAGATACTGTATAACCGATCGAAAAATATATCACAATAATCAAAAAAGAGACTCAGACAAAAAACGATGGCCCAAGTTTATTCCAGAGTCTCAGCTTGATTTGTTTCAGGGGATACAACTAGCCCCTCTGACTGCTCTGGTTGAGCTTCGATGTCAATTTCAAGGATTGTGCTCTCTGTGGTGGATTCTTGGAAGCTTGTCATACCAACCTCCGAAGGTGTCTGGAAATGAAGTGTCGACGCTGTAATTTCGTTGCACTGGTCGTCTTTGGGGCGCGTATGTCCTGCCACTGCCCGGCCAACAAGGAGTGTGGGCGCAAGTCCCTATGTAAGGTGTTTGATCAACGAGAAGGGAGTCTACGGTAATGGATGTACCTTCGCGATGGAAGCTATGGTATCAAGGTAAAACAGTCCAAAGTCTTCGCGAATGGTGAGACCCAAATACAGGATCAGAGATATTGAATACAGAGCTGAGGATTCCACCAGTACTTCAATGAAGCGGCGATAAACTCTCAGTCGACCCTCTGTACCGCGCCTAAGCACGGCAACGGTCAAAATGCGATAAATGATAAGCAAGGTACACCATAGCGTTGTCGCCAGGATGAAGGATATGTAGAGTATAGGAAATAGTCCGTTGTCAGTCGGTGCATTGGAGTAATCATGATATATTTCAATGCCTTTTGCCACTACATAGAGGTTGGATATATGGAACAAGTAGATGAGATCGGACACTTTACCGGTGGCAGAAATTAGGGACAATATTGGAAGCAGAACAGCAGGCCAGCGTCGTCCCCAAACTATCCAGCAGCACCAAATCTAGATTTGAGATACTGGTAAGCTGATGTGCATCCCCAGCAGAGTCGCACACACTATATATAAGTCTGTGAGAATGGTACTCATGGAGGCCGCGATACCCGCCTCCAAAGAGGCTGCTTGGCCCACACTGTTTAACTTCAAATATACAGTCCAAAAACTTTTCCCGTTATCAATGAATGCGGAGCATATATACAACCAATTGGCAGCAAAATTGATGGTAATCAGAGCATGGAGAAGAATGATAACGACAACTAAGGCTCGTCGGATAGGCCAACATTTATTGACAACTGTGACATCTAACTTCAGCTTGGATACCGTAGTGGGGATATTCCTGGCTCACAGATATTCCACAATGTAACAGCGAGAACACCGGTGTATATACCTGACACTAGTCAGCACCTACATGTCAAAGTACTGAGCGTCGTTGCCCACCATGCAATAATGCGTAGAGAACTTCGGAGTTCAGATTAGCATCGAGAAATCGAAACAAGACGGCTTTGTCGTCATCAGTAAGGTCTGACGGAATATCTCCTTGAGTTGCCATGGGGGAAGCAAGGACAACGAGGTAGTGGTTTATGAGAATAACATATACCAACCCTCTTGTTATAAACCTTCCTGGACACGTACATTGCCTGCTGCAAAGGTAATCATCAGTATCAAGTCGGAACAGGATCCCCTACGTACCGACCGTACTCGACGATTTGATGAGCCGTCATGTACATTGACAGTTTTAACGCAAATCGCAACTGAGGCGCAACTCGAAGTGCGATATTGCCAGAGAAAGCCCTAGAGCGTAGGAAAGCGACAATACAAAATGCGAGACTCTCAGAGTCTAGAGACATGTTCTGTTGAATTAGGGAAATCACGACCGAGAATAGAAACAAGCTAACCGAGGTCTCAGCGTGCCTGCCAACTTGAGCTTGTTCCATCATGGCATGAGTCTTGATTGGCAGATCTTGATAGGAAAAAGGTAGGACAATATCGGTATCGACACCGGTTACAATCCATTACAATGACGGATCCTGGATATTTGAGTCCTGCGAAAGTTTTCGCCAAGGACATCAGCTGTCGTAAGTTTTACAGAGATGAGATCCCACAGTACGGTTGTATACGATGGGAGAAAGTCCACTTGGAACTAGTGCATCTATTAGGAGAGTAGGGGAAGGTAATACAGCACATACCTCATGAAGAACTTGAGCTCCGACCTCTTCCAGACACAGTTTCCCTTTTGAAATCTTTGAAGGCAAGGCGTTGCGCAACATCTCGGATTCCACCCATCTTTGTTCGCGTCGATAGTTCTTCATTAATTGTTGTTAGAGACGGGAATAGGCAAAAGTAGCAAGACAACGCGGCCCAATGTTGTGAGAATAGACTGCCGGAGTCTTAGAAGCAGACACCAATGTCGGTTCAGAGGCTAATTGTGCATTGGCGAGAGTCAGTTAGATCGAGTTACGCAGAAGAATGACCGGGCACCTCGGTCAGGATCACGATCAAGGGGAGATGCCTGCTCAACGAGCGATGACAGATGGGCTAATTATCCCGGTGACCATACTATGACGACGGCCTACATCATCATGGAGGTGACGGTGCGACCCATGACAGCTTTATCGATATAAACATCCAGCAGAGACCATCTATATGTCGGGTTATAATGAGAATCGTGCAGGGGCCAACGAATCTTACAAGACCTACGGCTCGCCTCCTTGGGCTCTTTCCCGCTTCTATGACACTGATTTCATTGACCGTAGTAGGTCCAAGAATTGTTCTATAGTGCCGTACTTGATAAATAGCATCTCCCCAGTTCCAGAGTTTCATAGCGGTGAGGCATTCGGTGTGCTAGAAGCACGGACGTTGGTAGAAGCTGACCAGCAAGTCCCAGAAAAAATTGACTGTTCGCAAGGGATAGTCAATGCCAAGGCTAGGTGGTCGATAACCAAAAGAGCCGTCGAACGAAGCCCACAAGATAAAAATGGATGAGAAGAGCGACCGCGACGAGGAGCGACTGCAATTTACTAAGTAGCAAGTTCAGAACGGTCCCAACGTGATGGTGGCTCCACCGTGGTTGGGCCAATTCTGAAGCTGAAGGTCCTATCATCAACCTATCGTACTAGTCCGGCATCTTTCCTGTGTCGTCGTTGTAATCAAGCCTGGTTCCTCGTTATTGTTTGTAGACATGGATGCCCGTCTCGGCTTCTAGACCTCTCGAATGCAAGCCATATTGTATTGCCCCACGTGTATACAGAGCTGCAGCAGTTAAACTTTAGTACGCGCATACTTTCTGTATTTGTTCCACACTCAGAACATTATGAACGATGCTGCTCAGAGGGTCTCACTATTCCGATGACTGTGAGCGCGGAGGTAGTGCTATGGCTTCTTTACTGGGCGCGCATATTATTGAAATGAATGTGTACATAGTCTTGAGCTACGTATCGTGGACCGGCCCGTCAACGTCAACGTGCAAGCCTTGTGAGATGATGAGGTGCACACCACGCTTTACATCTGGACTGAGCAAACATCACACTATGCCGTCGACTGCGATCCAGACGTACCTACACACGTTGGTCTTCGATTCTCTCTGCCGCAATCATGATATGCGATGAAGAAACGCGACTCTTGAAGCCGACGTGAATCGTGACGGTTCTCGAACACGTTTCGAAGTTTATCGACGAAGGGCCTCCACTCCTGACCGACTCGTATGCGAATGGAGGACTGGACCAAGGTGATACATGAGACGCTGACAAACTGGAGAGAGCTTTAATACCAACTCAGTCGCTAATAAAACGCGTCCTTACCTGACACCTGCTGCTGCTACACACTCTGCCCAATTTCCGTATCGAAAGTCTCGGCCACCCCTTCCCCAGAACGTCAAGTACACAGGTAAGTCGGCGTCCACATTCCAGAAGCTGGATGGCTGTATTCGCCAGTCGGCGCCTTGGTTGTTGACATCCGCATGTAAAGGAAAGAAGCCATGGGCGTTGACTTTTAGAATCCACGTGTCATTGCTGTCTTCGTACCACAACCAGAGCTTCATAAACGCGACGCTGATAGAGATAGGTAAGCTTGACGTCCCCGAGTCCATCTCACAAGACTCACCTAGTATTGTTTTGTCCTCGTTCGCCGATTTTGTGCTTCTAGCCAGGGCACTGGTTTTGTCATATACGATTGCTGATAGTCGCCAACCATCCAAAGATTCCATAGTCTGGGTAACACCTCTCCAGTACTGGAATTGCTAAATGAGAATCAGAGGATGTATTTGGTGTAAGAAGCAGGAGGTAGAAATACACGTGCACGCTTCTTCTCATGAACCACCATGTCGTCCAGACGCAAATCAAAAGAGACGGACGACTCTCCAACACCGTCCAAAGGTTCAAACATCCAGAACACCCAAATACACGCCCTAGCACGAACTACGTTCTCCGTGGCATCCTGAATCGTCATCAGGGGAAGTCGAAGACAACTCGTCTGCGCCACGAGCACAGTTCGCATTCTTAGCCTTAACCGCGCCCGACTCATGCCGTCCAAACACTCTGTAAACAGTCTAAGCACCTCTGCAGTTGACCTTTGCGATGCCAGGGAGTCAGAGACGCGGACCACCGACACCAGTGAGCGAGTGCTCGCCTAGCCAGTTTCTCGGCCCGAAGAGGTATACCAGAGCAGTCATCATTTCGATGAGTAGCTCATTATCAAACTCAGTACGCGCCATCTCCCTAATCCCGTCACACGCTAATCTCTCCCATCCTAGACACCCATACCGAGTCTAACCACCTTATTCAAACACACATGCCACCGCACGCCCTCGCCATGCTAGGCCTACACAAGGATAACGCGCATACACTCGACTCGTCGGACGCACAACCAGTGGAGATACTTGGCATGACTACCGAGTATGGTTCCAGATTCCTTGGCCAAGCTAGAGGACGAACAAGAAGGTGGATGATGGTGCGTGTTTAGGCCTTAAGACACGCGAAATTTCGTCGCTGATCGTTGGATAGCTCGCCTATTTCTTTCGCAGCGAACTTCGAGTCGGGATTCCTCTCAAGACACCGACGTGGAGGTGGCGGATGCATTGGCGAACATCAAGGCGGCATCGTTTGGCCACGCTTGTCTCCTCGTCGAGTTTCCGGGAGAGGTACGATGATATTATTCAGCCCAGCACACCCACCCAATCTTTTGGCCTGGGGGTACGTTGTGGTCGTCATCAACCCAGTAAGTGCCATGCTATTCAGCTCTGTCGCGTGCTCACCTTTCCTAGTAAAATGCCATATCAATGCTCTTTGACTGGACACGCGCGCCGCACATATCTGCTCGCCTAGGCAACGACAAGCGTAATGAATCGTGGAGGTACCCAAGGCACATGCTCATACACTTGATTAGTGGAGCTTTGAACGCGTGGACATACCCGGAACATCCTTCACGTCAACTTGTACCTCCGTCCAGCATCTCACCAGTCGGGGTCATTGCAACTCTCGAGTGAGAGTGTACTTCACTCGTGACGCCGGTGACCGGTGATGCCGTTTATCGATCCGCCAAAGATGAAGACGATAAGGAGGAGGAAAGGCCACTGTCCCGGCGTCGAAAGTAATTAGAGAGCGGTTTGGCGGATCTGATTTGAAGACGGGTACGTGCAGTACTCCTTTGCGACGTGCGTTTCATTGACTCATTTCCTTCCAGTGCCTATGAGCCGAGGTTGTTGATGTCCACTATATATCATGTGCACCAGGAGTGTTTTCATCTTCAAGTGAGCAAAGGCGGGTGCTACGCATTGGTGGTGAGCCGTTTTTCATTCCTTTGGTTTCTATATGTATTCTCATCTAAGATCCGGATACTGACACGGACAACAGACGGAATCATGAAGTGTAAGAAGATTCGTATATTCAATGAAGACTTTGTTCCCGCCTCTCGGTAATGTCACCTAATCGAAATTGTTATGATTACGCCCGGCGTTCCCCGTTGTACAGTAGTCCTACTAGAATAGAGGGAATTGAACCCTCGGTCGTAACCGCTAGCGATACGCGTCATAGGTGAATTGAACTTCTTCTGGTATATTCGGGAGTGCATGAAGGGGGCAATTTTGGATGTTTGAACCCGGGCTCGTGTAACGATGGGTATTATAACCTGGCCTGGTGTGGCCCATTGTCCCTAAGGAGTCGGCACGTCCAGTAACATGATGGAAGAAAAGGATAGCACCGTCGCTTCATACGGCCTAAGGGAATTGAACCCCTACTACGCCTGACAGCCGTTGCACCATATATGAATACAAATTCGGCTGGAGGAAGTGTGCTTCGAAAAGACCGGTCAGACAGAGGGTCTCGCTATTCCGACGACCGTGAGCGCGGAGGTAGTGCCGTGGCTTCTTTACTGGGCGCGCGACATTATTGAAATGAATGTATACACGATCTTGAGCTACGCATCGTGGACCTGCCCATCAACGTGCTTTAGGATTTCAAGGTACGCCTTGTGAGATGACGCGTTGACAAGGCGAGGAAGTGTACACCACGCTTCACGTCTGGATTGAGCAAACATCAATGTCACTATTCCGTTGACTGCGATCCAGACGTACCTGCACACGTTGGCCTTCGATTCTCCCTGCCGGAATCCTGCAAGCAAAGGCGATCGTTGATAGAGAAACCTTGAGGTCGTTGTGAGTCGTGACGGTTCTTGACTCGAGGACGTTTCAAAGCTAGCGCTCATCGACGGAGGCCGCCGCTCGCTCCTAACTCACTCATATGCGAATGAAGGACTGGATCAGGATGGTTCATGAGAACGTGAGAAGCTGAAGAGAGCTTTGATACGCACCAAGTCGCCAATAACACGTCCAGCACACTCTGCCCGAATGCCGCTTCGAAAGTCTCTACCACTCCCTCCCCAGAACGTCGAGTACACAATTCAGTTGGTGTCCAGATTCCAGAAGCTGGATGCACGGTATTGGCCAGTCGGCGCCTCGGTTGTCGACATGTGTATGCAGAGGATGGAAGCCATGGGCGTTAATTTGGAATCCGTACGTACTGTATGTCTTCGCTCCACGACCAGAACTTGGTAAATATGACGCTGCTAGAGATAGGATAAGCTTGAGGACCTTGAGTACACCTTACAAGACTCACCTATCACTTTGCCCTCGTTAGGCGATTTTTCTAGGGCCCTGGTTTTGTCCTCATAAACGATTGTTGTGACGATAGCTAACCATCCAACATTTCCATAGCATGGCGAACGCCTCTCCAGTACTAGAATTGCGACACGAGGGATCAGGATGTTTTTGGTGTAAGTGTAATTGAAGAAGCCAGAGGTAGAAGCACGCTTCTTTCCCACGACCAACCATGTCATCCGGATGACCCTCCAACGCCATCCAACTCAAAGCACCCAGAACACACTAAAGACATTCCCTCGCAATGAACTACGACCTCCGCGGCATTCCGAGTCGTCAATAAGACAACTACAACACGAGCATCCGGGCCATTCTCATTCTCAGCCTCAATCACGGCCGACTCAACCAGCCCTCAGTCGCTTTGCCAAGGAGTCAGTGACGCTATATGGATCCTCAAAAATCGACACCAGCGAGGAATCTCGATATGCGTGCCCAGCTACACACGCCATGCCTTCAACCAGACGCAGACACCCGCCGCTTCTTGCCAAGCCTCGGCCTATCCAGCCGCACTCGCCAACCTCCGTTACCCTCCCGTATCCGACGACGCTCGTCTCAGCGCTGTATCGCGCGCTTTCCTAACTGCACCACTGTCAAATCCCATTCGACCTTCACGGCCTCCGAGATGTGCTCGATACTGCTCTGAGTTCCACGACTGTCTCATGGGATGACGCCCGCTCAATATGAACAAGCCATAGTACGGTGTTGTGCTCCACCAGGTTCCTGCTGCTGTCGAGGTCCACGTTTTCGGAAGAGCTTGTTCGTTGGAACAACGGTATCTCCATGGAAGGCATTGCGAGCTCTGTTCGGAGGCAGTTGGATACCCCGCAGAGCACATTGCACTTTTCGATACTTTCCAGCGAGAACCCTACAGACGCTTGGTGGGGGATGGTATTTTTCTCGACGGCTCGTCGTGTTTCTGTCTATGAGGGCTGTCTTGAACGCTCACGTCTCTGATAACAGTGTTTTTATCGTATCCTCTCCTCGCACTTATAATTACGAGCTCCACAGCAACGAGAAAACTATACATTTATAGTTACGCATTTACGTATCGACACACACTAGCTACCGTAGGCTCTGTTTTGACAAGCCCCGGCACCTCTATACCTTCCTTCATCTCATATAAGTATACCCATTTCCGATAAACGCAGAGCGATGTCATATCAATTGAAGGCGAAGTTGAAGGTAGCGACAGCATAAAGGGAAGGAAGATCACAAAAACCATCGCTCTACGAATGAGCCGAAATATATGAACGACTGTTTTCTCATCAGCTTGGATCGTGTGATATGAATGCTTGCGACTTACAGCTATTTCACAATGAGATAGCAAAAACGTTATATATACTTACACGTCTATGGTTACACCGACGCCTTCGAAAGATGATCGATGAATGCTGGAGCGCGTAAAGAGTATTGGAGTTCGACAAATTGGTGTGTATAAGCTTTGTCGTCGTCGGTAAGATCGGGTGGGATATAAGCCCAAGCACTCGTAGTGAATGTCCCAGCAAGGGCTTTGCAGAGGGTAATAGAAACTAGGTTCTTCTTTACACACAGCGCAAAGGCCGTCAGGCGTCGTAAAGTGAAGAATCATCCCCAGATCGAAGACGACGACTTGTTTCTCAGGGACTCATGGGCGCCTGCCTTGGTATTCAATCCTTCGTAGTCACTATGAGCCACTGTGTGAACAGGTTGCTGTACGAGTGATTTTAGATAGGGAAGGGCATGGTCCCGCCTGAAGAAAGCCCGTATCAGTACTGGCAAGGTCCAGAATAGAATCATACGAAGCACATTTGACACGCACAGCGTGCGTCAATGTTGTATTAGATCAAGATGCAAAAAGATGAAACAAAGTATGGGAGGAGAATCGGCGGATCCTCCGTAGCCCAACTTCCGGGTCTGCCGATCACGAATCCTTGTCCGTCTCCACGAACGAAGTGATGGTAGTACTAGGAGACAATTGCCCTAGTCTCGTAGTGGGATTGAGAGGCATACGCCCAGGAAGTATGTCTCCGCTGTTGTACAATAGATAGTCTCACAGTTTTAAGGCCAAGAGCTGTTGTATTTTTTCCAACCTATTAACAGACGAAACTTGAAACGAAACAGCTCTCATCAAGGCTATGACGGAACATGCTGTGAACCTATCAGGGACAACGTGCAGGAACACCGATCTTATGGACTCACCTTGATTTCAACAATGCGTCGGCTTGGTCTCCTCCGTTGGCTTTCCTTTGTTCGCGAATCATGATCCCGCCTTTCTGCCGGTGTGTAATTGTCCGTCATTAATGATAACGGAGAGGCGATGAAAAGATGTGCTTGAATGCACCCGAGTCTCTCGATGTCGTGAGAAGACAGAGCCCCCGTCAACATGGCAAGCTATAATGGTGAGAATATACGGCGTTCCCGCCAGCTGCCTCATGCGGCGGGGGATTGACGAAATATTGCTTGATATCGGAAACTCAACACTTTCGTTTGAAGGCGCCCTTGCAATCAGGCCTATCCTCGTTGGAACATTTGCTTTGGAGAGCGACGGCAGAGAGGACTGTACGCGATTCATGTTGCTACTATTAAATGCAACTTGTTAGAGAAGCCTGAGAACGAAAAAATACCACGCACCAAGTGGCACATTGCCTCTCCACGTCATTTTCGGTCCAATAGCCCTTATACCTTTACATAAAACATCCCTCGAATCTGGAAAAATGGAGATTATTTGCTGTGGTGCAGGAGTATCGAATGGACGGACGAGAACTAGTGATGGTCTCGGTCAAGAGTGACATTGACAAAGTTAAGGCATCAGCCGAACATAAGGCGCTGACTAAGCAGAAGAACCTCTATATTCGCCCTCACCAGCACCACCATTTCATCCGGACGACCCTCTAACATTGTCCAAAGGTTCATCCAGAACACCTAAAAGATACCCCCTCGCAACAAACTCCCCCCCCTACCGAGTCGTCAAAAACTCATCCCCAGTTCGCATTCTCAGCCCCCAGGGCACGTCCGTATACAACTTCAGCTTGACGTCCAAGCTCTAAAAGTGCCTCAGCTATTTCAGCCCACCGCAGAGCAAAGACGCTATAAAGAACCTAGAAAAGAATGACTCCGAGCTACGCACTGACACCATTCCATGGCCAGTGGCTGTCTATCCTACAGCTACACAAACCATGACCTCAACTATACGGGAGCCTCCGTACCTCCTTACCGCCGACGCAGCGACGCATCTTGCTAAGCTTCGGCCCATGCCCCAGCAAAACGGTTGCGCAAGTTAACCTTGTGCCGTTACCCTCCCATTCTCGATGTCATTTATCCCAACGCTGTATTGTGCGTTTCGTTAACCGTGCCATTGTAATACACCCTCAAGGCCACTCCATGCACGGCTTCCCCCAATTCTGAGCCACGGTACCGTGTTGTGGTCTACCAGGTTCCTGCCGACTGCCGAGGTTCACGGTTTCGGAGGAACTCGTTTACTGGAACCATGGTATCTTCATGGAGGCCATGGGCATTCATGAGCTTTGTTAGTGAGATGCTCTAAAGGCCGAGTAAAGCGGATGCAGCCGGGTGCCTCGACATCGTACCTTTTGATGCTTGTCAGCAAGAACGCAGCGCTGCGCTTTGTTAGGGATGATACCTTTCTCTGTGGCTTGGGTTGGCGTGTTTCTGTCTATGACCCTAGCAAGGGCCGCCGTGGCAGACGCTAACATTTCTAATTACAGCTTTTTTATCGCACCCCAGTTCGCACATAGCTACGCTTTTACGCAGCGACATACACTAGCTACTGGTTCTGTTTCTACAAACCCCAGTCACCTCTGTACTTCCTTACTTACATGACTAATCATACATTGTCTTCAGATGAGCTTTGATATCCGTCATTGATGACCGTGACGATGCGCTGCGTCGGATATCCTGACTACTATGCATAGTGTAAGGACCCGAAGGGGAGGAGAGGTTAGAGAGGTCTAGATACTCTGTAGTTCGAGTAGGACACAATAATCAAAAAAGATAATATGACGAAAATTGATGGTCTAAATTCACTCCAAAGTCTCAACCCGACTCTCAGTCGTTCATCTTGAGTACTATCACATCCTTTCAACGACTACCACGAGCTCATCTGACTGCTCCCATTGAGCTTCAATGTCAATTTCAAGGACTGCGCTCTCTACGGCGGATTCTTGGAAGCTTGTCGTGCCAACTTCTGAAGGTGTCTGGAAATGAAGTGATGACACAGTACTTTCATTGTAGTCATTGTTGGGGCGTGTATGACCTGCCGCTGCTCGACCAATAAGGAGTGTGGGTGCTACTCCCTACAGAAGGTATTTGATCAATGACAAGGGAGTCTGGGGTCATGAATGCACCTTTGCAATAGCAGCTATAGTGTCAAGGTAATACCGTCCAAAACCTCTGTGAATAGTGAGAGCCAAATATACAATCAGAGCTATTGAGTAGAGAGCTGAGGATTCAACAAGCACTTCAATGCAACGGCGATAAACTCTCAATTGACTGTCTGCTCCGCACTTAACCCCAGTAACAATCAAAATGCGGTAAATGATGAGGAGGGTACACCATAATGTTGTTGCCAGGACAAAGGATATATAGAGTGTTGGGAATACTCCTGTGTATCCATTGACATACTGATGATATACTTCAACGATTTTCGACACTACACAGAAGGTTGGATATACTGAGAGAGTAGATGAGATTGGTCACTTTACTGGTTGCAGAAATTAGGGAAAGTATAGGAAGCAGAGCAACAGACCAACACTGTCCCCAAACCATCCAGCAGCACCAAATCTAGAGTCGGAGCAATGATGAGCTGATGTGGATAATTCCCATGGAGTCACATGCACCATATATAAGTCTGTGATAATGGTACTCATGGAGGATGCGATACCCCCACCAAAGTGACTGATTGGCCAGGACTATAGAGCCTCAAATATACAGTCCAAAAGCTTTTCCCATTTTTGACAAATGCAGAGCATGCAAATGACCACTCAGCAGCAAAACTGATAGTAATCATAGCATGGAGGAGAATGATAATCACAACCAGGCCTCGTCGAATTGGCCAACATTTATTGATAACTGTGCCATCCAACTTCAGCTTGGATGCCATAGTGGACTCGGAGATATTCCTGGCTCACAGATATTCCACAGGGCAACAGCAAGAATGCCAGTGTACAAGCCTATGTCCATCATTGCTCAGCACCTACATATGAAGACACAAAATAATGCTGCTTACCATGCAATAGCGCTAATAGGATCATCTCATTCAACTTAGTGTCAAGAAATTGAAACATGAAAGCTTTGTCGTCATTGGTAAGGTCTGGGGGAATGTCTACCTGAGGTGCCATACATCAGCAATCTCCAACATTTATGGTAAGATCTGGTGAGTATAATATTTGTATGGATGCTATGGGGTCTATGGAAGGGTAGGAGCCATACCGATTTTCTCCAGCAATCTTTACCATATGAACCATACATTGCCAATTGGCCATGCGATAATGATACATTGCAAAGCAAGTAGACATGTAACTATCTCAGAAGTAAACATGCATAGTGACATTGGGTGGGACATAAGTCAAAGTCAAGTCGAAGTGGTAGATAGCAGAACAGCGGAACAGCAACAAAAAATCTGCTAAGTTCTTTCAAACTCCGCTGGGCGTGTCCATATGCACGTGATGTTGGACTTGGACTCGGAGTCTGAAATTCAATTGCGCACGTCGTGGACCTCCCAATACCAACACCAACACCTCTCTGTATGGCAGCGAAAACTTGTGCCCTCATTCTTCTACTGGGCCATGGGTCAGAAAGCAACTGGTTCGAGTCTTCTCTACGAGGTTCAGGATGACAAGGTGCGTATTCAACACTTCCAATGAGAATACTAGGCTAACCACTGTGAAGGAGAATCATGGGGCCTTTCGAGGGTGGCTTATTATGGAGATGTTTGCCTTCCATGTCTGAGCTACGATGAATGACACACACCCATACGGAAGCCCTATCGCTGGCTTAGCGTTGACCGCATCGGGTTACTGTAGATGGCATCGTTGACGGAGACGACGATATTGCGATGTCACCGTAGGTATGTGCCGAAAATCCTTTGTTTCCGTATCTTGTCTAACCTTGAATATACAGCCTCGTAGTGTTCTCCAGACGTCGACCCGTACCCCCGGCATTTAAGTTCAACTTGAACTGTGTCTGTGAGTCTTCAAGTTTCAATTTGCTGGCTCTGAGAGCATCTAGGATGTGTATAGGTGTCTTTATTGTGTTCAGTGTACTGTAGATAATGCAGATATAGATTTATTGTTGCCAACAATGACCCTGCCGATGCGAGTAAATGAGTGATATGACAGCCTGCCAGCAAGCTATGGAATAGCGACAACCATATTATCGAATGTCGTAGTATGGTAAGGATGGGATGGGAAAGGTATGGCTCTTGTATGGTTCGTGCGCTGTAGAGCTGTGGCGATAGGCAGGTACCCTGTAACGCCATGCACTTGTATGGCCGTCTGGTTTGATATGGTTACCATGGCGCCATGTCTGCCAGACATTGATGAGTTTGCTGATGTAGGGAAAAGCAAGAGCAATGGCATAATGGTTTATGAGAATAATGTACCAAACTTCCCATTATATAAAGGGCACTACAAGTCTGTTGACATGGAAAAAGGCAGTCACTGTGAGGAATCTTGAGTTCCCTGACAACATCGAATCAGATAAACTTCCCTTGAACTCCTTGACGTTTGAGTGTTCGGAGCCCTTAGCATAGCAGCATCAAATTGACCAACATCAATGTTTGAATCAACAACAGATGTGGTGCCCTCCTGAAGCACAATTTTGTCAGAATTATGAATGTATGAGAAAGCGGCAGGGTAGTGGTTTGTAAAATAACACATACCAACCTTGTCATCATAAACAGCGA
Organism: Armillaria solidipes; assembly: GCA_022818035.1. Classification (NCBI taxonomy): domain Eukaryota; kingdom Fungi; phylum Basidiomycota; class Agaricomycetes; order Agaricales; family Physalacriaceae; genus Armillaria; species Armillaria solidipes. The sequence goes on along the minus strand of JAIWYQ010000007.1, from coordinate 2,772,027 downwards.
GTTCAACAGAAGAGTGGCCAGGCACCTCGAAGAGATCAGTTAGGAACATAATTGGGAGGGAGATGAGGACAGGATTCCTAGATGAGTTCATTGTTTCAACAACTGTAAGCCCCGGTAGGTCAGGTCGTTGGCATCTCGGAGCATCCATCTAGATATCAAGTTATAATGAGCATCATAGATAGACCAATAGGACCTTACAAGGATTACATATTTCATCATCCTTGGGCACCTTCCCAGCTGATTTAGATAGATAACAAGTTTCCTGACGATGATGGGTTGGATGCAGAACCAGAAGTATAGAAGCTGACTGGCAAGTCCCACTGTTCGAAACCTTCAAGACTCTAAAAACTGTCAGTGTTTGATGGATAACGTGCCCTCGAACGACAAGATGAAAGTAACAAGTCGAGAACGGTCCAAATATGATAGATGCTCCACCGTGGTTCGTCATTAGCGCGAACAGTCCGCCCCAGGGGACGGCCAATAAACCTGTGCGCGGACTGCCTGCCGTAGGCACCGACATCGTTCAATGAAGCTGTTTAATGCTTGGCACCTCGTCATCGTTCGTAAGTAGTCGTGGATACCCAAAGGGCTATGATCGCACTGACAGTAAACGTATCTGCAGACAATATAGGTGAGTAATCACTCATCATTCTATAATCCTTCTTGAGGAGGGACGCACCACCTTAGACGCTATCGGTAGGCCACATCTCCCTGGTCATTATGCGTTTTCCAGGTTCCACCTAACTGAACAGAGGCGGGGTCTCTCTGCTCCCAGACGATGTCAATCTCGGATGTATCTATGTCGCCGAACACGCAAAAAATAAACCAAGGCGACGGCGAGTGTCTGAGATTGATGTATGAGATGCAATGAGGCGGAACGGTCGGCGATGGAGATGTCGAGTCAAAATGACAAGCCCGTGAGGTTACTGGTAACCAGACAGGGCCTCGGCGGGTCGCAGAGATTCGAGAAAGAAGAACTCGATGACGGCAGTAACAGGGTGTGATCAGTTGAACAGAACTGGTAGAAAATATGACGGCCTCAGAGGATTACAATATACAAACAGGTCGTGGAATGAATACGAACTCGAAAAATCAACCTGTCATAGATATTCGAAGAAAAGGACAACGAGCTCGAAAGAAATTTGTGGGACACCTTCACGCCCCCGTACCATTATGCCGGAGTGCATACAGTACCCGGTTGCATGCTGGTGTCACAAGAATCCAAAAACCGGCACGAGAACATATTTTCATGCGAACAGCCTACGTGAGATGATACACACGGCCGTTATGCGCTGACAGATCCTAGAATTTGAATCATCACAGGAAAGGATTTCGTAGGAGTAAAAATGTACGGGTGAAGGTTTACTCTGGAGATAGGTCATCTATCAGAACAGTGGAGGCAGGGGATACAAAACGTACCCCGTAATAGCTTGATGAACCCAAGTCGGCTGTTTCCCATTGGTTTCCCTGCAACGTCGACGCCTCGTGTGCGTCACTGTCTCAAAGCTCTTCAGTATGAGGATCTCAGTCTCTGGGACAGGAAAAAATAGCCATGATAACGCGGATCAATGGTGAAAGAATCAACTGGCAGGGCATTGAGCAAATACCAATATCGAGGCCACAGATATAAGCAGACCATCGCAAGTTAACCTCAACCCGAGAGTGAGGCTGACGTCGACATCGCCCAACCTCATTAAATCAAGTTATGCAAAAGAGTGACCAGGTACCCGGTCAGAATCACGATCGACGGGGGATACCTATGTTGGTGCGGGCAAAGAGGATGTAGCTTGACAGAGTCTCCCGAGTCACGGCTTACCATTCTGATGACCATAAGTGGTGCATTGTATATGTAGGCTGCGACTTCTGTACCACGCGTGCAATATTATTGGGATGAATGTGTACATGGTCTTGAGCTAGGTATCATAGGCCGACCCATAAACGTGCTTTAGGCCTTTAGATAAGCCTTGTGAGATGACGAGGCGAAGAATTGGACGCCGCACTTTATCTCTGGACCGAGTAAAAATCAAACGTCACTATTCCGTGGACGGTGACAGCAAGATCCAGACGTACCTACCTGCGTGCGCTGGCCTTTGATTCTCCCTGCCGGGATCATGCAAGAAAAAGCGATATTTGATAGAGAAGTCTTGAGGCCATTGCGAGTCGTGACGGTTCTCGACTCGGGCACGTTTCGAAGGTTATCGACGAAGGGCTTCCACTCCTGACCCACTCGTATGCGACTGGAGCAAGGTGATAGATGAGACCCTGACAAACTGGAGGGAGCTTTAATACCAACCAAGTCGCCAATGGAAATCGCAAAACGCGTCCTTACCTGACATCCATACACTCTGCCCAATTTCCATACCGAAAGTCTCGACCGCCCCTTCCCCAGAACGTCGAGTATACAAGTAAGTCGGCGTCCACATTCCAGAGGCTGGATGGCTGTACTTGCCAGTCGGCGCCTCGGTTGTTGACATCCGCATGTAAAGGAAGAAGCCATAAGCGTTGACTTTCAAAATCCACGCGTTATTGCTATCTTCGTACCACAACCAGAGCTTCATAAACACGACCCTTGTTATGCACGAGCGTAAATCTAAAGAAGGTAGATTAGTATACTTGTCAGCAATTCAATTACCTTCGCAAAGTAAACGCGTTGAGAGAAGATGAGGGCGAGTTCAAGGAACTTGAGAAGTAAGTTGAGGTTCAACAGTTACCTCGGAAAGATAGCGTTAGTGTTAAAGCCGATTAACCTATTGAGGTTCGGCGCTGCTTAAGATCACTCGATTGATTGATGCGTAAAGCAGAAAGTAGATTAAAAAACTATACTACTACAGGTGGAGTTTCTTATATACTCCTTCGTTCCGATTGCTAGAAGGTTCTATTGACTCCTAGCGTGTTGAAGCTAGAGTCACTATGAGTACAAAAGACTGCGGCGTACGCGCGCGCAGTTATCGTTGAAGAAGCATAGGTAAGCGCTAATTAAGAGAGAAAGGGAAGGCCTAAAGGGGATGACGAGGCATTACCATAACAACCCTGCTAGAAATAGATAAGCTTAAGGTCCTCGAGTCCATCTCACAAGACTCACCTATCGATTTGCCCTCGTTCGGTGATTTTGTGCTTCTCGCCTGGGCACTGGTTTTGTCATATACGATTATTGACAGTCGCTAACCATACAAATATTCCATAGTATGGGTAACGCCTTTGCAGTACTAGAATTGCAAGATGAGGATGTATTTGGTGGAAGTAATTGAAGAAGGAATATACACGTGCACGCTTCTTCTCACGAACCATCATGTCCGGACGCAAATCAAAAGAGACGGACGGCTCTCCAACACTGTCCAAAGGTTCAAAACATCCAGAAATGCACGCCCTCGCACGAACTACGTTCTCCGTGACATCCTGAATCGTTAACAAGGGAAGTAGAAGACAACTCGTCGTCTGCGCCACGAGTACAGTTCGCATTCTTAGACTCAACCGCGCCCGACTCATGCCGTCCAAACACTCTGTAAACAGTCTACGCACCTCTGCAGTTGACCTTTGCGATGCCAGGGAGTCAGAGACGCGGACACTGGATCCTAAAATGAGACGATTCCGAGCTACCACCGACACCAGTGATCGAGTGCTTGCCTAGCCAGTTTCTCGGCCCGAAGAGGTATGTATACCAGAGCAGTCATCATTTCGATGAGTAGCTCATTATCAAACTAACCCTATGTCTAGTACGCGCCATCTCCCTAATCCCGTCACACACTAATCTCTCCCATCCTAGACACCCGTGTTGAGTCCAACCACCCTATTCAAACGCACACGCCACACGCCCTCGCCATGCTAGGCCTACACAAGGATAATGCGCATACACTCGACTCGTTGGACGCTCAATCAGTGGAGATACCTGGCACGACTAGCGAGTGTGGTTCCAGATTCCTTGGCCAAGCTAGAGGACTAACAAGAAGGTGGATAATGGTGCGTGTTTAGGCCCTGAGACTCGTGAGGTTTCGCCGCTGATCGTTGGATAGCTCGCCTATTTCTTTCGCAGCGAACCTCAAGTCGGGATTCCTCTCAAGACACCGACGTGGGGGTGGCGGATGCATTGGCGAACATCAAGGCGACATCATTTGGCCACGCCTGTTTTTTTCTGGGAAAGGTACGATGGTATCATTCAGCCCAGCCCACCCACCCAATCTTCCGGCCTGGGGGTACGTTGTGGTCGTCATCAGCCCAGTAAGAGCCATGCTATTCAGCTCTGTCGCGTGTTAACCTTTTCTAGTAAAATGCCATATCAACCCTCTTTGACTGGACGCGCGCACCGCACATCTCTGCTCGCCTAGGCAATGACAAGCGTAATGAATCGTGGGGGTATCCAAGGTACATGCTCATACACTCGATTAGTGGAGCGATGAATGCGTGGACATACCTGGAACGTCCTTCACGTTATTTAACTTGTACCTCCGTCCAGCATTTCACCAGTCGGGGTCCTTGCAACTCTCGAGTGAGAGTGTACTTCACTCGTGACGCCGGTGACCGGTGATGCTGTTTATCGATCCGCCAAAGATGGAGACGATAAGGAGGAGGAAAGACCACTGTCCCGGCGTCGAAAGTAATTAGAGAGCGGTTTGGCGGATCTGATCTGACGACGGGTACGTGCAGTGCTCCTTTGCGACGTACGTTTCATTGACTCATTTCCTTCCAGTGCCTATGAGCCGAGGTTAATGTCCACTATATATCATGTGCACCAGGAGAGTGTCTTTATCTTCAAGCTCAAGCTGAGCAAGGGTGGGTGCTACGCATTGGTAGTGAGCCGTTTTTTATTCCTTTGGTTCCTATGTTTATTCTCCTCTAAGATCCGGATACCGACATGGACGACAGACGAAATGATGAAGCGTAAGAAGATTCGTATATTCAATGAGGACTTTCTTCCCGCCTCTCGGTAATGTCACCTAATCGAAATTGTTATGATTACGCCCGGCGTTCCCCGTTGGACAGGCCTGGGTAATCCTACCCTACCCTATCCTACTTGCTGTACTCTTTTTCATATCACAAAACGCGTGCCCAAATTCCGCATCGACAGGTTCAACCACTCCTTCCACGGAACGTCGAGTACACAAGTCAGTCGGCGTACAGATTCCAGAAGCTGGGTGGCTTTATTGGCCAGTCGGCGTCTTGGTATCGACATGTGCATAGGAAAGGATGGAAGCCATGGGCGTTAACTCGGAATCCATGCGTCCTTGCTGTCTTCGTACCACAGCCAGGCCTTCATAAACGCCGAGCTGTTAGAGATAAGGTCAACTTGAGGTCATCGAGTCCACTGTACAAGACTCACCTATCGTTTTGTGCTCGTTCGGCGTCTGGTTTTGTCCCCAAGGCCTCATGTACAATTGTTATCAGTCGCTAACCATTCAAAGATTCTATAGCATGGGTAACGTATCTCCAGTACTAGAATTGCCAGATGAGGATGTATTTGTGTAGATATAATTGAAGAAGCAAGAGGTAGAAATGCACACGCTTCTTTCCCACGCACCATGTCATCCGGACACAAGACGGACGATCCTCCAACGCCATCCATACCCTCTCAATGAACTACGTCCTCCGCAGCATCCCAAGTCGTCAATAAGACAACTACAACACGAGCATCCAGGCCATTGTCATTCTCAGCCTTCAATATTCACCGTTCACCGTTCACCGTTCACCGTTCACCCCCCGCTCCGGGTCTCAGGCTATGTCTTCCTCCTCCTCGAGGACGACAGCCGAGGGTAAATTGAAAGGTATGCTCAATGTTCTGAATTTTGTTCACGCTCTAATGTTTAGCACGAACAGTTTAGCAATGCTCCCGCAGACACGTCGATAAGCCGGTCCCTTCCCCTGGTCCTAGCCGTCATAGTATTGTAACCTATGATACTCGTCTATCCCCGAGCCTAAAATTCGTCCACCAGTCAGCGACGCCTTTCGAATTTGCTTCCACGGAGAATGCGGGAGCAAAGGATGGGCAGAGGACTGAGGAGGGATGGATAAAAGGATGTTCCCCTCCGAGTCCCCCTCCGTCTCTCTGTTCCCCGTCATCGCGGTTCTGCTCAGTGTCCTTCATCTAATAAATCGTCGTGAGGTAGCGTGAGCCGTGGGCAGGGGCTGTGTTTGTGGGAAGTCTACCGGGTCTTGTCAGGATGGTTCTCTGGGCGTCTCTATATCCTCCCTCCCTCCTACATGGAAAGACCCGAGGCTGGGGTCGATCCGTTTATCGTTACACTCTTAGCTTCTGCTCAAAATACTGCATTTTTTGCGTATCACCTGTTTGTAAACTCCTTCGCTATGTAAGTATTCGAAATATCCGTCACAGTCTGCCATCGAAGTCGTAGGAAGGTAGCGAGCCTGAAACAGGACGTGGAAATCGAGGAACAGCTATACTTATTCCATATCGTTCGCATTCCACACCATAGTCCTAAAAGACTGTCAACGAATTTTTGCTTCGTAACGAAGCGAAAGTTAGACAGATGTCTTTCGTGTTTCTCATAATATAGTTCGTTCGACGGCTACTCTCACTTCAACTATGACGCATCTTGGTACAATTGCGTGCGGATGTTGAGGCTGAGAATCTACTGCGTTTTGAAGCGAGCGAGCTCATACTTGTTTATTAGCAGTCTATTGCAACAATAAAACGCAACAAAAACAATGTAGTGGTACGAGGGTGTCCAAGACTCCGAATCCATCGTACGTACATGAAAACGTCCTAAAAATATATGGGGCAATGTTATGGCTATGAGAGTAGATAGCCTATTATCTACAAATCCCGATAATTACTGTGGATGGAGATAATCGTCAACAAGAAAAAAGAGCAAAACGAGGGAGAGGTTTGCATACCAGCGCGCCATCGGATATTTCCATTCTCTTCAACGCTAGATCTTGATCGACTGTCGCCTTGTCCACCGCGGCGTAACCAAGGATGGCATCCTCATAAAGGAATGAACGGTCGTAAAGGAGCGAGCGATTCCCGAGATGAGGCGAGGTCTCCGGGGAAACATCAGTGTTTGGGTGGGTATAATCAGCTACAACAGAGACAGAGCGAAGTGTCGGAGAAGATTCCTAGTAAGAAACGAAAATCCTGTTTCAGTGCGGGAGAGAGAGGCAATAGAAGCAAATGAATTACCCTGACAGAAATCTCGCGCTGAGCTTCGAGGTCACCATCAAGCATTGGACTTGCCTCCCGGAAGCTCGTCTGACTGTGCTCTTGCGAACGCGACCTGATGGAAGCTGATGCCATCACGCTTCCCTGCCAGGAATCGTCTGGGCGAGCACGATGTCCTACCGTGATACGTCCTACGAGAAGCGTTGGAGCTATTCCCTGCACAATATGCTTAATAAACGATAGCGGACTCGAATGTTGTTAACACACCTTGACAATACCAGCTACGATATCGAAGTAATGCATTCTCAAATCATCACAAATGGCAAAAGCCAAAAAGAGGATTAGAGATACTGAATAGAGAGCCGAGGATTCCACCAGCGCTTCGACGAAACGGTGAAAAGCTCCCAATCGCCCCTCTGCTCCTCGTCTAATCCTAGTAACAGTCAAGATGCGGTGAATGATAAGCAATGTGCACCATAATGTCGTCGCGAGAATGAAGGATGTATAGAGCACAGGGAAAACGTCGGCGGAACCATTGGTGTATTCATGATATACTGCCATGATTTTCGATACTACCTAACGGGTTAAGTATATGAAAAGGGTAAACGAGATCATATAACTTACCCATCGCGGAAACCAGGAAAAATATTGGTAGCAGAATAATGAGCCAGCGCCGTCCCCAAACCACCCAGCAACACCAAATCTAGAGTCAATACATTGGTGAACCGATATAGAGTTCTCAGTAGAGTCGCGCTTACCATATACAAGTCTGTGAGACTGGTGCTGGCGGAGGCTATGATACCCGTCTCCAAATAGAATGCTCGCATACCGTTAAGCTTCAAATATACGGTCCGAAAACTTTGCCCGTTTCCGATGAACGCAGAGTGCATAGATGACCAACCCACAGCGAAACTGGTGGTAATCAGAACATAGAGGAGAATGATAACGACGACCAAGGCTCGTCGGAGCGGCCACTGTTTATTGATGACTGCGCAATTCACTTCAGCTTCGAAGTCGGAATAGAGAGGCTGGCTCACATATATTCCACAACGTAACGGCTAGAATACCTGTGTATATGCCTGTCATCGGTCAACCCCTACATGTCAATACACAGAGGGTTGCTACCCACCGTGCAACAGCGCATAGAGCATCCCACAGTTCAGTTGAGTGTCCAGAAATTGAAACATGTAAGCACTGTCATCGCCGGTAAGATCTAGTGGAATATCTGCCCGGGTCATCATGAGTAATGGGGTAGTAGTTTACGAGAATAACGCACACCAAACCTCTCGTTATATAGAGGGCGCTAGTAGTCCGTCAAGGTTGGAAAAGATGATTACTACCGTCCTCAGTTTTATGACAACATCAAAACTAGAAGATTTTCCTTGAGCTCCTTGAAGTGTTCTGGGACTCCATCGAAGCCGTATATGCTTGACCAATGTCGGCGGCGTATAAGGGATCAACGAAGGAGCGCCAGGACCAAGACCGCGTGCATTGCTAGAAAAAGCACAGTTGGAGCACAAGATTGCGTTCCTTTGCGGTACTACCGCGTCTCTCGACAGGAGATCTCAATGCAGCTTCCAAGACGGTTGATCGGGGATCCTTTCGCAGTAGAAACCACAGATTGTATAGAGCGAGGTGTTGGGAAAGATTTCCAGTCGACAAACATGCGTAAACAAATTCATCCTCCTTGCCGTCACGGCCGCAGAGTGTCGGTATGCCTTCTTATGCCTTCCCTCCACCTCGGGTACGGCAGCCGAGCGTAAATTAAAAGGTGTGTTCAACGTTCTGAAATTTGTTCACGCTCTAATGATTTTTTTGCACGAATCGCTTAGCAGGATGCCCCAGACACGTCGACAGGCCGGTCCCTTCCCCTGGCCCTGCCCGTCGTATTCTCGCCTCTGATACTCGCCTCTTCCCAAGGCTAAAAACGCGCCGACCAGTCAGCCACGCCGGATCGAATTCGCTTCCATGGAACCGTCGGGAGCAAAGGATGGGTGGAGGACTGAGGAGGGATAGACAAAAAGGACGTTCCCCTCCGAGTCCCCTCTGTCTCTCTGTTATCCTTCGTCGCGATTCTGCGTGGCGTCCTTCACCCTTTGTGCGACAAATCGTCGTGAGCCATGGGCAAGGGCTGTACATGCGTCTGCGACGGGAAGTCTACCAGGCCAAGATGGCGTCTCTGCATGGAACGGAAAGACCCGAGGTTAGGGTGGATCCGTTTATCATTCTACTCTTAACTTCATGCTCAGAAATTGAAAATACTCCGTTTTTCGCGTATCACCTGTTTGTAAGCTCCCTCGGATATGTAAGTAAAGTTCGTCAGAGTGGATAATCGAGATCGTAGGAAAGTAACGAGCCTAAAAGAGGACGTGGAAATCGAGGAACAACTATATCCTTCGCATTCGACGCCCTCGTCCTGGAAGACTGTGAACAAAGGTTTACCTTCGAAGAAAAAGTCTTTGAGTTTCTCATAGGCCATTAGGACCACCTAAGACCGGACGCTTTGACTTCAACCATGAGGCATCTTGGTAGAATTGCGTGCGGATAATCGAGGCAGAGGTCAAGGATCTACTACTCCGCTGTATAGAAAGCTAGCTCATATTTATTAGTCTATTACAAAAGTAACTCGCAAAAAAATACAAGAGTGTCCGAGTTCGAGACTTCGAGTCCGTCGTATCTAGTAACGATCTACGAAGATATGGTACGATGTTATGGCTACAAACATAATAAAAGAGTACACAGGCTATTTTATACATATCCAGATGATTACTGTGGATGGAGACAATCGTCAAAAATCAAAAGAAATTTGAAAGAGAGTTTTGTATACAGCGTGCCATCGGATGTTTCCATTCCTTTCAAGGCTACATCTTCATCGACGCAAAGCTGTCACCTCATCCACCACGGTAGAATCATGGTTGGCATCCCCATAAAGGGATGAACCGTGGTAAAGGAGCGAGCGATTCCTAAGATGAGGGGAGGTCCGCGGAGAAACATCTGTTTTTGCATGGGCATAATCGGCTAAAACGGAGACAGAGCGAAGTGTTGGCGAAGGTTCCTAAGAAATAGAAATCTTGATTCAGCTCGGGACAGAGAGGCAATTGAAGCAAATCAATTCACCCTGACAGAACTCTCACGCTGAGCTTCGAGGTCACCATCACGCATTGGACTTGTCCAGTCATCTTCCCGGAAGCTCGTCTGACTGCGCTCTTGCGAGCGCGACCTGATAGAAGCTGACCCTATCACGCTTCCCTGCCACGAATCGTCTGGGCGAGCCCGATGTCCTGCCGTGATACGTCCTACGATGAGTGTTGGAGCAACCCCCTAGACAAATTATTTGGTGAATGATAACACTAATTATATCAGCGCATCTTCGCGATAGTAGCTATGACATCAAAGTAAAACAGTGCTGACTCTCCTCGAATAGTGAGGGCCAAATATACAATCAGAGATATCGAATAGAGGGCTGAGGATTCGACAAGCACTTCGATGAACTGTTGATAAACTCTCAATCGACCATCTGCTCCGCGCTTAACCCCGGCAACAGTCAAAATACGGTAAATGATGAGCAACGTGCACCATAATGTTGTCGCAAGGGTGAAGGATGTGTAGAGTGTAATGAATACTGTGCTGGTTGCATTGAAGTGATCGAGATATACTTGAATGATTCTTGATGCTATACAAAAGATTGAATTTAAGAATATAAGCGGATGAGATCAGACACTTTCAAACCAGTTGCGGAAACGAGAGAAAGTATTGGAAGCAGAACAACCAGCCAGCGTCGTCCCCAAACCATCCAGCACCACCAAATCTAGAGTCGAAATGATGGTCAGCTGATGTGGATCCCCAGCAGAGTCGCACACACCATAAACAAGTCTGCGAGAATGGTACTCATGGAGGCTGCGATACCCGTTTCGAAAGAGGCTGCCACGCCGCTAGGTGTCAAATATACAGTCCAAAAACTTTTCTCGTTATCGATGAATGCGGTGCATATATATGACCAATTCACAGCAAAACTGATAGTAATCAGAGCATGGAGGAGAACAATAATGACAACCATGGCTCGTCGGATTGGCCAGCATTTATTGATAACTGTGACATGTCATTTCAGCTTGGATACCGTAGTGGAGATATTCCTGGCTCACAGATATTCCATAAGGTAACAGCGAGAATACCGGTGTACTTGCGGTGTACAAGCCTATGTCCATCATTGGTCAGCACCTACATATGAAGACACAGAATGATGCTGCTCACCGTACAATAGCGCGAATAGGATCCTTGAGTTCAACTGAGCATCTAAATATTGAAACACAAGAGCTTTGTAGTCGTCGGGAAGACCTGACGGAATATCTGCCTGAGTTGACATAGGGGAAAGCAAGGGCAATGGGGGTAATGGTTTATAAGAATAACATACCAAACCTCCCATTATATAAAGGGCACTACAAGCTCGTCGAGGTGGGAAAAGATGGTCACTGTGAGGAATCTTGAGTCCTATGACAGCATTGAATCAGACAAACTTCGTTTGAACTCCTTGACGTTCAAGTGTTCGGTGACCTCAGCGGAACGGTTTCATAAGACCAACATTGACATTGGCATAGTCAAGAACAGAGGCGGAGGCGGCCGGCCGAAGTGGGGTTTTGTCCGAATTAAGAATGCTCGAGTTATGAGGGTAACCGTAGGATTCCGCGCGTGGCGGTACTACATCAACGCGTAAAATTTGTGGCTTCCAGGAAACGATCGGCGTAAGATCGCTAATGTCGATCTCGGATGCATCTATGTTGCCGAACACACAAAAAATAAACCGAGGCGACCGCGAAACTGAGGTTGAGATGTATCATTCTTGTAGTGAAACTTCTGAGATGCAATGAGGCGGCACGCTCGGCGATGGTGGCGGTTACAAATCGTGTCAAAAATGGCAAGCGGGCGAGGTTACTGGTAACCAGACAAGGCCTCGGCGGATCGCAAAGATTACAGAAAGAGGAAAATCAACAACGGCAGTCAGTAACAGGGTGTGAATCTGGTGCTGTTGAGTTGCGCTGGTTGGAGATATCGAGGTATGAAGCGGTGGGCCATCACAGGGCGTGGCATATAGTATATACGAGTCTTGAAGTTGAGGTGGACTGCTCTGCGTGGACGTGGTACAGGTCCCTTATATTGGTTGCAACAAAAAGACAGCCGGTTGATTGTTGAACAGTATAACATCAAAAGTGAGCCTCAATCGGGCACAACAAGTGTGGGATGACTGAGGTGTAAGAGCACACTACACACCAGATATATAAATGACGGAGAAAGGAACAACGAATCTCCTTTACCACTCCCCCCGATTCGCGCGGCAGATACCTAGATGGCTCTGCTGTAGAACGTGGAATCCAAAATAGAAGGGAAAATAACGGGACCGTGTTGGAGAACTATGAAGAATGATTGGTCGGGATGTCGCTCGACGTATCCCATGCCCGTTGTTGGCTGTCACGTATGTCAGCTATTACGGAAAATCATTAGCTCTCGACAGCTTCGGCTTGAGATGGGCATACCTTCATACATATTGGCCATTGTCGTTCAATTGTTCTTGAAGCTCCGCATTACTGTAGCATCGTAGAATGAATATATAGCTTCATGCTCCTGCTTCGCCAGTCTTGGTGTATGGTCAGATCAAGTGAATTCTATAGAAGAATGTTCAGTACGTAGTTTGATCATAAAATCGGGAGTAACATACCAATCACTGCCAACATGAGGTGCTCTCCAGAGCAAAACCATAAGCTAAATGTAGTCTTCTTCACAGAAACCGAGGGAATGAAGCGCGCAGTGTAATATATGCGGAGATCCAAGAAGACTCTGACACAAAGTAGAGAGAGGGTCAATGTCGCGAATAGTGGGATGGACAAGGCGACTCACCATTCCCGGATGTATGTGCCGCTTCGCTGTCTCCGGCCCATCCTCCTATACCATTTCAATTTGCATCCATCACCTCCCCACCTTCACACTGTCCAGGCCGGCTCGTCGGGCGGTAAAATGTTGCGTCGGGTCAAAATACCCTCCGACATCGCTGCCTGGAGGGTGTCGGTACATTGATGGAGGCCAATGCCTAATACTTACTTCAAGCTGTAACTCGAGGGAGAGAGCTGCCTAGCGGAGCTCAGTGCCCATGAATGTGAGTTAACGGGGGGGGGGGGGGGGTACTGACCATCCCCAACGCGTATGCCACCATCCTCCCGTCGACGCTGCATCCGTATCTCCCATTTAGCCTTTACCTCACTCCTTCACCATCCTGTGCTTGCTCAGAGGACGATTATACATCATCTCGACGCAAAAGACAGGCTCTTCCCGGTAGGAAAACCATGTTCCTAGGTGTTAGCGAGTCGGGGGCTGAGTGGGCTTAGATGTGCCAGTCCACAAGGGGCGGGAGGAATCTCGCGTTTATCAGAGGAGAGCTGTCTGAGTGAATGTACCCACAGAACTGTAAGCAGTTTGAGGCCAGAGAATAGTCAGAAACACTGGGAACGTCGAAGTCAATGCTGTATTTCTTGGTCGGCATACCTGCAGGTCACATATTCAGGTATCAGATGCCAAGATATCAGAGAAAAATGGCATACACAGTAGAGAAGCATCAAGGTATCGTAGGGAAGGAAAGATCGTGCAGAGAACGTAAAGACAGGAAACAGAACTCCAAGGAAAGTGCCATACCGCGGGAGGAAACGGGCCGGCCGAAACCTCGGACGGCCACGGCGCATGGCTTGCCATGTCAGGGCTGTGAACCCGAGGAATTATCCTCCAATCAATGACAGCAGTTCCTTTTTCACCTTTTTCATGCCACATAGAAGACTGTCACAGGACTAAATTGAGGATAATGTTAAGGAACTACTATTCCATTGTGTAGAAAGGGAGTTCACATTTATCAGTCTATTACAAACATGACACAAGAAAAAACAAGAGTGTCCGAGATCTTTCGAGTCTTTCATATGTAGTAACGGCATACAAATTTGAAATATATGGCACGATGTTACGAAAGATGATTACTGTGTGCGGAGATAATCGTCAAAAACTAGAATGGAAATCGAGGCAGAGTTTCGCGTCATCGGATGTTTCCCATTCTTTTCAAGGCGACATCTTCATCGACTCGAAGTTGTCACCTCCTCCACCGCAGTAGAACCGCGGGTGGCATCCTCAAGAGGGGACCAACAATGGTGACGGAGCAAGCGATTCTCGAGATGAGGAGAGGTTTCCAGAGAAACATCAGTGTTTGGGTGAGCATAATCGGCCACAGCAGAGACAGAGGGAAGTGTTGGAGAAGGTTCCTAGTAAGAAGCAAAAATCATGTTTCAGTTCAAGATAGAAGCAAATAAATTCACCCTGAGAGAAATCTCGCGCTGAGCTTCGAGGTCACCATAAAGCGTTGGACTTGTCGGGTCATCTTCCTGGAAGCTCGTCCGACTGTGCTCTTGCGAGCACGACCTGATAGAAGCTGACCCGATCACACTTCCCTGCCAGGAAACATCTGGGCGAGCACGATGTCCGGCTGTGATACGTCCTATGATGAGTGTTGGAGCCACTCCCTACACAAATTGTTCGGTAAATGATAACGGAGTTTAATTTCACCAACGCACCTTCGCGATACCAGCTATGACATCAAGGTAATACTTGCCCAGATTGTTGCGAATAGTCAAAGCCAAAAATAGAATTAGAGATATTGAATAGAGGGCTGAGGATTCAACAAGCACTTCAAGGAAATGCCGGTAAACCCTCAATCGACCATCTGCTCCGCGCTTAACCCAGGCAACAGTCAAAATGCGGTAAATGATGAAGATGGTGCACCATAATGTCGTTGCCAGGACAAAGGATACATACAGCGTTGGGAATACTCCAGGGTATGCATTGACACACTGATGATATACGTCAACAATTTTTGACACTACACAAAAGGTTGGATATATGAAGAGAGTGGATGAGATCAGACACTCTACCAGTTGCGCAAATTAGGGAAAGTATCGGAAGTAGAACCACGACCCAGTACCGCCCCCAAACCATCCAGCAGCACCAAATCTAGAGTCGAAATGATCATGAGCTGATGTGGATCCCCAGCAGAGTCGCACACACCATATATAAATCTGTGAGAATGGTACTCATGGAGGCTGCGATACCTGCCTCCAAAGAGGCTGCCGCACTGCTAGGCGCCAAATATACGGTCCAAAAACTTTCTCCGTGATCGATGAATGCGGAGCATATATATGACCATTCAGCAGCAAAAGTGATAGTAATCAGAGCGTGGAGGAGAATAATAAAGACGGCCATAGCTCGTCGGATCGGCCAGTATTTATTGATGACTGTGACATGTCACTTCAGCTTCGATACCGTAGTGGAGATATTCCTGGCTCACAAATATTGCACAAGGTGATAGCAAGAATCCCCGTGTACATGCCTATGATCATCATTGATCAGCATCTACATATGAAGACACAAAATAAGGCTGCCCACCATACAAGAGCGCGAGTAGGATCTTTGAGTTCAACTCAGCGTCAAGCAACCGAAACACGTAGACTTTGTAGTCGTCAGTAAGATCTGACGGAATTTCTGCCTCAGTTACCATAGGAGAAAGCAGGGGCAAAGGGGTAGTGGTTTATGAGAACAACATATTAGACCTCCCATTATATAAAGGGCACTAGGAGTCCATCGAGGTGGGAAAAGATGGTTACTGTGAGGAATCTTCAGTTCTATGGCAACATCGAATCAGACAAACTTCCCTTGAACTCCTTGACGTTCAAGTGTTCGGCAACTTTAGCGTAGCGGCATCATAATGACCAATGCTGGCATGGTCAACAACAGAGGCGGTGCGCGCCGGCTGGAGCATGATTTTGTCCGAATCATGAATGCGCGAGTTGTGAGTATAAGCGGCGAGTCAGAGCAGGATTCCGTCCTTTGTCAACAGCAGCGTCCAGGAAGGGGATCGGCGTAAGATCGCTACACAGCTTCGATCTTGGATGCATCTATGTCGCCGAACGCGCAAAAGATAAACCGAGACGATTACAATAGGCTAGGAGCGTCCAAGATTGATGCATCATTCTCGTAGTGAAACTTCTAAGATGCAGTGATGCTCATTGTAATGAGATGTCACGGTCCGCGATGGTGACGATTACAAGCCGAGTCAAAAATGGCAAGCGCGTGAGGTTACTGGTAACCACACAGGGCCTCCGCAGGTCGCAGAGATTGAAGAAAGAAGAGATCGACGACGGGCAGTAAGTAACAGGGTGATACAGTTGAATTGCACTGGTAGAAAAATGAATGCGTCAGAGGGTTACAATATAAGCACAGATCGTGAAACGAATACGAACCCAGAAAATCAGCTTGTCATAAACATTCGAAGGAAATGACACAGTTCGGAACAATTTTGTAAGACGCCCTCGTATCATTATTCAGGGGTGTATACAGTACTCGTTTGCGTGCTGGTGGGACCATAAGGTACCAAAATGCAGTACAAGGGCATATTTTCGTACAAACAGCCAGCATGCGTATGATTGTTTGCAACATGCCCTTTCACCACCGGGGTGAGCTCCTGGCAATAAGTATTTCAACGGAGAGAAAAGTACAAACTAGATTACCCCGGCATCGTAAAGCGAGGAATCATCCTCCAATCAATGACAGCGGTTTCTTTTTCATGATCAGACTCGTAAGCACCTTGGTATTGAGAACCTTCACAGTCACCACGAGCCATCGTACGACTGGACTTTTGTGTTTTTCAACAGGGAAGAGCACGGCCACGCCTAGAGAAAGATCGTATCAGCCCTAGTAGCGAGGTACAGAGTAGAATCATACGAACGACATGGAACTGTCCACGTGGCACTAAATCAAGAAAATCAGCGGATCCTCCATAGGAGATCCCAGCGCATCTTGGTTGAATCGTTGCTCGTCTACGACCATATTTGTCCTGGTCTCGTAATGGGGTTGAGAGGTACACATCAGGGAAGGATATCTTCGCTGCTGTACTATAGATAGTCTCGCAGTTTTGATGCCAAAAAATGTTGCATTGATTTTCAACCTATTAACAGACGAAACTAGAAACAAAACGGTTCTCATCCTGGGCATGACGGAGTGAACATGTTGTGAAGGTATCAGGGACAACGTGCAGGAACACTGATCTTATGGACTCACCTTGACTTCTACAATGCCTCGGTTTGGTCTCTTCCGTTGTCTTTCCTTTGTTCGCGAACCAGGCTATATTGTGGTTGATGATACCGGAGAGGCGATGAGAAGATGGAGTTGGATGCGGCCGAGCCTCGATGTCGTGAAAGGGCAGAAAGAGAGGCGCCACGCACGCCCGCAAGCTCAGTCAAGATAGTAAGTCATAATGTTGAGGACATATGATGTCCGTGCCAGTTGCCTCATGCGGCGGTGCCATATTCTAATCTTCTGTCCTACGAAAAAACGGGATTGGCGAGATATTGCTTGATATCGGAGACCCAACACTTTCGAAGGCATCCTCGTTGAAACATGTACATTGGAAAGCGATGGCAGAGGGGACGTCGTACGCGATTGATGTTGCTACTATTAGATGAATCTTGTTAGAGGAGCCGGAGAACGAGAAAACATCACGCACCGAGTATCAAATTGCGTCTCCACGTCATTTTTAGCCCAATAACCCATAAGCGCCTTTAAAACATCCCTTGAATCCGGAAAAATGGGCACTATTTGTTATGGTGCAGGAATATCGAATGAACGGACCAGAACTAGTGATGGTCTGGTTCATTGACACCGCCATCTAAAACAGGCAATCTCCATCACGGTCCACCTCGCGTTCTGGTCGTTATGCACGCAATTGACAATCAAAGGGAAAGTGACATTATAGAGAGTTGAAGTAACGCCCGAAACCAAATAAAATACAGAAAATGAGGGAACTCGAAGTCCGAAGCATTCAGAGTCCACAAATGAAATCATTAAAATGCTCCAAAGCCAGGCTCTTGCGACCACTACGTCTAATCAACGACTATTTCGTTACACACAACTAGCGTCTCCATCTGAGATTCGATCTCGTTTTCAAGAACTTCGCTCTGCATAGTATTTTCCTGGGTGCTCGTCTCAGTGCGAACACGGGAAGACGTCCGGAAATGAAGAGACGATACGGCACTTTCTTGCAAGGAATCGTTCGCCCGTGTATGTCCTGCAGCAGCACGGCCAACGAAGAGAGTGGGAGCGATTCCCTATGCCGTCTTTCGATGAATATTCAAAGAGCCACGACGATTACAAACACACCTTCGTAACATTCGTTATGCTGTCAAGGTAAAATACTCCCAGGTTGTCGCGAAGGATGAAAGCAAGATATAGAGCTGCCGGTATAGCATAGATAGCTGAAGATTCAACGAGAACTTCAATGAAGTGGCGGTAGGGCCCTAGTCGACCCTCTGATTCATATCTAACACGAACAATAGTAAGAATGCGGTAGATGATCAGTAACGTGCACCATAAGGTCGTCGCCAGATTGAAAGATATATAGAGGATATTGAATATCTGAAAAGTTCCGTTTCCGAATTGGATGCACAATACGACGAGCCGCAGCACTGCAGAAATAGTGGGTCGATGAGAGAAAACAGACAATTCGGCCACCATACCAGTTCCTGAAATTAGAAAAAGGGCTGGCAACAGAACGACAATCCAGCGCCGTTGCCACACCACCCAGCAACACCAGATCTAATGATACTGGTCAGTTGTCTCGTATAAACCGACATTGAGCGGAATTTCACGTACCATGTGGGAGTTTGAGATGATAGTACAGATGGAAGCCGTTATACGCGTCCCAAATGGGTCTACTGGAAGCGGTTTGATAAGTTCCTGGTATACAGTCATGGATGTCTGCCCGCTTCCGATGAAGGCAGAGGTCCGACATGACCAATTGAACGCGAAATTAAGGGTTGTCAAGTTATAGAGCATGATAACCATGAAGACCTTTGATTGACGTTGAAAAGGCTGAAAGTTGTTCATGACTGTGTTGTACTTCAGCTTTGAATATAGAATAGGAACGCTTATGACTTACAGATATTCCACAACGTAACGGCAACCACGCCAGTATATATACCTACATGTATCGGTAATTATACCCTAATTTAGACCTTTGAGAAACAGTACGTGCCATGCAATAGCGCGTATAGGATAATTGAGTTCAACTCGGCGTCGAGATATTTAAATATGTCGTCATTGGTGGAGCCGGCAGGGAGGATACCAGTCTGAACACACATGAGGGAACGGTAAAAGATGAACAAGACTTGCAGAAAATAACACATACCAGAATTCTCATTATATGGATACATTCATAGAGTGGACCCATTGATCGCCGAAACGATACTCACTAATAGGAGAGGATCGCCTCCGGCTCTAAGCTGACGACAGGTTAGAAGGTTTTTGAACCGTTCCACGACTCGATACCTATCGGAGTCCGGATGACCAGTATAAAGGCAACTCGCAACGGAGGCATGACCTGGAGCATGGTATTCTTGGAGTAGACTCTAGAGACCGTACCAGTAGCAGCGAGTCAGAAAGCCGGGATGCAAAAACCATGGAGCTCCGTTTAGAAAAGGACGACCGCCATCCGGGAACAGAATCACCCTGATTCAAGAGAAACCTGAAAGCAACTTCTGAGATCCGCGATGGTACAAAATCATGGTGCCAAGAAACGATAGGTCGCCGCAGGACTCAACAGAAGTAGAAGTGCAAGAGAGGAGCTAGGGTCATTTCACGACACTCTTGTCGTTGTGTTTGAGACCTGAGTTGAGAATAGTACACATCATCCCGCATTATAATCATACACAGGCTTTTACCACAAAGCCTGTCCCAAAGAACGCCGCGGAACGTGGGATTCAATACGCTTTCCATGGTGGTGATGAATTTTTATCTAGGCTGATGCGCGAGGGAGGAGAGAAGATAACTCAGCAGGGCTTCAAATAGTGCGAGACCAACAAACTAAAATTGTAAATCGATATCACACTCGTGTCGAGAGCAGTCCTGCGTGCTGTCTCAAGTTTCCAAGTACGACAATGATCGAGAGGACGAGGAGCTGAAGGACAATCGGCAAGCCCCAGTGAAATTCGGCTGTCCAAAATCGGCAACCAGAAAAGCATCTGTGTCGTCCGTATCCCACTGAGATGTATCGTATCGGGGCAAAGTATCGCTATATTCAGCAGGCTCATGTATCCACTCCAAATGAGCTTCAATGTCATGGTGCGAATCCTTGTTTCACTGTAAAAATTAACAAAAGATTGTTCCGAGAGCTTTAGATATCACGCACGACCATTATGCGCTGATAGATAGTTTGTCCTGGAGACGGACGTGATAAATCTTCGAATGCGGACGTTGGTCAACGTATCTGAGCTGACACATCTTGGTCCACGTCACTGTCTCTAAGCTGTCCATTACTTAGATACTAGGACGGGGAAAAGAAGCCATGATAACGCGGGTCAACGCTGAAAGAATCAAATAGCAGGGCATTGAGCAAACATCAATACCGAAGCCAATGGAATGAATAGAACAGTTGTCGACTCTGAGGTGAGTCCAACGTGCGTCATTGATGTCGATATCACACGACCCCATTGGCGGGGAGCGGTGAAATCAAGATACACAGAAGAGCGACTGTGTGCTTCGAAAAGACCGGTCAGGATCACGATCGGTAGAGATGCTTGTGTTGTTGTGGACAAGGATGGAGCTTGACGGAGGGTCTCACTAAGTATTCCGACGATGGTAAGCACTGGTATATTGTATATGTAGGGCCGCGGTGTCTGTACAGGATGCGATATTCTTGCAATGAACGTGTACATGGTCTTGAGCTAGGTATCATGGACTGGTCCATCAACGTGCTTTAGACTTTTCAGGTAAGCCTTGTGAGACTACAGGGCGAACAAGTGTACAACGCTTTGCATCTGGACCGAGCAAACGTCAATGTCTCTATTGACAATGGACGGGATCCAGACATACCTGCACACACTCGGCTTCGACTCTCCCTGCCGCAATCATGGAAGAAAAAGGCATTATGTGATGGAGGAAGCACAAGTCGTTATGAATTGTGCTGGTTCTTGACTCAGTCGCTTTTGGAAGCGCGAGCACTATCAATGGAGGGCCAATCCACTCGTATACGAACAAAAGACTGGACCAGGGAGATCCATGAGAGCCTGAAAAGCCGGAGAAAGCCTCGACACCAACTAAGCCGCCAATAGAAAATAGCAAAACACGTCCTTACCTGACACTGCTGCTGCTGCACACTCTGCCCAATTTCCGTATCGAAAGTCTCGACCATTCCTTCCCCGGGACGTCGAGTACACAGGTCAGTCGGCGTCCAGAAATTGAATAGCGTTATTGTTGTCGACATGCGAATAAGGGATAGAAGCCGGACGCTAACTTGGAATCCGCACGTACTTGCTGTCTTCATTCCACGACCAGAACATCATGAGAGAGGTGCTAGAAATAGAGTGTGAGCTTGAGGTCCTCAATCGCAGTCGAGTCGACCTTACAAGACGTCACCTGCTGTTGTGTCACTGATAGGAGCTGATTTCGTCGTCGTTCGATGAGAACCCGTCCAAAGAAAGTTCCATAGTCACTCGATAGGTCACGTCTCTCCCGATCCAAAATGTCCTGACGACGACTTGAGTATAATTGAAGATACAGAGGTAGATGTGTGGACGCTGGTGATGACTCAACCAACCGGCAAGTTCCGGGATGTCCAATGTCCATAAGTAGCAATCACCGCCAAGGTAGATATGGGTATGGAAACGCGGAAATAGATGATGTGCAAAGAGAACTAGCGATGGGAAGAGAATGTTCGGTAAAGGATAACAAAATTTCTGCCAGAATAGCTTTCGCCCTGTTTTTGTACTTCCTTTGGGTATTGCTTCATATACTTTGGGAAGAGCCTGTGTCCTCGTAATGATACGTTGCATTGTAGTTTCCTGAGTACTATGCATGTCATAAAGACCCGAAAGGAGGGAGATATTACAGAGATTTAATATTTAGATATTGTATAACCGATTGAAAAATATATCACAATAATCAAAAAAGAGACTCAGACAAAAAACGATGGCCCAAGTTTATTCCAGAGTCTCAGCTTGATTTGTTTCAGGGGATACCACTAGCCCCTCTGACTGCTCTGGTTGAGCTTCAATGTCAATTTCAAGGATTGTGCTCTCTGTGGTGGATTCTTGGAAGCTTGGAGTCGTACCAACCTCCGAAGGTGTCTGGAAATGAAGTGTTGATGCTGTAATTTCATTGCACTGGTCGTCTTTGGGGCGCGTATGTCCTGCCGCTGCCCAGCCAACAAGGAGTGTGGGCGCAAGTCCCTATGTAAGGTGTTTGATCAACGAGAAGGGAGTCTACGGTAATGGATGTACCTTCGCGATGGAAGCTATGGTATCAAGGTAAAACAGTCCAAAGTCTTCACGAATGGTGAGACCCAAATACAGGATCAGAGATATTGAATACAGAACTGAGGATTCCACCAGTACTTCAATGAAGTGGCGATAAACTCTCAGTCGACCCTCTGTACCGTGTCTAAGCACGGCAACGGTCAAAATGCGATAAATGATAAGCAAGGTGCACCATAGCATTGTCGCCAGGATGAAGGATATGTAGAGTATAGAAAATAGTCTGTTGTCAGTCGGTGCATTGGAGTAATCATGATATATTTCAATGCCTTTTGCCACTACATAGAGGTTGGATATATGGAACAAGTAGATGAGATTGGACACTTTACCGGTGGCAGAAATTAGGGACAATATTGGAAGCAGAACAGCAGGCCAGCGTCGTCCCCAAACTATCCAGCAGCACCAAATCTAGATTTGAGACAATGGTAAGCTGATGTGCATCCCCAGCAGAGTCGCACACACTATATACAAGTCTGTGAGAATGGTACTCATGGAGGCCGTGATACCCGCCTCTAAAGAGGCTGCTTGGCCCACACTGTTTAACTTCAAATATACAGTCCAAAAACTTTTCCCGTTATCAATGAATGCGGAGCATATATATAACCAATTGGCAGCAAAATTGATGGTAATCAGAGCATGAAGAAGAATGATAACGACAACTAAGGCTTGTCGGATAGGCCAACATTTATTGACAACTGTGACATCTAACTTCAGCTTGGATACCGTAGTGGGGATATTCCTGGCTCACAGGTATTCCACAATGTAACAGCGAGAACACCGGTGTATATACCTGACACTAGTCAGCACCTACATGTCAAAGTACTGAGCATCGTTGCCCACCATGCAATAATGCGTAGAGAACTTCGGAGTTCAGATTAGCATCGAGAAATCGAAACAAGACGGCTTTGTCGTCATCAGTAAGGTCTGACGGAATATCTCCTTGAGTTGCCATGGGGGAAGCAAGGACAACGAGGTAGTGGTTTATGAGAATAACATATACCAACCCTCTTGTTATAAATCTTCCTGAACACGTACATTGCCTACTGCAAAGGTAATCATCAGTATCAAGTCGGAACAGGATCCCCTACGTACCGACCGTACTCGACGATTTGATGAGCCGTCATGTACATTGACAGTTTTAACGCAAATCGCAACTGAGGCGCAACTCGAAGTGCAATATTGCCAGAGAAAGCCCTAGAGCGTAGGAAAGCGACAATACAAAATGCGAGACTCTCAGAGTCTAGAGACATGTTCTGTTGAATTAGGGAAATCACAACCGAGAATAGAAACAAGCTAACCAAGGTCTCAGCATGCCTGCCAACTTGAGCTTGTTCCATCATGGCATGAGTCTTGATTGGCAGATCTTGATAGGAAAAAGGTAGGACAATATCGGTATCGACACCGGTTACAATCCATTACAATGACGGATCCTGGATATTTGAGTCCTGCGAAAGTTTTCGCCAAGGACATCAGCTGTCGTAAGTTTTACAGAGATGAGATCCCACAGTACGGTTGTATACGATGGGAGAAAGTCCACTTGGAACTAGTGCATCTATTAGGAGAGTAGGGGAAGGTAATACAGCACATACCTCATGAAGAGCTTGAGCTCCGACCTCTTCCAGACACAGTTTCCCTTTTGAAATCTTTGAAGGCAAGGCATTGCACAACATCTCGGATTGAATGTTGGGCACTGGTTGAAGTTCAACTTTGTCGTATATCATGTACTTTCCTTTTTTTTCTGCCCTTATTCCATTGCATTGCAACGATGAAGGACGATGCTGTTAATACGCTTCCATGCGAGTTAAACGATGCCGTTGATACGCTTCCATGCGACAACGAGGGAGATATGGCAAAGCGATACCTCGCTGATGGCCCCTCTAGTCTCGCAGACTTGCGATGAATTTTTACTGCCATTGTTTTGAGGGCTTGCAATTACTTGCTCTCCCTGCCATTGCACTGTGACTACACTACACCGATGGAGGATGGCGCTGCGTTTCCATGCGATAACTATGGAGAGCTGGCAATTGGCCCCTTTTTCTTCATAGTGCAGGTAACTGGAAACTTCGGACTGCGCATATGACGTTGCCCCTACTTGGACAGTGAGGACTCTGTATTTCCCTCTCATTGTAAACAATACATTCTGGGATTATACTCTTGCTGCTCTTCCAATTAACTGCCCTCTGACTCCACATCTGATCCGAACTTTTTCTAGAACTTTCTGATGTGCCTTTCCCCTTTTGCCCATCTCATCTGTGATTGCCACGTCGTCGTGCTCCACTTGTTCTTGCTCTTGTCTTGTCTTCCCCGCTACCCATGGCTCCGCGCTTTCTACTACACTTTCTTCTAGTCTCTCCTGCCACTGCTTGGTCTGACTTAGCCGTTGCACATCCATCCTCCTTGACCACGCCTTCTCGTCCCAGTAGACAAATTGAGACAGGTCTATGGTCGGCTCACCCTCTGCCAATGGCACCCTTTCCTAGTTCTCTTGAGCCTTGGGTTGGGTTTCGGATTGGTTCTGAAAAACGATCACCTCAGTGTCATTAAATATGAGGACAGAGGACCGCTTTGACTCCCGCTAGACTTCCACCTCTTGGTATGTCTGCCCCAAGCAAAGATCTCTCCATGGACGACGGTGCATCTGACGATGTCACCACCACTGTCCACTGTGAGTGCTGTCTTCAGTGCGGTCTGCGATTACTTACGACTCGGACTACTTCCAGCTCCAGCTATCACCCTGCATGAGGTTCCAAAGCTTCGACTTCCTGCGGGAAACATTAGTGCTACCGAATCCTCCTCGTAAGTCATGCACCTTGATGGGCTGTCATCTCTGGCCTCATATACTCGCTAGGACGGTTTCATCCACCTCCACGCCTGATGGCGCTCCGTCCAGGACCTTAGGACGGACTCAATCCATGGACGCTGGAAAAGCTCGAGATATGCGAGGCAGCGATGCTCATGTCTATGAGGAACTTGACCTTCTCCCCATCCCAACAGGGAATGAACTGGCAGCGGACCACCGCCATCGTGTGACTTCCAACGAGGCTGCACTGGCCGCGCATGTCCTCCGCCTCCGTGAGGATGCCGTGTGTGACCGTAAACGCATGGAGGAGCAACACAGGTTCCTTACCAACGCCGTGGCGGATCTACAATGTGATGTCCTCGAGGTCCAACCCCCTTCCCTTCCTGCGAATACCGGTGTTGCTCAGCTGAGCACCATGTTCAATCAGAGCATGGAGACCATGGAGGCTCTTACTAATGCTGTCTGTGACTCCAGCTCTGCCTTAACTGGCATTCACAACAGACTCGCTTCCATCGAGGGCCGTCTGGACCAAGCACCAGCAGAGCACGTGGTCACTCCGGCTGCCAACAGGTCGCTTCAAAATGGTACACGCCCATCAGCGAAGAGAGGAAGGGGAGCAGGAGGACAGTACATTCCTACTGCGCAGCACTCTGTGTTCCCTGCCGCCAACATCGTCGCACAGAGCACATCTGGCATTGGCGCTGCGTTTGTCCGCTTCCTGACTACCGCAGACCCTGGCAGAATCGTCACCACACGGAACATCCTATCCTCCCTGACCCCATATGCACCCACTACCATCTCATCTGCTCATGGGTATGCCGGCTCTCGCACCGCGTTCCTTTGTTTCCAGAACGCTGCCGCTGCCAATGCCTTCGTACAGGTGGTCAGCGCCGGAATCAATGGTTTGTATGCCGACTCTTCCGCAGTCATTATCCCTGCTCTTCCCGTCGGTGTCACATCCCAGGGAAACTAGGCGGGGTCACGCCTCCAGCACACCCACCATCTATACTCCCTCCCTCAGTCAGATCTTGGGTTGTGGAGGATCCAGTTCTTGTTGATAGCCCTGTACTCGATATACTGGCTTGGAATATACATGGTGAAATTGACTGGATGCTGCGTGACCCGGAAATTGTTGATTTATTTTGCTCATATGACATGATCCTCCTACAAGAGACATGGCTTCTACCTGACTCCCATCTCGCCCTCCCAGTTCCTGACGGTTACACTTTCTGGTCTTGCCCTCGCCCTGAGTCTGAGAGTGTGGAGAGGCATGGTGGTGGGCTCGCTGTGTTGTTCCATTCTGAGATTCAGGTGGACTGGTGCCGAGAACTTAGCAGTCCTGAGTGCATGGTGCTTGATCTGACGGACATGACAATTGTCCTCTTGTACTTACCCCCCCCTGGTTCCCCATGGATTCGTTCCCTCCCTTTCAACCCGTTGGAATTCGTAAGTGGCGTTCTGGGAGTTCGGAGTCTCCTGCTGAACAAACTGTTGATGGTTGTGGGTGACTGCAATGCGAGGACAGGATCGTTATCCTCCCGGCCTTCTTTGTTCCCTCGAACGTCTGTAGACCCAACAGAGGATACCAGAGGCAGATGGTTCATAGACGAGTGCGATGAGAATAACTTGACTGTCCTCAATGGCTCCTGTTTCGACTCCACGGTGATCACTGATGATGACAGCGGTTGGACTTCTTTTCAGCCCAACGGTCGCACGG
Organism: Armillaria solidipes; assembly: GCA_022818035.1. Taxonomy (NCBI): domain Eukaryota; kingdom Fungi; phylum Basidiomycota; class Agaricomycetes; order Agaricales; family Physalacriaceae; genus Armillaria; species Armillaria solidipes. The sequence continues at coordinate 2,745,016 of JAIWYQ010000007.1, read as the reverse complement.
TCATTGACTATGTTGCAGTATCAGTTGACTCCCTGCCCAGGATTCAGGGCTTCACTGTTGTGAATCTCACGGATTGGTCCGATCACGCTTTCCTCTCCGTTTCTGTGATATCCGAGGCTTCTAACACTGCAGCACGAGGGGAGGATCAGTCCCGTCGTCAGCGCCGACCTCGGTTCGCCTCACGAACGAAATGAGGGACCCCCTTCACAGCCCTACCGCCACCAGATTTGTTACCTCCTGAGCTGCAAGGTCCCCCCTCTCTGCTCGACTCTTTATACAGCAAACTGGTGACAAACATTGAAGAGGAGGTGGATTTGACGACGACACTGTATGGCAAGCATGCTTCTCGGGGTAAACCTAGGACAGCATAGATCACCAGTGCGTGCTCACAGGAAGGATCTCCTTTTGCACGTGCCGGTGCGGGTGTCTTCTGGGGCACACGTTCACAGGGAAACTTGACAATGCGCATACCTGGTGAACAATGTCGGCGAAGAGCTTCTCACTTTGCTGTGGTCGGTGCCTTGCTCGAATCGCTTTACGACTTCGACCTCATTATTGTCACAGACCGCGACGATATCATTCGAACCTACTGCTTCTGGACTCCCTCTCTCAGGGAAGATGGTTGGATCGCACCAGATTCTGATGTCATTCAATATGCCATTCACCTGATTCAACACCGATGGGGTAGAGTGGAGTTCAGATATTCTAAGTCCAGGCCAGACTACTTGATCACCCCCCAGGTTTGCCAGTCACGAGCGCTTGCTGAGGAAGGATGCTCTATTCAGGTGCCTTTCTCTTTACCCATGCTACCACATCCATGACCTCCACCACCCTGCCATCTGGTGATCCCGCCACCTGGACTAGCTAAGGTTTTCACTGTCTTACCAGTACTCCCTCCTCCTTCAACAGTTGTCGTGGAGGCTCCTCAGACTGCTCCCACTGACTGGTTACCATCAGACAACAATAGCCGTCGCCGTCAAACCCGACAGCGACAATGGGAAATCTATAACGCGTTCGTGGATGCTTGCTGCTCCAGTGAACCTTTCTTTTGGTCATCAATCCGAGACCTCACAAACCCTAAACCATCAAAGCCTGAGATCTCCCTGGAGGATCTTGCTACAGAGTTTGACAAGCGTGCACACATTCCTGACACATTTCCGCCAGAATTCAAGGCACTTGCGCTTGAACTTGCCGCTCTTGAATGTACAGCTATTCCCAGCTGTACTACAGACCGTACCTCTAATTCTTCTTTCTCCCGGCACTTTGTGCGAGCTGAGATTATCAGAATCCGGAACCATGTATTGAAGCATCTGCAAAGCACTCCTGGGTTTGACACAACAACATATAAACTGTTTACGTCCTTGTCAATTGATGCCCTCCTGCGATTCTTCAATATGTGCCTGGATCTGCGTTCTGCTCCACGTCTATGGATGATCACGATCCTTATTGGCATCCTCAAACCAGGCAAGGACGCAACAGACCCCGCATCCTACCGCCTCATCGGTCTGGAATCATGCCTGTTGAAAATGTTCACACTGCTTTGGGACGATCGCTTCCGGGAATGGATGGAAGACGAACATATCCTGCCAGACTCACAGAATGGATTCCATCGTGGCTTCCATGGTCTCAACAACCCCTTCATCCTGCGGTGTGCTATCGAGACCGCCTTGGGTGCCAATCGACCTCTCTATGTTGTTCTGCCAGATCTTACCAATGCGTTCCCATCAACAGATCACTCCTCTTTATGGGTCATGATGTACAAACGTGGTGTAGCCGGCCCTCTCTTTGACTGGCTGCGTTCAATGTACAGCGGAATGAAATATTGCGTCAAGATGGGTACTGTACTATTACGACCGGATATTCACATAACGCGTAACATGGACTTGTAATGTGAATATCAGTGAATATCATAACGCGTAACAGAGCACAGTGAAGATGGTATATTTGTATCGATAACAGCCATTTTCACAAGTCAAAATTCAAAAATTTCGCACTACCAAACATTGTAATTTCTGCGGCGAGGTCCCATTCTTCGCCCTCATACCAGGTCGATCGCATGATCTTTCGGCCGTGCAGCAGCAAATTGTCTGCTTCCGCAATTGCCAAGCAGAGAATTGATCAAATCTGATACCTTGCAAGTAATACGTCGTGATGAAATGAAGATATACTTTGACCATAACACGTAACACCAGCTTGTGAAGATCTGTTCCAGTGAAGATGCGCATAACGCATAACATGGTGTGAAGATCCGGTCGTAATAGTACAGTAATTCATACTCAGACGCTTTCGATTCCGACATTGGAATCCTCGCTGGCGACGGAACTTCTCCGAGCATATGGGACTTCTTTGGATCTGACTTCTCACCCCGTTCTCATCCAGATGACGTCATCTTTGGTGACAGACAGATTCTGAATGTTGAGCATGCCGATGATGGCGCATTATGGTTGACCTCCCCCGCAGGTATTCAGATGCACTGCGACGATTATGGCCCTTGGACCAGCCAGAAGGGTCTTCTAATTAACTTCGCGAAAACCAAGGTACTTGGTTCTTGGTTTTTAACTTATATTTGAATCGTGTTCCAACGCTTTCACCTTGCAGGCTCTTATATTTGGAAAACGACCCAGGGTCATCCCTACTATCACACTGCAGGGTAGGGCGCTTGATTGGACAGACGACACTCGCTTCCTCGGAGTAGTCTTTTGCTCCACCGCAATGGATATCTTCCGCGATCATTCAATCCAACTTGCAAAGAAGGCTCTCCGTGTCTGTAATTAGGGCTTCGCACCGTATATGGTATACGGCCGTATGGAGGACGGCCGTCAACCGTCAGAATTTTGGCTTCGACGGAACGGTGACGGCGACGGCCGTTTATACCGTAGGGTGCCTGACGGTTACCTATAGGAGCAGGGGGAGGGTCAAATATAGCATAAATCGTAAGCTTTCGTCGTTTTGTATCCAGACGGCTCAAAAAAACTCACCAATTTGTCCGTTTTTAGGTACCCGTATAGGACCCGTATAGTCCAAAATGGACCTGACACCCTGACGGCACGGATACGGTACCCGTACGACGGCACCCGTACAACCGTACTATACGGTGACGGTGCGAAGCCCTATCTGTAATGTGACCTTTGCAATGGAGCGTTTCCTGGGTGATATCCACCCTCGTGCAGGACTCACAATTTATAGTGCTCGAGTGGACTCCATCCTCACATATGGCTCCCAAATTGTTGTCATCACCGCAGATTCTACACTCCGACATCTCGAAAAGGTGCAGATTGCCTTCCTGCGTCGTCTCCTCCATGTGCATAAACGATCCATGACGGCTATCCTCTTCTCTGAGACAGGATTCACGCCGATACGATACCGTCGACTTATTCTTACCCTACGATATCTGTTGAGGCTTCTCGCCGAACGCGAAACCTCTTCCAAGCTCGCTCCCCTGGGTATTGATGCCTGTCGCGCTTTGTGGTGCCAGGGCAGACGTAACTGGTTGAGTGATATTGCGCATGTCCTTCAGCATTTGTACCAGCCCATGGAAGTCACTTTGGATGATTTATGTTCTACAGAGCGGGTAAACGAACTCCTGACATCCGTGGATACCATGTGGAAGGACGAAATCGTTGATCTCATCACTGGTTCGCCAACTTCATCTCTTCTGGCTAGCCGGTACCTCAACAACCACGCTGCGCCTACATCCTTCCGTTCTTACCTTAATATACGCATTCCCGCCCACAGAGTCGCCCTTACGCGTGCCATCACTGGCACGCATGACCTAGCCATTGAAAGAGGCAAATGGGTCGGTCTCGCTCGCCAATGGCGGCTCTGCAGGATGTGCCACGACGATGTTGAGGATGTCATTCACGTCCTTTTCATGTGCTCGCAGCAAACATCTTGTGAGCGACGGATTCTCTTTCTCAACTTCATCCGCACCGGTTATCCTGCCCTGTTGGGCTCATGTTCCCCGGAGAGGCTTCTGCATCGACTGATTGAGAATAAGGACCTCGTGGAACCGACCGCTCGTTTCGTGCACGACATGTTCGCTCTGTGGAAGTCTGTTCCATTGTATTGATTGCCATTTTTCTTTTTAGCTGTTTCTGCTTTTCCTTATTTGTTAGTTTTACTCTCTTCTATCACCTTCCCATTGCCGAGGCCGTGAGGGAGTACTCACGAGGGGGCTTTACCAAAGCGGCAGAGCGTGGGTTAGGTTCGGTCCCGTAGCAGGTTCGACATCTGTAGATAGCGCCCTGTAGTACGGACGTCGTTATGTTTCTTTAAAGGAGCCACGACGACTAATAAAACTTCCTTCCTTCCTTCCTTCCACCCATCTTTGTTCGCGTCGATAGTTCTTCATTAATTGTTGTTAGAGACGGGAATAGGCAAAAGTAGCAAGACAACGCGGCCCAATGTTGTGAGAATAGACTGCCGGAGTCTTAGAAGCAGACACCAATGTCGGTTCAGAGGCTAATTGTGCATTGGCGAGAGTCAGTTAGATCGAGTTACGCAGAAGAATGACCGGGCACCTCGGTCAGGATCACGATCAAGGGGAGATGCCTGCTCAACGAGCGATGAACAGAGGAGAGTTGACAGATGGGCTAATTATCCCGGTGACCATACTATGACGACGGCCTACATCAGCTTTATCGATATAAACATCCAGCAGAGACCATCTATATGTCGGGTTATAATGAGAATCGTGCAGGGGCCAACGAATCTTACAAGACCTACGGCTCGCCTCCTTGGGCTCTTTCCCGCTTCTATGACACTGATTTCATTGACCGTAGTAGGTCCAAGAATTGTTCTATAGTGCCGTACTTGATAAATAGCATCTCCCCAGTTCCAGAGTTTCATAGCGGTGAGGCATTCGGTGTGCTAGAAGCACGGACGTTGGTAGAAGCTGACCAGCAAGTCCCAGAAAAAATTGACTGTTCGCAAGGGATAGTCAATGCCAAGGCTAGGTGGTCGATAACCAAAAGAGCCGTCGAACGAAGCCCACAAGATAAAAATGGATGAGAAGAGCGACCGCGACGAGGAGCGACTGCAATTTACTAAGTAGCAAGTTCAGAACGGTCCCAACGTGATGGTGGCTCCACCGTGGTTGGGCCAATTCTGAAGCTGAAGGTCCTATCATCAACCTATCGTACTAGTCCGGCATCTTTCCTGTGTCGTCGTTGTAATCAAGCTTGGTTCCTCGTTATTGTTTGTAGACATGGATGCCCGTCTCGGCTTCTAGACCTCTCGAATGCAAGCCATATTGTGTTGCCCCACGTGTATACAGAGCTGCAGCAGTTAAACTTTAGTACGCGCATACTTTCTGTATTTGTTCCACACTCAGAACATTATGAACGATGCTGCTCAGAGGGTCTCACTATTCCGATGACTGTGAGCGCGGAGGTAGTGCTATGGCTTCTTTACTGGGCGCGCATATTATTGAAATGAATGTGTACATAGTCTTGAGCTACGTATCGTGGACCGGCCCGTCAACGTCAACGTGCAAGCCTTGTGAGATGATGAGGTGCACACCACGCTTTACATCTGGACTGAGCAAACATCACACTATGCCGTCGACTGCGATCCAGACGTACCTACACACGTTGGTCTTCGATTCTCCCTGCCGAAATCATGATATGCGATGAAGAAACGCGACTCTTGAAGCCGACGTGAATCGTGACGGTTCTCGAACACGTTTCGAAGTTTATCGACGAAGGGCCTCCACTCCTGACCGACTCGTATGCGAATGGAGGACTGGACTAAGGTGATACATGAGACGCTGACAAACTGGAGAGAGCTTTAATACCAACTCAGTCGCTAATAAAACGCGTCCTTACCTGACACCTGCTGCTGCTACACACTCTGCCCAATTTCCGTATCGAAAGTCTCGGCCACCCCTTCCCCAGAACGTCAAGTACACAGGTAAGTCGGCGTCCACATTCCAGAAGCTGGATGGCTGTATTCGCCAGTCGGCGCCTTGGTTGTTGACATCCGCATGTAAAGGAAAGAAGCCATGGGCGTTGACTTTTAGAATCCACGTGTCATTGCTGTCTTCGTACCACAACCAGAGCTTCATAAACGCGACGCTGATAGAGATAGGTAAGCTTGACGTCCCCGAGTCCATCTCACAAGACTCACCTAGTATTGTTTTGTCCTCGTTCGCCGATTTTGTGCTTCTAGCCAGGGCACTGGTTTTGTCATATACGATTGCTGATAGTCGCCAACCATCCAAAGATTCCATAGTCTGGGTAACACCTCTCCAGTACTGGAATTGCTAAATGAGAATCAGAGGATGTATTTGGTGTAAGAAGCAGGAGGTAGAAATACACGTGCACGCTTCTTCTCATGAACCACCATGTCATCCAGACGCAAACCAAAAGAGGCGGACGACTCTCCAACACTGTCCAAAGGTTCAAAACATCCAGTACACCCAAATACACGCCCTCGCACGAACTACGGTCTCCGTGACATCCTGAATCGTCAACAAGGGAAGTCGAAGACAACTCGTCCGCGCCACGAGCACAGTTCGCATTCTTAGCCTTAACCGCGCCCGACTCATGCCGTCCAAACACTCTGTAAACAGTCTAAGCACCTCTGCAGTTGACCTTTGCGATGCCAGGGAGTCAGAGACGCGGACCACCGACACCAGTGAGCGAGTGCTCGCCTAGCCAGTTGTATACCAGAGCAGTCATCGTTTCGATGAGTAGCTCATTATCAAACTCAGTACGCGCCATCTCCCTAATCCCGTCACACGCTAATCTCTCCCATCCTAGACACCCATACCGAGTCTAACCACCTTATTCAAACACACATGCCACCGCACGCCCTCGCCATGCTAGGCCTACACAAGGATAACGCGCATACACTCGACTCGTCGGACGCTCAACCAGTGGAGATACCTGGAACGACTACCGAGTATGGTTCCAGATTCCTTGGCCAAGCTAGAGGACGAACAAGAAGGTGGATGATGGTGCGTGTTTAGGCCTTAAGACTCGTGAGGTTTCGTCGCTGATCGTTGGATAGCTCGCCTATTTCTTTCGCAGCGAACTTCGAGTCGGGATTCCTCTCAAGACACCGACGTGGGGGTGGCGGATGCATTGGCGAACATCAAGGCGGCATCGTTTGGCCACGCTTGTCTCCTCGTCGAGTTTCCGGGAGAGGTATGATCATATTATTCAGCCCAGCACACCCACCCAATCTTTTGGCCTGGGGGTACGTTGTGGTCGTCATCAACACAGTAAGTGCCATGCTATTCAGCTCTGTCGCGTGCTCACCTTTCCTAGTAAAATGCCATATCAATGCTCTTTGACTGGACACGCGCGCCGCACATATCTGCTCGCCTAGGCAACGACAAGCGTAATGAATCGTGGAGGTACCCAAGGCACATGCTCATACACTTGATTAGTGGAGCTTTGAACGTTCTTCCCGCCTCTCGGTAACGTCACCTAGTCGAAATTGTTATGATTATGCTCGGCGTCGCCCGTTGGACAGTGCTGGGTAATCCTACCCTATCCTATCCTACTTGCTGTACTCTTTTTCATATCACAAAACGGGTGCCCAAATTCCGCATCGACAGGTTCAACCACTCCTTCCATGGAACGTCGAGTACACAAGTCAGTTGGCGTCCAGATTCCAGAAGCTGGGAGGCTTTATTGGCTAGTCGGCGCCTTGGTATCGACATGCGCATGGAGTGGGTGGAAGCCATGGGCGTTAACTTGGAATCCACGCGTCTTTGCTGTCTTCGTACCACAGCCAGACCTTCATAAACGCGGAGCTGTTAGAGGTAAGGTCAACTTGAGGTCATCGAGTCCACTGTACAAGACTCACCTATCCTTGTGCTCGTTCGGCGTCTGGTGTTGTCCTCATGTACGATTGTTATCAGTCGCTAACCGTTCAAAGATTCCGTAGCATGGGTAATGTATCTCCAGTACCAGAATTGTAAGATGAGGATGTATTTAGTGTAAATATAATTGAAGAAGCAAGAGGTAGAAGTGCACACGCTTTCCCACGCACCACCATGTCATCTGGACGCAAATCAAAAGAGACGGACGACCCTCCAACACCGTCCAACTCAATCGCAATGAATTCTACGTCCCAAGTCGTCAATAAGACAACTACAACGCGAGCATCCGGGCCATTCTCATTCTCAGCCTTAATCGCGGCCGACTCAACCAGCCCTCAGTCGCTTTGCCAGGGAGTCAGTGACGCTATATGGATCCTCAAAAAGACCAATCCGAGCTACGCATCAACACCAGCCAGGGAATCTCGATATGGATGCCCAGCTGCACACCGCGTCATGCCTTCAACCAGTCGTAGGCACCCGCCGCTTCTTGCGAAGCCTTGGCCTATACCCAGCTGCACTCGCCAACCTCCATTACCCTCCCGTTTCCGACGACGCTCGTCTCAGCGCTGTATCGCGCGCTTTCCCAATTGCACCATTGTCAAATCCCATTCGACCTTCATGCCTCCGAGATGTGCTCAATACTGCTCTGAACCTAAAGGCGTCTCTGTATGCACCACCCTCCCGTCTCGTTGCTCCACACACGGCTTCCCAAATTCTGGACCGCCATAATTAACTGTCGTTTTCCTCGTCGGACAATCCCCAGCTCAATGTGAACAAACCTTGGCACCGTGTTGTGGTCCACCAGGTTCCTGCCGCCGTCGAGGTCCAGAGGTGCTTGTTCATTGGAATATTGGTATCTCATGGAGGGCATTGCGAATCCTGTTCGGATGCAACTCGGTGCCCCGCGAGGTACATTGTACCTTTTGATACTTGCCAGCGGGAACCCCGGAGACGCTTTGTTGGGGGCGGTACTTCTCTCTATGGCGTGTTTCTGTCTATGACTCTAGCTAGGGCCGCAGTGAAGACGCTCAATTTTCTAATTACATCGTTTTTATTGCATCGCCGCCCCGCACTTATAATTTCGAGCTCCACAGCACCGAAAAAACTATACTTTCATAGCTATCCTTCGACGCATCGACAGACACTAGCTACTAGTTCTGTTTTTACTCCCGGCACCTCTGTACTTTCCTTTATCTTATGTATTCTTGTGATGTCCTTCCTCGTCGATGATTATGATGACGCGTTACATACGTCGTATTTTGATTTTCCTGAGTACTACACTGGGCGTAAAGGCCCGAAGAGATTACAACGGTTTTGTTACTCTATAGTCCGTCGAATAATGATTAGAAAGTACAGTAAGAAGGATAACATCGGGGATAACGTGCAGGAACGCCGATCTTATGGATTCACCGTAACTTCCGCTTGGTCTCTTCCTTGGGCCGTTTTCACTTTGTTCGCGAATTAGGCTGTGTACTAATCTCGTCTTTCTGCCAGCAATCGTTCGCCGTTGACGAAGAGCGATGAAACGATGGACTTGAATGCGGTCAAGTCTCGATGTCGTGAAAATGCAGAAACGGAGACGCCAAGGACCCCCGCACGTTCAGTCAACACGGCAAGCCATGAGGTTGGGAAGACATGGCGTCCCCACCAGTTACCTCATGCGCGGGATATTCCAATCTTCTGTCCAGCGGAGAAACGGGATTGGCGAGATATTGCTTGATATCGGAGACCCAGCACTTTCGCAGACTCCTTGCACCTATCCTCGTTGAAACATTTACTTTGGGACGTCGTACACTATTGATGTTAACGTTGCTTACTATTAGGTGGATCTTGGTAGAGCCTCAAAACGAGAGAATAGCACACACTGTCTCCACACCATTTTTGGTTAAGCACCTTTAAAACTTCGCTTGAATCTGATTTGTGCAGGTATCGAGGGCCAGTCGTATCGAATGGACGGACCAGAAATAGTGGATCTAATTGGTGCCACTCCTTCCCGGAACATCGAGTACACAGGTCAGTCGGCGTCCAGATTCCAGAAGCGGGATGGGTGTATGGCCTCGGTTGTCGACATGCGCATGCAAAGGATAGAAGCCATGGGTGTTAACTTGGAAAGGAATCCCCACGTTACTTGCTGTTTTCGTCTCACACCCAGAATAGCATTGACGCGATGCTGTTAGAGATGGAGTGTGAGCTTGAGGTCCCCGAGTCCACCTTACAAGACTCGCCTATCGTGTTTCACTCCTCCTTCTTCCAGAGGCTGATTTTACTGTCTTTCAATTGTTGAACCAGAGAAAGTTCCATAGCAATTTGTTCGATAGGTAACACCGCACCAGTTCCGGGATTCCAGATGACGATGCATTCGGTGTGTTTGAAGATGTAAAGGTCACTATGATGAAGCCAGCCGGCAAGTCCCAGAAAAATCAGCTGTTCGCAAGAGATAGTCATCGCTAAGGCTCTAGGAAGGGCGGTCGATGGCCAACAGAACCATCGAACGAAGCCCGCAAGATGAAAGTGGGTGTGAAGAGCGACCGCGACGAGGAACGACTGCAATTTACAAGTTACGGTAACAAGTTCAGAACGGTCCTAACGTGATGGTAATTCCACCGTGGTTGGACCAATTCCGAAGCTGAAGGACCTCGTTGTAATCAAGCCTGGTTCCTCGTTATCGTTTGTAGACATGGATGCCCGTGTCTGCTTCCAGACATGTCGAATGCAAATTATATTGTGTTGTCCCGAGTGTATACAGAGCAGCAGCTGCTGAACTTTAATATGAGCATACTTTCAGTATTTGTTCCACACAGAAAATCATAAACGACGCTGCTGGAGACAGGGTGAACTTGAGGACCTCGAGTGACTTTACAAGATTTACCCATCGGTTTGCCCTCTTGATTTTATCGCCTGAGTCAAACCTAGAAAGTTCCATAGCCTAAAATTGCCAGAATGTATTCGGTGTAATTGAAATTGAAGCAGAGGTAGAAATATGCATGGACGTAGAGTGCTACATTAAAGGGCTGACTAAGCAGTAGAACTCGAACTCGTCTTCGCCCCGATCCTTCTCCGGTTATCTAAACTCTAAACTCGTTTGCAGACAGCGCCATATTCGCTCCCACGAACCACCACTCCGAACGAAAATCAACAGAGTCAGACGACTCTTCAAGCTTCAAACCCAAAATACATAGCCCAGCAATAAACTACGTTCCCCGCGACGTTCGGAGACAATGTCGATCATTCGCATTCTCAGCGCCCCGGACACGTCTACATGACTTCCAAAAGTTTGAGCCTGCCGTCCACGCTCTCTTGAAACACTCTTTAGTTATCTCTCATGCAAAGCGATGCCGGGGACGCTATAAGGAACTCAGAAAAATCAGATGACTCCGAGCTACGCACCAATATCATTCCCTGCTTGAGTCAACCCTGACTGTCCATACTACAGCTACACAGACTATACTCTCAACTACGGGATCCTCTATACATCCTCGCCCGCCGACGCGGCCACGTCTCAGGACTCACGTCGCTTCTTGCCAAGTCTTTGCCTATGCCCAGCGAAAGAGCCGCACAAGCCAACCTTGTGCCCTCGAGTCATTACCGTGACCCTCCCGTTCTCGACGACCTTTGTCCCAACGCTGCATCGCTCGCTTTCCCAACCGCGCTATTGTCAAACCCTTCTCGGGCCCTCAAGGCCTTTGAGGCGCGTCAACATTGCTCTGAGTTCAAAGGCGTCAATCTGCATAGTGGAGGTAAGACTATCCTCCATGTCATTGCTCCATACACGGCTTCCCAAATATCTGGACCACCACGACCTCATTTGTGGCGTGATTCCTCGCAGGACAAACCCTGGCTCAATTGATGCTAGCCAATGGGGACACTACATGACGCTCTGTTAGGGACTGTACTTTTCTTTATGGTTCGCATTGTTCTGCTTCTGTCTATAATACTAGCAAATGCCGCCACGAAGGGCGCTCACATTTCTAGTCACTGCAGTGTTTTTACTACACCCCGAGCCCCGCCGCAGTGATAAAACCACCCATTGATAGCTACGCATTGATGCATCGAGACACGCTAGCTATAAGTTCTGTTTTACGGACCCCGGTACCTCTGTATTTGGATTACTTACCGGTCTATTCATATTATATTCGGGTGAGCCTCGATGACTTCGTCGATGATTGTGACGATGCGGCGCATCGGTCTTTCCCAAGTAATATACATAGCGTAAGAAGGAGAGATTACAGGTTTAAATACTTTATAGTTGACGTATGGTATAATAATCAAAAAGGATGATAATATGACAAAGAAATAACGGTGTAAATTTGGTCGAAAGTCTCACGGTTCACCCCGGCCCTCACTGGCAGTTCGTATTGAGAGTGGCACTATTATGTCCTTTCAACAACTACCACGGACTCATCCGACTGCTGCCGTTGAGCTTCAATGTCAATTCCAAGGACTGCGCGGTCTATGGTGGATTCTTGGAAGCTTGTCGTGCCAACTTCCGAAGGTGCCTGGAAATGAAGTGACGACACGGTACTTCCATCGCAGTCGTCTTGGGGGCGTGTGTGTCCTGCTGCTGCCCGACCAATAAGGAGTGTGGGTGCAACTCCCTACATAAGGTGTTTGATCAATGACAAGGGAGTCTGGGGACATGAACACACCTTTGCGATGAGAACGATGAGATCAAGGTACAACATTCCAAAATTGTTGCGAATACTGAAAGCTAGATATATGACCAGAGTTATCGAATAAAGAGCTGAGGATTCCACCAGCACTTCAATGAAACGGTGATAAGCTCTCAATCGACTGCCTGCTCCGCGCTTAACCCCGGTAACAGTCAAAATGCGGTAAATGATGAGGAGGGTGCACCATAATGTCGTTGCCAGGATGAAGGCTGCGTAGAGTGTTGGTAATATATTTTCAGGTGTATTGAATCTATTGATGGATGTGACATATGTTCCAATGATTTTCAACACTATACAGAAGGTTAGATACACTGAGAGAGTAGATGGGATTGGACACTTTACCAGTTGCAGCAATTAGGGAAAGTATTGGAAGCAGAACAATGGGCCAGCACTGTCCCCAAACCATCCAGCAGCACCAAATCTAGAGTCAGAATGATGATGAGCTGATGTGGATAATTCCCATCAGGTCACACGCACAATATACAAGTCTGTGATGATGGTACTTATGGAGGATGCAATACCCTGTGCCAAAATTGGTGCTTGGCCCTCAAAAGCAAGCTTCAAAGATACAGTCCAAAAGTTTTGACCGTTTTCAACAAATGCAGAGCGCACAAGGGACAAATCGGTGACAACAGTGATAGTAATCATAGCATGGAGGAGAATAATAACCACAACCAGGGCTCGTCGGATCCGCAAACATTTATTGATAACTGTGCCACTCAACTTCAGCTTGGATGTTGTAGTGGACATATTCCTGGCTCACAGATATTCCCCAAGGTAACAGCAAGAATACCAGTGTAGATGCCTATGCCCATCCAGCAATTACATATAAATATTAAAGACATAAAATGGTGCTGCTCACCATACAATAGTGCCTCTAGGATCTTTGAGTTCAACTCAGCGTCAAGATCTTGAAATATGAGAGCCTTGTCGGTGTCGGTAAGATCTGATGGAATATCTACCTGAGTCAACATAGGAGAAAGCAAGAGCAATAGGGCAATGGTGTATGAGAATAACATAGCAAACCTCCTATTATATAACGAGTACTAGAAGTCCATCGAGGTGGACAAAGATGGTCACTGAGGAATCTTGAGTTCTATGACAACATCGAATCAGACAGACTTCCCTCGAACTCCTTGATGTTCAAGTGTTCGCCGCTGTTCGGCGACCTTAGCATAGCAGCATCAGATTGACCAACATCGGTGTATGAATCAACAGTAGAGATGGCGCCGTCCGAAGCACGATTTTGTCCGAATTACGAATGCACGAGAAAGCGGCAGGGTAGTGGTTTCAAAGTGGTTTATGAAATAACACATACCAACCTTGTCATCATAAACGGCGAGCTAAACAGAGTGGCCAGGCACCTCCAAGATCAGTTAGGATCGCAATTAGGGAAAGACGAGGACAGGATTCTAGACGGGTTCATTGTTTCAGCAACTGTAAGCCCTAGTAGTTGACACATATATCACGACAACTACCAGAGTTGGCATACAACATCATAGAGATGACAGCGCAACTCACGACACCTTTATCGACTCAGGTCATATTGGCATCTCGCAGCGTCCATCTAGATATTGAGTTATAATGAGAATCACACATAGACCAATAGGACCTTACAAGGTTCACATGTTTCGTTTTCCTTGGACACTTTGCCGCTTCCATGATACTGATTTCTTGATAGATATCACGTTTCCTGACGATGATGAATTGGGGATACAGAAGCAGAAGTATGGACATTGGTGGCAGAAGCTGACCGGCAAGTCCCACTGTTCGTAACCTCCAAGACTCTAAGAACAGCGGTTGATGGATAACATCCGTCGAACAACAAGATGATAGTAACAAGCCAAGAACGGTCTCAATGTGATGGACGCTCCACCGCGGTTCGTCATTGGCGTGAACACAGTCCGCCCCAGGGGACAGCCGATGAACCTGTGCGCGTACTGCCTGACGTAGGCACCGATATCGTTCAATGAAGCTGTTTAATGCTTGGCACCTCGTCATCGTTCGTAAGTAGTCATGGATACCCAAACGGCCATGGTTGCACTGACGGTAAACGTATCTGCAGACAACATGGGTGAGTAATCATTCTGTAATCCTCCTTGAGGAACCACCTTAGACGCTATCAGTAGGCCACATCTCCTTGCGTTTTCTAGGTTCCAGCTACACTGAACAGAGGTGGGATCTCTGCTCTCAGACGATGTCGGTCTCGGATGCATCCATGTCGCCGAACACGCAAACAATAAACCCAAACGACTGCGATTGTCTGAGATTGATGTAACATTCTCGTAGTGAAAACTTTTGAGATGCAATGAGGCGGCACGGTCGGCGATGGTGGCGATTACAAGTCGAGTCAAAATGCAAGCGCGTAAGATTACGGGTCGCAGAGATTCGAAAGTAGAAGTCGGCGACGGCAGTAAATAACAGTGACACAGTCGAATTGCACTGGTCGAAAACATGACGGTATCAGAGGGTCACAATACATGAACAGATCGCGAAATGAATACGAACCCAAAAAATCAACTTGTCGTAGATATTCGAAGGAAAAGACAAAGAGTTTGGAACAAGTTTGCAAGACACCCTCACACCCTCGTAGCATTCATTATTTAGCAGTGTACACAGTACTCGTTTGCGTGCTAGTGTCACAAGACACGACAAAGCAACGCAAGGACATTTTCGTTCGAATAGTCTGCCAGTGCATGAGATGATACGCGCGACCATTGTGCGCCGACAGATCCTTGAATTTGAATCATCGTGGAAAAGGATTCAATATACGACGAGAGAAAGTTTACCCTGGAAATACATCTATCAGAAAAGTGGAGGCAAGCAATACAACACATATCTCATAATGAGCTTGATGAACCCAAATCAGCCTGGTAAATCTTCGAATGCGGGCGTTGGGCGGCGTATCTGAGCCGACACATCTTGGTCTGCGTCGCTGTCTCTAAGCTCGTCATTACTTAGATACTGCGACGGGGAAAGGTAGTCATGATAACACGGGTCAACGCTGAAAGAATCAACTAGCAAGGCATTGCGCAAACATCAATATCGACGCCAATGGATATGAGTAGAACATTGCAAAATGATGTCGACTCCGAGCCTCGAGGTGAGTCCAACGTGGCCATTGATGCTGACATGACACGAGCCCATTGGCGGGAAGCAGTGAAATCAAGATGCTGAAGAGCGACTGCGTGCTTCGAAAAGGCCAGTCAGCATAACGATCGAGGGGAGATGTCTGCATTGTTGTGGACGAGGAGGACGGAGCTTGACAGAAGGTCTCACTATTCCGACGACCGTGAGCACGGAGGTAGTGCCGTGGCTTCTTTACTGGGCGTGCAATATTATTGAAATGAATGTGTACATGGTCTTGAGCTACGTATCGTAGACTGGCCCATCATCGTGCAAGCCTTGTGAGATGATGGGGCGAAGAAGTATACGCCGCACTTTACATCTGGACCGAGTAAAAAGCAAGGTCACTATTCCGTGGACGATGGTGACAAGAACCAGACGTACCTGCACACACTGGCCTTCAATTCTCCCTGCTAGAATCGTGAAAGAAAAGGCGATGTTTGATAGAGAAATCTTGGGGTCGTTGTGAGTTGTGACGGTTCTCGATTCGAGGTCGCTTCAAAGCTCATCGACGTAGGATGCCGCCCCTGACCCACTCGTATGCGAATGAAGGACTGGACCAAGGTGATTCACGAGAAACTGACAAGACGGGGAGGCTGTGATACCAACTAAGTCACCAACAGAAGATCGCACAACGCGTCCTTACCTGACACCGCTACAGCACACTCTACCCAAATTCTGTATGGCAAGTCTCAACCACTCCTTCCCCAGCACGTCGAGTACACAGATAAGTCGCGTCCATATGCCAGAAGCTGGATGGCTGTATTCGCCAGTCGGCGCCTCGATTGTTGACATGCGCACGGAAAGGATAGAAGCCACGGGCGTTGACTTTTGAGAATCCACGTGTCATCGCTGTCTTCGTACCACAACCAGAGCTTCATAAACACGACGCTGCAAAGATAAGCTTGGTGTCCTCGAGTCCGTCTCACAAGACTGACCTATTGTTTGCCCTCGTTTGACGATTATGTGCTTCTAGCCTGGGCACTGGTTTTGGCATATACGATTGTTGAGAGTCGCTAACCATTCAAAGATTCCATCGCATGGGTAACGCCTCTCCAGTACTAGAATTGCGAGATGAGGATGTATTTGGTGGAAGTATAATTGAAGGGCAGAAATACACGTGCTCGCTTCTTCCCACGACCACCATGTCGTCTGGACGCCATTCAAAAGAAACGGACGACTCTTCAACACTATCCAAAGGCTAAAACATCCAGAACACCAAATAGATGCCCTCGCATGAACTTCGTTCTCCGTGACATCCTGAATCGTCAACAAGGGAAGCCGAAGACAGCTCGTCTGCGCCACGAGCACAGTTCGTATTCTTAGCCTTAACCGCGCCCGACTCAGCTCTCAGCTTGCCGTCCAACCACTTTGTAAACAGTCTAAGCACCTCTGCAGTTGACTTTTGCCATGCCAGGGAGTCAGAGACGCGGACCACCGACATCACTCGCCTAGCCAGTTTCTCGGCCCGAAGAGGTATGTATACCAGAGCAGTCATCATTTCGATGAGTAAATCATTATCAAACTAACCCTACGTCCAGTACGCGCCGTCCTCTCCCATCCTAGACACCCATACTGAGTCTAACCACCCTATTCAAACGCACACGCCACCGCACGTCCTTGACATGCTAGACCTACACTTGGATAACGCGCATACACTTGGATCGTCGGACGCTCAACCAGTGGAGATACCCGGCACGACTTTGAAAGACTAGCGAGTATGGTTCCAGATTCCTTGGCCAAACTAGAGGACGAACAAGAAGGTGGATGTACTGAGTATGGTGCATGCTTAGGCCCTGCGACTCGTGAGGTTTCGTCGCTGATCGTTGGATAGCTCGCCTATTTCTTTCGCAGCGAACCTCAAGTCGGGATTCCTCTCAAGACACCGACGTGGGGGTGGTGGATGCATTGGCGAACATCAAGGCGACATCGTTTGGCCATGCTTGTTTCTTCCTCGAGTTTCCAAGAGAGGTACGATGGTATCATTCAGCTCAGCACACCCACCCCACCCAATCTTTCGGCCTGGGGGTACATTGTGGTCGTCATCAGCCCAGTAAGTGCCATGCTATTCAGCTCTGTCGCGTGTTCACCTTTCCTAGTAAAATGCCATATCAACGCTCTTTGACTGGACACGCGCGCCGCACATCTCTGCTCGCCTAGGCAACGACGAGCGTAATGAATCGCGGGGGTATCCAAGGCACATGCTCATACACTCGATTAGTGGAGCGATGAACGCGTGGACATACCCGAAATGTCCTTCACGTTCACTTGTACCTCCGTCCAGCATTTCACCAGTCGGGGTCATTGCAACTCAGTGTACTTCACTCGTGACGCCGTCCATCGATCCGCCAAAGATGACGATAAGGAGGAGGAAAGGCCACTGTCCCGGCGTCGAAAGCAATTAGAGAGCGGTTTGGCGGATCCGATCTGACGACGGGTATGTGCAGTGCTCCTCTGCAACGTGCGTTTCATTGACTCATTTCCTTCCAGTGCCTATGAGCCGAGGTTGTTGATGTCCACTGTATATCGTGTGCACCAGGAGAGTGTTTTCATCTTCAAGCTCAAGCTGAGAAAGGCCGGGTGCTACGCATTGGTGGTGAGCCGTTTTTTATTATTTTTTGTTCCTATCTAAGATCCGGATACTGACACGGACGACAGACAAAATCATGGAGCCGCTGAAGAACGTAAGAAGATTGGTATATTCAATGAGGACTTTCTTGCCGCTTCTTGGTAATGTCACCTATAGTCGAAATTGTTATGATTACGCCCGGCGTTCTCCGTTGGACAGTGCTGGGTAATCCTACCCTACCCTATCCTACTTGCTGTATTCCTCTTCATATCAGACATTACTGCGAAAATTACAGGCGGATGGACGGTACAGTGTTACCCTTATCAGCACCAATTGCACGTACTTGTAACACTAAACCCAATGGCTCGTGCACAAGATGTATGCAAACTCCTCATATTGCAATGCAGAGAATTCCTTCCACGACAGCACTCGCCGCTGCGGGACATCAGAACCATAAACTATGATAATTAACGCTCAATATACTCTGGGTCACCTTTGTCATTTCGCCGAACGGGTTTCGAAAAAGTGAGATCCGCGATGAAATCGTATTAAAATAAAGGGAATTGAACCCTCGGTCGTAACCGCTGCCGATACGCGTCGTGGGTGAATCGAACTTCTTCTGGTATACATGTATTCCGGAGTGCGAGAAGGGGGGAATTTTTTGACATTTGAACCCGGGCTCGTGTAACGATGGGAATCATAGCCTGGCCTGGCGTGGTCCATCGGAAATTAATGTGTCCCTAAGGAGTCGGCACGTCCAGTAACAGGATGGAAGAAAAGGATAGCACCGTCACTTCGTATGGCCTAAGGGAATCGAATCCCTACTACGCCTGACAGCCGTTGCACTATGTATGAATACAAATTCGGCTGGAGGAAATGTGCTTCGAGAAGACCGGTCAGGATCACGATCGAGGGCATTGTTGTGGACGAGGATGACGGAGCTTGACAGAGGGTCTCACCATTCCGACGACCGTGAGCGCGGAGGTAGTGCCGCGGGTTCTTTACTGGGCGCGCAATATTATCGAAATGAATGTGTACACGATCTTGAGCTACGCGTCGTGGACCTGCCAGGTAAGCCTTGTGAGACGACAAGGCGAACAAGCGCTTCACGTCTAGACCGAGCAACCATCAATGCCACTATTCCGTTGACTGGGATCCAGACGTACCTGCACACGTTGGCCTTCGATTCTCCATGCCGGAATCCTGCAAGAATAGGCGATACCCGATAGCGAAATCTGAGGTCGTCATGAGTCGTGACGGTTCTCGACTCGAGCACGTTTCAAATATCATCGACGGAGGCCACCGCTCCTGGCCCACTCGTATGCGAATGAAGGACTAGATTAGGGTGATTCATGAGAAGCTGAGAAGCTGAAGAGAGCTTTGATATGAACCAAGTCACCAATGGAAAATCACAAAACGCGTCCCGCACGCCCAAATTCCGCATCGAAAGTCTCAACCACTCCCTCCCCGGAACGTCGAGTATACAATTCAGTTGGTGTCCCGATTCCAGAAGCTAGATGCACGGTATTAGCCAGTCGGCGCCTCGGTGCATATAAAGGATAGAAGAAAGTCTTGGGCATTGACGTGAAGTCCAAGCGTCCTTGCTGTCCTCGTTCCACGACCAGAACTCCATAAATGCAACGCTGCTAGAGATAGGATGAGCTTGAGGTTCTCGAGTCCACCTTACACTGCAAGACTCACCTATCGTTTTGCCCTCGTTCGGCGATTTCCTCCCTTGCAAGGCACTCACAGACGATTGTTAGCGGTAGCTAACCATTCAACGATTCCATAGCGTGGGCAACGCCTCTCCAGTACCAGAATTGTGAGATGAGGATGTATTTGGTGTAAGTGTAATTGAAGAAGCAAGAGGTAGGGATACACACGCTCCTTTCCCACGACCCACCATGTCATCCGGACGCAAATCAATAGACGGACGACCCTCCAATGCCATCCAACTCAAAGCATCCATCGCAACGAACTACGTCCTCCGACTCATCGTCCACAACACGAGCCCAATTCTCAGCCTTAATCACGCCCGACTCAACCAGCCCTCAGCTTGCTGTCCAAGCCCTCTGTAAACATTCTAATAAGAATGCATGCAGTTGACCTTCACTTTGCCAGGGAGTTAGGGACGCTATAGACGCTGTACGGATCCTCAAAAATACAGGTCCGAGCTACGCATCAACACCAGCGAGGGAATCTCGATATGAATGCCTAGCTACATAGTACACACGTCCGCGTCATGCTTTCAACCAGACGTAGGTACCCGCCGCTTCTTGAGAAGCCTCAGTCTATGCCCAGCCGTGCTCGCTAACCTCCATTATCCTCCCGTTCCCAACGACGCTTGTCTCAACGCTGTATCGTCTGCTTTCCCAACGCTTTCCCAACTGCATTGTCAAATCCGATTTGACCCTCGTGGCCTCCGAGATGTGCTCAACACTGCTCTGAGCCCAAAGGTGTCTCTGTCTGCATCACCCTCCTGTCTCGTTCCTCCACAAACGGCTTCCTATATCCTGGACCGCCACAATTAGCTGTCACTGTCCTTGTCGGACAATCCCCGGCTCAAGGGTCCACGGTTTTGGAGGCGCTTGTTTGTTGGAACAGTAGTATCTCCATGGAGGGCATTCGCGAGGGTTCGGATGAAGATGGGTGCTCGCAGAGCACATTGTGCCTCTTGATTCTTGCCGGCGAGGACGCTGCGTGATACTTGGTTGGGAGTGGTACTTTTCTCTATTGCTCGTCGTGTTTCTGTCTATGACTCTAGCAAAAACGCCGTGGATTTATGCCATCCCCACCCTGCGCTTATAACTACGAACCCCACCGCAACGAGAAAACTATGCATTCATAGCTACGCAGCAATATAAATTGATTTAACCCCTAGCTGGGGCAATACAGCAGTTTGAGCCTACACTTTGACGCTTCGATACACACTAGCGACTGGTTCTGTTTTACCAGCCCCCGTACCTTGACTGGCGGGTCTATTTATATCACGTTTGGATGCGCCTCCAAGTCGATGTCCTCAACAATGATCATGATGACCTGCTGCGCCGTACTTCCATTTTTTCTCGTATCTTAAATGGCCGAAGGAAAGGAGAGATTACAGAAATTTAGATACTATTGTAAACACATAAAAGGAGGAAGGAATTACAGGTTTGGATCAGTACGATTAATGAAAAAAAGATAATGCGACAAAAAGGATGGTGTAGATTTAGTTCAAAGTCTCATCTTGAACACTATCATGTCTTTCAACAACCACCACGAGCTCATCCGACCACTCCTGTTGGGCTTCAATGTCAGTTTCAAGGATGGCGCTTTCTGTGGTGGATTCTTGAAAGCTCGTCGTGCCAACTTCTGAAGGTGCCTGGAATTGAAGTGATGACACGGTACTTCCGTCGTAGTCGTCGTTGGGGCGTGTATGTCCCGCTGCTGCCCGACCAATAAGGAGTGTGGGTGCTACTCCCTACATAAGGTGTTTGATCAACGACAATGGAATCTAGGGTTATGTCATGAATATACCTTTGCGATACCAGCTATGACATCAAGGTAAACCAGTCCAAAATTGTTGCAAATAGTGACAGCCAAAAATACAATCAGAGATATCGAATAGAGGGCTGAGGATTCAACAAGCACTTCAATGAAACGATGATAAACTCTCAATCGACTGCCTGCTCCATACCTAACCCCAGTGACAGTCAAAATGCGGTAAATGATGAGGACTGTGCACCATAATGTCGTTGCCAGAATGAAGGCAGTGTAGAGCGGTACCAATATTTCTGCGGCTGTATTGAATTCATTGATGTAGTCGCGATATACTTCAAAGATTTTTGATACTACACAGAAGGTGGGATACACTGAGAGAGGAGATGAAAACATCATGAAATTGGTCACTTTACCAGTTGCGGTAATTAGGGAAAGTATTGGAAGCAGAACGACAGGCCAGCGCCGTCCCCAAACCATCCAGCAGCACCAAATCTAGAGTCAGAACAATGATGAGCTGATGTGGATCATTCCCATCGAGTTGCATGCACCATATATAAGTCTGTGATGATGGTACTCATGGAGGCAGTGATACTCTGTGCCAAAAAGGCTGCTTGGCCCTCATCATCAAGGTCCAGATATGCAGTCCAAAAACCTTTCCCCTTTTCAATGAATGCAGAGCGTACAAATGACCAATCAGCAGCAAAATTGATAGTAATCAGAGCATGGAGGAGAATGATAACCACAACCAGGACATGTCGGATCCGCCAACATTTATTGGTAACTGTGCCATTTAACTTCAGCTTGGATGCCGTAGTGGAGATATTCCTGGCTCACAGATATTCCACAAGGTGACAGCAAGAATACCTGTATATGTGCCTATGCCCGTTATTGATCAGTACCTATATGAAGACACAAAACAATGCCACTACCATGCAATAGCGCGAAGAGGATCATCGAGTTCAACTGAGCGTCAAGAAATTGAAACACGTAGGCTTTCTCATCGTCGGTAAGACCTGACGGAATATCTGCCTCAGTCGCCATAGAGGAAAGTAAGCGCAATGGGGCAATGGTTTATGAGTATGAGATACTAAACCTCCCATTATATAAGGACACTAGGACTCCGTCAAGGCGGGAAAAGATCTTCAGCTCTGTCACCATCAAACCGGATAAATTTCCCTTGAACTACTTGATGTTCAAGCGTTCGGAGACCCCAGTCCCTAGGATTCCGTTCATTGTGGTACTGCATCAACACCTATAATGTAGGAAAGTGATTGACGTAAGATCGTCAATGTCGATCTTGGATGCATGTGTCGCCGAATACGCAAAAAATAAACTGAGGCGAACGCAAGTGTCTGGGATCGATGTATTATTATCGTAGTGACACTTCTGAGATGCAATGAGGTGAAACGGTCAGCGATGGTGACAATTGCTGCCATAGGGGAAAGCAGGAGCAACGGGACATGTGTTTGAACTTTGTGCGAATAACAGATACCAACCCACGTGTTTCAAACCGTGCTAGACACACTCATTGGCTACTGAGAAGATAATCATCAGTCAAGTGAGAACAGCCCCTTCGCCGACCCTTGGATATCCAGTCTGTTCCGTGATTTAATGGGCTATCACATACATTGACAGTTTCAACACCGCGACGGAGACGCGACTCAAGGTCCGATATTGCCACAAAGAGCACGATAGTAGGGAAAGAAATCTGGTTTTAGAACCGCTACACGCATGATCAGGGACGAAGCTACGTCCTGGAATAGATACAAGACAACTATCCCGGTGAGATTTCAGCGCAGAGGTCAACTTGAACTGATCCGGCATGGCGTGAACCCTGAGATCGCCATATATTTGATGGAAAAAAGGTAAAAAGGCTTTGATGTCAGGTACGATTGTGACGATGAGTGATCCTGAATCATAAAAGGGATTGGCAAGGATATCGATATTTGCTTGTTATACCGAGAGATCCCGCAGGACGGCCCTGCGCGATGATGGGAGAAAGTTTATCCTGGAAATAACGCAGCTATCAGAAAGGCGAGGCAAGGATGCAACACGTACTTCATGATAGGAATGAACCCCGATCGATTTCCAGAGGCAGTTTCCCTTTCCAACAATCGGCAAATCTTTGAAGGCAGGGTGATGCGCGATGTCTCGAAGTCGACCCATATTCATTCGCGTCCAGAGTTTTTATTATCCATCACTGAGACGCAGCAATATGTAAAAGGAGCCACGGACCAATGCCGAGGAAATAGACTGCCGGAACCATACATAGAACCAGACATTAATATCGAGGCTAATGCTCGCATGACACGACGCTATTGGCGAGAAGCGATCAAATCAGGTTCCACCGAGTATCCTGGAAAGATCGGCCAGGATCACAATTGAGGGAGATTTTTCATCGACGAGCGATGAAGAGGATAGAGCCTTACACATGGGCTCATTATTCCGGCGACTACCAGACCTGTGGACATACTAGGGCGACCGCGCACAACATCATGGAGGTGACGGTGCAACTCATGACGTCTTTATCGGCTTAGGCCATATTGACATCCCGCGGAGACCTCATACCATCTATATGTCGGGTTATGATGAAAATCGCGCAGAAGCTAACTAGTAACAGCAGCTTACATATTTCGCCCTCCTTGATCACCTTCCTGCTTCTATGATACTGATTTTGTTGGCGCTAGGTTCAAGTCTTGTTCCGTAGACAGTAGCACCCAACTTGATAGATAGCATCTCTCGAGTTCCAGAGATTCCTAGCAATGCCAGATTCGGTGTACTAAAGCAAGGGTGAAAGCTAGCCTGCAGGACCTGGTAATTAACTGTTTGTCACCGCCAAGGCACCAGGAAGGGCAGTTGATAACTAAAAGACCGTACAAAGCCTAAAGCCAAGATGAAAGTAACAAGTTGAGAACGATCCCAACGTGATAGTAGCTCCGCCGTGCATTGGGCCAATCCTGAAATCGGACCTGCCGTGCTAAGCTCCGACGATGACTTATTCCTGTCTTGTTAACTGTCCAAAGAAGGTTCCATAGTACCCCACTCAATGGGTACTAGCGCTTCCACCCCAGTGCTATAATCGCCAGACGAGGACGCACCCGGCGCAGCAGACTTGGATGCACCCTTCTTTCCCACGAACTGGCACCATGACGAGTCGGAACTCAAACGACGCTCCAACTTCATCGACATCGTCCAATGGCTCCAAACATTCAGAACACCCAGAAGACACGCTCTCGCCACAAACTATGCCCTGCACAACATACCGAGTCGTCAAAAAGGATGGCTCAGAGACGTCAATGATGGTCGATGGGCTTCCTCCTCGAAATCAGCCAGAAACGACTTCCAAAAACTGCAGCTTGCCATCCACTGTAAGAGCCCACCGTAAAACAATGCCAGGGACAGTAACAAGAATCTAGAAAAAGACGACTCCGAGCTATGCACCATTCCTTGGCTGGCTCGCTCACGTTTCTTACCAAGCTTCGGCATGCCCAGCAAAAGGGCCGCACAAGTCAACCTTGTGCCGTTACCCTCCCGTTCCCAACAATGTTCGTCCTACCGCGGTATTGCGGCCAACCGTGCCATTATTAAACCTTTCTCTGACCCTCAAGGCGTTCGAGATGCGTCCAACACTTCTCTGAGCTCAATCTGCATGGTGGAGGCAACACTATCCTCCATCTCATTGCTCCATACACGGCTACCCAAATTCTGGACTACCACGAACTCATTTTGGGTGTGGTTCCTCGTGGGACACACCCCGGCTCAATGTGAACGAGCCATCGCACCGTGTTGCGGTCCACCAGATTCCTGTCGCTGCCGAGGTCTACGGTTTCAGAGGTTGCTCGTTGGAACAGCGGTATCTCCATGGAGTCGGAGGTCATGGTCATTGACGAACGCTGCTCGTCGGTCAGGATCACGATTGACGGGAGATGCCTGCGTTGGTGTGTACAAATAGGATGCAGCTTGTCTCACGACTCACGGCTCACTATTCTGACGACCGTAGGTGGTATAGTGCCGCGGCCACTGTACCAAGCGTGCAATATATTGCGATGGATGTGTACATGTTCTTGAGCTATGTATCATGGGCCGGCCTATAGCAGTGCTTTCGGGTTTCCAGGAAGTCTTGTGAGACGACGAGACGAACAAGTGTACACCGCACTTTACATCTAGACCGAGCAAACATCAATATCACCGATGACTCGGACCCAGACGTACCTGCAAACGTTGGCCTTTGATTCTCCCTGCCGCAATTATGGAAGAAAAAGGCGATATGTGATGGAGAAAGGCAACTCTTGAAGCCGACGTGAATCCTGACGGTTCTCGGACACGTTTCGAAGCTTATCGACAAAGGGCCTCCGCTCCTGACCGACTCGTATACAGAATGAAGGACTGAACCAAGTGATACATGAGACCCTGAAAAACTGGAGAAAACCGCGTCCCTACCTGACACCTGCTGCTGCTACACACTCTGCCCAGTTTCCGTATCGAAAGTCTTGACCACCCCTTCCCCGAGATGTCGAGTACACAGTTTAGTCGGCGTCCAGATTCCAGAAGCTGGATGGCTGTATTCGCCAGTCGGCGCCTCGGTTGTTGACATGCGTATGGAAAGGATAGAAGTCATGGGCTTGAACTGAAATTCACGCGTCCTTGCTGTCTTGTTCCGCAACCAGAACTTCATAAACGCGACGCTGCTAGAAATAAGATAAGCTTGAGGTCCTCGAGTACACCTTACAAGACTTACCTATCACATTGCCCTCGTTGGGCGATTTTTCTAGGGCCCTGGTTTTGTCCTCATCCACGGTTGGTGTGACAGTAGCTAACCATCCGACGATTCCATAGCATGGGTAAGGTCTCTCCAGTACTAGAATTGCGAGATGAGGATGTATTCGTATGAGTGTAAGTGGTGATGGGCAATGCCCCGTTAGAGTGCGTACTGCTGACTCAGCGTATGACATCAGCTTTTGATGCCTGGACCCTGCATTTGCCGGCAAGCCAGCTCCCGTGTATATCATGGCTACATAAGCTGCTGTATCCAGTCTTTCCTCTTTTTTGTATTTTATTACGGCTCTATGCACCTGACAGAAGATATTTCTTTAGTTTTAAGCCGGCAACATGAGAGAAGGAATCCCTAGAACGCCTTTATGGCTTCTGTCACACCTTGTCACACCTTGCTTCAGTGCCATTTGTGACGCGAACTGAGGTGCATTTTTGAGAGGACCGGCTCACTTTCATCACTGGTTTGGCTGACAAAAAATGATAAGCTCAGCTAGACCTACATTCTGGTGCAAGGGATTGACCCAGTTCAAAGTTTCAGTGGTAGTTTGTAGGTGCAGCTTCCTCAATTCTTCTTAAAAATAAAATCCGTTGCACCAAATTGAAGAACACCTCAAACTGAGCAACTGGGCTACTTCAGGTTCTCGGCCCGATGAAGTGGTCTGTAGTAAAATGCACTTCCGTGGTTCATTACACCTGGCCACTATTTAAGGCAATTGAACCGGGATCAATCAACACAACCATACACACGCGCCCTTGGGGGAAATTGCCCATCACCAGTGTAAGTAATTGAAGAAGCAAGAGGTAGAAATACACGTGCTCGCTTCTTCCCACAAACCACCATGTCGTCAAGAGACGAACGCTATCCAAAGATTAAAAACATCCAGAACACCAAATACACGCCCTCGCACTGAATCGTCAACAAGGGAAGTCGAAGATAACTCGTCGTCTGCGCTACGAGCACAGTTCGTATTCTCAGCCTTAACCGCGCCCGACTCATGCCGTCCAAACACTCTGTAAACAGTCTAAGCACCTCTGCAATTGGAGACGCGGACGCTATATCGATCTAGACGATTTCCGACCTACGCACCGACTAGTGAGCGAGTGCTCGCCTAGCCAGTTTCTCGACCCGAAGAGGTATACCAGAGCAGTCATCATTTCGATGAGTAGGTTATTATCCAACTAACTCTAAGTCCAGTACGTGCCATCTTCCCTAATCCCGTCACACGCTAATCTCTCCCATCTAACCGCCCTATTCAAACGCACACGCCGCCGCCGCACATCCTCGCCATGCTAGGCTAATACAAGGATAACGCGCATACACTCGACTCGTCGGACGCTCAACCAGTGGAGATACCCGGTACGACTACCGAGTATGGTTCCAGATTCATTAGCCAAGCTAGAGGACGAACAAGGAGGTGGATGTCCTGACTATGGTGCGTGTTTAGGCCCTGAGCTCGTGAGGTTTCGTCGCTGATCGTTGGATAGCTCTCCCGTTTCTTTCGCAGCGAACCTCAGGCCTCAAGTCCGGATTCCTCTCAAGACACTGACGTGGGGGTGGCAGATGCATTGGCGAACATCAACGCGACATCTTCGGGCCACGCTTGTTCCCTCGTCGAGTTTCCGGGAGAGGTACGATGGTATCATTCAGCCCGGCACACCCACCCAATCTTTCGGCTTGGGGGTACGTTGTGGTCCCAGTAAGCTCTAAGTATGCTATTCAGCTGTCGCGTGCTCATCTTTCCTAGTAAAACGCCATATCAGCGCTCTTCGACTGGACACGCACGCCGCACATCTCTGCTCAACGACAAGCGTAAAGAATTGCGAGGGTATCCAAGGCACATGCTCATACACTCGATTAGTGGAGCGTTGAATGCGCGGACATACCCGGAACGTCGTTCATGCTGACTTGTACCTCCGTCCAGCATTTCACCAGTCGGGGTCATTGCAACTCAGTGTATTTCACTCGTGACGCCGTTTATCGATCCGCCAAAGATGGAGACGACAAGGAGGAGGAAAGGCCACTGTCCCGGCGTCGAAAGTAATTAGAGAACGGTTTGGCGGATCCGGTCTGACGACGGGTACGTGCAGTGCTCCTTTGCGACGTGCGTTTCATTGACTCATTTCCTTCCAGTCGAGGTTGTTCATGTCCAGTATATATCGTGTGCACCAGGAGAGTGTTCTCATCTTCAAGCTCAAGCTGAGCAAGGGCAGGTGCTACGTATTGGTGGTGAGCCGTCTTTTATTCCTTTGGTTCCTCTGTTTATTCTCATCTAAGATCCGGATACTGGCATGAACGACAGACGAAATAAGCCGCTGAAGAACGTAAGAAGATTGGTATATCCAATGAGGACTTTCTTCCCGCCTCTCGGTAATGTCACCTAGTCGAAATTGCTATGATTACTCCCGGTGTTCCTCGTTGGACAGTGCTCGGTAATCCTACCCTACCCTATCCTACTTGCTGTACTCTTTTTCATATCACAAAACGCGTGCCCAAATTCCGCATCGACAGGTTCAACCACTCCTTCCACGGAACGTCGAGTACACAAGTCAGTCGGCGTACAGATTCCAGAAGCTGGGTGGCTTTATTGGCCAGTCGGCGTCTTGGTATCGACATGTGCATAGGAAAGGATGGAAGCCATGGGCGTTAACTCGGAATCCATGCGTCCTTGCTGTCTTCGTACCACAGCCAGGCCTTCATAAACGCCGAGCTGTTAGAGATAAGGTCAACTTGAGGTCATCGAGTCCACTGTACAAGACTCACCTATCGTTTTGTGCTCGTTCGGCGTCTGGTTTTGTCCCCAAGGCCTCATGTACAATTGTTATCAGTCGCTAACCATTCAAAGATTCTATAGCATGGGTAACGTATCTCCAGTACTAGAATTGCCAGATGAGGATGTATTTGTGTAGATATAATTGAAGAAGCAAGAGGTAGAAATGCACACGCTTCTTTCCCACGCACCATGTCATCCGGACGCAAGACGGACGATCCTCCAACGCCATCCATACCCTCTCAATGAACTACGTCCTCCGCAGCATCCCAAGTCGTCAATAAGACAACTACAACACGAGCATCCAGGCCATTGTCATTCTCAGCCTTCAATATTCACCGTTCACCGTTCACCGTTCACCCCCCGCTCCGGGTCTCAGGCTATGTCTTCCTCCTCCTCGAGGACGACAGCCGAGGGTAAATTGAAAGGTATGCTCAATGTTCTGAATTTTGTTCACGCTCTAATGTTTAGCACGAACAGTTTAGCAATGCTCCCGCAGACACGTCGATAAGCCGGTCCCTTCCCCTGGTCCTAGCCGTCATAGTATTGTAACCTATGATACTCGTCTATCCCCGAGCCTAAAATTCGTCCACCAGTCAGCGACGCCTTTCGAATTTGCTTCCACGGAGAATGCGGGAGCAAAGGATGGGCAGAGGACTGAGGAGGGATGGATAAAAGGATGTTCCCCTCCGAGTCCCCCTCCGTCTCTCTGTTCCCCGTCATCGCGGTTCTGCTCAGTGTCCTTCATCTAATAAATCGTCGTGAGGTAGCGTGAGCCGTGGGCAGGGGCTGTGTTTGTGGGAAGTCTACCGGGTCTTGTCAGGATGGTTCTCTGGGCGTCTCTATATCCTCCCTCCCTCCTACATGGAAAGACCCGAGGCTGGGGTCGATCCGTTTATCGTTACACTCTTAGCTTCTGCTCAAAATACTGCATTTTTTGCGTATCACCTGTTTGTAAACTCCTTCGCTATGTAAGTATTCGAAATATCCGTCACAGTCTGCCATCGAAGTCGTAGGAAGGTAGCGAGCCTGAAACAGGACGTGGAAATCGAGGAACAGCTATACTTATTCCATATCGTTCGCATTCCACACCATAGTCCTAAAAGACTGTCAACGAATTTTTGCTTCGTAACGAAGCGAAAGTTAGACAGATGTCTTTCGTGTTTCTCATAATATAGTTCGTTCGACGGCTACTCTCACTTCAACTATGACGCATCTTGGTACAATTGCGTGCGGATGTTGAGGCTGAGAATCTACTGCGTTTTGAAGCGAGCGAGCTCATACTTGTTTATTAGCAGTCTATTGCAACAATAAAACGCAACAAAAACAATGTAGTGGTACGAGGGTGTCCAAGACTCCGAATCCATCGTACGTACATGAAAACGTCCTAAAAATATATGGGGCAATGTTATGGCTATGAGAGTAGATAGCCTATTATCTACAAATCCCGATAATTACTGTGGATGGAGATAATCGTCAACAAGAAAAAAGAGCAAAACGAGGGAGAGGTTTGCATACCAGCGCGCCATCGGATATTTCCATTCTCTTCAACGCTAGATCTTGATCGACTGTCGCCTTGTCCACCGCGGCGTAACCAAGGATGGCATCCTCATAAAGGAATGAACGGTCGTAAAGGAGCGAGCGATTCCCGAGATGAGGCGAGGTCTCCGGGGAAACATCGGTGTTTGGGTGGGTATAATCAGCTACAACAGAGACAGAGCGAAGTGTCGGAGAAGATTCCTAGTAAGAAACGAAAATCCTGTTTCAGTGCGGGAGAGAGAGGCAATAGAACCAAATGAATTACCCTGACAGAAATCTCGCGCTGAGCTTCGAGGTCACCATCAAGCATTGGACTTGCCTCCCGGAAGCTCGTCTGACTGTGCTCTTGCGAACGCGACCTGATGGAAGCTGATGCCATCACGCTTCCCTGCCAGGAATC
Source organism: Armillaria solidipes (assembly GCA_022818035.1). NCBI lineage: Eukaryota > Fungi > Basidiomycota > Agaricomycetes > Agaricales > Physalacriaceae > Armillaria > Armillaria solidipes. The sequence continues at coordinate 2,713,860 of JAIWYQ010000007.1, read as the reverse complement.
GCCTGGGCGAGCACGATGTCCTGCCGTGATACGTCCTACGAGAAGTGTCGGAGCTATTCCCTGCACAATACGTTTAATAAACGATAACGGACTCGAAGGTTGTTAACGCACCTTAACAATACCAGCTACGATATCGAAGTAATGCATTCTCAAATCATTACGAATGGCGAAAGCCAGAAAGAGGACTAGAGATACCGAATAGAGAGCCGAGGATTCCACCAGCGCTTCAAAGAAACGGTGAAAAACTCCCAGTCGCCCCTCTGCTCCTCGTCTAATCCTAGTAACAGTCAAGATGCGGTGAATGATAAGCAATGTGCACCATAATGTCGTCGCGAGAATGAAGGATGTATAGAGCACAGGGAAAACGTCGGCGGACTCATTGACGTATTCATGATATACTGCCATGATTTTTGATACTACATAACAAGTTAGTACGTGAAAAAGGTCGACAAGATCATACATCTTACCCATCGCGGAAGCCAGGAAAAATATTGGAAGCAGAATAATGAGCCAGCGCCGTCCCCAAACCACCCAGCAACACCAAATCTAGAGTCAATACATTGGCGAACTGATATAGACAGTTCTCAGCAGAGTCACGCTTACCATATATAAGTCCGTGAGACTGGTGCTGGCGGAGGCTGTGATACCCGTCTCCAAATAGAATGCTCGCATACCGTTAAGCTTCAAATATACGGTCCGAAAACTTTGCCCGTTTCCGATGAACGCAGAGTGCATAGATGACCAACCCACAGCAAAGCTGATGGTAATCAGAACGTAGAGGAGAATAATAACGACGACCAAGGCTCGTCGTATCGGCCAAAGTTTATTGATGACTGCGCAATTCACTTCAGCTTGGAGGTCGGAATGGAGACGCTCATGACTCACATATGTTCCACAACGTAACTGCAAGAATACCTGTGTATATACCTGTCACCGGTCAACACTTTCATGTCAAGACACAGAAGGCTGCTGCCTACCGTGCAACAGTGCGTAGAGCATTCCACAGTTCAGCTGAGTGTCCAGAAATTGAAACATGTAAGCACTGTCATCGACGGTAAGATCTAGTGGATTATCTGCTCGGGTCACCATGAGCAATGGGGTAATATTTTACGAGAATAACACACACCAAACCTCTCGTTATATATAGAGGGCGCTAGTAGTCCGTCAAGGTTGGAAAAGATGATCACTACCGTCCTCAGTTTTATGACAACATCAAAACCAGAAGATTTTCCTTGAGCTCCTTGAAGTATTCTGAGACTCCATCGAAGCCGTATATGCTTGACCAATGTCGGCGGCGTACAAGGGATCAACAAAGGAGCGCCAGGACCAAGACCGCGTGCATTGCTAGAAAAAGCACAGTTGGAGCACAAGATTGCGTTCCTTTGCGGTACTACCGCGTCTCTCAACAGGAGATCTCAATGCAGCTTCCAAGACGGTTGATCGGGGATCCTTTCGCAGTAGATATCACAGATTGTATAGAGCGAGGTGTTGGGAAAGATTTCGACCCAGCAGTCGACAAACATGCGTAAATAAATTCATCCTCCTTGCCGTCACGGCCGCAGTACCGGTATGCCTTCTTTCCACCTCGGGTACGGCAGCCGAGCGTAAATTAAAAGGTGTGTTCAATGTTCTGGATTTTGTTCACGCTCTAGTGATTTTTAGCACGAACCGCTTAGCAGGGTGCTCCTGCAGACTCGTCGACAGGCCGGTCCCTTCCCCTGGCCCTGCCCGTCGTATTCTCGCCTCTGATACTCGCCTCTTCCCAAGGCTAAAAACGCGCCGACCAGTCAGCCACGCCGGATCGAATTCGCTTCCATGGAACCGTCGGGAGCAAAGGATGGGCGGAGGACTGAGGAGGGATAGACAAAAAGGACGTTCCCCTCCGAGTCCCCTCTGTCTCTCTGTTACCCTTCGTCGTGATTCTGCGTGGCGTCCTTCACCCTTTGTGTGCCAAATCGTCGTGAGCCATGAGCAGGGGCTGTACATGCGTCTGCGACGGGAAGTCTACCAGGCCAAGATGGCGTCTCTGCGTTCAATGGAAAACCCGAGGGTTGTGGCGGATCCGTTTATCATTCTATTCTTAACTTCATGCTCAGAAATTGAAAATACACCGTTTTTCGCGTATCACCTGTTTGTAAGCTCCCTCGGATATGTAAGTAAAGTTCGTCAGAGTGGACAATCGAGATTGCAGGAAAGTAACGAGCCTAAAAGAGGACGTGGAAATCGAGGAACAACTATATCCTTCGCATTCGACGCCCTCGTCCTGGAAGACTTACTGTGAACAAAGGTTTACCTTCGAAGAAAAAGTCTTTGAGTTTCTCATAGGCCATTAGGACCACCTAAGACCGGACACCTTGACTTCAACCATGATGTATCTTGGTAGAATTGCGTGCGGATAATCGAGGCAGAGGTCAAGGATCTACTACTCTGCTGTGTAGAGAGCTAGCTCATATTTATCAGTCTATTACAAAAATACGTAAGAAAATACAAGAGTGTTCGAGTCCGTCGTATCTAGTAACGACCCACGAATATATGGTACGATGATATGGCTACAAACACAATAAAAGAGTACACAAGCCATTTTATGCATATCCCGAAGATTACTGTGGATGGAGACAATCGTCAAAAACCAGAAAGAAATTCGAAAGAGAGTTTTGTATACAGCGCGCCATGGGATGTCTCCATTCTTTTCAATGCTACATCTTCATCGACTCAAGGCTGTCGCCTCGTCTACCACGGTGGAATCACGGGAGGCATCCTCATAAAGGGATGAACCGTGGTAAAGCGAGCGATTCCTGAGATAAGGCGAGGTTTCCGAAGAAACATCAGTATTTGGGTGGGTATAATCAGCTACAACACAGACAGAGCGAAGTGTTGGTGAAGGGTGCTAAGAAACAAAAATCCTGTTTCAGTTCGGGACAGGGAGGTAATCGAAGCAAATAAATTCACCTCGACAGAACTCTCGCGCTGAGCTTCGAGGTCGCCATTAAGCGTCGGACTTGCCTGGTCATCTTCGCGGAGGCTCGTCCGACTATGCTCTTGTGAACGCGACCTGATAGAAGCTGAGCCGATCACACTTCCCTGCCAGGAATCGTCTGAGCGGGCCCTATGTCCGGCTGTGATACGTCCTATGAGGAGTGTCGGAGCAAGTCCCTATGCAAACTATTGGGTAAACGATAACGGAGTTTAATTCTATCGACACACCTTCGCGATGCCAGCTATGACATCAAAGTAATATAATCCGAAATCTTCGCGAATGGTGAAAGCCAAAAAAAGTATCAGAGATATTGAGTAGAGAGCTGAGGATTCAACTAGAACTTCAATCAAATGGCAATATACTCTCAGTCGACCCTCTGCTCCACGCCCAACTCCAGCAACAGTCACAATGCGATAAATGATGAGCAACGTGCACCATAATGTTGTCACCAGGAAGAGGGACGAATAGAGCACAGGGAATCCAACAGAGTTGCCTTGGAAATATGTAGAATACATTGCCATAATTTTTGATGCTACAGAAAATGTCATGTATTAATACAAAAATAATAGAACAGATCAAACACTTTACCAGTTGCGGAAATTAGGGAAAGTATTGGAAGCAGAACAGCAAGCCATCGCCGTCCCCAAACCATCCAACAGTACCAAATCTAGGGTCAACATAATGATAAGTTGATGTTAATAATCCCCAGCGGAGTTACACACACCATATATAAATCTGCGAGAATGGCACTCATGGAGGCTGAAATACCCATCTCCAAATAAGCTGCTTGGCTCGGACCGCTAAGCTTCTTATCTACGGTCCAGAAACTTCTCCCGTTTTTGATGAATGCGGAGTGTATATACGACCAATTGGCACCAAAATTAATAGTAATCAGAGCATGGAGGAGAACGATAACGACAACCATGGCTCGTCGGATCGGCCAACATTTATTGATAACTGTACCATTTCACTTCAACTTGGATGCTGTAATAGAAATATTACTGGCTCACAGATATTCCACAATGTGACAGCAAGAATACCAGTGTATACGCCTATGCCCATCATTGATCAGCACCTACATATGAAGACACAAAATGATGCTGCTCACCGTACAATAGCGCAAATAGGATCTTTGAGTTCAACTGAGCATCAAGATATTGAAACACGAAAGCTTTGAAGCCGTCGGTAAAATCTGATGGAATATCTGCCTGAATCGCCATAGGGGAAAGCACGAGTGATAGGGTGGTGGTTTATGAGAATAACATACCAAACTGCCCATTATATAAAGGGCACCAGAAATCCGTCGACGTGGAAAAAGATGGTCACTGTGAGGAATCTTAAGTACTATGACAACATTCAAAGAAAATTCACCTAAACTCCTTGACGTTCAAGTGTTCGGCGACCTCAGCGTAGTGGCATCATAACGATCAACGTTGGCATGGTCAACAACGGAGGCAGTGCGCGCCGGCCGAAGCCCGATTTTGCCCGAATTATGAAGGCGCGAGTTGTGAGTATAAGCGGCGACTTCGGCGAGTCAGAGCAAGATTCCGTCCTTTGTCAACGTACGACATCCAGGGAGGGGATCGGCGTAGGATCGCTACGCAGGTTCGATTTTAGATGCATCTATGTCGCCGAACACGCAAAAAATAAACCGAGACGATCACAATAGGCTGGGAGCGTCTGAGATTGACGCATCATTCTCGTAGTGAAACTTCTGAGAAGTCATGATGCTCATTGCAATGTGACGGCACGATCCGCGATGGCGAAAATTACAAGCCGAGTCGAAAATGGCAAGTGCGTGAGGCTACTGGTAACCAGACAGGGCCTCTGCGGGTCTCAGAGATTGAAGAAAGAAGAAATCGATGACAGCAGTAAGTAACAGGGTGTGATACAGTTAAATTGCACCGAATAGAAAAATGAAGGCGTCAGAATGTTACAATATTACATGAATACGAACCCAAAAAACCACCTTGTCATAAACATTCGAAGGAAAGGACAAAGAGTTCGGAACAAATTTGTAAGATGCCCTCACCCCCTCGTATCATTATTCAGGGGTGTAAAAAGTACTCGTTTGCGTGCTGGTGGGATCATGAGGGACCAAAAAGCGGCACAAGGGCATATTTCCGTGCGAACAGTCGGCGTGCGTATGATTGTCTGCAACATGTCCTTTCACTACCGGGGTGAGCCCCCGACAATAAGTATTTCAAGGGAGAGAGAAGCCGAAATAGAAACTAGATTACTCCGGCATCGTACAGCAAGGGATCATCCTCCGATCAATGACAGCGGTTTCGTTTTCATGATCAGACTCGTAAGCACCTTGGTATTTAGGACCTTCAGTCACTACGAGACATCGTATGACTGGATTTTGTGTTTTCAACAGGGAAGAGCACGACCACACCTAGAGAAAGATCGTATCAGCGGATCCTCCATACGAGATCCCAGCGCAACTTGGTTGAATCGTTGCTCGTCTACGATCGGGACATATTTGTCCTGGTCTCGTAACGGGGTTGAGAGGTAGACATCAGGGAAGGATATTTTCGCTGCTGTACTATAGATAGTCTCGCAGTTTTCATGCCAAGAACTGTTGTATTGTTTTCAATCTATTAACAGACGAAACTCGAAACAAAACGACTCTCATCCTGGGCAAGACGGAGTGAACATGCTGTGAGCGTATCAGGGACAACGTACAGGAACACTGATCTTATGGGCTCACCTTAACTTGAACAACCCCGCTTGGTCTCTTCCTGAAGCCATTTTTTCTTTGTTCGCAGGCTGTGTCGTCGTTGATGCGATGAAAAGATGAAGTTGGATGCGGCCGAGCCTCGATGTCGTGAAAAGGCAGAAACAGAGACGCCACGCACCCCCGCACGCTCAGTCAAGATGGCAAGTCAAAATGTTGAGAACATATGATGTCCGCGCCAGTGGCCTCATGCGCCGGTGCCATATTCTAATCTTCTGTCCTACGGAAAAACGGGATTGGCGAGATATTGCTCGATATCGGAGACCCAACACTTTCGAAGACATCCTCGTTGAAACATGTACATTGGAAAGCGATGGCAGAGGGGACGTCGTACGCGATTGATGTTGCTACTATTAGATGAATCTTGTTAGAGGAGCCGGAGAACGAGAAAACATCACGCACCGAGTATCAAATTGCGTCTCCACGTCATTTTTAGCCCAATAACCCATAAGCGCCTTTAAAACATCCCTTGAATCCGGAAAAATGGGCACTATTTGTTATGGTGCAGGAATATCGAATGAACGGACCAGAACTAGTGATGGTCTGGTTCATTGACACCGCCATCTAAAATAGGCAATCTCCGTCAAAGTCGATCTCATCGCACCACCCAGCTGTGACGCGTTCTGGTCGTTCTGCACGCAATTAATAATCAAACGGAAAGTGACATTACAGAGAGTTCAAGTAAAGCCCGAAACCAAATAAACTATCAGAAAACGAGGGGACTCGGAAGTCCGAAGCAATCAGAGTAAGTACACAAATAAAATCATTGAAGTGTTCCCAAGCCAGGCTCTTGCAACCACTATGTCCCATCAACGACTATTTCGTTACACACAACTAGCGTTCCCATCTGAGTCGTTCCCATTTTCAAGAACGTCGCTCTGCATAGTATTTTCCTGGGTGCTCGTCTCAGTGCGAACACGGGAAGACGTCCGGAAATGAAGAGACGATACGGCACTTTCTTGCAAGGAATCGTTCGCCCGTGTATGTCCTGCAGCAGCACGGCCAATGAAGAGAGTGGGAGCGATTCCCTATGCCGTCTTTCGATGAATATTCAAAGAGCCACGACGATTACAAACACACCTTCGTAACATTCGTTATGCTGTCAAGGTAAAATACTCCCAGGTTGTCGCGAAGGATGAAAGCAAGATATAGAGCTGCCGGTATAGCATAGATAGCTGAAGATTCAACGAGAACTTCAATGAAGTGGCGGTAGGGCCCTAGTCGACCCTCTGATTCATATCTAACACGAACAATAGTAAGAATGCGGTAGATGATCAGTAACGTGCACCATAAGGTCGTCGCCAGATTGAAAGATATATAGAGGATATTGAATATCTGAAAAGTTCCGTTTCCAAATTGGGTGCACAATATGACGAGCCTCAGCACTGCGTAAATGGTGGGTCGATGAGAAAAAAAAGGACAATCCGGCCACCATACCAGTTCCTGAAATTAAAAAAAGGGCTGGCAGCAAAATGACAATCCAGCGCCGTTGCCAGACCACCCAGCAACACCAGATCTAATGATACTGGTCAGTTATATCGTATAAATCGCCATTGAGCGGAATTTCACGTACCATGTGGGAGTTTGAGATGATAGTACAGATGGAGGCCGTTATACGCGTCCCAAATGGGTCTACTGGAATCGGTTTGATAAGTTCCTGGTATACAGTCGTGAATTTCTGTCCGCTTCCGGCGAAGGCAGAGGTCCGACATGACCAATTGAACACGAAATTAAGGGTTGTCAAGTTATAGAGCATGATAACCATGAAGACCTTTGATTGACGTTGAAAAGGCTGAAAGTTGTTTATGACTGTGTTGTACTTCAGCTTTGAATATAGAATAGGAACACTTATGACTTACAGATATTCCACAACGTAACGGCAACCACGCCAGTATATATGCCTACATGTACCCGTAATGATACCCCAATCTAGAGCTTTGAGAAACAGTCCGTACCATGCAATAGCGCGTATAGGATGATTGAGTTCAACTCGGCGTCGAGATATTTAAAGATGTAGTCATGGGTGGGATCGGCAGGGAGGATACCAGTCTGAACACACATGAGGGAACGGTAAAAGATGAACAAGACTTGCAGAAAATAACACATACCAGAATTCTCATTATATGGATATTCTCACAGGGTGGACCCATTGATCGCCGAAACGATGCTCACTAAGAGGGATCGCCTCCGGCTTTAAGCTGGTGACAGGTTAGAAGGTTTGTGAACCGTTCCGCGACTCGATACCTATCGGAATCCGGATGACCAGTATAAAGGCAACTCGCAACGGAGGCATGGCCCGGAGCGTGGTATTCTTGGAGTAGACTCTAGAGACCGTACCAGTAGCAGCGAGTCAGAAAGCCGGGACGCAAAAACCACGGAGCTCCGTTTAGAAAAGGACGACCGCCATCTAGGAACAGAATCACCCTGATTCAAGAGAGACCTGAAAGCAACTTCTGAGATCCGCGATGGTGGAAAATCATGGTGCCAAGAAACGATAGGTCGCCGCAGGACTCAACAGAAGTAGCAGTGCAAGAGAGGAGCTAGGGTCATTTCACGACACTCTTGTCGTTGTGTTTGAGACCTGAGTTGAGAATAGTAGATACTTTTGTCCCACATCATCCCGCATTATAATCATACACAGGCTTTTACCACAAAGCCTGTCCCAAAGAACGCCGCGGAACGTGGGATTCAATACGCTTTCCATGGTGGTGATGAATTTTTATCTAGGCTGATGCGCGAGGGAGGAGAGAAGATAACTCAGCAGGGCTTCAAATAGTGCGAGACCAACAAACTAAAATTGTAAATCGATATCACACTCGTGTCGAGAGCAGTCCTGCGTGCTGTCTCAAGTTTCCAAGTACGACAATGATCGAGAGGACGAGGAGCTGAAGGACAATCGGCAAGCCCCAGTGAAATTCGGCTGTCCAAAATCGGCAATCAGAAAAGCGTCTGTCGTCCGTATCCCACTGAGACGTATCGTATTGGGGCAAAGTATCGCTATATTCAGCAGGCTCATGTATCCACTCCAAATGAGCTTCAATGTCATGGTGCGAATCCTTGTTTCACTGTAAAAATTAACAAAAGATTATTCCGAGAGCTTTAGATATCACGCACGACCATTATGCGCTGATAGATAGTTTGTCCTGGAGACGGACGTGATAAATCTTCGAATGCGGACGTTGGTCAACGTATCTGAGCTGACACATCTTGGTCCGCGTCACTGTCTCTAAGCTGTCCATTACTTAGATACTAGGACGGGGAAAAGAAGCCATGATAACGCGGGTCAACGCTGAAAGAATCAACTGGCAGGGCATTGAGCAAACATCAATACCGAAGCCAATGGAATGAATAGAACAGTTGTCGACTCTGAGGTGAGTCCAACGTGCGTCATTGATGTCGATATCACACGACCCCATTGGCGGGGAGCGGTGAAATCAAGATACACAGAAGAGCGACTGTGTGCTTCGAAAAGACCGGTCAGGATCACGATCGGAGGAGATGCTTGTGTTGCTGTGGACAAGGATGGAGCTTGACGGAGGGTCTCACTAAGTATTCCGACGATGGTAAGCACTGGTATATTGTATATGTAGGGCCGCGGTGTCTGTACAGGGTGCGATATTCTTGCAATGAACGTGTACATGGTCTTGAGCTAGGTATCATGGACTGGTCCATCAACGTGCTTTAGACTTTTCAGGTAAGCCTTGTGAGACTACAGGGCGAACAGGTGTACACAACGCTTTGCATCTGGACCGAGCAAACGTCAATGTCTCTATTGACAATGGACGGGATCCAGACGTACCTGCACACATTCGGCTTCGACTCTCCCTGCCGCAATCATGGAAGAAAAAGGCATTATGTGATGGAGGAAGCACAAGTCGTTATGAATTGTGCTGGTTCTTGACTCGGTCGCTTTTGGAAGCGCGAGCACTATCAATGGAGGGCCAATCCACTCGTATATGAACAAAAGACTGGACCAGGGAGATCCATGAGAGCCTGAAAAGCCGGAGAAAGCCTCGACACCAACTAAGCCGCCAATAGAAAATAGCAAAACACGTCCTTACCTGACACTGCTGCCGCTGCACACTCTGCCCAATTTCCGTATCGAAAGTCTCGACCATTCCTTCCCCGGGACGTCGAGTACACAGGTCAGTCGGCGTCCAGAAATTGAATAGCGTTATTGTTGTCGACATGCGAATAAGGGATAGAAGCCGGACGCTAACTTGGAATCCGCACGTACTTGCTGTCTTCATTCCACGACCAGAACATCATGAGAGAGGTGCTAGAAATAGAGTGTGAGCTTGAGGTCCTCAATCGCAGTCGAGTCGACCTTACAAGACGTCACCTGCTGTTGTGTCACTGATAGGAGCTGATTTCGTCGTCGTTCGATGAGAACCCGTCCAAAGAAAGTTCCATAGTCACTCGATAGGTCACGTCTCTCCCGATCCAAAATGTCCTGACGATGACTTGAGTATAATTGAAGATACAGAGGTAGATGTGTGGACGCTGGTGATGACTCAACCAGCCGGCAAGTTCCGGGATGTCCAATGTCCATAAGTAGCAATCACCGCCAAGGTAGATATGGGTATGGAAACGCGAAAATAGATGATGTGCAAAGAGAACTAGCGATGGGAAGAGAATGTTCAGTAAAGGATAACAAAATTTCTGCCAGAATAGCTTTCGCCCTGTTTTTGTACTTCCTTTGGGTATTGCTTCGTATACTTTGGGAAGAGCCTGTGTCCTCGTAATGATATGTTGCATTGTAGTTTCCTGAGTACTATGCATGTCATAAAGACCCGAAAGGAGGGAGATATTACAGAGATTTAATATTTAGATACTGTATAACCGATCGAAAAATATATCACAATAATCAAAAAAGAGACTCAGACAAAAAACGATGGCCCAAGTTTATTCCAGAGTCTCAGCTTGATTCATTTCAGGGGATACCACTAGCCCCTCTGACTGCTCTGGTTGAGCTTCGATGTCAATTTCAAGGATTGTGCTCTCTGTGGTGGATTCTTGGAAGCTTGGAGTCGTACCAACCTCCGAAGGTGTCTGGAAATGAAGTGTTGATGCTGTAATTTCATTGCACTGGTCGTCTTTGGGGCGCGTATGTCCTGCCGCTGCCCAGCCAACAAGGAGTGTGGGTGCAAGTCCCTATGTAAGGTGTTTGATCAACGAGAAGGGAGTCTATGGTAATGGATGTACCTTCGCGATGGAAGCTATGGTATCAAGGTAAAACAGTCCAAAGTCTTCACGAATGGTGAGACCCAAATACAGGATCAGAGATATTGAATACAGAGCTGAGGATTCCACCAGTACTTCAATGAAGCGGTGATAAACTCTCAGTTGACCCTCTGTACCGCGCCTAAGCACGGCAACGGTCAAAATGCGATAAATGATAAGCAAGGTGCACCATAGCGTTGTCGCCAGGATGAAGGATATGTAGAGTATAGGAAATAGTCCGTTGTCAGTCGGTGCATTGGAGTAATCATGATATATTTCAATGCCTTTTGCCACTACATAGAGGTTGGATATATGGAACAAGTAGATGAGATTGGACACTTTACCAGTGGCAGAAATTAGGGACAATATTGGAAGCAGAACAGCAGGCCAGCGTCGTCCCCAAACTATCCAGCAGCACCAAATCTAGATTTGAGACAATGGTAAGCTGATGTGCATCCCCAGCAGAGTCGCACACACTATATATAAGTCTGTGAGAATGGTACTCATGGAGGCCTATTGTAAGAGTAGAGAGCGAGTGAAGTAAAAGAGAATTAATTAGTCCCTCGAGCGAGAGACGTCCTACTTAAATACATTTCGTGTCCTTCTTGAATTTACTATGAACTACCTAATATATCTACTTTCGCGGTCTAAACATAGTGCTGCTGACTAATGCCAAATGTTCGAGTACGATCCAGTACTCTCTCGGAATTGCTTTCACAACACTCCCCCTCAATTTCGACTTCCTAGAATACCTGTAGCTAGATATTCATGTAACGGTCGCGGAAGAGGCTTAGTGAATATATCAGCTAAGTTTTCTTCTGATGCGCAGTGTTGAACGTCAACTTCGTTGGAAGCTATCCGTTGATGTGCTCGGTAACAGCAAGTGGCAAAAGACTAGTGGGCGGAAATGAGCTCCAACCAACACTAAACCTCTCTACACTCTACACTATCACCAATGTATTGAATTCGGGTGTTTCAAGTACGATAGAAGCACTCTGCAGACTCAATAATCAAGGTAGGTTGTTCAAAAGACATTTTATTCATTACTAGTGAGTTTTACAAGTGTACTACTCGCACTAGTGGGGTGGGTAAGACACAATTGGGTGAATGTGACTTGGTTTTGAGCTACTGCGCTCGCTGGGACTCCGACTGTTCGGACTACTGGCTCTCTTGGCCCTGTAATACTTCCTACAAGTGATCAACACTTGACTAGTTCGCACTCTTGGCTTACTAGTGGCACTCTTGGCCTAGAAACTGCTCCTTACAAGTGATCAACACTTGACTAGTTCGCACTTTTGCTTACTAGTGGCACTCTTGGCCTAAGAATAATACTTTAACTTTGAGAAACTGCAAGAACTAACTTCGGAGCACTCTTGGCCTTTGCAGGACACAATAGTAGACTCAAAGGGACTTCAATTCACTCAATACTATAGGTAACTTAGCGACTAGTAGCCGCTTCGTTCGAGGTTATGCACAAAAGCCTTTAATTGGGGGCACTAGATACTACTAGTCTGTCACAATTGCAGGGATGGCGTCACCTGTGAGGTTAAGCACACAAGCCCTTTAATTGGGAGCACTAGACTCTTGCTAGTCACTCGCAATTGCAGGGGTGGCTTCTTCCTCTGAGGTTAAGCACAAAAGCCTTTAATTGGGGGCACTAGATACTGACTAGTCTGTCTCAATCGCAGGGATGGCGTCGCCTCCCGTTGCGAGTGGCTATTCTACTACTTATATACTGTAAAGAAACGTACAAAGCGACACAAACAGCTACACTAGTGGGGTATTGTCGGTATGGATTTCTTGGCTAATCACGAAATACTGCGAAAAAGCACGCAATAGTCGGTCTAGAAACTGCTGCTGAACGACTAGTGAGCCACGGAGCTACGCTAGCGGTTTTAGGTCGCGTTCTTGACCCAGCAACGCGCCACTAGTGCCGAGGATAAACGACTAGCCATGCTCCCGCATCCGTAACGCAGTTCGCCGTGATCGAAAGCGCAGTCTGGCTAGTCTCGTGCCCGATCGTGGCTGATCTGATCGCTCCAGATGGATCTAGATGCGAGGTTAATCCGTTGCTAATTCATTTCTAAGTCCTGCTTCGAGATTGCCACATGACTAGTTAACCTGACTTAGGCGTTTATGCCCTGATCGGCCTGCTAGCGACGGTACTTCACGAGATCTGTGTATTACGCTTCTTGTTGGGTGCACTCGTAGCTACCCTCGTCTACTAGTAGCCGTTATTCACCGGCTCGTAACAGTAGCCGAGGTACTAGCCATTCTGGCTTATAGACTTGATCCGCTAGTGGTATCGCGCCTAAGTCCTGGCTCGACTAGTAGCTTCCTGGCTTGACTATCAGCTCGAAGCCTCCGCTATAGCCCTCTAGTTATGACTAGTCAAGGATAGATATGCGCTAGTATCATTATAAAATCGCAAAATCTAGGTGTGAACACGTGGACCGCGTATCACCGTTCTCGAATGAAATGATGCCGGATATCAATATGTTTTGATCTCGTGTGGAACATAGGGTTCACGCTGAATTTGATCGCAGATTGATTGTCAACTCTGATCTGAGTTGGTCCATCCGGTGGCAGTCCTAATTCGGTGAGAAGCGCACGCAACCATATGACTTCGCGCGTGCAATTTGTAAGAGCCATATATTCGGCTTCCATAGTAGAGAGAGCTACTGTAGGTTGTTTCTTGGAACTCCAAGTAATGGCTCCCCCTGCATATGTACATACATAGCCTGATATAGACCTTCTGTCTTCTCTGTCTTCTCCCCAGTCTGAGTCTGTGTAAGGAATAAGGTCTCCCTTGAATTTACTGTAAGTAATTCCATTGTCTAGAGTGCCTTGAAGATATCTGCAGACTCGTTTCAGGACAGTAATATGCTCGGGTCCCGGATTCTGTACGAATTTGCTCAAATCCGTGACAGTAAACGCTATATCGGGACGCGATCCAACAGCTAGGTACATCAGTGATCCGACACCTTTATGGTAGTACTGCCGTGTGGCATCATCGGCACCTTGTGGATCTCCTTCAGGGATTTTTCGTAGCCGTACATTTGGGTCTGATGGCATTTTGACTGGTTTACAGTCTTGCATGCCCATCCGCTCGAGAACCTTTTGGGTATAGGCTTTTTGAGACAGGGTAATAGTTCCCTTGTCCCAATCCCTTTCAATCTTCATACCCAATATATGATTTATCTCCCCCATGTCAGTCACATTGAACTTCTCTTTAAGTTCCTCCTTGACTACAGTCATGACATCATTGTCTGGGGCAAGAATTGTCATATCATCAACGTGAACGGCTATGATTACGGGTCCGGTTTCCATCCATTTGAGGTATACACATTGGTCACTCAGAAGTCGTGCATATCCGAGTTTCATGAATGTGTCATTTAGCTTGATGTTCCAAACTCGTCCGGATTGCTTTAATCCATAAAGAGTAAGATGGAGGTGTGCTGTACGGCCCGTTCCGTCGGAGTATTCGGGTGGCTGTTCCATGTAAATGGATTCGTCTAATTTACCATTTAGGTAAGCACCTATGACATCCATGCCGTGAATGATAAGGTCTCGCTGTGCGGCGATTGCTAAAAGAAGTCGGAAAGTGTCTAATCGGACAACTGGTGCATAGGTCTCGAAAAAATCTACTCCTGGGACTTGGGAAAATCCCTTCGCAACCAGTCTTGCCTTGTACTTGACAACATTCCCTTCACTATCCTTCTTTAGCCTGTATGTCCATCTACAACCAATTATTGATCTATCTCCTGGTACTTCTTCTAATGTCCATGTACCCAGGGATATCAATAAATCCATTTCTTTGTCCATAGCTTCTTTCCATTTCAGCCAATCAGTCCTTGACTTGGCTTCTTCTAAGCTGAACGGCTCATCACTTAGATTTTCAACGGATTCTAAGAATAGCGCATGATCAGTATGATCAGGCTTTTCCGCATTTGGCAGGTCAGTGATCGGTTGCCGTTGTGCCGGGTGCGCTGCCGGGTTATGCAGTTGCCGGTAATCCGGTAGATTTGCTGATGCAGATCTAACTGATTTGGGACGCGGCTCGATCGGCTTCCCTCTCCACATTGGTAAGGTTGGTTTTGATGGCTGTGCCGCATCAGTGATCGTGTCCGACTTGGACTCAGGGACTTGCGCAACTGTGCTGTCACTGTCCGGAGACGGCTCGACTTCCCTTTTCTCCCCCTCGAGCTGCGTAGGGGCAGGGACAAAGTCATCCTCATCAGTAGTACTATCTGTAGTATTGTACTGAGGGAATACAACATTCCTTGATGTTTGAATAAGTCTAGAACTTGGTTTCCAATATCTGTAAGCCCTAGACTCATCAGTCAAACCCGTAAATATGAAAGGCCTTGACTTTGGGTCGAGTTTTTGATTTTTCCCATCCTGCTGGAGTACCCAGCACTTCGTACCAAATTCTTGGAGGGTTGATATGTCTGGCTTCCTATTCCAGAATGCTTCCTCCGGTGTGACATCATTCTTTAAGGCACGCGTTGGTGATCGGTTCTTGAGATAAGCGGCATATGCTACCGCTTCGGGCCATAAAAATTTGGGTAGGTGATGCTCGATCAGCATGGCCCGCGCATGTTCCACCAATGTCCGGTTGAGTCTTTCGGCAACTCCGTTTTGAGATGGGGAGTATGCTGCAGTCAATTGCAGCTGTATCCCACAATCCTTCAAATATTCTTTGAGTTCCTCACTCAAATATTCCTTCCCATTATCAATCCTGAAGAACTTTAAATCATTTCCGGTCTGATTTTTGATATATGCCTGGTACTGTTTTACTCTTTGCAGTATGTCCGCATTCTTCTTCCCTTTCAGGAAGTAAATCATTGTCTGGCTCGTCTTTCCATCAGTAAAACTGATGTAATATCGTTCTCCACGGATTCCGGAAACTTGAGCCGGTCCCCACAAATCTGAATATGTCATCTCCCCTATTTGGGTGTATTCGGTTTCGGCTTCCTGCGGAAATGGCTTGACATGCTGCTTGGCTTGGATGCAAGCTTCGCAGTCAGGGAAATCCTTTGAAGGATTATCAACCTTCATTCCCTTAACCATTTTCTTGTTAAAAAGCCTCTTGACACTCCAAAAATTGAGGTGTCCAAGTGCTCTATGCCATTCCTGCCAATTTCGCCCACTTGATTTGGTTACGTGAGCATGATCGGGTCCAGGCACAAATACGTCAAGTAAATATAGCCCCGATATTTTGGTTCCTCTCCCAAATCGGGTTCCCCTTGATGATCGAATGAACATCTCATCACCCGTAAAGGTAAGTATAGCTCCGGCATCTGTCATCCGGCTGAGAGAAATCAAGTTATACGGTGCGGTGGGGCAATGGATAGCATCCTTCAGTATGACTGAAGTAAACCTTTTGCCATCTTTGAAGATTAGCTTGACTGTGCCTCTTCCCAGGCCTGCAGATTCTCCTACTCCTTTGATTTTGTGTCCAGGAGTTTTAATATAGTCAATGAAGAGACTTTTATCCTTGACTATGTGGCTACTACATCCTGAGTCAGCTAGCCACGATGATGAATCTAAGGCGGTAAGAGCTGTGTCATTTGCAACGAAAGCAAATGCGTCCTCGGTACCCTCTTTTGCAACATTTGCATGGGATCCATTGTTTCGGGCCTTGCCCTTCCATTTCTTCCATTGTTTCGGCTTCGAGGTGGATCCTTCCTTTCCTGATCCGTCCTCGCAATCGGCAACTATATGTCCACGCTTGCCGCAGCCAAAGCATGTGACATTTGGATTGTACTTCTTCTTATGGAATCGCGCTGCAAGCGCGGTATCACCATTAGAAGTCCTGTCCTTCTGCCGTATATCCTCCTGAAGTACTCGTGCAATCAATTTGTAAGAGTCCTTCAAATCTGCAGTGTCTACTGAGGAAATAAAGGCATTCCATGACTCTGGTAAGGATGTAAGCAGAGTGATAGAAAAGTCTTCCTCTTCTACTGCATGATCAAGAGCAGCTAGCTCTTCCTGGTAGGACCTCAATGTCCTAATATGCTCCTCTATATCTCCCCCTTCTTCGCACTGAGCCCTGAAGAATTTTCGTCGGGTCATCACTATCCCGATCGGTCCCTTCTTCTCATACATATCTTTTAGGGCTTTCCATGCTTCTGCCGACGTCTTCGAACCAGAAACGTAGACCAATGGGCCATCAGATACTCGTAATCTGATTGTTGATAAGGCTTTTCGGTCACTCTTTGACCATGTAGCCTTTGCGGCAGCGTCTGCCGGCGCCTTCTTGGTCCCATCTGCGAATTCGATAAGATCGAGATCCGTGAGGATATCAATCATCTTGATCTTCCATGTTGGGTAGTTTTCGGCTCCCTTCAATGGATCAATTTTGTATACACTATGTGACTCGGACATTATGCTGTATGTAATGTGTCACTAGGTGTTCGAAGTTGGCGCTATGTAATGGGGTATGTCTCGTATGTAATCGGTAACGGTTGTTCAGTTAGGGCCGGGGCCCATAACCTATTGTAAGAGTAGAGAGCGAGTGAAGTAAAAGAGAATTAATTAGTCCCTCGAGCGAGAGACGTCCTACTTAAATACATTTCGTGTCCTTCTCGAATTTACTATGAACTACCTAATATATCTACTTTCGCGGTCTAAACATAGTGCCGCTGACTAATGCCGAATGTTCGAGTACGATCCAGTACTCTCTCGGAATTGCTTTCACAACAAGGCCGCGATACCCGCCTCCAAAGAGGCTGCTTGGCCCACACTGTTTAACTTCAAATATACAGTCCAAAAACTTTTCCCGTTATCAATGAATGCGGAGCATATATATAACCAATTGGCAGCAAAATTGATGGTAATCAGAGCATGGAGAAGAATGATAACGACAACTAAGGCTCGTCGGATAGGCCAACATTTATTGACAACTGTGACATCTAACTTCAGCTTGGATACCGTAGTGGGGATATTCCTGGCTCACAGATATTCCACAATGTAACAGCGAGAACACCGGTGTATATACCTGACACTAGTCAGCACCTACATGTCAAAGTACTGAGCATCGTTGCCCACCATGCAATAATGCGTAGAGAACTTCGGAGTTCAGATTAGCATCGAGAAATCGAAACAAGACGGCTTTGTCGTCATCAGTAAGGTCTGACGGAATGTCTCCTTGAGTTGCCATGGGGGAAGCAAGGACAACGAGGTAGTGGTTTATGAGAATAACATATACCAACCCTCTTGTTATAAACCTTCCTGGACACGTACATTGCCTGCTGCAAAGGTAATCATCGGTATCAAGTCGGAACAGGATCCCTTACGTACCGACCGTACTCGACGATTTGATGAGCCGTCATGTACATTGACAGTTTTAACGCAAATCGCAACTGAGGCGCAACTCGAAGTGCGATATTGCCAGAGAAAGCCCTAGAGCGTAGGAAAGCGACAATACAAAATGCGAGACTCTCAGAGTCTAGAGACATGTTCTGTTGAATTAGGGAAATCACGACCGAGAATAGAAACAAGCTAACCGAGGTCTCAGCGTGCCTGCCAACTTGAGCTTGTTCCATCATGGCATGAGTCTTGATTGGCAGATCTTGATAGGAAAAAGGTAGGACAATATCGGTATCGACACCGGTTACAATCCATTACAATGACGGATCCTGGATATTTGAGTCCTGCGAAAGTTTTCGCCAAGGACATCAGCTGTCGTAAGTTTTACAGAGATGAGATCCCACAGTACGGTTGTATACGATGGGAGAAAGTCCACTTGGAACTAGTGCATCTATTAGGAGAGTAGGGGAAGGTAATACAGCACATACCTCATGAAGAGCTTGAGCTCCGACCTCTTCCAGACACAGTTTCCCTTTTGAAATCTTTGAAGGCAAGGCGTTGCGCAACATCTCGGATTCCACCCATCTTTGTTCGCGTCGATAGTTCTTCATTAATTGTTGTTAGAGACGGGAATAGGCAAAAGTAGCAAGACAACGCGGCCCAATGTTGTGAGAATAGACTGCCGGAGTCTTAGAAGCAGACACCAATGTCGGTTCAGAGGCTAATTGTGCATTGCGAGAGTCAGTTAGATCGAGTTATGCAGAAGAATGACCGGGCACCTCGGTCAGGATCACGATCAAGGGGAGATGCCTGCTCAACGAGCGATGAACAGAGGAGAGTTGACAGATGGGCTAATTATCCCGGTGACCATACTATGACGACGGCCTACATCAGCTTTATCGATATAAACATCCAGCAGAGACCATCTATATGTCGGGTTATAATGAGAATCGTGCAGGGGCCAACGAATCTTACAAGACCTACGGCTCGCCTCCTTGGGCTCTTTCCCGCTTCTATGACACTGATTTCATTGACCGTAGTAGGTCCAAGAATTGTTCTATAGTGCCGTACTTGATAAATAGCATCTCCCCAGTTCCAGAGTTTCATAGCGGTGAGGCATTCGGTGTGCTAGAAGCACGGACGTTGGTAGAAGCTGACCAGCAAGTCCCAGAAAAAATTGACTGTTCGCAAGGGATAGTCAATGCCAAGGCTAGGTGGTCGATAACCAAAAGAGCCGTCGAACGAAGCCCACAAGATAAAAATGGATGAGAAGAGCGACCGCGACGAGGAGCGACTGCAATTTACTAAGTAGCAAGTTCAGAACGGTCCCAACGTGATGGTGGCTCCACCGTGGTTGGGCCAATTCTGAAGCTGAAGGTCCTATCATCAACCTATCGTACTAGTCCGGCATCTTTCCTGTGTCGTCGTTGTAATCAAGCCTGGTTCCTCGTTATTGTTTGTAGACATGGATGCCCGTCTCGGCTTCTAGACCTCTCGAATGCAAGCCATATTGTGTTGCCCCACGTGTATACAGAGCTGCAGCAGTTAAACTTTAGTACGCGCATACTTTCTGTATTTGTTCCACACTCAGAACATTATGAACGATGCTGCTCAGAGGGTCTCACTATTCCGATGACTGTGAGCGCGGAGGTAGTGCCATGGCTTCTTTACTGGGCGCGCATATTATTAAAATGAATGTGTACATAGTCTTGAGCTACGTATCGTGGACCGGCCCGTCAACGTCAACGTGCAAGCCTTGTGAGATGATGAGGTGCACACCACGCTTTACATCTGGACTGAGCAAACATCACACTATGCCGTCGACTGCGATCCAGACGTACCTACACACGTTGGTCTTCGATTCTCCCTGCCGAAATCATGATATGCGATGAAGAAACGCGACTCTTGAAGCCGACGTGAATCGTGACGGTTCTCGAACACGTTTCGAAGTTTATCGACGAAGGGCCTCCACTCCTGACCGACTCGTATGCGAATGGAGGATTGGACTAAGGTGATACATGAGACGCTGACAAACTGGAGAGAGCTTTAATACCAACTCAGTCGCTAATAAAACGCGTCCTTACCTGACACCTGCTGCTGCTACACACTCTGCCCAATTTCCGTATCGAAAGTCTCGGCCACCCCTTCCCCAGAACGTCAAGTACACAGGTAAGTCGGCGTCCACATTCCAGAAGCTGGATGGCTGTATTCGCCAGTCGGCGCCTTGGTTGTTGACATCCGCATGTAAAGGAAAGAAGCCATGGGCGTTGACTTTTAGAATCCACGTGTCATTGCTGTCTTCGTACCACAACCAGAGCTTCATAAACGCGACGCTGATAGAGATAGGTAAGCTTGACGTCCTCGAGTCCATCTCGCAAGACTCACCTAGTATTGTTTTGTCCTCGTTCGCCGATTTTGTGCTTCCAGGGCACTGGTTTTGTCATATACGATTGCTAATAGTCGCCAACCATCCAAAGATTCCATAGTCTAGGTAACGCCTCTCCAGTACTAGAATTGCTAAATGAGAATCAGAGGATGTATTTGGTGTAAGAAGCAGGAGGTAGAAATACACGTGCACGCTTCTTCTCATGAACCACCATGTCATCCAGACGCAAACCAAAAGAGGCGGACGACTCTCCAACACTGTCCAAAGGTTCAAAACATCCAGTACACCCAAATACACGCCCTCGCACGAACTACGGTCTCCGTGACATCCTGAATCGTCAACAAGGGAAGTCGAAGACAACTCGTCCGCGCCACGAGCACAGTTCGCATTCTTAGCCTTAACCGCGCCCGACTCATGCCGTCCAAACACTCTGTAAACAGTCTAAGCACCTCTGCAGTTGACCTTTGCGATGCCAGGGAGTCAGAGACGCGGACCACCGACACCAGTGAGCGAGTGCTCGCCTAGCCAGTTGTATACCAGAGCAGTCATCGTTTCGATGAGTAGCTCATTATCAAACTCAGTACGCGCCATCTCCCTAATCCCGTCACACGCTAATCTCTCCCATCCTAGACACCCATACCGAGTCTAACCACCTTATTCAAACACACATGCCACCGCACGCCCTCGCCATGCTAGGCCTACACAAGGATAACGCGCATACACTCGACTCGTCGGACGCTCAACCAGTGGAGATACCTGGAACGACTACCGAGTATGGTTCCAGATTCCTTGGCCAAGCTAGAGGACGAACAAGAAGGTGGATGATGGTGCGTGTTTAGGCCTTAAGACTCGTGAGGTTTCGTCGCTGATCGTTGGATAGCTCGCCTATTTCTTTCGCAGCGAACTTCGAGTCGGGATTCCTCTCAAGACACCGACGTGGGGGTGGCGGATGCATTGGCGAACATCAAGGCGGCATCGTTTGGCCACGCTTGTCTCCTCGTCGAGTTTCCGGGAGAGGTATGATCATATTATTCAGCCCAGCACACCCACCCAATCTTTTGGCCTGGGGGTACGTTGTGGTCGTCATCAACACAGTAAGTGCCATGCTATTCAGCTCTGTCGCGTGCTCACCTTTCCTAGTAAAATGCCATATCAATGCTCTTTGACTGGACACGCGCGCCGCACATATCTGCTCGCCTAGGCAACGACAAGCGTAATGAATCGTGGAGGTACCCAAGGCACATGCTCATACACTTGATTAGTGGAGCTTTGAACGTTCTTCCCGCCTCTCGGTAACGTCACCTAGTCGAAATTGTTATGATTATGCTCGGCGTCGCCCGTTGGACAGTGCTGGGTAATCCTACCCTATCCTATCCTACTTGCTGTACTCTTTTTCATATCACAAAACGGGTGCCCAAATTCCGCATCGACAGGTTCAACCACTCCTTCCATGGAACGTCGAGTACACAAGTCAGTTGGCGTCCAGATTCCAGAAGCTGGGAGGCTTTATTGGCTAGTCGGCGCCTTGGTATCGACATGCGCATGGAGTGGGTGGAAGCCATGGGCGTTAACTTGGAATCCACGCGTCTTTGCTGTCTTCGTACCACAGCCAGACCTTCATAAACGCGGAGCTGTTAGAGGTAAGGTCAACTTGAGGTCATCGAGTCCACTGTACAAGACTCACCTATCCTTGTGCTCGTTCGGCGTCTGGTGTTGTCCTCATGTACGATTGTTATCAGTCGCTAACCGTTCAAAGATTCCGTAGCATGGGTAATGTATCTCCAGTACCAGAATTGTAAGATGAGGATGTATTTAGTGTAAATATAATTGAAGAAGCAAGAGGTAGAAGTGCACACGCTTTCCCACGCACCACCATGTCATCTGGACGCAAATCAAAAGAGACGGACGACCCTCCAACACCGTCCAACTCAATCGCAATGAATTCTACGTCCCAAGTCGTCAATAAGACAACTACAACGCGAGCATCCGGGCCATTCTCATTCTCAGCCTTAATCGCGGCCGACTCAACCAGCCCTCAGTCGCTTTGCCAGGGAGTCAGTGACGCTATATGGATCCTCAAAAAGACCAATCCGAGCTACGCATCAACACCAGCCAGGGAATCTCGATATGGATGCCCAGCTGCACACCGCGTCATGCCTTCAACCAGTCGTAGGCACCCGCCGCTTCTTGCGAAGCCTTGGCCTATACCCAGCTGCACTCGCCAACCTCCATTACCCTCCCGTTTCCGACGACGCTCGTCTCAGCGCTGTATCGCGCGCTTTCCCAATTGCACCATTGTCAAATCCCATTCGACCTTCATGCCTCCGAGATGTGCTCAATACTGCTCTGAACCTAAAGGCGTCTCTGTATGCACCACCCTCCCGTCTCGTTGCTCCACACACGGCTTCCCAAATTCTGGACCGCCATAATTAACTGTCGTTTTCCTCGTCGGACAATCCCCAACTCAATGTGAACAAACCTTGGTACCGTGTTGTGGTCCACCAGGTTCCTGCCGCCGTCGAGGTCCAGAGGTGCTTGTTCATTGGAATATTGGTATCTCATGGAGGGCATTGCGAATCCTGTTCGGATGCAGCTCGGTGCCCCGCCAGGCACATTGTACCTTTTGATACTTGCCAGCGGGAACCCCGGAGAAGCTTTGTTGGGGGCGGTACTTCTCTCTATGGCGTGTTTCTGTCTATGACTCTAGCTAGAGCAGTAATGAAAGACACTCACTTTTCTAATCACATCGTTTTTATTGCATCGCCGCCCCACACTTATAATTACGAGCTCCACAGCACCGAAAAAACTATACTTTCATAGCTATCCTTCGACGCATCGACAGACACTAGCTACTTGCTCTGTTTTTACTCCCGGCACCTTTGTACTTTCCTTTATCTTATGTATTCTTGTGATGTCCTTCCTCGTCGATGATTATGATGACGCGTTACATACGTCGTATTTTCATTTTCCTGAGTACTACACTGGGCGTAAAGGCCCGAAGAAAAAGATTACAACGGTTTTGTTACTCTGTAGTCTGTCGAATAATGATTAGAAAGTACGGTAAGAAGGATAACATCAGGGACAACGTGCAGGAACGCCGATCTTATGGATTCACCGTAACTTCCGCTTGGTCTCTTCCTTGGGCCGTTTTCACTTTGTTCGCGAATTAGGCTGTGTACTAATCTCGTCTTTCTCCCAGCAATCGTTCGCCGTTGACGAAGAGCGATGAAACGATGGACTTGAATGCGGTCAAGTCTCGATGTCGTGAAAATGCAGAAACGGAGACGCCAAGGACCCCCGCACGTTCAGTCAACACGGCAAGCCATGAGGTTGGGAAGACATGACGTCCCCACCAGTTACCTCATGCGCGGGATATTCCAATCTTCTGTCCAGCGGAGAAACGGGATTGGCGAGATATTGCTTGATATCGGAGACCCAGCACTTTCGCAGACTCCTTGCACCTATCCTCGTTGAAACATTTACTTTGGGACGTCGTACACTATTGATGTTAACGTTGCTTACTATTAGGTGGATCTTGGTAGAGCCTCAAAACGAGAGAATAGCACACACTGTCTCCACACCATTTTTGGTTAAGCACCTTTAAAACTTCGCTTGAATCTGATTTGTGCAGGTATCGAGGGCCAGTCGTACCGAATGGACGGACCAGAAATAGTGAATCTAATTGGTGCCACTCCTTCCCGGAACATCGAGTACACAGGTCAGTCGGCGTCCAGATTCCAGAAGCGGGATGGGTGTATGGCCTCGGTTGTCGACATGTGCATGCAAAGGATAGAAGCCATGGGTGTTAACTTGGAAAGGAATCCCCACGTTACTTGCTGTTTTCGTCTCACACCCAGAATATCATTGACGCGATGCTGTTAGAGATGGAGTGTGAGCTTGAGGTCCCCGAGTCCACCTTACAAGACTCGCCTATCGTGTTTCACTCCTCCTTCTTCCAGAGGCTGATTTTACTGTCTTTCAATTGTTGAACCAGAGAAAGTTCCATAGCAATTTGTTCGATAGGTAACACCGCACCAGTTCCGGGATTCCAGATGACGATGCATTCGGTGTGTTTGAAGATGCAAAGGTCACTATGATGAAGCCAGCCGGCAAGTCCCAGAAAAATCAGCTGTTCGCAAGAGATAGTCATCGCTAAGGCTCTAGGAAGGGCGGTCAATGGCCAACAGAACCGTCGAACGAAGCCCGCAAGATGAAAGTGGGTGTGAAGAGCGACCGCGACGAGGAACGACTGCAATTTACAAGTTACGGTAACAAGTTCAGAACGGTCCTAACGTGATGGTAATTCCACCGTGGTTGGACCAATTCCGAAGCTGAAGGACCTCGTTGTAATCAAGCCTGGTTCCTCGTTATCGTTTGTAGACATGGATGCCCGTGTCTGCTTCCAGACATGTCGAATGCAAATTATATTGTGTTGTCCCGAGTGTATACAGAGCAGCAGCTGCTGAACTTTAATATGAGCATACTTTCAGTATTTGTTCCACACAGAAAATCATAAACGACGCTGCTGGAGACAGGGTGAACTTGAGGACCTCGAGTGACTTTACAAGATTTACCCATCGGTTTGCCCTCTTGATTTTATCGCCTGAGTCAAACCTAGAAAGTTCCATAGCCTAAAATTGCCAGAATGTATTCGGTGTAATTGAAATTGAAGCAGAGGTAGAAATATGCATGGACGTAGAGTGCTACATTAAAGGGCTGACTAAGCAGTAGAACTCGAACTCGTCTTCGCCCCGATCCTTCTCCGGTTATCTAAACTCTAAACTCGTTTGCAGACAGCGCCATATTCGCTCCCACGAACCACCACTCCGAACGAAAATCAACAGAGTCAGACGACTCTTCAAGCTTCAAACCCAAAATACATGGCCCAGCAACAAACTACGTTCCCCGCGACGTTCGGAGACAATGTCGATCATTCGCATTCTCAGCGCCCCGGACACGTCTACATGACTTCCAAAAGTTTGAGCCTGCCGTCCACGCTCTCTTGAAACACTCTTTAGTTATCTCTCATGCAAAGCGATGCCGGGGACGCTATAAGGAACTCAGAAAAATCAGATGACTCCGAGCTACGCACCAATATCATTCCCTGCTTGAGTCAACCCTGACTGTCCATACTACAGCTACACAGACTATACTCTCAACTACGGGATCCTCTATACATCCTCGCCCGCCGACGCGGCCACGTCTCAGGACTCACGTCGCTTCTTGCCAAGTCTTTGCCTATGCCCAGCGAAAGAGCCGCACAAGCCAACCTTGTGCCCTCGAGTCATTACCGTGACCCTCCCGTTCTCGACGACCTTTGTCCCAACGCTGCATCGCTCGCTTTCCCAACCGCGCCATTGTCAAACCCTTCTCGGGCCCTCAAGGCCTTTGAGGCGCGTCAACATTGCTCTGAGTTCAAAGGCGTCAATCTGCATAGTGGAGGTAAGACTATCCTCCATGTCATTGCTCCATACACGGCTTCCCAAATATCTGGACCACCACGACCTCATTTGTGGCGTGATTCCTCGCAGGACAAACCCTGGCTCAATTGATGCTAGCCAATGGGGACACTACACGACGCTCTGTTAGGGACTGTACTTTTCTTTATGGTTCGCATTGTTCTGCTTCTGTCTATAATACTAGCAAATGCCGTCATGAAGGGCGCTCACATTTCTAGTCACTGCAGTGTTTTTACTACACCCCGAGCCCCGCCGCACACCCATTGATAGCTACGCATTGATGCATCGAGACACGCTAGCTATTGGTTCTGTTTTACGGACCCCGGTACCTCTGTATTTGGATTACTTACCGGTCTATTCATATTATATTCGGGTGAGCCTCGATGACTTCGTCGATGATTGTGACGATGCGGTGCATCGGTCTTTCCCGAGTAATATACATAGCGTAAGGAAGGAGAGATTACAGGTTTAAATACTTTATAGTTGACGTATGGTATAATAATCAAAAAGGATGATAATATGACAAAAAAATAACGGTGTAAATTTGGTCGAAAGTCTCACGGTTCACCCCGGCCCTCACTGGCAGTTCGTATTGAGAGTGGCACTATTATGTCCTTTCAACAACTACCACGGACTCATCCGACTGCTGCCGTTGAGCTTCAATGTCAATTCCAAGGACTGCGCGGTCTATGGTGGATTCTTGGAAGCTTGTCGTGCCAACTTCCGAAGGTGCCTGGAAATGAAGTGACGACACGGTACTTCCATCGCAGTCGTCTTGGGGGCGTGTGTGTCCTGCTGCTGCCCGACCAATAAGGAGTGTGGGTGCAACTCCCTACATAAGGTGTTTGATCAATGACAAGGGAGTCTGGGGACATGAACACACCTTTGCGATGAGAACGATGAGATCAAGGTACAACATTCCAAAATTGTTGCGAATACTGAAAGCCAGATATATGACCAGAGTTATCGAATAAAGAGCTGAGGATTCCACCAGCACTTCAATGAAACGGTGATAAGCTCTCAATCGACTGCCTGCTCCGCGCTTAACCCCGGTAACAGTCAAAATGCGGTAAATGATGAGGAGGGTGCACCATAATGTCGTTGCCAGGATGAAGGCTGCATAGAGTGTTGGTAATATATTTTCAGGTGTATTGAATCTATTGATGGATGTGACATATATTCCAATGATTTTCAACACTATACAGAAGGTTAGATACACTGAGAGAGTAGATGGGATTGGACACTTTACCAGTTGCAGCAATTAGGGAAAGTATTGGAAGCAGAACAATGGGCCAGCACTGTCCCCAAACCATCCAGCAGCACCAAATCTAGAGTCGGAATGATGATGAGCTGATGTGGATAATTCCCGTCGGGTCGCACGCACAATATACAAGTCTGTGATGATGGTACTTATGGAGGATGCAATACCCTGTGCCAAAATTGGTGCTTGGCCCTCAAAAGCAAGCTTCAAAGATACAGTCCAAAAGTTTTGACCGTTTTCAACAAATGCAGAGCGCACAAGGGACAAATCGGTGACAACAGTGATAGTAATCATAGCATGGAGGAGAATAATAACCACAACCAGGGCTCGTCGGATCCGCAAACATTTATTGATAACTGTGCCACTCAACTTCAGCTTGGATGTTGTAGTGGACATATTCCTGGCTCACAGATATTCCCCAAGGTAACAGCAAGAATACCAGTGTAGATGCCTATGCCCATCCAGCAATTACATATAAATATTAAAGACATAAAATGGTGCTGCTCACCATACAATAGTGCCTCTAGGATCTTTGAGTTCAACTCAGCGTCAAGATCTTGAAATATGAGAGCCTTGTCGGTGTCGGTAAGATCTGATGGAATATCTACCTGAGTCAACATAGGAGAAAGCAAGAGCAATAGGGCAATGGTGTATGAGAATAACATAGCAAACCTCCTATTATATAACGAGTACTAGAAGTCCATCGAGGTGGACAAAGATGGTCACTGAGGAATCTTGAGTTCTATGACAACATCGAATCAGACAGACTTCCCTCGAACCCCTTGACGTTCAAGTGTTCGCCGCTGTTCGGCGACCTTAGCATAGCAGCATCAGATTGACCAACGTCGGTGTATGAATCAACAGTAGAGATGGCGCCGTCCGAAGCACGATTTTGTCCGAATTACGAATGCACGAGAAAGCGGCAGAGTAGTGGTTTCAAAGTGGTTTATGAAATAACACATACCAACCTTGTCATCATAAACGGCGAGCTAAACAGAGGAGTGGCCAGGCACCTCCAAGATCAGTTAGGATCGCAATTAGGGAAAGACGAGGACAGGATTCCTAGACGGGTTCATTGTTTCAGCAACTGTAAGCCCTAGTAGTTGACACATATATCACGACAACTACCAGAGTTGGCATACAACATCATAGAGATGACAGCGCAACTCACGACACCTTTATCGACTCAGGTCATATTGGCATCTCGCAGCGTCCATCTAGATATTGAGTTATAATGAGAATCACACATAGACCAATAGGACCTTACAAGGTTCACATGTTTCGTTTTCCTTGGACACTTTGCCGCTTCCATGATACTGATTTCTTGATAGATATCACGTTTCCTGACGATGATGAATTGGGGATACAGAAGCAGAAGTATGGACATTGGTGGCAGAAGCTGACCGGCAAGTCCCACTGTTCGTAACCTCCAAGACTCTAAGAACAGCGGTTGATGGATAACATCCGTCGAACAACAAGATGATAGTAACAAGCCAAGAACGGTCTCAATGTGATGGACGCTCCACCGTGGTTCGTCATTGGCGTGAACACAGTCCGCCCCAGGGGAGCCGATGAACCTGTGCGCGTACTGCCTGACGTAGGCACCGATATCGTTCAATGAAGCTGTTTAATGCTTGGCACCTCGTCATCGTTCGTAAGTAGTCATGGATACCCAAACGGCCATGGTTGCACTGACGGTAAACGTATCTGCAGACAACATGGGTGAGTAATCATTCTGTAATCCTCCTTGAGGAACCACCTTAGACGCTATCAGTAGGCCACATCTCCTTGCGTTTTCTAGGTTCCAGCTACACTGAACAGAGGTGGGATCTCTGCTCTCAGACGATGTCGGTCTCGGATGCATCCCATTCTTGTAGTGAAATTTTTTGAGATGCAATGAGGAGGCACGGTCGGCGATGGTGGCGATTACAAGTCGAGTCAAAATGCAAGCGCGTAAGATTACGGGTCGCAGAGATTCGAAAGTAGAAGTCGGCGACGGCAGTAAATAACAGTGACACAGTTGAATTGCACTGGTGGAAAACATGACGGTATCAGAGGGTCATAATACACGAACAGATCGCGAAATGAATACGAACGCAAAAAATTAACTTGTCGTAGATATTCGAAGGAAAAGACAGAGTTTGGAACAAGTTTGCAAGACACCCTCACACCCTCGTAGCATTCATTATTTAGCAGTGTACACAGTACTCGTTTGTGTACCGGTGTTACAAGATACGACAAAGCGGCACAAGGACATCTTCGTTCGAACAGTCTGCCAGTGCATGAGATGATACGCACGACCGTTATGCACCGACAGATCCTTGAATTTGAATCATCTTGGGAAAGGTTTTGGCAAGGGTATCAACGTACGACGAGAGAAAGTTTACCCTGGAAATACATCTATCAGAAAAGCGGAGGCAAGCAATACAACACATACCCCATAATCAGCTTGATGAACCCAAATCAGCCTGGTAAATCTTCGAATGCGGGCGTTGGGCAGCGTATCTGAGCCGACACATCTTGGTCTGTGTCACTGTCTCTAAGCTCATCATTACTTAGATACTGCAACGTAGCCATGATCGGGTCAATGCTGAAAGAATCAACTAGTAGGGCATTGAGCAAACATCAATATCGAAGCCAATGGAATGAGTAGAACATCGCAAAATGATGTCGACTCCGAGCCTCGAGGTGAGTCCAACGTGGCCATTGATGTTGATATAACGCGAGCGCATTGGCGGGAAGCAGTGAACTCAAGATGCACAGAAGCGCGACAGTGTGCTTCGAAAAGTCCAATCAGGATCACGATCGAGGGGAGATGTCTGCATTGTTGTGGATGAGGATGATGGAGCTTGACAGAGGGTCTCACTATTCCGATGACCATGAGCGAGGAAGTAGTGCCGTGGCTTCTTTACTGGGCACGCAATATTATTGAAATGAATGCGTACATGATCTTGAGCTACATATCGTGGACCGGTCCATCAACGTGCAAGCCTTGTGAGATGATGAGGCGAAGAAGTATACGCCGCACTTTACATCTGGACCGAGTAAAAAGCAACGTCACTATTCCGTGGACGGTGATGACAAGATCCAGACGTACCTGCACACACTGGCCTTCAATTCTCCCTGCCAGAATCGTGAAAGAAAAGGCGATGTTTGACAGAGAAATCCTGAGGTCGTTGTGAGTTGTGACGGTTCTCGACTTGAGGACGTTTCAAAGCTCATCGACAAAGGATACCGCTCCTGACCCACTCGTATGCGAATGAAGGACTGGACCAAGGTGATCCACGAGAACCTGACAAGACAGGGAGGCTGTGATACCAACTAAGTCGCCAACAGAAGATCGCACAACGCGTCCTTACCTGACACCGCTACAGCACACTCTGCCCAAATTCTGTATAGCAAGTCTCAACCACTCCTTCCCCAGCACGTCGAGTACACAGATAAGTCGCGTCCATATGCCAGAAGCTGGATGGCTGTATTCGCCAGTCGGCGCCTCGATTGTTGACATGCGCACGGAAAGGATAGAAGCCACGGGCGTTGACTTTTGAGAATCCACGTGTCATCGCTGTCTTCGTACCACAACCAGAGCTTCATAAACACGACGCTGCAAAGATAAGCTTGGTGTCCTTGAGTCCGTCTCACAAGACTGACCTATTGTTTTGCCCTCGTTTGACGATTGTGTGCTTCTAGCCCGGGCACTGGTTTTGGCATATACGATTGTTGAGAGTCGCTAACCATTCAAAGATTCCATCGCATGGGTAACGCCTCTCCAGTACTAGAATTGCGAGATGAGGATGTATTTGGTGGAAGTATAATTGAAGGGCAGAAATACACGTGCTCGCTTCTTCCCACGACCACCATGTCGTCTGGACGCCATTCAAAAGAAACGGACGACTCTTCAACACTATCCAAAGGCTAAAACATCCAGAACACCAAATAGATGCCCTCGCATGAACTTCGTTCTCCGTGACATCCTGAATCGTCAACAAGGGAAGCCGAAGACAGCTCGTCTGCGCCACGAGCACAGTTCGTATTCTTAGCCTTAACCGCGCCCGACTCAGCTCTCAGCTTGCCGTCCAACCACTTTGTAAACAGTCTAAGCACCTCTGCAGTTGACTTTTGCCATGCCAGGGAGTCAGAGACGCGGACCACCGACATCACTCGCCTAGCCAGTTTCTCGGCCCGAAGAGGTATGTATACCAGAGCAGTCATCATTTCGATGAGTAAATCATTATCAAACTAACCCTACGTCCAGTACGCGCCGTCCTCTCCCATCCTAGACACCCATACTGAGTCTAACCACCCTATTCAAACGCACACGCCACCGCACGTCCTTGACATGCTAGACCTACACTTGGATAACGCGCATACACTTGGATCGTCGGACGCTCAACCAGTGGAGATACCCGGCACGACTTGAAAGACTAGCGAGTATGGTTCCAGATTCCTTGGCCAAACTAGAGGACGAACAAGAAGGTGGATGTACTGAGTATGGTGCATGCTTAGGCCCTGCGACTCGTGAGGTTTCGTCGCTGATCGTTGGATAGCTCGCCTATTTCTTTCGCAGCGAACCTCAAGTCGGGATTCCTCTCAAGACACCGACGTGGGGGTGGTGGATGCATTGGCGAACATCAAGGCGACATCGTTTGGCCATGCTTGTTTCTTCCTCGAGTTTCCAAGAGAGGTACGATGGTATCATTCAGCTCAGCACACCCACCCCACCCAATCTTTCGGCCTGGGGGTACATTGTGGTCGTCATCAGCCCAGTAAGTGCCATGCTATTCAGCTCTGTCGCGTGTTCACCTTTCCTAGTAAAATGCCATATCAACGCTCTTTGACTGGACACGCGCCGCACATCTCTGCTCGCCTAGGCAACGACGAGCGTAATGAATCGCGGGGGTATCCAAGGCACATGCTCATACACTCGATTAGTGGAGCGATGAACGCGTGGACATACCCGAAATGTCCTTCACGTTCACTTGTACCTCCGTCCAGCATTTCACCAGTCGGGGTCATTGCAACTCAGTGTACTTCACTCGTGACGCCGTCCATCGATCCGCCAAAGATGACGATAAGGAGGAGGAAAGGCCACTGTCCCGGCGTCGAAAGCAATTAGAGAGCGGTTTGGCGGATCCGATCTGACGACGGGTATGTGCAGTGCTCCTTTGCAACGTGCGTTTCATTGACTCATTTCCTTCCAGTGCCTATGAGCCGAGGTTGTTGATGTCCACTGTATATCGTGTGCACCAGGAGAGTGTTTTCATCTTCAAGCTCAAGCTGAGAAAGGCCGGGTGCTACGCATTGGTGGTGAGCCGTTTTTTATTATTTTTTGTTCCTATCTAAGATCCGGATACTGACACGGACGACAGACAAAATCATGGAGCCGCTGAAGAACGTAAGAAGATTGGTATATTCAATGAGGACTTTCTTGCCGCTTCTTGGTAATGTCACCTATAGTCGAAATTGTTATGATTACGCCCGGCGTTCTCCGTTGGACAGTGCTGGGTAATCCTACCCTACCCTATCCTACTTGCTGTATTCCTCTTCATATCAGACATTACTGCGAAAATTACAGGCGGATGGACGGTACAGTGTTACCCTTATCAGCACCAATTGCACGTACTTGTAACACTAAACCCAATGGCTCGTGCACAAGATGTATGCAAACTCCTCATATTGCAATGCAGAGAATTCCTTCCACGACAGCACTCGCCGCTGCGGGACATCAGAACCATAAACTATGATAATTAACGCTCAATATACTCTGGGTCACCTTTGTCATTTCGCCGAACGGGTTTCGAAAAAGTGAGATCCGCGATGAAATCGTATTAAAATAAAGGGAATTGAACCCTCGGTCGTAACCGCTGCCGATACGCGTCGTGGGTGAATCGAACTTCTTCTGGTATACATGTATTCCGGAGTGCGAGAAGGGGGGAATTTTTTGACGTTTGAACCCGGGCTCGTGTAACGATGGGAATCATAGCCTGGCCTGGCGTGGTCCATCGGAAATTAATGTGTCCCTAAGGAGTCGGCACGTCCAGTAACAGGATGGAAGAAAAGGATAGCACCGTCACTTCGTATGGCCTAAGGGAATCGAATCCCTACTACGCCTGACAGCCGTTGCACTATGTATGAATACAAATTCGGCTGGAGGAAATGTGCTTCGAGAAGACCGGTCAGGATCACGATCGAGGGCATTGTTGTGGACGAGGATGACGGAGCTTGACAGAGGGTCTCACTATTCCGACGACCGTGAGCGCGGAGGTAGTGCCGTGGGTTCTTTACTGGGCGCGCAATATTATCGAAATGAATGTGTACACGATCTTGAGCTACGCGTCGTGGACCTGCCAGGTAAGCCTTGTGAGACGACAAGGCGAACAAGCGCTTCACGTCTAGACCGAGCAACCATCAATGCCACTATTCCGTTGACTGGGATCCAGACGTACCTGCACACGTTGGCCTTCGATTCTCCATGCCGGAATCCTGCAAGAATAGGCGATACCCGATAGCGAAATCTGAGGTCGTCATGAGTCGTGACGGTTCTCGACTCGAGCACGTTTCAAATATCATCGACGGAGGCCACCGCTCCTGACCCACTCGTATGCGAATGAAGGACTAGATTAGGGTGATTCATGAGAAGCTGAGAAGCTGAAGAGAGCTTTGATATGAACCAAGTCACCAATGGAAAATCACAAAACGCGTCCCGCACGCCCAAATTCCGCATCGAAAGTCTCAACCACTCCCTCCCCGTAACGTCGAGTATACAATTCAGTTGGCGTCCAAATTCCAGAAACTGGATGCACGTAGTCGGCGTCTCGGTGCATATAAAGGAAGCCTTGGACATTGACGTGAACTCCAAGCGTCCTTGCTGTCCTCGTTCCACGACCGGAACTCCATAAATGCAACGCTGCTAGAGATAGGATGAGCTTGAGGTCCTCGAGTCCACCTTACACTGCAAGACTCACCTATCGTTTTGCCCTCACTCGGCGATTTCCTCCCTTGCAAAGCACTCACAGACGATTGTTAACGGTAGCTAACCATTCAACGATTCCATAGCGTGGGCAACGCCTCTCCAGTACCAGAATTGTGAGATGAGGATGTATTTGGTGTAAGTGTAATTGAAGAAGCAAGAGGTAGGGATACACACGCTCCTTTCCCACGACCCACCATGTCATCCGGACGCAAATCAATAGACGACGACCCTCCAACGCCATCCAACTCAAAGCATCCATCGCAACGAACTACGTCCTCCGACTCATCATCCACAACACGAGCCCAATTCTCAGCCTTAATCACGCCCGACTCAACCAGCCCTCAGCTTGCTGTCCAAGCCCTCTGTAAACATTCTAATAAGAATGCATGCAGTTGACCTTCACTTTGCCAGGGAGTTAGGGACGCTATAGACGCTGTACGGATCCTCAAAAATACAGGTCCGAGCTACGCATCAACACCAGCGAGGGAATCTCGATATGAATGCCTAGCTACATAGTACACACGTCCGCGTCATGCTTTCAACCAGACGTAGGTACCCGCCGCTTCTTGAGAAGCCTCAGTCTATACCCAGCCGCGCTCGCTAACCTCCATTATCCTCCCGTTCCCAACGACGCTTGTCTCAACGCTGTATCGTCTGCTTTCCCAACGCTTTCCCAACTGCATTGTCAAATCCGATTTGACCCTCATGGCCTCCGAGATGTGCTCAACACTGCTCTGAGCCCAAAGGTATCTCTGTCTGCATCACCCTCCCGTCTCGTTCCTCCACAAACGGCTTCCCATATCCTGGACCGCCACCACTGCCACAATTAGCTGTCACTGTCCTTGTCGGACAATCCCCGGCTCAATGTACTGCCAAGGTCCACGGTTTTGGAGGCGCTTGTTTGTTGGAACAGTAGTATCTCCATGAAGGGCATTCGCGAGGGTTCGGATGAAGATGGGTGCTCGCAGAGCACATTGTGCCTCTTGATTCTTGCCGGCGAGGATGCTGCGTGATACTTGGTTGGGAGTGGTACTTTTCTCTATTGCTCGTCGTGTTTCTCTCTATGACTCTAGCAAAAACGCCGTGGATGCTAATATTATTTCTAATTACAGTATTTTTATGCCATCCCCACCCTGCACTTATAACTACGAACCCCACCGCAACGAAAAAACTATGCATTCATAGCTACGCAGCAATATAAATTGATTTAACCCCTAGTTGGGGCAATACAGCAGTTTGAGCCTACACTTTGACGCTTCGATACACACTAGCGACTGGTTCTGTTTTACCAGCCCCCGTACCTCTATTTGGATGACTGGCGGGTCTATTTATATCACGTTTGGATGCGCCTCGATGTCCTCATCAATGATCATGATGACCTACTGCGCCGTATTTTCATTTTTTCTCGTATCTTAAATGGCCGAAGGAAAGAAGAGATTACAGAAATTTAGATACTATTGTAAACACATAAAAGGAAGAAGGAATTACAGGTTTGGATCAGTACGATTAATGAAAAAAAGATAATGCGACAAAAAGGATGGTGTAGATTTAGTTCAAAGTCTCATCTTGAACACTATCATGTCTTTCAACAACCACCACGAGCTCATCCGACCACTCCTGTTGGGCTTCAATGTCAGTTTCAAGGATGGCGCTTTCTGTGGTGGATTCTTGAAAGCTCGTCGTGCCAACTTCTGAAGGTGCCTGGAATTGAAGTGATGACACGGTACTTCCGTCGTAGTCGTCGTTGGGGCGTGTATGTCCCGCTGCTGCCCGACCAATAAGGAGTGTGGGTGCTACTCCCTACATAAGGTGTTTGATCAATGACAATGGAGTCTAGGGTTATGTCATGAATATACCTTTGCGATACCAGCTATGACATCAAGGTAAACCAGTCCAAAATTGTTGCGAATAGTGACAGCCAAAAATACAATCAGAGATATTGAATAGAGGGCTGAGGATTCAACAAGCACTCCAATGAAACGATGATAAACTCTCAATCGACCACCTGCTCCATACCTAACCCCAGTGACAGTCAGAATGCGGTAAATGATGAGGACTGTGCACCATAATGTCGTTGCCAGGATGAAGGTGGCGTAGAGCGGTACCAATATTTTTGCGGGTGTATTGAATTCATTGATATAGTCGCGATATACTTCAAAGATTTTTGATACTACACAGAAGGTGGGATACACTGAGAGAGGAGATGAAAACATCATGAAATTGGTCACTTTACCAGTTGCGGTAATTAGGGAAAGTATTGGAAGCAGAACGACAGGCCAGCGCCGTCCCCAAACCATCCAGCAGCACCAAATCTAGAGTCAGAACAATGATGAGCTGATGTGGATCATTCCCATCGAGTTGCATGCACCATATATAAGTCTGTGATGATGGTACTCATGGAGGCAGTGATACTCTGTGCCAAAAAGGCTGCTTGGCCCTCATCATCAAGGTCCAGATATGCAGTCCAAAAACCTTTCCCCTTTTCAATGAATGCAGA
Organism: Armillaria solidipes; assembly: GCA_022818035.1. Taxonomy (NCBI): domain Eukaryota; kingdom Fungi; phylum Basidiomycota; class Agaricomycetes; order Agaricales; family Physalacriaceae; genus Armillaria; species Armillaria solidipes. The sequence continues at coordinate 2,677,030 of JAIWYQ010000007.1, read as the reverse complement.
GCGTACAAATGACCAATCGGCAGCAAAATTGATAGTAATCAGAGCGTGGAGGAGAATGATAACCACAACCAGGACACGTCGGATCCGCCAACATTTATTGGTAACTGTGCCATTTAACTTGAGCTTGGATGCTGTAGTGGAGATATTCCTGGCTCACAGATATTCCACAAGGTGACAGCAAGAATACCTGTATACATGCCTATGCCCATCATTGATCAGCACCTATATGAAGACACAAAACAATGCTACTACCATGCAATAGTGCGAAGAGGATCATCGAGTTCAACTGAGCATCAAGAAATTGAAACACGTAGGCTTTCTCATCGTCGGTAAGATCTGACGGAATATCTGCCTCAGTCGCCATAGAGGAAAGTAAGCACGATGGGGCAATGGTTTATGAGTATGAGATACCAAACCTCCCATTATATAAAGACACTAGGACTCCGTCAAGGCGGAAAAGATCTTCAGCTCTGTCACCATCAAACCGGACAAATTTCCCTTGAACTCCTTGATGTTCAAGCGTTCAGAGACCCCAGTCCCTAGGATTCCGTTCACATTGTGGTACTGCATCAACGCATATAATGTAGGAAAGTGATTGATGTAAGATCGCCAATGTCGATCTTGGATGCATGTGTCGCCGAATACGCCAAAAATAAACTGAGGCGAACGCAAGTGTCTGGGATCGATGTATTATTATCGTAGTGACACCTCTGAGATGCAATGAGGTGAAACGGTCAGCGATGGTGACAATTGCTGCCATAGGGGAAAGCAGGAGCAACGGGACATGTGTTTGAACTTTGTGCAAATAACAGATACCGACCCACGTGTTTCAAACCGTGCTAGACACACTCATTGGCTACTGAGAAGATAATCATCAGTCAAGTGAGAACAGCCCCTTCGCCGACCCTTGGATATCCAGTCTGTTCCATGATTTAACGAGCTATCACGTACATTGACAGTTTCAACACCGCGACGGAGACGTGACTCAAGGCCCGATATTGCCGCAAAGAGCACGATAGTAGGGAAAGAAATCTGGTTTTAGAACCGCTACACGCATGATCAGGGACGAAGCTACGTCCTGGAATAAATACAAGACAACTATCCCGGTGAGATTTCAGCGCAGAGGTCGACTTGAACTGATCCGGCATGGCGTGAACCCTGAGATCGCCATAAATTTGATGGAAAAAAGGTAAAAAGGCTTTGATGTCAGGTATGATTGTGACGATGAGTGATCCTGAATCATAAAAGGGATTGGCAAGGATATCAATATTTGCTTGTTATACCGAGAGATCCCGCGGAACGGCCCTGCGCGATGATGGGAGAAAATTTATCCTGGAAATAACACAGCTATCAGAAAGGTGGGGCAAGAATGCAACACGTACTTCATGATAGGAATGAACCCCGATAGATTTCCAGAGGCAGTTTCCCTTTCCAACAATCGGCAAATCTTTGAAGGCGGGGTGATGCGCGATGTCTCGAAGTCGACCCATATTCATTCGCGTCCAGAGTTATTTATTATCCATCACTGAGACGCGGCAATATGCAAAAGGAGCCACGGACCAATGCCGAGAAAATAGACTGCCGGAACCATACATAGAACCAGACATTAATATCGAGGCTAATGCTCGCATGACACGATGCTATTGGCGAGAAGCGGTCAAACCAGGTTCCACCGAGTATCCTGGAAAGATCGGCCAGGATCACAATTGAGGGAGATTCTTCATCGACGAGCGATGAAGAGGATAGAGCCTTACACATGGGCTCATTATTCCGGCGACGACCAGACCTGTAGACATACCAGGGCGACCACGCACAACATCATGGAGGTGACGGTGCAACTCATAACGTCTTTATCGGCTTGGGCCATATTGACATCCCGCGGAGACCTCATACCATCTATATGTCGGGTTATGATGAAGATCGCGCAGAAGCTGACTAGTAACAGCAGCTTACATATTTCGCTCTCCTTGATCACCTTCCTGCTTCTATGATACTGATTTTGTTGACGCTAGGTTCAAGTCTTGTTCCGTAGACAGTAGCACGCAACTCCATAGATAGCATCTCTCCAGTTCCGGAGATTCCTAGCAATGATGGATTCGGTGTACAAGAAGCAAGGGTGAAAGCTAGCCTGCAGGACCACCGCCAAGGCTCCAGGAAGGGCGGTTGATAACCAAAAGACCGTGCAAAGCCTATAGCCAAGATGAAAGTAACAAGTCGAGAACGATCCCAACGTGATAGTAGCAACCCCGTGCGTTGGGCCAATCCTAAAATCGGACCTGCCGTACTAAGCTCCGACGGTGACTTGTTCCTGTCTTGTTAACTATCCAAAGAAGGTTCTATAGCACCCCACTCAATGGGTACTAGCGCTTCTACCCCAGTGCTATAATCGCCAGACGAGGACGCACCCGGCGCAGCAGACTTGGATGCACCCTTCTTTCCCACGAACTGGCACCATGACGAGTCGAAACTCAAACGGCGCTCCAACTTCATCGATATCGTCCAATGGCTCCAAACATTCAGAACACCCAGGAGACACGCTCTCGCCACAAACTATATCCTCCACAACATACCGAGTCGTCAAAAAGGATGGCTCGGAGACGTCAATGATGGTCGATGGGCTTCCTCCTCGAAATCAGCCATAAACGACTTCCAAAAACTGCAGCTTGCCATCCACGCTCTCTGTAAGACCCCACCGTAAAGTGATGTCAGGGACACTAACAAGAATCTAGAAAAAGACGACTCCGAGCTATGCACCGACACCATTTCCTGGCTGGCTCACCTACCGATGCAGTCACGCTTCTTGCCAAGCTTCGGCATGCTCAGCAAAAGGGTCGCATAAGTCAACCTTGCGCCGTTATCCTCCCGTTCCCGACAACGTTCGTCCTACCGCGGTATTGCGGCCAACGGTGCCATTATCAAACCCTTCTCCGACCCTCGAGGCGTTCGAGATGTGCCCAAGACTTCTCTGAGTTCAGAGGCGTCAATCCGCATGTTGGAGGCAACACTATCGTCTATCCCATTGCTCCATACACGGCTACTCAAATTCTGGACTACCACACACCCCGGTTCAATGTGAACGAGCCATCGCACCGTGTTGCGGTCCACCAGGTTCCTGTCGCCGCCGAGGTCTACGGTTTCAGAGGTTGCTCGTTGGAACAGCAGTATCTCCATGGAGTCAGAGGTCATGGTCATTGACGAACTCTGCTCGTCGGTCATGATCACGATTGACGGGAGATGCCTGCGTTGGTGTGGACAAATAGGATGTAGTTTGACAGAGAGTCTCACTCACGACTCACGACTCACTATTCTGACGACCGTAGGTGGTATAGTGCCGCGGCCACTGTACCAAGCGTGCAATATTATTGTGATGAATGTGTACATGTTCTTGAGCTAGGTATCATGAGCCGGCCTATAGCAGTGCTTTCGACTTTCCAGGAAGTCTCGTGAGACGACGAGATGAACAAGTGTACACCGCACTCCACATCTGGACCGAGCAAACATCAATATCACCGATGATTCGGATCCAGACGTACTTGCAAACGTTGGCCTTTGATTCTCCTTGCCGCAATCATGGAAGAAAAAGGCGATATGTGATGGAGAAAGGCAACTCTTGAAGCCGACGTGAATCGTGACAGTCCTTGACTCGGACACGTTTCGAAGTTTATCGACGAAGGGCCTCCACTCCTGACCGACTCGTATGCGAATGAAGGACTGAACCAAGTGATACATGAGACTCTGAAAAACTGGAGAAAACCGCGTCCCTACCTGACACCTGCTCACTCTGCCCAATTTCCGTATCGAAAGTCTCGACCACCCCTTCCCCGAGATGTCGAGTACACAGTTTAGTCAGCGTCCAGATTCCAGAAGCCGGATGGCTGTATTCGCCAGTCGGCGCCTCGGTTGTTGACATGCGCATGGAAAGGATAGACTCGGAAGTCATGGGCTTGAACTGAAATCCACGCGTCCTTGCTGTCTTGTTCCGCAACCAGAACTTCATAAAAGCGACGCTGCTAGAAATAAGATAAGCTTGAGGTCCTCGAGTACACCTTATAAGACTTACCTATCACATTGCCCTCGTTGGGCGATTTTTCTAGGGCCCTGGTTTTGTCGTCATCCACGGTTGGTGTGACAGTAGCTAACCATCCAACGATTCCATAGCATGAGTAACGCCTCTCCAGTACTAGAATTGCGAGACGAGGATGTATTTGGTGGAAGTATAATTGAAGAAGCAAGAGGTAGAAATACACGTGCTCACTTCTTCCCACGAACCACCATGTCGTCCGGCAAATCAAGAGACGGACGACTTTCCAACACTGTCCAAACGTCCAAAACGTCCAGAATACCAAATACACACCCTAGCACGAACTATGTTCTCCGTGACATCCTGAATCGTCAACAAGGAAAGTCGAAGACAGCTCGTCTGCGCCACGAGCACAGTTCGCATTCTCGGCCTTAACCGCGCCCGACTCATGCCGTCCAAACACTCCGTAAACAGTCCAAGCACCTCTGCAGTTGACCTTTGCGATGCCATGGAGTCAGAGACGCGGACCACCGACACCAGTGAGCGAGTGCTCGCCAGCTAGCCAGTTTCTCGGCCCGAAGAAGTACACCGAACCGCCTGCAAGATTGACAGCAGTCATCATTTCGATGAGTAGCTCATTATCAAACTCAGTACACGCCATCCTTCCTAATCCTGTCACACGCTAATCTCTCCCATCCTAGACACCCATACTGAATCTAACCACCCTATTCAAACACACACCACCGCACGCCCTCGCCATGCTAGGCCTACACAAGGATAATGCGCATACACTCGACTCGTCGGACGCTCAACTAGTGCAGATACCCGGCACGACTTTGAAAGACTACCGAGATTCCTTGGCCAAGCTAGAGGACGAACAAGAAGGTGGATGTACTGAGTATGGTGCGTGTTTAGGTCCTGGGACTCGTGAGGTTTCGTCGCTGATCGTTGGATAGCTCACCCATCTCTTTCGCAGCGAACCTCAAGTCGGGATTCCTCTCAAGACACTGACGTGGAGTGGCGGATGCATTGGCGAACATCAAGGCGACATCGTTTGGCCATGCTTGTCTCTTCGTCGAGTTTCCAAGAGAGGTACGATGGTATCATTCAGCCCAGCACACCCACCCCACCCAATCTTTCGACCTGGGGGTACGTTGTGGTCCCAGTAAGCTCCATGCTATTCAGCTCTGTCGCGTGCTCACCTTTCCTAGTAAAATGCCATATCAGCGCTCTTCGACTGGACACGCGCGCCGCAGATCTCTGCTCGCCTAGGCAACGACAAGCGTAATGAATTGCGGGGGTATCCAAGGCACATGCTCATACACTCGATTAGTGGAGCGTTGGACGCGCGGACATACCCGGAATGTCCTTCACGTTATCTTGTACCTCCATGCAGCATTTCACTAGTCGGGGTCATTGCAACTCTCGAGTGAGAGTGTACTTCGCTCGTGACGCCGGTGACCGGTGATGCCGTTTATCGATTTGCCAAAGAGGGGGAAAGGCCACTGTCCCGGCGTCGAAACTAGTTAGAGAGCGGTTTGGCGGGTCCGATCTGACGACGCGTACGTGCAGTACTCCTTTGCAACGTGCGTTTCATTGACTCATTTCTTTCCAGTGCCTATGAGCCGAGGTTGTTGATGTCCACTATATATCGTGTGCACCAGGAGAGTGTTCTCATCTTCAAGCTCAAGCTGAGCAAGGGCGGGTGCTAGGCACTGGTGGTCAGTCGTTTTTTATTCTTTTGGTTCCTATGATTATTCTCATCTAAGATCCAGATACTGACACGGACGACAGACGAAATGATGAAGCGTAAGAAGATTGGTATATTCAATGAGGACTTTCTTCCCGCCTCTCGGTAATGTCACCTAGTCGAGATTGCTATGATTATGCCCGGCGTTCCCCGTTGGACAGTGCTGGGTAATCCTACCCTACCCTATCCTACTTGCTGTACTCTTTTTCATATCACAAAACACGTGCCCAAATTCCGCATCGACAGGTTCAACCACTCCTTCCACAGAACGTCGAGTACACAAGTTAGTCGACGTCCAGATCCTAGAAGCTGGGAGGCTTTATTGGCCAGTCGGCGCCTTGGTATCGACATGCGCATGGAGTGGATGGAAGCCATGGGCGTTAACTTGGAATCCACGCGTCCTTGCTGTCACAACCAGACTTTCATAAACGCAGCACTGCTAGAGATATGGTAAAATTGAGGTCCTCGAGTCCACCGTACAAGACTCCCCTATCGTTTTGTGTCGTTCGGCGATTTCCAGCTTCTGGTTTTGTCCTCATGTACGACAATTGTTGTCAGTCGCTAACCGTTCAAAGATTCCATAGCATGGGTGACGTATCTCCAGTACCAGAATTGTAAGATGAGGATGTATTTGGTGTAGATATCGTTGAAGAAGCAAGAGGTAGAAGTGCACACGCTTCTTTCCCACGCACCACCATGTCATCTGGACGCAAATCAAAAGAGACGGATGACCCTCCAACGCCATCCAACCCAACGCACCCAGAACACCCTAAAGACACACCCTCGCAATGAACTACGTCCTCCGCGGCATCCCGAGTTGTCAATAAGCCAACTACAACACGAGCATCCGGGCCATTCTCATTCTCAGCCTTAATCACGGCCGACTCAACCAGCCCTCAGTCGCTTTGCCAGGTCAGTGACGGTATATGGATCCTCAAAAAGACAAATCTGAGCTGCGCATCGACACCAGCAAGGGAGTCTCGAGATGAATATGAATGCCCAGCTACACACACCATGCTTTCAACGAGACGCGGACACCCGCCGCTTCTTGCCAAGCCTCGGCCTATGTCCAGCCGTACTCGCCAACCTCCGTTACCCTCCCGTTTCCGATGACGTTCGGCTCAGCGCCGTATCGCGTGCTTTCCCAACTGCACCATTGTCAAGTCCCATTCAACCTTCACGCCTCCGAGATGCACTCAATACTGCTCTGAGTTCCACGACTGCCTCGTGGGACGACGCCCGCTCAATATGAACAAGCCATAGTACCGTGTTGTGCTCCATCAGGTTCCTGCTGCTGTCGAGGTCCACGTTTTCGGAAGAGCTGGTTCGTTGGAACAACGGTATCTCCATGGAAGGCATTGCGAGCTCTGTTCGGAGGCAGCTGGATACCCCGCAGAGCACATTGCACCTTTCGATACTTTCCAGCGAGAACCCTACAGACGCTTGGTGGGGGATGGAACTTTTCTCGACGGCTCGTTGTGTTTCTGTCTACGAGGGCTGTCTTGAACGCTCACGTCTCTGATAACTGTGTTTTTATCGTATCCTCTCCTCGCACTTATAATTACGAGCTCCACAGCAACGAGAAAACTATACATTTATAGTTACGCATTTACACACTAGCTACCGTAGGCTCTGTTTTTACAAGCCCGGGCACCTCTGTACTTTGCTTTATCTCATGTAAGTATGCCCATTTCCGATGAACGCAGAGCGATGACATATCAATTGGAGGCGAAGTTGAAGGTAGCGACAGCATAAAGGGAAGGAAGATCACAGAAACCATCGCTCTATGAATGAGCCGAAATATGTGAACAACTGTTTTCTCATCAGCTTTGAACGTGTGATACGAATGCTTGCGACTTACAGCTATCTCACAATGAGATAGCAAAAACGTTATATATACTTACACGTCCGTGGTTACACCGACGCGAAAGATGGATGCTGGAGCGCGTAAAGAGTATTGGAGTTCAGCTCCGCGTCGACAAATTGGTGTGTATAAGCTATGTCGTCGTCGGTAAGATTGGATGGGATATAAGCCCGAGCACTCGTAGTGAATGTCCCAGCAAGGGCTTTGCAGAGGGTAATAGAAACTAGGTTCTTCTTTATACTCAGCGCAAAGGCCGTCAGGCGTCGTAAATCAGGAATCATCCCCAGATCGAAGACAACGGTTTATTTTCCAGGGACTCATGAGCAACCTTGGTATTCGATCCTTCTTAGTCACTATGAGCCATAGTGTGACCAGGTTGCTGTACGAGTGGTTTTAAACAGGGAAGGGCGCGATCCCGCCTGAAAAAAGATCGTATCAATACTAGTGGGGTCCAGAATAGAATAATACGAAGCACATTTGGCACGCACAGACTGCGTCCATGTGGTATTATATCAAGATGTAAAAAGATGAACCGAGTCTGGGAGGAGAATCAGCGGATCCTCCGTAGGAGATCTTAGCACAACTTCGGGGTCTTTCAATAACGAATCCTTGCCCGTCTCCACGAACGAAGTGATGGTAGTACTAGGAGATATCGACCTAGTCTCGTAGTGGGGTTGAGAGGTATACGCCCAGGAAGTATATCTCCGCTGCTGTTCTATAGATAGTCTCGCAGTTTTAATGCCAACAGCTGTTGTATTTTGTTCAATCTATTAACGACGAAACTTGAAACAAAAACAGCTCTCATCATGGGAATGACGGAGTGAACACGCTGTGAACATATCAGGGACAATGTGCAGGAACATCAATCTTAAGGACTCACCTTAGCTTCAACCATGCTTTCGCTTGGTCTCTTCCTTGAGCCGTATAACCTTTGTTCGCGAATCAGACTGTATCCTAATCGCGTCTTTCTGCGAGATTTTGTTTGTCATTGATGATACCGGAGAGGCGATGAAAAGATGGACTGCGGCCGATGTCGTTAAAAGCAGAGACAGAGACGCCAGCATGTTCAGTCAAAATGACAAGGCATAATGTCGAGAACATACGATGTCCCCGCCAGTTGCCTCATACGGTGGTGCTGCTTGCAGTAACGAGATAATCTAATCTTCTGTCCAGTAGAGAAACGGGATTGGCGAGATATTGCTTGATATTGGAGACCCAACACTGTCGAAGGCACCCTTGCAATAAGACCTATCCTCGTTGGAACATTTACTTTGGAAAGCGACGGCAGAGAGGACGTCGTACGCGGTTGATGTTGCTGTTATTAGATGGATCTTGTTAGAGGAGCCTGAGAACGAGAAAACACGACGCACCGAGTGGCACATTGCGTCTTCACGTCATTTCGGTCCAATAACTCTTAAGTACCTTGAAAAACATCGCTTCAATCCGGAAAAATGGTGATTATTTGGAATGGCGCAGGAGTACCGAATGGACGGTCCAGAACTAGCGAGATGGTCCGTAACGAGAGATTGAAAACGACGCGCGTTAGCACAGTGTGCGAACAGTAAGACTGTAAGACTGTTGTATTGGTCGACTCCGCTATAGTCCCGTCGTTTGCAGGGTGTCATTCCCTGAGGCGAACCTAACAGCTTGCCTTACAGATCTTCATGGGGGGGAAGTCGGGATCCAGAGGCCCCGTCTGTAGCTCTTCGAGCTGGGATGGGAAGTCGGTCCTCTGGGATCAAGTAAGAAGTCAAGAGAAAAATCGCTGACTAAGCAAACTTGCCTTTGCCCTTGACAGTGTCATATAATATCGCTCTCAAATCCGGACGAAAATGAACCGAGTTGGACGTCCCTCCAGAGCTCCAACACTGTCCAAAGGCACCAAACATCCAAGACACGTTCCGGCATCAAACTTCATCTCCCACGACATACCAAGTCGTCAAATCAGGAGACTGGGCCAGTTCACATTCTCAGCGCCTCGGACACGTCGAACATGTCGGAATCAGCCCTACACGACTTCCAGAACTGCAGCTTACCGTCCTCTGTAAAATTCTTTAGTTATCTCAGCCCACCGCAGAGCGATGCCAGAGACGCAATAAGGAACCTCGAAAAAGACGACTCTAGTTTACGCACTGACACTATTCCTTGGCTGGCTGTCTATTCTGCAACTACACAAACCATGACCTCAACTACGGGAACCTCCGTACCTCCTCACCCGTCGATGCAGCGATGCATCTTGCCAAGCTTCGGCCCATGTCCAGCAAAAGGGTTGCGCAAGTCAACCTTGTGCCGTTACCCTCCCGTTCCCGATGACGTTTATCCCAACGCTGTATCGCGTGTTTTGCCAACCATGCCATTGTAATACACCCTCAAGGCCTTCGAGACGCGTCGACACTGCTCTGAGCTCAGACGCGTCAATCTGCATGGCAGAGGCAGCACTATCCTCCATCTCATTACTCCATGCATGGCTTCCCCCTATTCTATACCACCACGACCTCGTTTTGGGCGTGATTCCTCGCGGGACAAACCCCCGCTCAATGTGAACAATCCATGGGATGTCGTGGTCTGCCAGGTTCCCGTTGTTGCTGAGGTCTACGGTTTCGGAGGAGCTTGCTCGCTGGAAAAATGGTATCTCCATGGAGGAGGCCATGGGCATTCACGACTCACGAGCTCTGTTTGTTAGCCGCTCTAGAGTGGATACAGCCAGGTACCTCGACATCGTACCTTTTGATGTTTGTCAGCGGGGACAGTACGTACTTTTCTCTATGGTTCGCGTTGTCTTGTTTCTGTCTATGACCCCAGCAAGGGGCGGCCGCCATGCAGGGCGCTAACATTTCCAATTGCGGTGTTTGTACTACATCCCCAGCCCGTGCAAGTTATAACTGCAAGTATTAAGGCAACGAGAAAAGTATACATTCGTAGCTACGCTTTTACGCGTCGACATAGTAAACTAGCTACCCGATTCTGTTTTTACAGGCCCGGCACCTCTGTATTTATATTACTTACGGGTTTATTCATGCATATCTTGAGATGAGCTTCGATGTCCCTCGTCGAGTGAGCATATGCCGCACATTGCATATGAAAGGGAGGAGGATTACAAAGATTAAGTAGTTCGAGTACAGTACGATAAGCAACGAAGATAATATAACGAGAAATGACGATGAAGATTTAGTCGAAAGTCATAGCCGTTCATCTTGAACACTATTATGCCCTTTCAACAATTACTACGAGCTCATCCGACTGCTGCTGTTGAGCTTCAATGTCAGTTTCGAGGACTGCGCTCTCCGTGGTAGATTCTTGGGTGCTTGTCGTACCAACTTCCGAAGGTGCCTGGAAATGAAGTGACGACACAATACTTCCATTGCCTTCATCATTGGGGCGTGTATGCCCTGCCGCTGCCCGACCAATCAGGAGGGTGGGTGCTACTCCCTACAGAAGGTATTTGATCAACAAGAAGGGAGTCTAGGGTCCTGAACACACCTTTGCGATACTAGCTATGGTATCAAGGTAATACAGTCCAAAATCTCCATGACTGGCGAGAGCCAAAAATACAATCAGAGATATTGAGTAGAGAGCTGAGGATTCAACAAGCACTTCAATGAAACATTGATAGACTCCCAATTGACCACCTGCTCCATGCTTAACCCCGGCAACAGTCAAAATGCGGTAAATGATGAGAAGGGTACACCATAATGTCGTTGCCAGGACAAAGGATGTGTAGAGTGTTGGGAATACTTCAGTGTGTGTGTTGACATACTGATAATATACTTCAAGGATTTTCAACACTACACAGAAGGTTGGATATATCAAGAGAGTAGATGAGATTAGACACTTTACCAGTTGCGGAAATTAGGGAAAGTATTGGAAGCAGAACAACAACCCAGCGTTGTCCCCAAACCATCCAGCAGCACCAAATCTAGAGTCAAAATGATGGTGAGCTGATGTGGATCCCCAGCAGAGTCACACACAATATATAAGTCTGCAAGAATGGTATTCATGGAGGCTGTGATACCTGCCTCCAAAGAGACTGCTTGGGCCGGGCTGGTAAGCTTCAAATATACAGTCCAAAAGCTTTTCCCATTTTCAACAAATGCAGAGTGCACATAAGACCATTCAGCAGCAAAACTGATAGTAATCAGAGCATGGAGGAGAATGATAACCACAACCAGGGCTTGTCGGATCCGGCAACATTTATTGATAACTGCCATTTCAGTTTGGCTTTGATGTCGTAGTGAAGATACTCCTGGCTCACAGATATTCCACAAGGTGACAGCAAGAATACCAGTGTACATGCCTATGCCCAACATTGATCAGCACCTACAGATGAAGACACAAAATGCTGCTGCCCACCATGCAATTGCGCAAATATGATCATTGGGTTCAACTGAGCATCAAGATTTTGGAAGATGGCAGTTATGATGTCATCTGGAAGATCTGACGGAATATCTGCCTGAGTGGCCATAGGGGAAAGCAAGAGTAATGGGATGATGGTTTATGAGAATAACATACCAAACCTCCCATTATATAATGGGCACTAGAAGTCCATCGAGGTGGAAAAAGATGGTCACTCTGAAGAATCTTGGGGTTCTATGACAACATCGAATCAGACAACCTTCCCGTGAACTCCTTGACGTTCAAGCGTTTGGCAACCTCTGTATAGTGGCATCATAACGACCAACATTAGCATGGTCAACCTTGAAGTGAGGCTGTGGGCACCACCCGAGGCACAGTTTGTCTGAATTAAGAATGCGCAAGAGAGTTACAGGGTAGTGGTTTATCAACTAACACATACCAACCCTGTCGTTATCAACAATACATTGGACAAGCTCAGAGTCATTGGCTGGTGCAAAGATAACCATCATCTTCGGAGTCGTAAGGGCGGAAGTGCGATATTGCCGGAGAAAGCCCAATGTTGTGGAAATAATGGTTATATGAACGGCGAGCCTCTCAGAGATATATTCTGCTGAATTAAGAAAAATCGCATCCAGGGAGAGAATCAAAGTAGCCATCTCAGCGCAAGATGCGGACCAGAACTTGATCCACCGTATGATCATGTTTTGGAAAAGGACTCTATGGTTGCTAGCTATACAGAGGTTCCACTGCATAGAAATTCTGGAAATGGTGCCTCTATCAGAAAAGCGGGAGGGGGAAATACAGTGCGCATCCCGTGATGAGCTTGATGAACCCCAATCTCTTCCATACACGGTAAATCTGTGAAAGACCATTGCACAACGTCTCGAAGTCGACCCATCTTTGTTCGTACCATAGCTTCTTCATGAATCATTGCTTGGACGGTGGAAGTTGTCGTGGCAACGCAGATCAATGCCGAGAGCATAGACTGTCGAGCCTAGAAGCAAATACCGATCCCAATGTCGATATCGTGCAACCCCATTGGCGGTAAGTAGTTAAACATACAACACTACGGAGGTGACAGCGCAACTCACGACACCTTTATCGACTCCGGTCATATTGGCATCTCGCAGCGTCCATCTAGATATCAAGTTATAATGAGAATCACACATAGACCAATAGGACCTTACAAGGCTTACATATTTCGTCCTCCTTGGACAACCTTCCCGCTTCTATGATACTGATATCTAGTTTCCTGATGATGATGGATTGGGGATACAGAAACAGAAGTATGGATGTTGGTGGCAGAAGCTGACCGGCAAGTCCCACTGTAAGAACGGCGGTTGATGGATATCATGCCGTCGAACGACAAGACGAAAGTAACAAGTCAATAACGGTCCCAATGTGATGGATGCTCCACCGTGGTTCGTCATTGGCGTGAACACAGTCCGCCCCAGGGGACACCTGAAGAAAACGTGCGCGCACTGCCTGCCATAGGCACCGACATCGTTCAATGAAGCTGTTTAATGCTTACCACCTCACCAATCGTTCGTAAGTAGTCGTGGATACCCGAACGGCCATGATTGCACTGACGGTAAACATATCTGCAGACAACATGGGTAAGTAATCATTCTATAATCCTCCTTGAGGAGGGACGTACCACCTTAGACGCTATCGTTAGGCCACATCTCCTGGGTCTATTATGCGTTTTCCAGGTTCCAGCTACTCTGAACAGAGGAGGGTCTCTCCGTCCCAGATGACTTGTATGCACATAGATCGTGTCGCGGGCCGTACATAGAACTCCGCCAACGTTCTGGGCAAGTTGTTCCTGGAGATCAATGGTTCACGTCCAGAATCGCCATGTTAGCCAATGCCACCACCAGTCAGCATCTGAGCGGCATCGACACAAACCCACCTTCAATAGTACGCGTGAAGGAAGAATCTATCCTCCTACGTAAATCTTGATATACTGAGAGCCAACCTCGTCAACTTGACGCTACGAATCCGCTGGCCACCATGTCGATGGTGGCGAAATACGATTATAGGGACGCCAACACTGAGAATTTGCAGATATCAAACATTGGACACGAAGCTTGGAAGGCGAATAATTATAGATGATGGGGAAATAATACATCTGCTGATACAAAACGATGAAGAAAAATCCGACAGCCCACCGAGGACACGATTTAAACCTCCTGGCTGATACCATCCTCCTTCCGGCCCTTGCCAGACTTTGTGGGCAACAGTTGTGATTCGATATGGGGGACGACACCACCCTGGGATATGACGACATCACCGAGGAGCTTATTCAGCCTGATAAACAGTCAACGATACGAAGCAGATGAATGATGGGAGTGACTCACTCTTCGTCGTTCCTGATGGCGAGTTGCAAGTGACGAGGCACGATACGTTGTTTCTTGTTATCACGAGCGGCGTTACCAGCGAGTTCGAGAATCTCGGCTGCGAGGTATTCGAGGACGGCTGCGAGGTAGACTAGAGAAAATGACGCGTCAGAAAAAGACAAATGCTACGAAAAAGACGACAGCTTACCCGGAGCTCCCGCACCAACACGCTGAGCATAGTTGCCCTTCTTCAAGAGACGATGCACACGACCAACGGGGAATTGGAGACCCGCCTTGGCAGAACGCGACTGCGACTTGCTACCATCACCACCAGCCTTGCCGCCAGTCTTTCCGGATTTGCCACCTTTTCCAGACATTGTTATGTGAGTTGGTTGTTGGGTAGAGGGTGAGTGAGAAAGTAAGTAGTGTTGAGCGTGGCCTTGAGGTGCTTGAGGTGGTGGGAGTGAACAAGGATCGTGAACGGTGGGAGCCCAGTATTTATACCGTGGGTGCAAATAAGGTTCAATCACGTGCGGTGTTTCTTTGTTGATTCTGGTCAACAGTCAACAACGAGACGCGTCGGAGCCAAACAAGAACAACGTGACGCGTTCTGATATAAACCCCGCTGCATCGTCGTTGGCTCCCGTCTCTCACTTGCCTTCCAGCGCTCACTCCCGTCGCCACATCAACTTTTACCTTCCTCGCCTTCAGCTTCCTTATCAGCAATGGCCCCCAAACCTGCTTCGACTGCCGGCAAAGCCCCTGCTTCCACCGCCTCCAAGGCTCCCGCTAAGTCTGAAGGCTCCAAAGCTGCCAAAAAGACCTCGAAGCCTGCAGCAGCTGATGGCGAAAAGAAGAAGCGCAGAAAGTCGCGAAAGGAGACTTACTCCTCTTACATCTACAAGGGTATGTGGATTGGCGACTTTGTTGATTGTTCATCGATTAACTCGCACACGCAGTTCTGAAGCAGGTTCACCCTGATACGGGTATCTCCAACAAGGCAATGGCCATTCTCAACTCTTTCGTCAACGATATCTTTGAGCGGGTTGCCACTGAGGCTTCCAGTACGTTGACTTATCTCTACACTTTGCTCATGCTCACAATGCAACCAGAACTCGCTGCCTACTCCAAGAAGTCCACCATCTCTTCCCGCGAAATCCAGACATCAGTGCGGCTGATCCTGCCTGGTGAACTGGCCAAGCACGCCATTTCAGAGGGAACCAAATCGGTGACCAAGGTTTGTAGTCTTCTGTTCGTTGATCGAGTGTGTCTGACAAGCTCTCCAGTTCTCGTCGGCAGGTGCCAAGTAATCTCTGGATTTGTATTGCGCTTGTATTGTATCGTATCTGTACTCTTATTTTTATTCCCCTTTTATTAATTCCTGGCCGATGCGATGAATAAATGATGTCTCGGTAAAGCAAGACTCAACGTTGTACGTGCGTGGGAATGTATGGCGGTGTCGTTGTGACGCTTATGTCGACGCTACCCCAGGAAGTGACTGACTCTATCATTGACCACCTCTACGATGACATCCAGTCTTGCAAAGCGTGTCTCCAGGCTCATCGTTGCATGAAGGATGCCTCATATACCCAGATATTTCGCGCAGTCCCTATTGTCCAACCAGTGAACACCTTCGATAACTCGGGGACCTACATAGTCCGACGGTTCCGTAGATTCTATGATCTCCTCAAGACGTCGCCTCACATTGCCCTGTACGTGCGCAAGCTCATCTTGTGGGAGGAGGCGACTCAGCTCCAGCGACGTCAGTATAGGCGAGGCTGGATGCATACGGAGCAGGACCTGGCACGGCTGCTGGCCACTCTGCCCAAGCTTCAAGCCCTCCATCTCGACGGCCACAACGACTACCTGTCGTGGCAGGACATGACGGACGCCGTGAAGCAAGGCATCACCACCGTCCTGCTTCTCCCCTCTCTCCGCTCCGTCGTCGTCCAGCGGTTCAACGACTTTCCCATCTCCACCGTCTTATCGTCGCCGTCCTTGACGTACCTCGGCGTGTTGCACTGCGACGGCGTCTTTCTCGACCGCGATCCAACCACGACGCCCGTTGAGGAGCTACTTCTACACGACATTTCTATGACCTTACTGAGGTGGTTATCCTCGCCTATTGCCTCTGGCTGCCTCTCTTCCCTCACCAGCCTCACTCTGTGGCCATCAAAAGAACAGAACATCTCCTTCCCCCGCCATCTGCACCGTGTATCCGACGACATCCTCAGGGCCGCTCCGAACCTTGTCAACCTCGTGTTCGCTCCCATCGCATACCGTAAACACCTTCAGTTCCAGACCCACACGACGCTGACATAGTCAATGTAGACGCACGATATAACCCTTGCAACGAGTCCATCATCCACCTCACGAATAACCGCAAGCTCGAGACCTTTGAGCTCTGCATGGACATCAAGTTTGTGGGGAACACGCGCTCGGACTTTGTTGCCTGGGCTGCGATGACTATCAATACCATCCCTGATGAAGCCCCGTTGAGCTCTATCGTCCTGCGGGGGGACGCTGCGAAACGGATAGAGCCCGGAGCCGTCATTTGTTGTGGGTGGGACCAGTTTGACGACGCGGCCATCAGGGCGACGTCAAGGGTAGTTGTTAGTCTGGAAGGCCTCGCGGCGTTTGCGAAAGAGGAGGTCGCGAGTTCGTTGCAGATGCCAAGGCTGCGTGAGAGAGGGATCTTGGAAATTAGGATGGTGTGATGTGAGGACGGAGATGGCGTCTCAGATTCCACCACACCCCATAACGTTGTAGACAGGCCCGTTGGCGAGGCCAGGCTGGATTTGCAGCCCCAGTTCACGACCTTTGAGATCGTCGTTCTCGAAGTGTTCTCATCTCAGTCTGTGGGAAGAGGGTTCTCGACGTTCTGCCCATGCTGGACTATATACAGGCCGGGCAGTCTAGTCGCTCTGTGGCGTTTGGTCACTATGTACGTTATCGACCGACGATCCGAATTTACTTGCTTTTGCTTGTTTCCACCATCGCCTTGACTCCGTAGTTGCATTTATCTCGGAACTACGAGTAGGCCAATTCCCCTCGTGAAAAGTAGAAGGCATGTTACTTTTTCGTGACCCACACCACAGAGGCGCCAAGGAAACATGCTATTTATAATCCTCGAGAAATCTATTTTTGAACCCCAGATTTTCTCGGCATCAAGATCGGCACTAGCATACGCACCACCACTTTTCTCATGGTCTACTACCATTTTAGGCCGACATCCAACTCTTTCTTTGATTATTATCTCAAGCGACCTTCGCGTGGAATAGTTTTTAGGTCATGCCCACATATTTTTGGCTTTCTGGACGCCTTTTTTCACGTATCTGTGGTGGAACGGTTGCGCTGTGGTGAGTATGTTGGAGCACTGTTCCCTTGCGCTTTAACTGGAGCGTGTTTTGACTTTGCATCTTTTTACAAGGCGCGTTCGTACGACTGCTAGTGTCTCTTCGTCTGGCGTCCGTATGCCAGGCGGCACGAAATGGCAACCACTACCGTATACGTTCTGCCACCAATCGCCAGTTTGGCGACTATAGGGCAGCCTGGTAGTTGTCTATCCGATGATCCGCCTCCGTGCGCTAAAATCTCTACTTTTAGACTTCTGTCCGAGAACAGCGACTCCAAAGTTTCTAACAATAACACTATGATTTCATCACTTCACATGTGCGCGCAAGCACTCTCATTACCTATCCTCTTTTTTGCTCACCATGACCTCCAGCTGGTTTATTTTCTGCTCACGGTGGTGAGAAGCGCGCTCCTCTCAGCCAAATCCCATTGTATACTTCTTCCTACGTTCGGGGCTCGTGTTTCTGGCATTCACAGGAGGGGCTTAATGCCTCTGCTGCATTTTTGCGACCGGTCCCGAGTGTGGAAGAACAGCAGCAGGGTATAAATACTGCTGGAGATGGTCAGGGTGAATATCCAGCACGCTATGTTCTCCCTGCTTGCATCGGTTGTCCTTCTTGCACTCTTGCGCCCCCATCCTGCTGCCGGCGTGGCGGTCTCTGCACCGTCCAAAGGTGGCGGGAAGGGTAAGGCGAACTTGAAAGAGTTCACCATTGACCTCGTCAACAACGCTTTGGCGCCCGACGGTCATCTTAGGAGTACGGTTTATCTCTTCCGCAGTTCCCGAACTGACTTTGTGTAAACTCGATTTACAGGTACAATTGTTGCTAACGGAACGTGAGGACGTTCTTTTTCTCCTTCTCTCTCGTGCATCCTGAAGATATCTTCAGTTATCCTGGTCCACCGATCTTGGTTAACAAAAATGACTTGTTGTCGATCACGCTTCACAACGACTTGGTCTGTACACTGTCTCTGGTTATATCCTCTTTCTTATGCGTTGTTAGGTCGACCCCTCGATGCGTCTTTCCACTTCACTGGTAAGTTCTTGACCTTGTGCGGCGCGTACCTAATTAACCAGTCGCCCTAGGATCTGGACGGTATATTCTTCACGACAGAGAACTTATATAACGAAGGATCTCCCTTTGTTACTACCTGTCCTATCGGGCCTGGCGCGTCCTACACCTATGATGTCGATCTCAGCGAATTCGGTCAAACTGGAACCTTCTGGTATCATAGGTATGCGCATTGGCTTCATGGCATATTGAATTGTCTTGACCATATCTTGTACAGTCAATTGAGCATCCAGTATATTGACGTACGTAACATTGATAATAGAACATTGACCATACCGAAGCTTCTCTCTTTTCCAGGGGTTCCGTGGAGCATTGATCATCTATGGTACGTCGCCTTTGATTGTTTGATAATTGTATAGCTTAGGCCATTCCTCAGATCCTGACGATCCTTTGGCTCATCTCTACGATGTTGATGATGAATCCACGGTAATAACAATGCCTCACAGATTCTTTGCCTGCCACTTATTCAACTTTCTAGATCATCCAACTCGGTGATTGGTGGCACAACAGTACACTTCCTATGCTCCAGCAATTCGAGGCCACCGGGATCATCCCGTAAGCTTACCGAATCTTCATCTCGAGTCTCCTTGACAAGCCACTTTTACAGTGTCTCCGACTCTGGCACAGTAAACGGTGTCGGCCGCTTCAACGGCGGTCCCGAACTCGACTGGTCGGTGATCAACGTCGTTCCGGGCAAGCGATACCGATTCCGCATCATCAACGAGTCGGCCCGGAATGTCTTCACTTTCTCGATCGACAAGCACAGTTTGACGGTTCGTCCTTCCATCGGACTGGGTTGTAACTGTGGTTTTCATGCATGCTTCGGCATAGGTCATTGAAGCTGACGGAGAAGAGCTCACCCCCTCGGTAGTCGACAGCGTCGATCTGTTAGCTGGTCAACGATACTCCGTCGTCGTAAGTATCGTGCTCGTTGTCGAAGTGGATTATATTTGAGAATATATTCGTCCACAGCTTCACGCCAACCAACGTGTTGACAACTACTGGGTCAATGCGCCATTTGTGGGTAACCTTTATGCGCACATGTTTAGCCCTCTTATATCTTGCGATTCAGGTTGGGGGTAGCCCTTTGAATAACTTAAACCGTATGTCTCTCTCTTCATTCAGGGATGGTGGCGCTCAAACCCGTACAGAAAATGCGACTCTGTCCCGAGCAATCTTGCGATACGCCGGCGCGCCCAGGCGGGACCCCACTGCTCCCATGACCTTGGGCCCAGTCAACGGCGTTCCTTTGGTCGAAGGCAACCTCCGCCCTTTGGTCCCAGAACCGGTGAGCTTTCAGCTTAACAGTGCTTCGATGCATCCTGATGCATTCTTCGCAGGCCCCACCCGCCGACGTGAACATCACGCTTGAGCTTGTTAACATTGCCGGAAAAGCAATTTGGAACGTCAACAACGTGTCATATGTCCCTCCTGTGGTCCCGACCCTTGTGAAGGTCATTGAGGGTGATGTTGAAGTGGCCGACTTCAATCAGACGGAGAACACCTTTGTCCTCCCGGCCAACAAGACCATACAGATTACATTCCCACCCAAGTGAGTTTTATTGTACCCTTTGTCTGCGCCATGCTGATGGCGATTAATAGCGACGATGACGACGCTCACCGTGAGTTTTTTTACACTCCCTGTTCCGCGTCCTTGATACTGACATCTATACATAGCAATTCATTTGCATGGCGTAGGTTCCTGGTCATATATTCGATATGATCTACCTTACCCCGATCCTTATAGATGAACTTCTGGTTGATCAAGTCCAACTCCACCGAGGAGATCAACACCAAGGATCCCATCAAGCGTGATATTGTCGCCGCCGGTGCTGCTGGTGCCATGATTCGGTTCAGGACTGATAAACCTGGCATGTTCTCTTCGCCAATAGTCTTCTTGCTTTACTAACTGCTATCCATCAGGCCCGTGGTTCTTCCACTGTCACATTTTCTGGCACTTGCAAGCTGGTCTCGCCACGGTGATGTTGGCGGATCCTGCTGACGCGACGAGCGAGATTGAGCCTGACGCGCTCTGGGACAGTCTCTGTCCTGCGTATGATGCCCTTCCGGCGGCTCAACAGTGATAGATTGGAACTGAGGGAAGGATGATACTTTGAATAAATATCTATTTTCAAATATGTATATTTCAGTCTTGTTTTGTGTGCCACATTTATTGTCGGTGTACTTACTGATGTGTAACGGTTGAATATTTGAACAACCAAAATGAAGTAGTGTTTTTTCGGTACCTAGCATGTTCAAGCAAGCAATGGGGCCGTCGATGTGCACTCATTCAGATTTTTACAAATAAATTTTAACAGAGTGATTAAGCCCCCTGTTAACGAAGAGACGCGAACCGGGCCGCGTGCCGGCGCAACACACTGCTTGGCACTTCCCCTTATTTCAAGCACTGGCCATGTTTCATCTTTCTCTTCACGCTACGACTGTTGCCAATCTCCTTCCAAAATCCTTTTCAGTGCTGATCACAATTCTGGCAGTGACTATCGGTATATACTTCAAAGATACCTCTTTATAGGTCGTCGTCTAACGGGCTCAGACCCTGCGCCGTACCAATCAGCTGCTCGAACTGGAATCGAAATCGTTCAACAAGATTGCGGTCGACCATAAATCGCTCAAAGGCGGGTGGGTCCAACTGTCCGCTAAATTCGGATAAAGCTACCCGCGAATTCAAGGTCAACTTGGAGTCGAAAATTCGAGGAAACGGCCTATACGTACGCTTGAGACCGGCTTGCTGTGGAACATCATTGCGCACGCTCCATCCACCGAGGTCTGCCTGGTGCTCCTTAGAGATGAGCCAGTTGAGGTAGAGCTTTGCAGCATTTGGGTGCTCTGCTGTCTCGAATATCGCCGCCCGCTGCGACCAGATAATGCTATGACTAAAGTCACTCTTGGGCAACTGCTGGAACAACCCGGAACTGCCGTCTGTGAAACCGGACCCAGTGGTAAATGACACAGTGCGGTCATTATTGTTGTCCAAAAGGATAGTGGTGGGAGTAGCGGTTCCACGAACCCATTTGATGTCTTGCGCGATGAAGCTGAAGATTGCGTCCCAGCCGTGCGTTTGCTGGATCTTGTAGAATCTGCCAGCCCATCGGTCATATGTTCGGCGACGATTGCTATGACAAAGCTCACTCAAAAAGTACTGCATCGTCGTCGTTGGGATAGGTTGACACGATCTTTCCTTTCCATTTAGGGTCCAGATAGTCCAGGAACTCAGTCGGTGCCTCAGACACGTTGGTTTTTGCCGTGGCGAAGTTGTTAGTGAACAGGAAGTACACGAATCCTCTACAATGTTAATCAGTCTTCTTCAGCGGACGTCGCCGAATTAGAAACTCGGAAAGACTTACATATAGGTAGCATCATCAGCATCCTTGATGTTGTCCGGAATCTGGTCCCACCCTGCTGGCTTGTATGAGAGGAGCTGCGGAAAACGTTGGTCAAGACAAGGGCCATCAGACTGCAAGTGTATACTCACACGCCCTTCTTCCTTCCACCTGATGAAGTCGTGGAGTGTCTGCAGATGGGCGACGTCTGTGCCTGCTGATCCGGTCTGGTTCAGCGATCGGTCGATGACGCTGTCGTGGTACTTTCAAAGGGAATACCATTAATTCATGGCCGTGGATAACTACAAGAAAATATCACCTTCGACAGGTCGACAGTAAGGGTAATGTTGATCTTTGGGAATTTCTCCTGAAAGGCCTGGACGGTAGAGGCCTGCTGGTTCTTTTCATCGCCACCGGCCCTGACGACGAGCTGACCTCCTTCGGCGACGGCGAGATCGTACAGCTCGTCAAGAGAAAGCGTCTCCACGCCAGCATCTTCTTGCGTCCTAGGGACAGCTGCAGCGGACGCTACAGATCCCGAGAGGAGCGATGTCGCGAGGATCAGAGAATAGAAGCGCATCACCCTAGCGGTTGTTGTTCGGACACTGGTAAAGAAGTGCAAGAACGACGTTTTTCGATTGCTAATATCTTGCCTTTATACTCCAGACACGCTTTATCCCTGCTTTCTTACCAGGGCAGTTCAGCCCGCCCCCGACAAGTCGCGACCGACAAATGCAGATTACGCGGTACGCAGCAAGCATCGCAAATGACGCGCCCAGACAAAACATCCCTGATTCGTGGGTGTCTGTTGCCCATTTTCGGAAATGAAGAGGTAAATGATGACAATGATGGTTACATCCTCGCTACCTTGTGTCGCTATGTCGCGTGGTAGCATTACAAAGGTTTGTCATCTCCATTCCAATGGGGAAGAAGAGTACCCACGGCAACCCACGATAGAGCGCAAATGTACCACACGCGAAGTAACCGAAAGGGTGATGAATAATGGCGCATTGATGGCGGCAAATTATGCTTCTAGCAAGCTAACCTCATATTCTCCTGCAGACGCCTGTCTAGTAGCGAAGACATTAGCCTCTTACGAGATTGGCGCGGCCAATACGACTAAGACAAATATCTGTATGGTATGTAGTCTTTTACTCAACGAATTTCCACCTGGATTAACATTTGATCATAGCCTCCGTGATTTGCGTTTAGGATGCCAAGCAGATTTCTGGCGGCAACCTTTCTGTAGCCTTCCGCTCGTTCTACTACCTCTTGGCGTTCTAGGTGATCAAATTGGTAGCAGAACGCATTCAAACGCAATGTTGATTCTGTGACACACATGGTTACTATTACCGCCAAGTTCTCGTTCTTCGTCCAAGTAGTTTTTCTGCACACATAACATTTGTCGGTGATTCTCTCCTTGATCTCATTCTGATAGTAGACTAGCTGCATCGATTGCCCGTCTAATATCGATTCGTGGTCTAAGTGGTCGAACGAGAATTTGGAACATGGCGCAGAACTAAACGATGAACACGATTGTAACCCGAGCGTAATTTGCCGGCTAAACCTAAGGTCTCTCTAGAAGTACACATCGAAAACGGAGGCTTTGATAGATTAAATAGCTTTGACGCATAAGATATTGGAGAAGAAGCCTGATCATTTTGGTTGAATGAACGGTTAAATTGGATGTTACATATATTTAATGCTCACAGGGCGGTGATGCCCAAATCAAGCCTTACGTTTGAAGTTTCGTCCATGTGTGTACTCGACCTTTCCAATGTCCTCAGCAGTGACATGCATTTGCTACATGGCTTCTCGCTAGTATTGAGTATCTGCAGCTGGTTCATTTTAGTTGACGCCGAGGTTATGATACGTCAAGGACGTTCAACTCTGCCTATATGGAATGAGTTGGAGCACTGTGTTACCGATAGGTGGTAATATTTAGCTGTTTTAGTGCAGGGGAAGTCCCAATCAGTAACCACGAGGCGGGATCAATCCTTTGTTGTGGCAGGTGACTGTTTTGTACGTTAAGCGCGCGGCGCCTGCTGTACACGTTTCAACTTTCCCAGCATGGCATCTGAGAACCAAAGCACCACTGCACAGGTGCTAAGCGAGAGCGGGATCCCTGTGGCACCAGCGTATGTTGATTTATCTTCAACGTGATGGCAGTTTTACTGAACATGAAGAAACCAGCCCGTGGGATCTCAAAGCACGAAGTTGGATTTTTGTATTATCACCTCTGTCAAAGCAAGCAAATTTCCCGGCAGGATGGGCAGCGTCGTACCAAGCGGAAGCTTTGGCAGGAGGCGGCGAATTCATAGGAGGACCAGGAATGATTATGGTCAGTTATTCCATGGTTCATTATACAGCGCAGAGCTAACAGAAGGAACAGGTCGTGTCTTACACCGAATCACCAGTCGGTATGTCACTATTTCTGATGTAAATCTCAAAACTAAATGCACCAATGTGCAGGTCCATGTGAGTCTGTCGAAACGAGATACTTACAAGCGAGTGAGAAGCTGACTTCGATTGGGATAGATGATGAGGTGATGTACGTGCCTGGTCGATGGAAGTATGCGGACGGAATTACGGGAACGAAAATTACCAGGATATACGTTTCGACCGCAGCATCAATGGAAAATGGTCTGCATCCTTCAAATCCTAATACTTTGGTCCTGACACCGTAATACAGGTCGAAGAAACTGGAACATTCCTAGTGGGTCCTTTACGTAGAGCCTTCCCACGACATCTTTTGATACCTCGAGCTAGAGCAAGTAGCCTCATTCTCCTTTACCGAAGATCCTGCCACAGCAGTGTGGTCTTTGGCTGTCAGTCCACTTGATGCCCCTTCAGCACCGTTCTTCAAGGTATCCGTAGGACGCACCCCATTGCTGTCAAGTTTTCGTATCCCCTTCTCGTCCAAAATCCTTGGCAATCTTAACACATTAGTGCAGCCACCGCTTCCGCAAGGATCCTCACCCGAAGAGATGGGGACTGAGAAGTGGGCTGTCCTTACGCCGCTTATGAACCAAAAGTTACGATTCACTAAAGTGAAAGGGGAGTTTGAAGACGGAAAGGTGGGAGATGGGATAGGGTTTCCGGCAGTAGTTCCTTGGGGACTTGCCTACCAGATGGAAGATGTGGTTATGGACTTTGTAGTTCCAGAATGGAGAGACGAACTCAAATGAAAGATGCTCGGGCTACCTCGTGTACTTGTATATCAAGCTTTTAACGTATTCTTCTTTAGCAGGTGCACCGCAAGGGCCTTTACTGTGGGAGAGGTGAGATAGCGGCGCAGGAAAGCCTCAAGGCAGGATCACATACAGAGCTACGGTCAAGTTCCCACAGAAAATGGCCACCAGAATGGTGGTAGGTTTTCAAACATCGATATAATCAAATTTGTGTGAAGGCAGACATGGCTTTATTTCTACGATACCAAAGATGGTTTAAACGGCATATCCCCATGCATCTCGAATTAACTGGGCACCCTTCTCAGCGACAATGTAAACGGGACCCACCAAATGAGCGGCAGGTATCTTAGGCTATCAAAGTTGATTGCGATGAATTAAAACCTCGTATAGTCCAACCAGTCAAGAACTCACAAATACAGATGCATCAACAATTCGAAGACCCGACACTCCTTTCACTGTGAGGTCCGGGTTGACAACGCCATCAGTAGCATTATAGGCGCTCATCTGCGCGGTACAACTAGGATGCCAGATGGATATCGCGTTATTCCGTATGGCTGCCTCGATCTCTTCGTCCGTCTCCGCTTCACCAAGCTCGCCATAACGTTCAATGACATAGTCATCCCAGGGCGAAGCTTGAATGAATTGACGGACACCTTTCACTGCTGATACCATGACATAAATATCGAGGGGCGAAGTAAGAAAGCCCGGATCAATTATGGGAAAGTCAAAAGGGTCGGTAGAGGCGAGTGTGACTGTGCCATTGGAAACGGGATTGAGTACAACGGTATTCACGGTCAGGTAATAGCCCGTAGACGGCAAAGAGCCCGAATATCCATTCTGATAGCGAAGACGTTTTTAACTTGATGATGACTTCGGAAACGGACACACGTACAGCGAAAACCATTTCGTAATGAGCAGACTTCGTGCCTGTCAGAACCCCGTCAGATAATTACTACAACGATGGTTGTCCATGCTCACCCGAAGACGGGTCGGCATAGAGATCGAAAATCGTATCGTTCTGAGCAAGACGAACGAAGCCAAGGGCATGAGAACTTGTAGCCGTATACGGGCCTTGCCTGTACACCTCCCATTCTTCTAGATACTCTGCCGCTAGTTCAGAATCACGAGAGATCTCATCAAGGGTGGTCGTAGAGTTAACGACAAAGTAGTTCGAGAGTTGTGGGTGATCATGTAGATTTTTGCCAACGTCAGGAAGGTCCACAATGGGTGTGATACCCATGTCTTCTAAATCATTTGTATCTCCTATACCGGAGAGAAGTAAAATCTGTGGAGTATTGAGGGAACCGGCGCTCAGAATGACTTCTTTCGTCGCGGTGAGTGTATATCTGGTACCTAGCTTTGGGGATTAGGCTCTGAGGTCCTTGAACTGAGGGATCGGATTCGCACCATTAGCACTCTGTGCAAACTCCACCGTCTTGAAAGCCGGCACGTCACTGGTGTCATTTGTTTGGACCAATCTGGTTACCTGTGTTCCCATAAGAAGGTCTATATTGGATCGGTTTAGTGCAGGGCGAAGGTACGCGTCAGCAGCACTGCATCTTTCTCCGCCACCGATGGTGGATTGAGTGAGTCCTGCCAAAGGTTATGACTTAACAAGCGCAGTAAAAATACAAATCACTCTCGCATACCAAAACCAACTGTGGTACCTCCTTGAAGATCTAGGTTGAAGAGGAACTCATCGCCCGGTTGCTGGCTACTGAGTATGACGCGATCGTCAATCTCCGTAGGATATCCGGGAACACTGACTTCAATGGGTCCATAGCCGTGGGCACTTGGATCGACTTGCCCGGAAGTATTGTGACCGTCTGCAGGGTCAACCAGTCTTTCGCTCTAGAAAAGTCAGCGATCCTGAACGGAAATACTTCACGAGTGGTTACCTTTCTATAGAAAGGTTCTAGGTTCGTCCACGACCAACTAGAGTCCATTGTAATGTTAGCCCATCGATCGTATTCGTCATCTGAGCCGCGAGTGTATCCCAAGAAATCTGCATCCCGGTTAAGAATCATGCTGTTGAAACGACTGACCATCAACTTACTAGTACTACTGCTTCCTCCGAAGACCTTACCCCTTACATATGAGATGGCGCGATCGTCCAGCCCTTCTTGGGCTACCGTGGAATAGTTCCAAGTAAGGGAAGAAGGGGACAGGAGGGAGGACACCAGGAAGGGGACCTCAATATCAAGGACATTTTCATCACTACGGGTGAAACTCAGCTACTTATGGATTGTTGGGCACTGCGTGACTGACGAAGTTCCAGCCTCTATTATGAGAACAGAGCACGCCGAATCTTCAGTAAGTCGACTTGCCACGACACTTCCAGCGGTGCCAGCTAGAAAATCGAGGGTTAATACGGAACCTTGGGAAAGCAATACAGAGTTGACCTCCGACGATAATAAAATCATAAGTTGCGTTCAGCACGCCATTCGGGTCTTCAAGTACGGCAGCATAAGCGAAATCGACGTCGCTAAGTGACAGCCCGAGAATCAACCATGAGAATAAAAAGCAGATGGGCAACATCGCGACGAAGGACTTCCCACTTGCGGTTGGGAAGTTTGAAGTCAGGTCAGCCCTGGCCGCCCCAAGTATTATGAGGAAAAGGCACGGTTCCTAAGAGATCATGGAGACCGACGACAGAGCGGCTCTCGGAAGGGCCAGGAATTGATATAGCACGGAAATTTTATCGCTGGTGAGGTGCCTATGTTCCAAGTAAAGCATGGAATTTAAGGCCCAGGTCACCGCAGCATCTTAGCGATTTCTTTCCGGTGTAATCTCGGTAAGCGAATGCCTTGCGCCGGAGTAACTGGCTACAAGTTGAAGCGTAAAAGGGAGAGATGCAGAGGGATGATGAATGAAATTTCAAAATGTTCAATGTTCGGGCCGACGGCTATTCGGTCCGGGAACTGCGTTTGCGGATTTTTTTGTAGCCACCGCCATCAATTGGACCAGTCCATCAGTGTTCACACCTGCATCGCCGCGGATGCATTGAATTGCGAATACACAGGTCACGAAGTGCATGTCATGTTCAATGGTGCAAAATACAAATACTTTTCGCACACTAAAACTGTGTCGTCCTCGTCCTCGTCGTCACGGTTCCGTCGCCTCTTGGAATGCAAGTTCAGTGGTTGGCAGGTGCAGCTCGCTCTGTCTCAGAAAATATCGAAGAAAGGTAAGGCATGGTGGACGAAGAAACTGATATCTAGAGCTAAAACCCTATCATTTCAGTGCGGGTCCTGTTGTGAGCCGTTCGAACAGCAGGTCCAGGCTTGCTTGATTGAATGGACTAGCTTTTAGGATATGTGTTTCACTGGGGTCTTTTCGGTGTATTGACGGTTCAAGTCTGTTCGTGTTTTTTTCTTGAAAAAAAGTGTCATCCTTGCTGATCATCATTAGATTTGTATCATCTGGCCTTCACAAAGGAAAAGGCGTACTTGCGGTGTCTGGTCTATGGCATTTTTATGATTGAGGTTGTCCAGACGGCCTTGATCACCTATGAGCTCTTCAGGGCATTCGCAACTAATTTCGGGGATGTTGCTGCGTTCTCCGAGTAAGTAGCTGTCTTACCACTTATCGGTTTGCACTTACGCGAACCAAAACACATCAGCCCTCAAGTCAGTTGGTTGGCAGTTCCTATCTTCAGCGGGATAGGTAAGTACCACGACGAAGTGTATGCGTCAGAGGCTCTTGACTTCGCCAAACAGTAAGCGGCATTGTCCAAATCTACTTCGCACACCGTATCTCGGTTCTCTCTGGATCCCGAACAATTGGACTGATCATTGGGATTGTCCGTCTTCTCGAATGCTCTCGCCCCTGGTCTCATGATAGTTTGTCAAGCTTGCTATCACTCAAGGCACTTCATCCATTGTAGCAGGCGCACAGGCGCGCACGGTTGGGGACGTTTCGCATCTTCAAGAGAAGACTGACGTCGGTACCACCGTAAATGTTCCCAAAGGTTCCATCAAACCGAGTCCATACCTATTCACGTACATTGACAGATATGGCTAGCGGGGAGCGCACTATGCGACGTTATGATTGCTGTTTCCGTAAGTTGCACATTCTGTGGTATACTCTACGACGTTCATTCATTCTACAGATGACTTACTTCGTAAGACTTCCCGTCTATCCTCTACTAAGTTCTCGATGCTGATATCCGAGCCATCAGCTTTCAAGGTTTGATACCAAGTACAAGGAAACCCAGGCGGTCATCAGTAAATTTATACGTTTGACCATTGAAACTGGGTCGATGACAGGTAAACGTTACATCAATACCATACAATTATTTAACATGCGGTTGCTAGCCACCGTCGCCGTTACCGACCTCATACTTTTCTTAGTCTTCCCGCACAACAATTTCCATATAACACCTGCGCTTGTTCTAGCCAAGCTTTACAGCAACACCCTCCTTGTCATGCTCAATAGTCGCATGCATGTTTCGACAGCACGGGATGACTCAACTATTGCTCGACATTCTCGGTGGCCAACATTGAACTTTATCCAACCAACTCAAGGAACGAGTAGCCAAGTGGAGGACAGAGGAATAACTAGCGACGACCTCCATATGAGTGACCGTACTGATGTAAGCACCATATATCCCATTCATAATAGGTCTAATCTTGCCATTCAGAGTACAGGTCTAGGGAGCCTTCCACATCTCACCGATATTGAGCTTGGACGAGCCGACGATGCTTCCCCTGCTTCGACGAGAACCAAAATAGTTCTTGATTAATGGGTATAATAACGGACGCTTTCGACATCGCTCAGAGGCTTAGCCTTCATGCAACGTATATAAAACAACGGCAATGGGACCCAAACAACCGTTTAGCCTTTTATACTCTGTTGCGCCAAAAAATCCACGTCGTAATGTGAAGAAAGAACTGATGCCATATCCATGAGTTGTCAAGACGTGTTAGCGCCCCGAGGGCGGGATGGTGTGGTGTGGTGCGGTGTGTGTCCCGGCACTTGAAGGTCCCAATCAGGGACGGCCGGTACTACGTGTAGCCTGCCAGTACCTAGGAGATTGGCTGTCCGTGGATAATGGCCTCCCTCCCAGATCAAACTTATTGAGTAGGGAATCAATTTCATCGAATAAATCATCTCTGTCGACTGCAATATGATCATTCGCTGCGGGCAAGGATGAGAGTTTGTCGGGGTTTGTTAAGAGCGGTGTTTGAGAATCTGACACCCGTGATTGGATCGCAGAAGAACTCTCACGGAGCGCTGTCAATTGTATCATGACCTACAGCCGTGAATCGTGATCAGCTTCCGTACTCTAACGTACAGGGAAGGTAGCACCAACCTTCATCGCCCGGGAATTACTCACGTTCGACCCGTTTTCTGCAACCAAGGTTGAGGCAGTCAAGATAGTGCTTGAGCGAACTGGCTCCGGTCGCCGAACGTCAGCCGGCCTGGTAAGTCGAAGAGATCGTTGACCAAGAGATGGTGGCTGGATATTGTTGGGTATGTGTGTTTCTGACATCAAGGGTCGATGATGATTTCCCTGCAATGTTACATTGCGCGCTTCAATGTCGTTAGTGGTTCCCGCCAAAACGCTGTCATTTCCTGCAGTCGATACGGCGTTTATACTGCGCGCAGATGGATAATGCCAATCGTATTGTGACTGGACCATGTATCCATTTTGCAATCGCGTCCAGAGTGTCTTATTCCTTCGAAGGAGCAACTGACATCATGTCAACCAAATCAATCAAAAAACATCGAGGGACTGAAACTCACCCAAATGACGACCAGAAGAGTGATGAAGGCAACGGAGGCCACCGCAATCGCAGCAGCAGCACCTGAATTTGGACTGGGACAAAATTCAGCGAATTTTTCAACGCATAGAATGATAAACTCACGAAGATTCTGGAGGTGAACGCAAGGGGTCCGTGTAAGATAGCGCGTAATCAATTTCAAGCAGTCCTCCTTCATCCCCGTTAACCAAAGACAACGTATGAGCTCCGCCTCCTAAATTGTCTGCTTGAAACAACAGTACACGGGTTTCATAGGTGTCTTGCTTTGCGGAAAAAGACCAGGAGACTATGTCGTCAAGTCGAACGATGTAGTTCCCATTCTGAGGACCTGATGTACCGAAAACGGATACGGCATCACCTGGGAGGGATCATCAGTCCCTGAGACGTATACGCGCATTGCTACGCACCCTGAAAGCATGTTGTTGAACCATCACATTTGGAAAGAAATCGGGCTTACTGAGAAACTGTAATTGACTGATGCCCCTGCCTGAAACGTAGAGCTGCAGCTTGATAAGTCGAAGAGCATAAAATAGCGGGAAGGCGACGAACTGTCCAGTTCCGCTGAGGAATTGTGAGATGTTGCTTGGTGGATTCAACCACGCGTCTGCAGGATGCCAGAGGAACTTGGAATCGGTATCGTCATTAAGTTCAGATGATCGATTTTGTAACTCTCCGCTGCCCACTGTCCCCCACCAATGAATCTGTTGACATACGTGAAGCTCAAGAACTTGGGAATGACGGAGAAGGCTACCCACACAGTCGATGTAAACCGATGCATCTGCGTTCATCACTGTGACAGTATGCTGCTTTTGCTGTAGACCAGTGACGTTGAACACAACGTCCGCTTGATATTCCATAGGATCAGGAGCGGTTGCGTCCCGTATCTTCGATTGTCCGTCTAAATTAACGGTATAAGACCCGTTAGGGCTCCTAGTGGTACCAAGTATCTTTATTCCAGTGCCGTTGAAAGTGAATGAGGCTGAAGCGCCTGCATTCCATGTGTACGTATACGATTCTTTCCAAAATCTGCGTAGAACTTTTGAGTAAACGACCAGGAGAGGGCGAGTCTCAGGTACTTAGTCAGTTCCGGATCCTCTGCCATGCTTCCTTGGGCCCAGTATCCAGCAGGGCTATAGATAATGAGTGGACTCGAATCGTCTATGGTGGTGTGGAGTTTGAACATCTCGACCACAAGCGACGTCGTTGAAAAGAATGCGAAGAAAAGTGAATGGATAGGAAAAGACAGAACCTCCAGGGTTGACGAGCAAACAAAAGTAAGGAAACGGGTTTCATAGCTATATGATTCCAGCAAAGAGGAAATGATGAACTGATCTGTACGTACGTTCGTTCGTTGAACTTCCATCAACGTCTGGTCACAGCAAATTCTGCCTAGTGACAGCCGCGGGTATCAGCACTTCTGAGATGGCGAAAATGCTTTCCTGCTACTCAGGCGACGCCATCCGTCTCGTAATCGCGGCAATAACAGTGCACAAGCTCAGCTGGTGGAACTGAGTGGCAGTCACGATTGCGAACTAAAGCTGGTGACCGGCCCGGATTGCCGAGCACTCTCGTTGGCAATTGCCGGCCCCGGGACCGGCAGTTGCAGATACGTCACTGTGGCTGAACTTGACTTCAGCGATTCAACTTCAAGTTGCCGGGGTATCATTTGACTGTGCTGCGACAATTCACCCAGGTGATGCATCTATCTTCAGACCAGAATATTTAAATCAGACGCGGTTAGCGACCCGCACCAATGACCGCCATCACGCCCGAGATCCCTACCACTAATTGACTGTTACTGGTTCCTATAAGCTTACTGTTGCTCGGGGACTGGTCGCCCATGGCCAATGACCAATGACTGAAAATAGTGTCGGTAACTCCATAAAGAAAATTCAAGTTGCGTGAGCCTCTCACCGTGCTAATAAATCTTCGAGAGACTCTCCATGCTAGTGTTTTCCTTAGGTCTTGCCTGCGAATTTGTATTTTTCAACGCCCCTTTAGCGTGAGGTAGTCAAGCATATCTTTTGGTAATGATATCCGACTTTGCGCAAACTCGAATTTACTGGACTTCCGGAAAATAATGGGAATCAATCGAAGTTTTTTTGAGTCACCCAATTTGGTAATTCCTCTTTGCCCCCAGTCTTCCCACCTCAGTATCGTCGTATAATGCGGTCCCCAGGCATGCGCGTATCATTTCTTATTCATATCTCATCTTCAGCGCCAGGACAGGTACCATAATACCCTCAATAATGGCAACGGCAGTGATAGAAGCTCACAAATCCCTAGAGTTTAGACACCTGTATCGTAACACGTTTATTCTAATCTAACTATATTTACTTTGTTAAATGAAATGACAAAACGGTCTTTCCACTTCAGAATGGTGTTGGTGTTGTTACTGGCACAAGGTCCCAATAAGGAACGACCGGGCCCACAGCCCTGACATGGCGAACCGTGTGCTGTGGCCACGATGGTGCCTCGAGAATTGAAAAACGAATAATTGCACGGGGAATTACCAAATTTGGCGACTCAAAAAAACTTCGATCGATTCCCATTATTTTCCGGAAACCCAGTAATGTATCCCTGACCAGCTCCTAGGGGTCACATTCAATAACAGGGAAAGCTTTCTAGAGGTACTATATCACGCAGATATATGTTACCTCGTAATTCCTGACGACAAACAGTAGCTGAAGTTTCCGGTGCATTCACTTTTCATAGCGGTGGACACTGCCCGCCCACTCTCATCATCCACATCTACCAACGACTTTGTTGATACATAGCCTGAAACGAAGACCCATGCCGTAAGTATCATCTCAGAAAAGTCGCTACAACTTTTCTCATCACAGTTGTATGAAAGTGCTTTGACCCTCACTGATCTTCGGGGAAAGCTTTCTAGAGCTACCAGTTCGAAGCCCAATGAGTGCGTATGGTAACGATATTATCATGTTCTCTACACGCACAATCTTCACATCCGGCTTCCACTGTCCTAGAGGCGCAGTACGATACTCGTGCAAACTGAATAAGTCCATACGTCTTACGGCCGAGATGAGATCAACTACAGGTAGGGAATTTTCCTGTCGCCTTCGGTCCCTCCGTTTATCCAGTCATTTTACGCTTAGGCAGCGATTGCTACTGCGGATGATTCTTTCCCTTGTATTTCCTGAGACAGGTTATCACGTTGTACCGCCTTGATCTTGATTCTTCGCCAAACTTACAGGAACAAACCGCAGTTTTGAAATCGTATACTCCAGACCTTGCACGTAGGCAGTCGGAATCGTATCTAAGGCGGCACGCATTTAAATTAAATGTCGGCAGTCTTTCCTTTGACATCGTGCTTGCTGACTGACTAAACGTCTTCCAGCAAGACAACGGCGAGGCTGATAGGAAGAATCACGACGATCAAAACGTTACAAAGACACTCGACATCGTGTGATATTATTGACTTCGGTACGATGGGATGGGGACTCGGAGGATGTGAGTCCGCGGTTTCCTATCTGCCTGAGAAGAAAGCCAAAATAATGTTACGGTACCCAACGCTTCTTGGGCCCCGATTCATCATGACCTGACAATCGATGAAGACGGCGATGTCTGAGTGTCTTCCGCCGCGTTCGGCAATGCGAAGATCTCACGATGATCATTTGTACGCATGCTAGCATCAGAATCTATATCACCAATATCATTAAATACATAAGCACACTCTATGAAGACCGAAGGGAAAAGAATACCAGTGATACGCATCCACCCTGTCATTGTGACGCCGACATCCTCGGAAATATCTGATATATGTGCCTCTACTTACACTCGGCATCTAACCACTGCGCATAACTGGGATGGTTTGAGCCAACGTTCTTGGGTAGCGGGAGGCGTCCCAGTACTGTTGCGCATGGTTCGCTAAGCTGAGGTCGAGGCTATTGGCGTTGCAGGACGACCACTCATTGCTAGCAGTAAAAAGCGGCGTGAAGATCGATGGTAAACGCGCTCATAGTTCTACAATATTGCTGTCATAACTAGCGAGCGCGACGCCACAGGACGTTCCTTGTTCCGGATTGCTACCCTGAGAACGTTCTCGGAGAAAGCATCTAACTAAATACGAGGCTGATAAGAGAGATTAGTCTGATGGCTATGGTACGTAGCGATACACACACCGTGATAATCGCCGGTCTTTGATAGAACCGAGAACTTCTTCAATGGCCCCCAAATTCGGGGGACGGCCATGGCAATATAGTCATGTGTCGGTCGTACAGCGAAGCGATATCAGCAGGCTTTGGGTGCCCGAAGGAACAGGCGAACTGGTAATCTATTCAGAATATGATCGGCGACGTACACAACACATTTCTGACTTACCTCCGCGTTCATCAGCATCTATTGCCGCAAAAGACTTATCCAACTAGTTCTGCAGCCGCCACCTTCTAATGCAAAGTGCTGCGGTTCTCGGTCTCTGTCGGTAAACAAATTTCTGCGGTCCTGCTCGTGCCTCATTTCTTCTGTTGAAGAGTCTTGTTTCGCCTTGTATAGCAGCAGTCAAACTAGGACTTTACCATCGCAGACGGCGTTTGCCAGGAAGACTCGGAAATGCCGCTGCTGCGGTTGCAACGATGATCATCGTGGTTAGAGTTTAAGGAAGACCGATCCGGGTATACAAACCGGTAATCATTTCCGTTCTGTCCGCAGGCATGCGCCTTAATTTTGTATAAATACCAGAAGTCTGCCTCTGTACCGATATCTCCAATGCATACCAAGCTTCCTCTACTACCACTCGAACTCGAATGGGAGATATTCGAGCTCACTGCTCGCGTTTATCCTGCCGAGGCTTGTGCGCTATTGTTGGTCGCACGGCGGGTACATTCCTGGTGCGATATTCCCCTGTATCTCTCCTGTGTGCAGCTCACCTCTATACTAGGGTTGAACCAATACTGTACGAAACCGTGGTGCTAGGCGGTGAATCACCCCTGCTGAACCGCAAAGCCCACTACAAGTTCCTGCGGACAGTCGGCTCCAAGCCAGCCGAATTCTTTGGGCACGTCGTGAAGCGACTCTGTTTGACATACCATGCCCACAACGAATCAGCGATGCGTCTGCTGCATCAGTGTACCGGTGTGACATCGTTGGCCTGTTGGAGCCCGACTACTTTGTCGCCCAACTCTCTCGGTTCCATTGCAAGCCTCAGATTTCTTAG
Source organism: Armillaria solidipes (assembly GCA_022818035.1). NCBI lineage: Eukaryota > Fungi > Basidiomycota > Agaricomycetes > Agaricales > Physalacriaceae > Armillaria > Armillaria solidipes. The sequence goes on along the minus strand of JAIWYQ010000007.1, from coordinate 2,640,806 downwards.
GCATCTATCTATCCCAATCGCATACTTCATGAATCTCCCCTTCTCCGATAACTCTTCATGCAACTGGCATCGCCGCCTAACACATCTGGAAATCATCATCCCAGCTGCTCAACTGCACCACTTGCAGCCTATGATGGCAGAACGCTTGCTAGCCTTGCCTTCACTCACTCACCTCGGCTTCCTGGATTTTCCTAATAGCCTGGAGTACAATTTCGTTCCACCACTCCTTGAGAAGCACACTACTTTGGAAGTTGTGTATCTCCTCTTCTATTATTTCGATGAGCGGCCCGGGCAGGATCATCCGTGGGGAAATGACGATCGTGTCGTCGCCTTGGTGCGGTCACGCTGTAAATACGATTCAATTGCCCACTGGGAGTCGGGGGCATTATGGAAGACAGCGACTGAGGTCGTCAGCCGGCGAAGAGCTATGATCAGTGAGGACTACCTAGCTCTGCTATGAATTTCGCTGACGCCTCTTTTAGCTACATAGTAAATGATACCTTGTATAATAGTCAGTTACGTTACGTTGCGGATCTTGGGTATATGCGTGTGGACTATTTAATTCGGATTGTATTTCTTCGCATCTCATACTTGGGGATAGCTATGCAAGAACCTTGTTAGACCAAAATGAGCGCCTTGAAGGTCGGGCCTACCTGGCGTTGGATACAAACGCCACCACGCTTCAAACACACAACCGCCGGGACTGTCGCGACAGCTATCAAATAGCCTTGCACATTTCCATACGGGAATAACGGAACGCCATTTACATAAAGCATTGATTGCACAGTGGTTACGCGTCAATCATCTCTTTGTGCCAGCCTAATCTTCAGAGGCAGCTGCGATCCTTTCTCAACCTGGCCTTCAATTGTTGGAGTCATGACTCCACAGGCTTCCCTGCGAATATCATGCGTTTCCGTAAACGAGAACTCAAAATTACTCAGAAGTTCGATCATGAAGGCATGAAGCTCCATCACACTACCAAACAGAAGTCAGATGGCACGAATATATATATACTCAGAAGCTCAGATAACGTACGCGAAGCGCCAGCCAATGCATGAGCGAGAGCCACCGGCGAAAGTGAACCTAGTCGAAGAATCAGGTCCCCGCAGAATGTCCACAAATTGGCGCCTTACAGATTGGCATACACGCCCAAAGCAGTCTTGGTCTTTGGAGAAGCGTCGCGCAGCCAGCGGTCAGGATCAAAAACATCTGCGTCATCTCCAAAGATTTCTTTATTCCTAGAAAGCATTCACGCACAGTGCGCAGGAGGGGGGCGTGGTACTTGCCTGTTGTATGCAGCTATAGAGGCATCGATGTGCAGTCCCTTCGGTATGGGCAGCTCGTGCAGGACCTTTCCTGACGTAGTAGTGATAGGCGTACTCAAGGGCAGCACGTCGTCCTTTCCAGCGACCCTATAAATATTGTAGGCTACGGGGTGGAAGCGCAGGGTTTCCTTTGCTCAACATCAGCTCGGAGTAAACATTCAAGTAGGATTCACTAACCTTTACCATAGCAGACAGGAACGGCATTGATTCAAAGTCTGAGGGTGTGAACTGAGTATCCCCACGATCGCGAATAACCCGTTCAGTTGCGCGTATTTCTTTGCGTAGTCTCTCTTGAATTTCCGGTCGCTTGCACATTTCGAAGAGTGCGAAGCACAGCGTGTTTGACGTTGTTTCATGACCTGCAAGGATGATGATACTTTCATGATGTGTCAGGAACAGTTCGACCACGGGTATCAGACAGACAGACTTCATTTGACCAAGCAGTTCCCTCTCTTCCAGCTGGGTTTTGGGATTCTCGGATGCGTTCGCCTTGACTGTGAGATAATTAGATTCCAACGCACGAAATGGACTGCGCGGCGCTTACTGAGGAGACTCATTACATCCCTGCGGCCCTTCCCCTCAAGGAGCGCGTCGAACTTTTGGTCGACGAGCTCTTTGGCAAGCGCAGTAGACAGCCTGTTAGTCAGGAGCCCGTGATCTAGACGGCCCGAAGGGAATTTCCTCATAAGAAAGGAAACCACCTTTGAGGGGAGATGGTCCATGATTGACATAGAAAGAATAGCACGCTTCGTCATTGCACCGAAGAGATCAAAGCTAGTACAGCTGTGTTAGTTCTATCTTGTAAAGGAACGCACGAAACATACTTACAATAGGTTATAATACGCCTTCGCAAGCGCATTGTCGGAGTCGTCCAAGGCGCCAAACTGGTAGTCGAACGCGGCTGGCAAGGCTTGGTTAGTATTTTACCCATACGAGATAGAGAGTGGATGTACCTTGACCGATGGCATCAAGCGTGGCACGAGAAATCCAGGAAGAGACATCTATGACAGCTGACTGGTCCGAGCTTACTTCTATGCTGTCTTTCCATTTCTGCGCCATCTACAAATGTCCCTCAGGTTAGTTATGCATCTTAGAAGAGTTGAGGTCACCCCAACTTGCCTTCTCCGCACACGCAAAGAACGTAGGAAAGAACGACTTCGATTCCGGGCCACCAAAACCAGGGAGCATGACTTTTCGGTGGCGTCTGTGGTCGTCACCTGAAAGAAGGCCATCAATTCTCACAGTGGACTAGCTGCATTATTTCAAAGTACTCGCCGTCAACGTTAGTGAGTCCTGGACCGAAAGTCAGGCGTGATATCTGTACCCGGCTTTGAGGTTTAGGGAATCTGTAGCTCGCAGTATGATAGATGTGTTGAAGGGCCTTGGGATCTGAGATGAGAAGACGGTCTTCCTAAATCCCGCATTTGATTGAGTGTCGTTTATTTAAGAGGCTTTTCCTTACGCCCAAAGGTGCACGGATCCTGATGACATCCCCATACATCTGCTGCCACTTGAAGTCGACCTTGTTGTACAGGGTAAGTTAGAAAGGCGAAGGTCTTTAGCCAGGGAGACTGCCACCTCTCCGGCTTGTGCTTGGAGAAGCTCAGGCAAGTTTCCTGGTATAGGAAGTCCCTGAGTTTATACACTACGTAGAGAGTAAGAAAAATAGCTTACCGTACAAGAAAGACTTCGACTCAGGCCCTGGGACCTGAGAAATCGAGATTCGAGTCCATCGTTTATAGATTGAGTAGGTGATCGTCAGGCAAACGATCAGGAAGAAAATGGTCAACATGGCCTTGTAAATCGATCGGTATGAGATACCAAGATTGCGCTCCTTTATTAAGTATCCCAGCATCCGTTCCATCACGCATGGAAGCAGGTGGGATAAGGCAATATGTGTGTTACACTTCCCCAGAGAAACTATTTCGTGGGAATAGCGAAGGGCGGCTGCTATCTCGTAAACCGTAGACGGTAAAAGACCGATCAAAAACATGAAATACTCACGTCAAGCATGATATGTTCTCCCTGTGGTATGTCAAATGATCTGACATTCATACGTATGCGTATACGTCTTTCTCGGCGCAAGAAGCAATTTGGTATTCTTGCTGACGTCGGTGTAGCCATGTACATCGTCATAGCGGGCTTGAAGGAAGGGAATCGAGAAGTCTGACGGGCCTGCCGGTGGTGCTGTGGAGTCCGATGATAGCTCTTATTGTTTATTGTGGTGGATTGCCAAGGCGGTGATCAAACCATAAGATACTTATAACTAATAGGAATATTAGTCGACCTCTTCGAACTCCATACGTTTGTTGGACTCATACCTCACGCGTTTTTCGTATCCACTTTGCTACGACAGAACCGTGCTAATATGCACCGCTCTGATGAAAGAAGATGATATCAATGGTCAGCGCCACGGCTGCAGTTGGGGCTTGAAAGATGGAGGCATGAACATCGAGTTTGCCGGCTGACAGTAAGACAAGCTCCAGAAAATCCAGTATCCAAATGATTGTTCCCAATTGGAGTCATTCTAACTACCAAAGAGAAGAGCGACAGCCACTGGAAAGCCAACGAACCCACTGGCCACAGCATTCTTCCCATGCAGAAGTTCGATGCGGAATTATAAACGCTGTCTTTGCTGCATTTTCTCGTTGCCAATTTTGAATTCAAGCCGATAGCAAGGCCGACTGAGGCTGAATGACATGGAGGTGTCCCCGTCGACACTCGTCCTGGCCAGCGTAGATGCCGGCATCTTCCTCAAACAATAAAGAAGTGAACCGTCCGCCGTTACGCAATTTCTCATTTATCGGCCTTATGGCGGAGGATGAGGGTTGCTGTGCCATGATTGTCGGCCTGTGTGCATCGTATGTGAATTTGTCTATGAACAGTCACGACTCGTTAGCTTGAGTTACTGATCTTGGCCGTGGAAAGGGATAACATTCCAAAAGAGATACTGCGCTGCAAAACATTTCAATGAGCCTATGATGTACAAAATGAAAATAAGGTATAGATGCTATGGGCAAAACATGCCAGTGAAAACTTCGAGAGAAAGTGCTGCAAACTCGGTCTAAATATTCAATCCACTCATCAGGAGCCAACGTCGGCAGCTGCTCGATAATCTTCCATCTCCTGGTCAAGCTGTTCGAGTGACTTTGAGACTACCTGTTTCTTCAGCCGTCGAGGACCTTTCTTCAAGCGTCGTCGAGGACTTGCTGGCACTGGTAGTCCAGCAGCGATAGACGCCGCTGCCGCGACCTGTCTCGGTAGAGCATGATTCTGAACGGGGCTCTTAACCCTTGACAAATATTCGGCATCAGACATAGTTCAGAGTGCCACAGAAAGATGTATACCCGTTGGCAGCAGTAGGCATAGTGCCATTCACAATGGGCTTCGTACCAGCAATCCTATCGAACAGTGAAGGGGTGGTTGAAGACACAGAAGCTGGCGATATATCCTCCGATATAATTTCAATCTTGATTGGACGTCCTGGTGCACTATTAGATACCGCAGACTGAGAAACGGAGACAATAACTCACGTCCATCGACAAATTTTCCGTCGTATTTTGACCGAGCCACAGCAGCGTCACCAGGTTTCTGAAAGGATATTATTGCCATCCCTTTGGATTTTCCTTGCGAGTTGTACACGATGAAAGAATCCTTCAGTGGCCCTACAGTCTTCCTGAACAATTCCTGTAATCAATTCGCGTTGAAAGAAAGGTTTTTATTGAAAAGGATGTCTGTCAAATAACGCGACGCGCTTACCTCTACCTCCTTCTCACTCACATCCACAGGTAACCTACTAAGTAAAATTTTGCTGCCTGCCTGACTCGCTGCCTGTTTTCCCTTCCCAATGGAAGCGTTGGCGCCCGATGATCCTGCGACTCGCCATGCTGGGGCGGCGTGACCAGCGCTGTTTCCGAGGACCTGTTGCTTTGGAGTATGAAAGGTGTTGTAACGAGTGTAGGACGACTGTCGATAGGACATTGTAATGTGCAAGGCGCGCGTCCTAAGGTAAAACCGCTCTAGCCTCTCAGTCGCTGGTGTCGCCACACAATGGCAAATAGTTCGGCATTTCGGCATACTTATTCTTGTGTCTGCTTCCTGTATTCAACGGCCATCAACATAAACTTAGAATCATTTCAGGTATTAATTGACGATCCCCAAGGCTTCCAATTGTACTGAAGCGACATCTAGACTTGCTAGGGTGCTTCCTCGGAGCAATTTACTACTGGCAATGCTTGCTACCAAGCAAGCCAATAATCACAGCGGAACTACTGTATTTCTCAATGAATGATATGGTTTTGGAAGGTATTTCTTTTCCTCCTCTCGTCAGTCGAACAAGAACGCATACGTTGCGCAGGTCGTGTTCATCAGTTCGCTGTCACGGTTCCAGTTGTGTCGTACACAATCTATAAACTCGAAGCACTCCCGGCGTCTTTGATGTCAGTCGATCAAGAGGAGCCGTTTTACCTCTGGTTCTCATTGCAAAGGTAGCCCTGTTTTAATCGCGCCAAGAACCATACCCATGGTGCTTCTCACTCGTCTGCGCTCCTGGAAGGATATCTTCTGTCTTCCTATATCGGCCCATGTTCCCGGTACTTGTTGGTCATGCGACGAGTCAGAAGTGTCGGGTGGATTGGGATGTCGGAATTGGCAGCCCTGCATCTCATAAACTATGGAATCCGCGATCATTGCAGTTGTTGTAAGCTCCATTACTCTCAGGTACCAAAAGCGAATCTGTATTCAGAGTCGGTTCGTGATGATGATGATGGCGGTCGTCTGGGTATTTGTACCAAAGTCGACTGAGCGGAATACCAGGGTCATGGAGCATCGACTAGAGTCTAGCATCGACGAGTTGGTACCGCATGCACCGGAACCTAGAATTTTTTTAGGCTATTATAATTCATGATCGGGACCGTGAAACTGCTGTGGAGCGGGCGGGAACACAAGGAAATTCAAATAGGGAAAATCCTTCCATTCCGTGGGCCGACGAGTATAATACTTTTTGCCTCTTGGTTGAACACTTCGAGCACGAGCACGAGCACGACAACGACCGCGACGATCATGGAAACTCACCTTGAAGATCCTCAGCGAACGGAATACCCTGCGCCTTTCTTTGACCTCGATGCTCTGCAGAACGGAAGCGACTTTGGCGTCATGTCAGCTTCGATGAACGGTCAGCCCTCACAGTCGATGATGGCAGGATCGCTTTTTCTAGGCCAGTTTGACGTGGAAATGCTCGGTAACCTGATGTCCCTACAGGGACTTGACAGTCCCCACCAGATATCGCCGTTATCTCCTTCCCAAGCCCATTTTCGAAGTGTAGATTACCCGAACCAGTATTCCGTGACGGATCAGCAGCTACAGGATTTTAATTTACAAAACCAAATATTCCAGCAGCAGGTGACACGCCTTTTTATTGTACCTTTCATTCTCAAGAGTTCTGAGTTCTTGTTTTTCTCTTAGATATCCTTGATTAGTAGCCAAAGTGGTCACACACATCCTATGTATGAACAGGGGCAACATTGTTTTCCTACTCTAAGTGCGTTATCGTCTGCAGGATTTCGTGGCTGTCTGTCTAAATTCTACCGGTAGTCTCTTCCACGGAATTAGACGCAGAGAGAAAGCCTTTAGAATTCGTGTCCCCTATGACTCTAAATCATTCAGGTATAACTCGAGGAAGTCATGACGATTCAATGACACTGCCGATGCCTAGTCATGCTCGTGTCCACCAAATCAATGCTACATCCCGGGGATTTTCCTCTGCACCCGCGCACATCGTGTTCCAAAGCAGCTCGTCCCATCTTTCTTATTCCGGTGACCTTGAGCCGGACGATGATTTTTCACCGCTGACCAGTCCATGGCTTGGGGCCGAACAAAACAGATTTACATCTTCCCAACATCAAACAGAATCCCGAAAACGTCTGACTTCTTCTAGTGGTGACGAGTGTCTCTTCCAAACATCGCGAACAAAGAAATCACCTACTATACGAGCGTATTATGACGGACCTTCCTCAATGCGAGGGATGTCTAATCATCGAGGATCGCATTCTACCAATTCCACTCCTCTTCTACGATCTACAAGATTAAAGCCTGACGACATAGTCAATAACGAGTTTTACGGGGACTCCCTTTCGCCAGTAGATTGGACCATGCCTCCACCAGCTACCCTTCCTACTATGCGGACAAACTTGATGGCAAGCATGCCTACTACTATTCCTTCCTCGCAAATTGCACCTGTCACCCCGGCAAGTATCATGAGCCTCGGGGAATTCACGCGTAGTATAAATCCCCAAGCCAACAACGGGGCTTCCTCAAGTCAACTGGGTACCGTTTCATCGACTTCTCAGCGCAATGAATCTTCGAGAAGAAGCGCATTGAGGTCGCCGGCGCCAAAAAATTGTTCTGGTAGGATCTTCATTGCGGTCTTTGTTCACTTTTTCATCTCGGTTCTAGCGACATCATCTGCGAACGGTGCAACCCCTGGCTTTCAACGGAAAACGACACACAAAGCCGCCGAACAGATGCGCCGAGATTCCTTGAAGACCACGTTCGATGATCTACGTGGACTACTACCGCCTATTCTCCTTCCATCCGACGACAAATATCCAGTGGATGGGCCTGTTCTTCCGGGTGCCTTACCGCCACGGGGGCCACCGAAAACAGGCTCGGACTGCCCCAATGAGGGAGCGAGCAAGCTACAGCTGCTGATGTGCGGTAATGACTTTATTCGAAAACTGAGGGGACGGCTAGAGAGACGAGACGAGGAAATCGCACAGCTGAAACAGGAAATCGGGAAATTGAGGAACGTGCTCATCGATAATGGCGATCATGGATATTTCGAAGAAGGCGTCGAACCGGTGGATCTAGAATTGGATCTAGATGAGATTGAAGTGATGAACTTTGTTACTGTTACAGCAGGCGCCGACAATGAGGCCTGTGAAGCCGAATGCACGTAGTGCAGTTCTTGTGGACCATTCGAATCGTACCAAACGCACCGCATCCGACTATTCGGGCTTCGGAATGTAGTGGAAAACAGAACTACAATAGCGTGTATTGTATACAGAGCATTGGTACGGTGATTTACCGCCAAAAGTAATTTACAGTCAGTAGTAAATTTCCGCGTTTGATACATACATAGTTACAAAGAAGAGTTGCTTTCTAGGTACATTGACGAGAGACGGAACGAGCGGCAGGGTTATGCTATTTAAGTGATACATCGAAGGAATGAACCAATCAAGAAGTTCCAGACGAAGTGAATAATTTACCAGGTAAAAACCAATAACGCGGTGAACGAAGGTAAGTAGTACGTGGGCAAACAGGGCGTTCGGGAACTGCAGGAGTTTTAGGAAGAGCTAAACCAGGCCAGTTCTCCATGAGCGGCGAAGGGGTAAGTTTTCCGAACGTGAACGCCGTGAAGGGTTCCGGAAGAGAATCATCTTCGAGACTGGAATCATGGGTATGACGTGGCGGGATGATGGGTGGTGATGGGGAAGGGGAACGCGACGGGGAGCTCGACCGTGGAAAAAGGTCAAGGAATCTCGTTTTGGTTTTCTCGCCGAGAAGCTTGAAATTCTTTGAGGAGAGGGAGAGAGGAGGAGTCACGTCCTGGTCGGTAGAACTGCTCGATGAGGGGGAATTCTGGATCTGCACTAGGGGGTGCGTGTGAATACTTGGCGAAGGACTGTCTGAACGTCCCTCTGTAGCGATCTCGAAGAAACTCCTTGTCGAAGAGTACCTCGAATTGAGCGATATATCCGTCCCGGAATAGACCGAGGGCGAAGACATGGCCTTATCGTCATATGAAAAAGAGTCCAAAATCACAGATTCCGGCATCTCGGATAGTTTGGAAGAAGGCGACGCTGCGCTGGCGAGGAAGAATGATGAATCGTAAGGATCATACTCAACCGCAGTCTGCATGACGGACGACGCAGTCGTGAACGACTTCATGCTCGGACTGGGATTGTTATAGTGTTGTGGGCGACAGAAGTTGGTGTTAATAGTAAGCGGTACTTTCTGGCGCGACCGTACATCATGAATATGAGCTCTGCCCCCAAAGCTGTGGTCGATGCTATTCGGTGTTTTGGGAAAGGAGCACGCAGAGCCGGAGTTGCACGGGGATAAGAGGGAGCGTGACGATGCAGGGGTCCGTGGTCTGACAAACAAAGACCTCATGTCGATGCTGTCCATCTCCCACATAGCCTGACATGCAGCGTCTTGTGTCCAAGACTGACCGTAATTGGACTCAGCTGTCGTCGATGGGCTGGCAAAGATGATATCTGAGTCGGTATCCGAGCTCCAGTGAGACTTGAGTTCTGCATGGTGAGAGTTGACTGGTGGCAGCTCCTTCGACGAGTCTGAGTCGATATCCATATCGGCTTCCCAAGGGCAACGAGCCATGCTGCCCTCAAAGATAGCACCCTCTGAATAGAACGACGATATGTCCTCAATGACCTGGCGCAACTCTGACAGCGTCAAGCGCTCCCGCCAGTCAATATCGAGCATTCGTATTAAGACGCTGTTGATCTCCTGAGAAATGGGAAGCACTGTGGGTAGGAACCCTTGGGGGTCACGGAGGTACGCCTGGAATGTCGGGTCTGACGCTGTCGCAGACTTCCACGGATTCCGGCCTGTAGCCAAGTTCAACAAAATGATACCCAACGACCAGATATCATTGGCCATGGGCGAGTAGGTCCCAGAAAGGGCAAAATCTCCGCCCTGACATTCTGTGAACCGCAGACAACTTATCAGCGACAGGACAATGGCCTAATAAGAATGAAACATACCTGGACTCATGTGGTACACGCTTCCTGTCCTAAACTCTGTGCTGACCTTGTCCGTAGTCGCGAGGCCGAAATCTGTGATGGCTATCCGCAGGCCATCGTCGAAGCACAGTACGTTCTCGGGCTTCAGATCGCGATGATAGATGCCAAGAGAATGGCAGTACTCGACGGCGTCGAGGAGCTGAAGGAAAACATGTTTTATGAGATGGTCCCGCCCCAGGTAACGACAGTTGTTGAGAATCTGGGAGAAGAGGTCGTGGTCGGGGGCGTAGTCCATAATGATGTAAGTGTATTTGTGGTCTTCAACAACACGATGCAGAGAAACGACGTTAGGATGAGCGCTGGCAATTTGGTGGAGGGTAATTTCTCGGATGTGGAGTTGTCGTTGGCGGGATGAATGGAGGTTTGAGTGCATGAGACATTTCACGGCGTAAGACTTTGGGGAAGAGGTAAAGGTATCCTCTGCACGGTAGACGACACCATAACCTCCGACTCCGAGGACCTCGACGAGTTCTAACGTGCCTTCGTCTATGAGAGTGCCCAGAGCTGGGTGGTTAGAGGAGGAAACGGAGGGCGTGGTCTTTGAAGGCATAAGATTCGTTGAAGTCTGGAGACAAAGGGATGCGCGGTCAGCACCTAATGCATAACGAACTGAAGGAGCCCGTATATAAAGGAAGAAAAAGGCGAACTTTGGTCAAACGTGACAGACACTCCTTTGGAGCATGGAGGACATGAGGTGCTGTGGCAATTACTTACCCGACGCGCGGTCAGAGGCAGGCGATGTGATGGTAGTGAAGCTTCACGTCGAAACCTGTCGCAGATGTTTCGCGGACGTGGACGACAGTGGGGGAGGGGGAGGGGCGAAACCTAACCAAGCTGGCCGGTGTCCTGCATATGAGCCATGCTGAATGAATATATTACTGCCGAGCCGGAGAGATATGATCGTTTTTGTATAGATCTAAATGCGTCCTGCGGAAAGGACCAGGAATAGACGAAAAAGTGAATCAAGCCCCACATCTGGAAAATTCTGGCGATCATCGCAGCGATCATGGAGCAAAAGCACGGAAAGTCGGTAATGAGGTACCGAAACGACGTGTTTAACCTGCAGAGCTTGTCCGGACAAGACGACAAATACGGATCATACTACCAACGTGCTGGTGGTAATTTGTATGATGAGTCAAGGACTAAATTTTAGACGTGTCGGAGTCAGTGACGGGCACAGGGGCTTGACATGGTCGTTAGTACGCACCGAAAACGACTGCAATCGACTGAAGAGCACGAGCGGTTCTCGTGCCAATGTAGGGTGACAGCGAGCATCAGACCAAGTCCAACTCCATGAGGCAGCATAGCATCTTGAACAGCGCAAAGTCCGAACCAAGAGGAGCATCAAAGCCTAACGCTGGGCATGACAGCTCCATTAAAAATTAAGGTGTAGATTAAAGTAACTTTGGCTTAGGGGGATGGGCGGGCATGGCTTATCATCTAAATGTCATAGGTGATTAGAGTAATAACAGCAGTGGCAGACCAAGGCCTACAAATTCGACAATAAAGGATTCACAACTTCTCCTTTATTAACAGCCAAGTATTGCTTCGCCGACCATTGTTCGAGGCATTTACACTGTCCCGGACCAATGGTAGGATCCGATCCATTCATATGGTGGCCGTGTCCTAAAAAGGTGAAAACAGGTAGATTATCACGTGATAGCACCGCGTCTCTGACGCGCCTGTAGTGTTGCGACTTATTTGGCCTCTACGTGGGTGTCCTTTAAATCGAACTGAGATTCAACTTTCTTCCTTGTCTTCGTCAACCATCGTTGGCATCGTTCGCGATATCGTCTGTTGTTTATCGACCTTCACAGCGTCCAGTGACATCTTTTTCCTCCTTCGCGTTGCACACAGCAGTTCCCTACTTCCTCCTCATCGATAGCGATGGCTGCACGCTCCTTCACCATCTTCCAGGACGTTCCGTCATTACCGAAGGCACCGGCCTTGAAGCCTACGACCTCGATTCTCTCATCCACTACTGCGACGAATATCGACAAGGTTGCCACACTTTCCAGTCTGTCCGCAGAGGCGGACAAGGAAAATCTCGACCCATTGACTGGCGAGCGAGTCAATGCTGGTTCTAATTGCACGGGCAAGAAGCGCAAGAGCACTACGTCGTCTTCCAAGGCCCTTGCCTGCATCGAGGTGAAAAAGCCCAAGGAAGACCCGGAGCCTCAGTTGAAGAAGCGCAAGTCGTCTGCATCTACAGTTAAGAAGGTGAAGGGGAGGAGAGATGGGAAAGGTCCTACTTCGACTCGTAAGGCAGGCAAGAAATTGCATGCAGCTTCACCCTTGCCGCCAGTTGAGGAAGAGGTCTCCGAAAATATCGTCCCAGAGGGCAACGACGCTGCTCCACCACCGCCTCTGACGCAAGCAGAGATTGACGCCAAGTGCTATGAGCTCACCGTCAAGCCTCTCGCAGACGTCTCCCAAGCTTTCGAGCAGGCTCCGGGTGTTGAAGAGTGGTTCGCGGATGTCCCAGAAGACGACCTTGAGTCTAAGGTTCAGTTCGTGAAGGTGCGTCCCCTGCCTCCCCGTGGTTTTCATCACTAAATCCAATTTTTGTTGCACAGGAGACATCCCAGGAACCCGAGCTACGCGACTTTTTCACCCCTGCCCATTTGGGTTATGCCAGTGTCGGCTCTAGTCGACCTTCCTCCACCGTCAGCTCTCAAGAACCGAAAGTATTCACCACTCCCGATCGCAAACAAATTTATCACGCATTCACCTTCGCGTCACCCTCGCCCGAACGCCATGCTAAAAATACCAGGTCAACATCTGTTCCGCGACTCATCATTTCGAGCCCCGCCAAGACACAATCATAATGGTCGTCTTCTGTCAGCATATCATTTATATATCCATCTACAGGCATCATACGCGTACATTTTTGCTATCGATCAACATATTTGTATTGCATCATTTCCAACTGCCATCCTCATCATCTTCCCCGTCCATCATAATCTCATTCATCGCACATACATTGGTTTATATCATTATCTATCAGCTTTCTTCATCTCATCGTACTGCATCGTTCTGCTCTGTTCCCTACATTTCTGTAGATCCGAAATCACATTCTGGCGTATTGGTGAACGGTCTTGAGCAAGACACTAAGAATTCTTTGGACGTTGATTGGTGTGTTAGCCCTCTTCAACTCCTCATGGTCCTTCACTATTTGTATATTTAGTGTAAGTCCATGCCTTCGAAGTATTGTTGAATTTGCCGGCATCAATCGAAGCCAGATATGATGGCCTCGGCGTATCAAACTCAATTCCAGAAGCTTAAGCTTGTTGAGGTGATGCCGAGGCGAATTTCGGCCAGCTCTTATCTATGCAACAGTGTGGAGGACTGAAGGAGCATATGCGCCCCAGATAACGAATATTTCGGGAGACCGTGCCATGGCTGTATACATATTCGTGAGATCATGTGGGGTGCCGCTGCATCCTTCTTGTCATCGCGATGGGCATTCTCAAGAGACTCGAAGTTCCTCACGAACAGGGCTTAACGAATCGCGAGCTATTTCTGACCGTGAGTGGCGTATGTCATGATAGATTTTGCACCTCGTAATCCTTTGGATGTAGAATGAGGATTTGTCGCCGGTCCCTCCAGAAAAACGGGCATGGAAGAGTATCAATTTTGTCGCATTGTGGGTCCTAGTATGCACCTTTTCGCACTGATCGTTTAATGATGGAGGTTCTTGACAGTTGGATTGCGGATAGTTTCAACATCAACACGTATGTCCTTGCTTCTTTCCTCAACTTCAGGACTCAAGTGTATACCAAATACAGATGGATGATCGTTTCGTCGATGGTTCAGAGCAAATTGTCGTGGTGGCAGGCATGGATCTGTGTTTGGATCGGGTATGGTGTTGTCGCGCCTTTTATAGTTTTGAACGCTCGGCCTGGTGCGAAGTTTCATGTTACATTCCCTGTGGTTGCACGTACGAGCTTTGGACTTTATGGGAGCTTGTGGTGCACATTTAATCGTGGTGCTATGGCATGGTACGTCAAGCGATAATAGTGCGAACCCTGGTGCTGTGCCTGATTCTCATATAGTATTTGGTACGGGGTGCAAGCAAGTATTGGTAGAACCTGCGTTCTGGTCATGTTAAGGGCGATGTGGCCTGGTGTTAACAATATACGTAGGCGTTGAACTCTGTCAAAGGCTGATCCTGATGTTGCTCCCTTCTAGCTAACCATCTTCCTGCTTCGTCCGGAACGACGACCAAAGACTTCATGTGTTTCTTTCTGTTCTGGCTCATATCCTTGCCAGCCATCTGGTTCCCCATCCACCAAATGTATGTCTCTGGCTTATTCCCGCAGTTATTGGCCTCTTGCCTAACAACATATTTGTAGACGACACCTCTTTACACTCAAGGCCATTGTTGCACCCACTGCAGGAATCACATTCTTCATCTGGTGTATCGTTAAAGCCAAGGGTATCGGCCCCATCATGTCCCAACCGTCCCAAATCCACGGGTCTGAGTTGGCCTGGGAGATGGTTATAAGCCTTATGTCGTGCATCAGCAACATGGCTACGCTCGTCACAAACGCGCCTGACTTTGCTTCGCGCGCAAAGAGTCCATCAGCAGCACTACTGCCGCAACTGATTTCAGTGCCCCTCACATTTTCGCTAGTTAGCTTTATAGGCATTGTTGTCAGTTCTTCATCACAGACAATATTCGGGGAGGCAATCTGGTCACCTATCGATCTTCTTGGGCGTTTCCTTGACGATGCTCCATCTAGTGCCACACGATTTGGTGTATGTCCTATAACTATCTACTATCAGATTAGCGTGCTGATCTGCATGGCAGGTTTGGTTTATTTCGGCGTCATTTATCATCGCACAGGTAGGATTTTCCGGTCGATCAAGTTGCGCTAAATTTGAGCGCTCCTTCCGCAGCTCGGGTGCGTTCATGAATGAGTAATCTCACCTCTTCACTGATACATTCGAAGGACCAATATTTCCGCAAACTCCATAAGTGCCGGCTGCGACCTCACTGCACTCTTTCCGCGATATATTGTGCGTTCACGTTCAGTACTGAGGTCCTAGTCATTTGAAGGACTCACTTCTCTTGGTAGAACATCCGGAGAGGAGGCTATGTAGCCGCCATCGTCGGGATTTGCATGCTCCCGTGGAATCGTAGGTCCCATACGAACACTCATGACTATGACCTGACCAAGATGCCCCTTTCAGTTCTGAAAGATAGCAATAGTTTTACTTCATATCTCTCAGCCTACTCGGTCTTCCTAAGCTCAATAGCGGGTGTAATGGTACGCCTTCTCTTTCTCCCTCATCCGTATTCTGATCGATATGAGCAGATCACGGAATACTACGTAGTTCGAAAAGGGCACTATCGCGTCTCGGACCTTTACCATTCAGGCAAGGAAGGGTGGTATTATTATACCTTCGGGATCAACTTGCGGTAAATCATGAATATCTTGTACAGATGAGATCTGAATCAGGCGATTTCGATGCAGTGCCTATGCCGCTTATATTGCGGGAATTTTGATCAATGTATGTCTCTCGATCACTATGCTCCGATGCGCTCATGATGCGAATGTATAGGTCGTGGGGTTCGCCGGAGCAAGTAAGTCGTCTCGGCAATCCTGGTAATTGCGCCATTTGTATTGACGATTCATTTGGTCATTAGCGGGAAGAAATGTTCCAATTGCGGCCACAAGGATATACGACATGTCCTTCTTTACCGGCTTTGGTGTCTCCTCTTTGATCTACTGGGGTCTCAATCGCGTCTTCCCTGTAATCGGCGCGGCTTCGTCCTTTGAAGAAGTGGATGTTTCTGAAGAAGACGACCGACACTCAGAAACCGTCTCCCAGGATTTGGCTGATAACGAAGACATTAAGGTCTATAAAGCGTAAACTATTTGTACACCCCTTGTCGGTTTTCTATCTGGTCTATACCCTATCTGCACTTATGGTTACCGTTTACAAATGCCAAATATCACATTATACACAGGATTCTGGGACCGCTTTTCGTTTCCCCTTCGTGTCCTCGGCGTAATTTTCGTAGAAGTTGCTCTCGTTGTCTCCGTCGCTACCAGCGTAGTCTGCGTCTTCGCCGCCATGTCTTCCCGGCCCATCCCAGAAATGGAATGCCGTGCTGTGAACACCATACGATGCTGGGACTACCTCGAGTAGATCTCCTCTCGCAATTTCAATTGCAGGGATTTCTGAGGCGGGTAGGCCGATCAGGTAGGCTAGCAGACAACGAATGACAGAGGCGTGTCCAATGATAAGAAGGTCCTCTCGCTCACGCTCCAACTCGATAAGAATAGGTTCCAGTCGTACTATAAAAGGTATGATGAGCATATAGGCGTTGCCATGGTAATCACCGTTACTTACCACTGAGGTCATGATAGCTCTCCGCCCTAGGAGCACGAAACGCATAGGGATCTTTGACAAAGCGCTCCCAATCTTGTGGGTAATATTTTCGGGCTTGGTCAGGAGACAGCCCGTCCCAAATACCAGGGTTTATCTCGGACATTTGCGGCTTTTCGATAACTTTCACATTCAGCGCAGGCGCATATATCGATGTCGACTTTGTAACATTGTGACCGGGAGCTGGCTCGGCGGGTGTACCTGGTATTCTTTCGACACTTTGAGAATGAGTTAACTGGAGGTTATTTAGGAAGGGCCAGGCGGTGTGATGGGCGCGACGCCTCGTTGACGTCCAGATCTACCGAGTTCCGCGATTAAGATCTGGGTCGACTCATTAAATAACAAAAAAGCGTACCACAAGCCTGGAAGAGTTTGGGTCAAGACCGCGCTGCTCAAGCGATTTTGCTCGGCGCTTTAAGACAAACTCTTTGAGTTTCTCAGCATATTCCCAGCCGGCTGGTGACAAGTCCGAATCCGCCTTGTAGGAATGTTCGATTAAAGATTGCCCGGACTAAAGATGAAAAGATTACGTAGGAATACAGAGAGAAAGAAAGCGGGCGCACTCGAGCAAAGTAGATTGTCCTATATCTGTTATGTATATTCATGAGGAAGAACACGATTCGAGATTGAAGATAACCCCTGATGTTCTAGGCAGCCGTAACAATTGAGTCTCGACAAGAGCCCAGATAACATCACGCTCACGTTGACCATTATCTTTTCTCCGACCTGCAGCGCGTATAAGATATGAACGGTGAAAACAAATATTCAAGGCTCACATTCAGAATCCGTATATACGGCCACGTTGTCTCTTCTACAGGCTCGTAGTACTTTTCGTGGTCATTAATTCGTGTGTAATAATCTTGTACGGCCTTGTCCTGGTCCCATCCACGATACTGATTCGAAATAAGAGCCAAAAAGGAACCAACAGAGTAGTAGAACGCACGTCTGGCGAAGAAATCTTGACACTTCGAATATTGTTCTCAATGATCTCCTTGTTGTCGCATAGAGATTCTATACCAGATAGTTTAGCATATACCCACAATTAAAAGGCCAGTTACTCGCCAAGAATAACGACATGGATTCCAGCTTTGTCGAATTTCTCGGCTAAGGCCTGTCTAGCAGCGCGGCTACCGTTGTTCGCATCGTAGATCACGACCTGACCGGTCTCGAAGAAGTCCCATATAAGCTTTTCGCAGCCGTCGGAAACCTTCTTGCGAAGCGCGATGGTCTCAGGGCTCTTCTCGCCTACACGACATATCGTGAAATCACGATTCCAATTACAAGTTGGCGGACATTACCCAATGTGAAGTAATCGGGCGGAAGTCGCTGAGCACCGCCCAAGGTCTTCCTTCGATAGTCTCCTAGGGATACTACCTGTGTCTTGACTCCCATCCATCGCAGATATCGCTCCAGAGCCCGGGATATATGCGTCTTGCCCCGTGCTGGTAAGCCGACGGTGATGACCAGGATCTTTCCGGCATGAAAGAGAAGACCAGAGGCGGTGGTATACAAAGGTGCTGCCATGCTTCAGCGTCGTTTTCGTGGATATACTAGAGAATAGAAAAATAGAGATGGAGGAGCATAAACAAGCCGGGGGCCAGGCATTGCCCTGACATAAGCGGAAGTTAGGGGCGGCTTGAGCACGGATCGGCGCGTCACGGAGTCCTCTTGTCGTCTGACCACCAGGACCTTATTTCCAACTTTGAACAAAGATTTTGTTGGATGGCACGGACACGTGAGGATTCTGTCTTCTCTCCATTGTACACCCTGGTGCTCAATGAGCTTGAAAAGGTGTGTAAATTTACGGCAAACGCGACAGTGCACTAATTGGCACATACAGGCCCTCGTGCTATTGTACACGCGTAAGAATCCAGGGCCCCTCAAACGAAGATTTCAGAGAACCGCAAGCATGATAAGCGGCACACTGTCATCCATGCCAGCTCGAAATCCGACATTGTGGTCGTTGTTTTCTTGTATCAATAAGTCACACTTTTCAGGCTTCTAACGGGCCCTAATACCAACTGCCAAGGAAAGGAACGGGGAACTTTGGAAACCGGCCTAGCTCACTGGAGCAAGACGGAAGATGGTCTGATCGGCAACCGCCAAGAAGTATTCTGTTTTACCTCGACATCCTAAAAGGCAGCTCGAATGTTTTCGGACTCTGTCACTCTGCATGCTGATTTCGCCTTGCACGTGGTGACAGATAATAGCGCTTCCTGACGTTTCTTTCACGAAGCTTCTCTACCGAGATTTCAGCGGTTTTCTTTTTAGTCTGAGGTAGGTTCACGTGCGTATGTTTTACTACTCTACTGACAAAATTAGACCGATCAAGTCCCGGTTTTTGAAGAGTTAGGGACATGCGTGTGATTGATTTGGTGCAGCCGGCCGCAAATGAAAATAAGGACTGATAAAACACCTTCAGCAAATGGCCGCGACGTCATACGAATCATCTAGACCCACACCAAGCGCCAGGTAAATCACTCGCTACCTGCCAACGCTGTTGGGAACAGAAACGACGCACTTAGTGCGTCGAAACAGAACCCCAAACAATCGGTAATCCTGTGTTGGTATGTATGGCCCGAGGGCTCCGTTAAACATGGTTTAAGGTGCCTCCTAATATGCCGCGGCAGTACGAAGACCGGCTTTGCAGATATACACGTGGTGGGCACGGAATAAAACCTCCGACAATTGATTCAGCCTCTTCCTTTGATCTCTACGCGTCATGTTAGTATTACCGTTACTCCCTCGCAGGTCCTACTATCTGGCCACGGCTTGGGCTGAAATTTCAAGCTTATGCAAGATACCTTGATACTCGGAAGCACGTTATTTATCCTACATACCTGCGGTCAGCTCAACGTATACCTTCTCTAGGCCCTATCGCTTCGGGCTGTACATGCTGGGAAACCATGTCCCTGGGCCCTGGTCATACTATGTATCCCACACTGTTCGACCTAGTTTCTAGAGTCGGAGAAAGGCTCCAATCCGACATGAGGCCGTACTGCCGCTTTCTCTAGCTTCCCTCTCCCTTTGAATGTTCGACATCCGCCAGACTTTCTTTCAAACCCCGCGTCACTTTTAGATAACCTTAACTAATAAGGATCTTTGAGCTTGCTATGAAACGTGCGTTTGTTTCAGTAAAATGTAACCATCAAAGCCTCACCATGTGCGCCCCAACTTGACTCTGCTTCACGTATCGTCCCGGCTCAAGGCAGACTAGTGTTCGAGGTGTGACTGAGTTGTTCAGCTTACCCAATTGATAGGACCTTGAAACCCCGCGTGCAGATGATGTCCCTTGGGAGCCATGCAGCGTCTCTTATTCATAGCTGGACATTGCTCTTCGAAGGACCGATGTCCGAGTCGTATAGCGAGCGACTTTATGTTCGGTTCTGGGTGGGTCACAAGAGGTAGCCTTGAATCAGAGGTGAGGCTGGAATATATTCATCGAACTTAAAGGCACATTTCCCACTGAGCGTCCGCAAGGCCCGGACTGACGAACCTGGGCCATAAACCCGCTTAGAGTCTCCTGGTCGCCCTTCTGCTTAGCGGGCTGTTCCTCTTCAAGTCACCGCACGTTTCGAATACGAGTCTCCAGTATGGTATCCGTTTCTAATGACGAAGCACCCATTATACATTGCCAATCACACGATAATTCCGGTCCTCATGTCTCGATGACCCTCCCTGATACCTCGTATCTACCCTTCTGTTCTCATCAAGGAACTCTTTCCTCTTTATTTATGCTTGCAATCCATGTTCGCTCTTTAGTCGGGCTTTGAATCCAGAGGCTGCCATTTAAAAGGATGCCATCCCAGAGAGCCCAGCCAAACCAACGACTGTGCTCGCTGTTGTTTGCGACAACTCCTGGAGATCTTTGTGTATGTTCACAAACGTCCTGTACGATTTGACACCTGATGCAATCATGACTAGCGGTGGCAGGCTACCCCGACCTATAGGCTTTCTCTTAAAACCGGGCATACTTCGATAGAAGTAAGTGTTGGCTGTACAAATATACTCCTCTCTTTTAACGTTCGACAATTACAGAAATATGTGCCATAGACAGTTGCTGTTCCAACAGTCGCAGGACTGCGCACATTTCACCAAAACTGGAGAGATAGCTGTTGATTGTCGATATCCAAAGTGTTTCAATAGCTCGATCCACCCACCACGCTGCGGAACGAGCAAGGCTCCCTGCTCTTGTCGACGGTATTTTGACAATCCCGTAAGGAAAATCACTGCGGTAGTCAGTTGCATTTCGTTACCACCTCCGTCCTTGGCTCATTCCACTGGCAGGTCCCCGGGAAATGTAACGCATGTAGGGGTTGCTAGTAACTCTTTCGGCGATACAAAAATCGTTACACCCTATTAACTTATCTCTTACGTAGACTGTACCTTAAAGATTTGTAGCACTATTAATCCATGCAGATATTACTTCGTTCTCTGTTTCAGCTATATCACTGTCACTTAGATGCGAGAATGAGCATCGCAGTCAGGGTTTATTTTTAGATACGGCAGCCGGACGAAGTCATACTTCAAGTGCGCGCTTAAAGGCTATTTCCGGATGCGCCGAGGCGCGATCGGCGATTCAGACGTTGATCAAAGCTCGGGAGGACCAGATGAGATCAGCTATCGAGCTCAGTCGTTCCCTGCAGGGAGTGAGTGGTTCTAGTACTTTTGCTGGGCCTGCACTTTTTGGGTTGGATACACATTTATATTGATACTCTCAACACGGCACCAACCTCCCACATGTATAATTTCCATCATCACCTTCAGACAATCCCGCTTTCTAGAATCGGCGGATGGCGCAAAACCTCGGAATTGTTGACCTCACAGCGCACGAAACCATCCGAGAATGTCGCTGAAACAAGCGTCTCAATCGGCGAGGTTGATACCGCGTGCTTTGGTCAATGCCTCACATATGGAACAACCGATGGGAGGGTTTCAATGCGTACAATGCGTTCAGCGACCTCGGCTTGGTCCTAGATCGGCTTGGCATACAAAACAATCATGGGGGAAAAAATCCGCAGTGGCACTAAAGAAAGATTTTAGGGCAGTTACAAAGCTATCAGGTCGAAACGGGAACCTTTCATACCTTATACGCTGTTACTCCATACTGTGTGTCAAGGCTCGGTCCCGGACCCCTCCTGAATTGCCTGTGCGCCGTAGTAACGATGATAGCGAGACGGCATGAGCATGGTAGACCGCATTTGCCACGCCACACTCGCTTCATGCGCGACAATGATCTTCTTCGCAATCTCGACGCCATCTTCGTCGCCGTCCTCCCTGAGCTTGTGCAATATCAACTGATATGTGTCCTGAGGTAGCCGTGTCTCGTTACTCTTGTGTAAAAGATTGACGGCTTGCTGCAACCATCCCATATGGCAGCATGCATTGATCATCATGGCGCGGTAATATTGCTCTATCTGTAGCACGCGTTCTGGATGAAGCCCCTTCTCATACTGGACCGCCGCCCGTTCTAAGTCCGTGAGATAGCTCAGACCCGAGGCCGGGTCAGCAAGTAGAGTGAGTGTCTGGCCGAGACGAGGCCAGATGTCCTTGAGGTACCCCATAGATGCAGCAACCGCGCCGAATTGGGTCACAATGGGGAAACTGACATCCGGAACGCCAGTGCTGAACAAAAACCGCTGTATTCTAGAAAAAGGGCTTCCCCAACGCGGCATGTCGTGCTTTGGGGGGACAAGGGACAACCACGCCACGAATTCCTGCAAAAAGTCTTTGGGCTGGGATTCGATATAATGGAAGGCGGCGTCGGCATATATGATGTCGCGTTGAATGGGTACCTGGAGCGATAACAGATGAATCCGTAGTCGTCGAGCACCTTCATACCGCTCTTGCAGCACCAGGTCCTTGAGCTCGCTAGGGTCCGGCGGAGGAGAGGACAGTCTTTTCTTTTCCTCCTGGGATAGATATTGAAGAGGCAAAAAATCGGGAGACTTGACGTGCTTCCTCCGCCCTTGAGCAGTCATGTAGAAGTCATTGTGTGCAAAGCGGCAGGATTTCAGCACCGTAGAAGTAATTGCACTGGGGTGTAATGCCAGAGTTCTTGGAACCATCACAGCTTTAAGGCGTGTAGATTTGGTAGTTCACTAGCACGGCGCGAGCTTTGTAGCAAGAATTTTGGGTCAGGTATGTCTAAAAAACTTTGACCGAACGTACTCAATGACCGCCTCACAATTAGGCGTTCATTTAGCGACACGCCCTACTTAGAGGCTGGCGGAGAAGGTAAGAGGGAATTTGAAATACTAGGGCCTAGACTGGTTAGTTTGTGAGGCCGCACTTTGTGCCGTAATGATTGTAACACTGACCCACTCACTACTGCCTGCCTGCCGTTTATAAACAGAAAATCCAACAAAAAAGTTCTGACTGACCCTTGCCTGCTCTAATTTTCCTGTTACTTATGCCAGATGCGCACATACCGGCTCCAGTGCCAGCTATGTAAGACTTTTCGGGGTTTCTTCGGAAATATTTACTACTGGCACTGACCTTGGGCTCCACTGGCTGCGTGTTTTCTACTTTTTCTTGGCAGTAGGAACGGCAGGAACGGGCCTCCAAACGTGTCTCAGAGTCATTACGATCAGATGGCGCCTTCTTTCGTCGAAACAGAAGTTGCCTTTTCTTTCTGACTACGATGTCCACGTCTATTGTTACTATCCATGAGGCATCTCGAGCTGAGAACATCGAGTTACGGGAGGTTCATCTACCAAACCCTCACATTCACTCCAATACCAATACCAAATCAGAGGTCGTCAAAGGACCGGGCGAGGACAAACGCAAGCGCATAAGAGGCCGAGTCCACTATGTTACTCTCTGTTGGTTCATGTTTCTCGCAGGTCAGTCATCTGTGTCTGTGCCATTTCTAAAAAATGATTTCCAATCGTAGCATAGGCTGGAACGATGGAACGACAGGACCTCTCATTCCCAGGATGCAGACGGTTTATGACGTGAGTATACCACGTAACAGAGCACCATAGGCAATATTGAAGCTACCCAAAGGTCAACTACACTATACTGTCACTTATATTCGTTTTGGCCTGCACGGTTCGTCTAGTCCAGAATGGCACATTTCTTTTCATTCATGTAAACACAGGGATTCCTTATCGGCGCCTTCGCCAATATTCTGTTGACCCCAAAGCTAGGATTCGGAAAATTAATGGTACTGGGTAAGTTTTTTTTTCCAAAAAAGTTGCCGGGTGGGCTTGATATCTGTGCTAACGCAAGCCTTCGGTTACCAGGTTCATTGTTTCAAGCCATTGCCTACACTCTGCAGGCTCCCGCACTTCCTTTCCCTGTGTTTGTAATCGCATACATGATCAACGGAGTTGGTCTAGCCCTCCAAGATGCACAGGCGAATGGTTATGTCGCATGTTATAAGCATAATCCTGAGAGCAAGATGGGCCTTCTCCACGCTGTATATGGTGCTGGTGCCCTATGTTCGCCTCTTGTTGCCACTCAGTTCGCGTACTTACCCCGCTGGTCCTTCCACTATTTGGTATCGCTTGGACTCGCGGTGCTGAATACTATTTTCCTCTGGGCCGTGTTCAAGTTGAGGACTCAGGATGAATGTCTTGCAGAGATTGGAGAGTCCTCGGGAGAGAGGGGAGCTAGCCAGCATAGTCCACTCCGCCAGATCTTATCGCTTAAAAATGTTCATCTCCTTGCTTCGTTCATCTTGGTATACGTAGGAGTGGAATTCACTCTGGGAGGTACGTTATCTAATTATCTATTCTACGACTGTATATTCATCGCCAATATTGCAACTGAAATCTAGGTTGGATTGTTACATATGTCATCCAGTTACGCGGCGGTGGGGAAAATGCTGGATACATCTCGTCCGGCTTTTTCGCAGGTCTGACTGTCGGCCGCCTCGCACTGTTATGGGTCAACAAACTGGTATATCCCAAGCTTTTACTTTACCGCGACGTTGAGTTGACAACTAGTAAAGGTCGGTGAGCGGCGTGTTCTCTTTCTCTACGCTCTCTTCGCAATTGGGTACGTGCTTTATCTTTGACAGTTGTATATCAAGTTTTGATACCCGAATACTAACTATACTAGCCTCGAAGTAGTCGTATGGCGTGTCCCCTCGCTCATCGGAGGTGGAGTAGCCGTATCCCTCGTTGGCGTTCTCCTTGGACCTATGTATCCAATTGTTATGAATCACTCGTCTCGCATCCTACCCCCTTGGCTTCTCTCCAGATGCATTGGATGGATCGCTGGGTTCGGACAAGCCGGGACCGCTGTTTTCCCATTCATCACTGGCGCGATGGCCAATTCGGTGGGGATCTCGAGTCTGCAGCCAATGTAAGTTCGGCCAAGTCTTTGAGCTCTCTATTGATTCATATTTATAGGCTTGTCGCGATGATGGGGCTAATGATGGTATTATGGGCGATCGTACCGAGCGAAAGACCTAAGATGATGTAACCTCAGTTGAATGGCGCCCACAGGATATTATTTGTTCAAATCAACATCAGCGGGAGACCAGGGTTCTCAAAGAAAGCAACGAATGTGACGTTTGCGGGTCAGCAGGGGTCAGCAGGGGTCAGCATGACTACAACATTTTTTTCCACATATAGAGGATAAAAACAAAGACTGCGTAAAATAATGACACGTCAACATTATACTAACGTCGGATATATAAACTGTTTGAGCGGCAACACTAAACATGTAAATACAGTCATGTTTCACCTTTTCCTTTTGGCCTTTGTTGTAGTCGTTGTGGTGGTGGCAGCGGACTTTCTCGACTTCGCCGTCTTTTTGAGCGATGGTACGGGATCCGGATGAGGCACCGAGGATAAACGTGATGATCGCCTTCTGCTCTGTTCTGCTGCGCCTCGAGCTTCAGTTGTTGACGCACGCCCCTTCTGAAGCGCTCTGCGCGGAGGTGAAGGCGAGCGCAACGGTGCTATCTCGTCCTCTTCTTCCTCCGAGTCATCTGTTTCATCCATCAACGCACCAGGTATACTCCGCTTCAAATTCGCGTCCCGCACTTTGACAGCACGATGCCGCGTTCCCATTCTCATTGGCTGTGCAGGGATCTCGTGGTGAACCTCCTCATCAGCATGCGGATCTCCAAAAGCCCCGGGAGGCATTTTGGATGTATTGTTCACCGTTGGCGGTCGCCCATTGCTCTTGGGTTCAGGGACGCTTAGGGTGATGCCAAACAAAGACTCAGAGAACGACTGCTCTAGACGGGGGGCCTGGGGGGCGTCCCCTTCGTCATGGCTCATCGACTCGTCAGAGTATTCATGCCTCTGCATATCGGTATCGTGTAGCTCCGTGGTATTTTCGAGACGACCATTACCGTTGGTGACATTGAACTCCTGACCCGCACTCTTCCTGCGGTCCTGAGGCTGGAAGAATGCGTTTTGCCGCTTGGCTGCAGACTCAAACGGTATTGAAGGGGTGGATGTAGAAGGTATTGACTGCTGTGATCGATTCAAGGACTGGTGAAGGGTTGATGATGTCGAAGAGGAGAGTGGTATTGAAGGAGGAAGTATGTGTGTTTGTGAAGATGAGGCACCATTTGGAAAACTCGTCATGGAGTGAGCCAATGAGAAGGACTGTGAGAGACTACTTGTCGATCCAGAAGGTGCGGCACGGAAACCTGGTGACCGATCTAAAGTGGGAGGTTGTATGGGGGAAGCCTTTCCATTGACCGAAGTGGGCATTAAATATGCTGGTCTGATATCCTCCCATGAGTTCGTCATGCTGACATCGCCACCATTGTTGTGACTGCTAGACCCCATGAAACTGGTAGAAGCGGCATCCTGAGCTTCTAATTCCAGGTCCAATACTGTACGCTCCACTTGGGGTAGGGAAGCATAAATTTCCTGGATCATTTTTCTTCGCTCTTGGGTGATGTGATGTCCCTTGAGCGTTGAGATTGAAGAGAATTGCCGGTCCATTTTGATAGCTTCAGCATAATTACCGCTTTCAATAAGACGGACGCAAATGAGGTCTTGAAGGGCAGCGATGGCTGATGGAGTCAGATTGAGTGGTGGTTGAAGCGCATAGGTATGGAGGATAGACTGCTCAAAAGATGACAGAGGCAGACCCAACAACTGCGAAAGTGCAGCAGATCGAGGTGACGCTAGTGGAGTGTCAGAACAATCAAGAAGAAGAAAGACCAATAACTGACGCGTTATGCACCACTCTAGCAAAGCATTAAACAGACGTGGTCTCATCTCGTCCGACTCGTTGAATGATCGCTGATACTGCCATGCTTCGAAGAAATTAGAGTCGGCAAGTGCAAGAGTATAGAGTTTCATATCCTCTGGCTCTGTCAGAAGAGGCTTCGCCGTTCGAACATACTTGAGTATGAGGGTCGTCGGGTTTTCGGAGAGGGAGAGTGCGTGGATAATTTTTGAGGCATAGTCTCGGTTCAAACGGGAGTCGGAAAGAAGGGCTACTGCACGCTAAAAAGCCAATCGTTTCAAAAATAACAGCGCCAGAGGGATTGTGATACTCACCTGTACGTTAAGCCCCGCATCCAAATGCCAGTACGCGTCCGAGAGCGCACAGAACTGGGGCGGTATCGACCGGGCCTGCTCAAACTTTGTCTCCCGACCATCTTCATGCCACTTGAGAAGGAAATAAACGAGACAGTCTTTTTTGAGTATGTCGTACTGAGATGCGGAAATCGCGTCTAGCAGGCGTTCGAGGGATCGCACGTCTCGTGGCGGGTAAAATGTATCGGGTTGCCGTATGCCGCCCAGTGACAAAAGAATGTCAAAAAGGAGCATGTCGTTGAGCGCCGCTCTTCGTCGTTCTATTTCCTGAACAACACTATCTTGCCACGGAAAAAGTTCGTCGGTGACATCGAAATAACTGAGGTATCCTTGGGGAAGGTATTGAATCTCCTGTGAGTGGCTCAGAGCTGAGTAAGGACTAGAGAATGCTGAGCACGTACGTCCTCCATTTCAGCTAGTTTCGTCGTCACCGTTCACGTTGAGTGAACACTAGACAAATGGAACAAGAACAAGAAACGTTCATGCAATTTGGCATTGTTTGGCAAATACATGATCATGTGACAGTCGCGTCGCGTTAGGGATGCAAAAATTTAAAACACAGTGCGTTGACAAAGAGCGTGTTGGGGGGTTAAGCATAGTATAGCAAGAATGAGTGAAGAAAAGATACAAGTCCCTTAATAGACGTAGAAGAACGAGTCTTGAGATGAATTTGGTCCGCCAAACATGACCAAATTGAAGGCTTTCCTTCTACCACCAGTCCTGCATTTATGCAAGCAGCCTTGACGCCCTATCCGTAATATCAACATCACCTTCATATTTTTCTCAGAGTAGATACCTGCTAGGTCGCAGGTGCGTAGTTCTTTATGTTGCCTCACATTGCCCGTTCATACTCTTTCAGATGAGCGAAAGCATACACATACCTCAAGAGCTCGTCGACATCGTTGTATCCAATCTTCATGACGTCCTTCCTTCGCTAAAAGCATGTGCCCTCGTTTCTCATTCTTTCCTTCCGTTTAGCCAGAAAGGCATCTTCGCTTGCATCGAAGTGTTTACCGTACCACCGCCCTCTCGCAACGGTCACACTTTCCAGAATCTTTTCAACTTACTATTGGGCTCTCCTCACATTTCGCCCTTGATCACTTCTCTTGAGATTTATGTCCATGACACTATCCCAGATTCGGTCCTAGACCAAGAATTGGTGCAAATTATACCGATATTGCCCTACATGTCATCAGTCAAACGATTTCGTCTTTCTCATACTTGCGAGCTTTTCGACTGGCGCTACTTCCCACCTCACGTTCAAGATGCTCTTGTCCAGTACTGGCAGACGTCCCAAATCGTGGACTTTGAACTCGAAGCCATCTATTTCATCGTATTTGAAGGGAAGAGCCGGCTCAGATTGGATCAATGGGGAGCTCTGAAGCGTCTTTCTCTTCTTTGGTGTCACGTCCATGAACTCTGGAGTCCTGAAGGACAAGGATCCAACCCCCCGCGTCTAGAAGCCTTGAAGATATATGCCGAACCCGACTATACAGAAGTTTTTGGCGACAAGTTACTCAATCCGTTCTCTTGTTCTCTTGATCTTCGGTCCTTACGAGAATTCTCTGCCGTTATCACCAGCAATCCTCGGTTTGACCAAGTCCATGCCCTGCTATGCCAGATTTCCAGCACCCTACAACGTATCTGCTTGGACGTAAGGATCCGAGGTGCATTTGTTGTATCTTTTCTATCTTCCACTCTCTGAAGACCTTGCAGCACCCGCCTCTCATTTTCTTTCTGAATTTGACTACATGGACTTGCATGCATTCCCTAATCTACGAGCCATTCATCTTATCCTGGATACTCCATGCGACGTCTTCCCGATTTCTAAACTCAGTCCTTCCGTTCGAAACATCACTTTAGAGGTGACATATCACCTGGACGAATATGCCGAATGGGCAATGACGGAGTGGTCAACTATCGACTCGTTCATGGAAAGTCAGGATTTGCCCGCTCTGGAATCTTTCAGATTGGAAGTCCATATCTCAACCAGGGATAGTTGTCTTCCCACTTTCTGTTTATGCGACCCATATGAGGTCGACCTCCAGGCGATCCGGCAGGCGATGCCCACATTGTATAGAAGAGGTGTATTGGACGTTGTTGTCAAGACCAGTGAGTGACCATCGTTTGCTCGTCCATCTTTATGTGAATTGTCTTCCTAGCGCGGACAATTTGGACCAAGAACTGGGAATACTACAACGAGCTTAGGAGAGTGGGAGTCAATAGATAGATGAAGTCGGAGTTCACGTTGGTTTTTGCCTCGCCTTTGCCCTTGTACCGCTGCACGTTGATCGTCCTAGATTGTCCACTGCTCGTGTTTTCCACCCCGTTCAATTTTATAAATGAGATCTTGGCATTCGCATAAGTATTTGCTCCCATGATGATGTCATCGCAGTTTGTTCGTAACTCCCTTGCTTCTCTACCACGACTATACAGGTAACACGACGGCGTGGCTAAAAAATAAAATGGACAAGGTGAATCTGCTTTCTTACGGGAATGTCTGAGCTTAGCCTTATTTCCTGTCGTCTAGTATCTGAAAAACATGAAAGCAAAGATCGAGGAACATCTCGACCTGGGAAGCTCTGACCAACGCGCTTTGGCCCCTGCCCTCCCTGCATTGGTACCTCCTCTTTCCCAACCACCAACTTTGCGGCAGATCTATCGATTCCGGAACCAGCGTGGGGTCAACCTTGGCTCATGGTTCACATTGGAGGACTGGCTCACTCCCAGTCTCTTCCAACACGCTGCCGGCCGCAAGTCCAGCGAGATGGACATCTTGGAAGGCATGTCCCAGGACGCCGCGAAAAGCATGCTCGAGCACCACTGGGGGCACTTCGTTGACGACGGGGACTGGGAATGGATGGCATCCCACGGCATCAACACCGTTCGGTTACCCATCGGGTATTTCCATTTCCTCGGCGGCCACCCAAATCCGGACGTGCGTGATTTAATGAAGGGCACGGAATACGCGCCGTACGCTGATGTCTACGTAAATACGTGGGGATACATCGTACGTGCCATAGAGACTGCACGAGCGCACAAGATCGGGGTCCTTGTTGATCTCCACGCTGCACCTGGTGCCCAGAATCCGGATAATCACTCTGGCCTCAGCACCGGTGATGCCGGGCTTTGGCACTCAGAGAAGAAGCAAAGGAAGACCGTACAGATCTTGGTGGCCTTGGCGCAGGAGATTGTTCGCTTTGAAAATGTAGTGGGCTTGGAAGTGTTAAATGAACCGAAGGATACGAACCGGCTGCAGAGTTGGTACGAGGAGGCCATATCTGCGCTGCAGAGCATTTCACCAGAGATCAGCGAGATTCCGTTGTATCTCTCAGACGCTTGGGCCACCGGGCACTATGCCCAATTCATTGCCGGCCGTTCTAACACGGGGACGTTTTTGGTTCTTGACCATCATCTTTACCGATGCTTTACTTCGGACGATCAAACGTTATCAGCATCACAGCATGCTGCGAACGTCCATCCTGCGAATCCGGACGCGCCGTCTACGTCTATGTTGTCTGGTGCCTCGGGTACCTCAAGTGGTTCGATTGTCATCGGCGAATGGAGTGCTGCCTTGAATCCCGCGTCTTTCTCTTCCTATCAGGATGAAGATGCGAAGCTTGCTGCACAGCGGGAATGGGGGTACGCTCAGTGGGAAGCGTATGAGCGTTTTTGTGGTGGATACTTCTTCTGGACGCTGAAGAAGGAGGGAGGGTCTGACCCTGGATGGTGTTACTATACCGCTGTCGAGAAAGGCGTGCTGCCTTCTTCGCTCGATCGAGTCAAGGATAACTTTTCCCGCCATTCACTCGAACATCTGCGGAGCGTCGGTGCTAGCGAGCTCCAGGTTGCCATGCAAGGGCATGTTGGTTGGTGGAATAATAACTCTCAGAATCCTGAGGCTTTTGAGCACTGGCGTTTCGAGCAGGGTTACTATCAAGGATGGGAGGATTGCTTGGCGTTTTATTGGGGGTCGACTACAGGCGAGCTGGTTGGATCGGAGATCGGATTCAAGGGGCAGTGGAAGAAAGTGAGGACCGCAGCTCATCGACGAGAGAAAGGGGACAGCGAGATGGTTTGGGAGTTTGAACATGGCTTTGATCAAGCGTTGACAAAGTTCAGCGAAGTCGTCGTAAGTTAAGCGGTATCCTATCGCATGTAATATTAGTAAACGCGGACACGTTCAATATGTGCACCGAATATAAAGCCCGTATTCATTCACGAGTACTCCTAGAGATTGCATGTGAAGTGTGCAAAAGTACACCGCTGCCGTAGACTCAAATATACTCTATGCAGCTCTAGATACGTCTAAATAGCTTCAGTGGCAGCGTCAGTGGTAGACTGAGGTGTCATCTTGGGAGGTCGACCACTTGGCACAAGTGCCCACAGCATTATCATGAACCCCATCATTGCAACCAACCTATGTGGTCGCGATCAGTCACCAATCCAATGAATCTAAGTAGCAACTTTTATGTACTCACAAGGGCTGTAAGCTCGAGATACCAACCGAATTCGCTAGCGCACCAGAGATGAAGGGAAAGAGCGCACTTCCGGCTTGGCCAAAGCCCGCTATCCAACCAATGGATCCTGTGAGTAGCCAAGGAGGGAGGATACGACTGGAATGGTTCATAACGATTGGATACATGGGTCCCAGGACCACACCAACGAGGGAAACAGCTACTCCCCCTCCGATAAGGGAAGGAACCAACCATACTACCAGTTCAAGCCTGATAAAGTTGGTGAGTGATACTACATTGATAATGCATGACACTCACCCGATGGCGATAAATGAGTAAACGAACAAGACTCGTCGTTCGCCGACCTACAATCATCATATAAATCATCGAGCTCGCATCAACATATAAGTTTTGGCTAACTTTCTTATTCACCCATAGCAGTCCGACGCGACCGAGAGTGAGACCCCCAAAGAAACCCGACGAAATGTAACCAGAGGTCTTGCCACCATTGCGCAACTTTATCACGTAGGTGACGCTCCACCCTGAAATAATGTTGGAATTTTTTTCTTTGCAAAGGAAGAAGAGGACATACCTCCGATGGTCACCTCCACACCGACATACACGAGGATGAAGAAAGCTAACAGATGGACGGTCTTCAGGGTGAGAATCTGGCGAAATGTGCTATGCTCGTTGTCTCCCTTCTCTCGGGGGGGATGTCCTATTTCTGCAAGACAATCGTCCTGAGTTTTCAATCGGAACACGGCCCACAGGAATATCGTGTTCGTCAGCGCCACGCCGAGGGATGTTAGATAATGAAATGACCAGCGTGGCAAATATGCAAACTGTGTTGCGACAAGGGGGGAACATAGAGCACCGAGGCCGTATACCGCATGCAGAATACCCATCTTTGTTTCTGGATCATTCTGAAAGCATGCAACGTAGCCGTTTGCTTGAGCGTCCTGGAAAGCCATGCCTACGCCGTTGATGGTGTATGCAATGAGAAATGCGGGGAAAGGTAAGGCGGCAGACTGGAGAGCGTAACCGATGACTTGGAACATAGAACCTTTGGAGGTGGTTCAGTCATTGATACCATAGATGAATGATGATAAGACCTCACCAAGTACAATCATCTTGCCGAAGCCTAGCTGCTCCGTGAGAGGAATATTTAT
Source organism: Armillaria solidipes (assembly GCA_022818035.1). Taxonomy (NCBI): domain Eukaryota; kingdom Fungi; phylum Basidiomycota; class Agaricomycetes; order Agaricales; family Physalacriaceae; genus Armillaria; species Armillaria solidipes. Next base: position 2,608,114 of record JAIWYQ010000007.1, on the reverse strand, counting down.
GAAAGCGCCGGAGAGAAATCCCTGGACATGTAAGATAAGGAACGGATACAGATTCGAAGTCAAAGGCGTACCACACAAGCTAAGACGAACAGCAGTGATACGACGGTATAATTTACCTGCGACACAGATCAGACAGAAAGACATATTGATGATGTAGTACCCACATTGTAGATCTCTTGTATCCGAGGTAAGAGAGGTCCAGTCGTCCCGTCATTCCATCCTGCAAGAAACATGGACCAACACAGGGCCGCGAATTGCACATGTACTCGATAGTCCTTCGGGGTATTTTCTTGGGGGAGATCGGCCTCCAATTTCGCATCAAGATTGGCGTCTTCTGGTAGAACCTGTTTTTCTGCGTCCGAAGAGTCTCTGACGGGGGTATTCATCGTCGAAGCACCGGTATCGTGTCCCTAATCATGAATTTACAGAGGGCTTTCTATAGTAAGATTTCTAGTAGGCCGTCAGTGCTGAGCCTTTGCCGCGAGAGATGGGAAATAGCGGTCAGATGTTGAGTAGCATTGCAAATCACGATAAGAAATCCGCGAGAAAAAGAGTAGTCGCACGATGCTAAGTTGCGAATCATTTCCCCGATATTTAGCCGGAGAGATACCATAGGCCGGGCCGCTATGCCTGCCACGCGACAGAAACTCGAAGGCTTCTTCGCTTCGCTTCCTCCAGCCATCACGACGCAGTGTAGATCGCTGGTAAGTGCAAAACTCGATTTCACCAAGAATTCTCAAAGTAAATAGTTTTTAGCCACTATGCTTCCCCAAGAGCTTTTGGATCTGATCATCGGCCACCTTGACGGAGATATACCCTCATTAAAATCCTGCACGCTCACCTCCACAGCTTTCCTACCTTCGAGTCAGAAAGGCATTTTTTCTCGCATCTATGTCTCTTCCATTCCTCCGTCTTCCCTCCGTGGGCATACCTTTGGAAATTTATGCACTCTACTGTCAACTTCCCCCCGTATCGCTCCCCTCATCATCTCCTTCGAACTAAGCCTTCACCATCAAAGCGAAGAAAGTGAATTTGAGAAGATCCCCCTCTTGCTGCATCTTTTATGCAACGTCCACCGGTTCTTCCTTCTCTCAGCGACCAATTTGATATTCGAATGGAAAACCCTCCCAGTTCGTGTTCAAGAATCTCTCGTCGCGTTCTGGCATGCATCGGACATTATCGACCTTCAGATAGAGGCCATGGGGCATATGCCATTCGACGAAGGCAGTCGTCTGAGAATGGGTGGATGGGGCTCATTGAAGCACTTATCCATTCTTTGGTCCTCCCCGAGCGGCTTTGGGAGAGGGGCTCCCTCCGTTCGCCACAGTTGGAATCTCTTACCGTTGGATATTTCAATCTCGATCTAATCAAGTATGCTGGTCTTGATATCAGATTCTTGCGACGGTTTTCTGCTGCCATAGAGATTGAGGACGACGCCTCTGCTGTACCTAAAATCCAGGATTTCTTGGCCCGATTCCAAGACACATTGGAATACCTCCATTTGGAGATGATACTTCACAGTCAGCCCTGATTTCACGCGTCGTCTCCTCATCCCGTTTCTGACTCGCACATCATAGTGACTTCTATTGAGTTTCAGATGAGATACAACTACTTTGACTTGTATCAATGTCACAACCTACGGGTGGTGCATATTGGGATCGATATGCCTCAAGATCTTTTTCCGTTCACGCGCCTGAGTCCTTCCGTGCAGGAAATTACTATTGAAGTATCTTTCAAACCGCAGATGTACCCGGATTGTTGCAAATGGTCCGTGATAGATTCTTCAATTGGGGAGCAGGATCTACCTTCGCTGTTCTTGGTCAAACTGGATATCCACGTTTCCAGGAACACACTGGCAAGCTGTAGCCTTGCCATCTGCGAATGTGGAGCTGATGGTAGTATTGACGTCTGGGAGGTTACGAGGAATATGCCTATTTTGCATAGCAAAGGAATCTTGAAAGTTGATATCAAGCCTAGTGAGTACCGCGGTTTCGGGATTGGCATTCGCTTTGCTTACGGTTCATCCCAAGAACGTACGCTTTGGAGTAACATACATTCTGTTTGGTAGGGCCAAACCAGGTTTCATGGCATCCATTGGCTATGTCGTCCTGATTCTTTGGGTCACTCTAAATAATATATGCACTACTCTTGAGTACGATTCTTGGATCTCTGTGTCACCGTGCTGTCGTCTGTTGGCCTCCAGCTTTCTCTGATAGCCGGTCAAACTGAAGGATGTGTTAGGACAGATCGAGCTACTTGAATCCCTTATAGATTGCTCACCAGCGGTGCATCAGCCGCATTTGCAGCAGGTATATCTAGTTTGGTATTGGCATCCTTCTGTGGAGACCGTAACTCGCCTTTGAAGCCTATATAATATATTCGAGACATTTCTTCGCCCACTGATTCACTCTAGTGACAATGAGCTGAATGAGAATATCATGAAGACATGTTAGACTCACGAAGAACAGACTTAGCGAAGTTATGCTGGTAAATGCTGCAACTCGCAATGGGTATTCAGTCACTCCGGTTTCTCCCTCTAAGAGACTGATATTGACTTGAGGTTTCGTATTCTCGGCATCTGCAAAATCGACGATTGTAGGGTGGTTTGCATAGATTCGTAGGTGACGCGGCGTCGACTCTCCTCTTCCTGCCATTTCGGTTACAACAATACAGAATTAAGGAGATATAAACGTACCTAGCTTCAATAAGACAGACTTTATCTTGACGTTCTGCGAGAATGGTACGTGGATAATGATCTAGAGGTCAAGGTTAGCATCCTGCCCGCGATTACAGCTGCTCGCCTCGCACCTGGTCGTCCACACCAGATTCTGCATATTTCTCGTTGTCTTCTCTTTGGTCCCAAGGCTTGATGACTGCCTTGGCATCTTCGGGAACAGTCAGATTGAGGCCATGGACACTTGATGAGACCCACGTTCGCTTGAACTGCACGAGGAGAGCAAGCAGAGAGCTCACTTGTCTTTATCTATTACGCCGTAGAGATTAGAGAGCTCCAGGCCATTCAGCGTTGCAGCAATGGAATTCTCTTCCGCCATCGTCGTCGTCGACAGGGACTCAGCTTCCAAATCGGGACGCACTTTTTTCCTTCTTTCATGTTACGGCTGTCGAGGCAGCTCGTAACGCGCACGTCTGTGCACCGTCTGCTGCCGCCAAAGTCGCGACATGCCCTTCGTTCTTTGCACGTAACTCGACGCTGCCTCACGGATCCTCATGCGGAGCAAAAGTTTCGGTTTTCCAAAATTCGCGCGCGGCTCCGACCGGGGCTGCCTACCCATGAGTTGACGTCTTTGGTGGGAGAATTGAAGGTGCTAGCGCCGTCGCCGTCGCATATGGATGCTGTATACGCGGAAATTGAGGAGCAATATCCTGGTCTGGACAGGCAGAAATTGACGTTCCTGCTGGAGGGCGGTTTGGACTCGACTGGTGCGTCTACTGGTCCGCCATAATTTTCTCTGTTTTACTTAGGATACCTTAGAAATTGACTTTCCTGAGGCCGCCAGCACATTTCTCATGAAGTTGGAAGAGCCACACGTCCAGGATGCTCTCCAGTCTCTCGACGAGGACAAGCAGTTCCAACTGTTGGATCTCAAGACCGCGCTGCCCTACGACGACTTTTCGGACCTGAGCGCGTTCCACAACATCGTTGATTTTCTGCGGGAGAACGATATTGATGTTGACTTTTCCAACTTGCCAGAGGTGTTTTATGAAAGTAAGTTGCAATCAAATGTCGCGGACGACCGTCGCCCTATGCTGGCGCGTCACGCTTTCATTGCCCTCTGAGGCTTGAACATTCGACTAACACATCTTCGTTCCAGGAAATACTCAGGTATCTGGAGAATCAATACCGGAGGTGCCCGAAGACCTGTCCTCTGGCTATGAAGATGCACTTCGGAGAGTCGATTCATTGTCTTTGCCACGGCCGGAAGGGCTATTACCCATAGAGGAGCATCCGTCACTCTCGCCTATAGCCTCCAGCTCTAGTGAACCTGTCACAGAACCACCATTCTCGGAGGACCTCCCACCTCCAGTTGAATTCTTCGTACCGCCTGCCCAGGAAGTGGAAGTGGCGTCAGACCTGCCTTCAGATTTGAGACCATCACAATCAGCTGTACAGGACTCGACACAAACCCTGGAAAAGCCACCTTCGTCTGCAGAACCTCTCTTACCGGAACCATCTCTATCCGAGCCTGTACTGGCTGTGCCTACGATACTGGAATCATCTACCCCGGAATCCGACTCGCCACACGCTGAAGCGCTCCCGCCACCGTCCGCTGCGTCCGACTCTGTCCTAGAATCATCTTCGGAATCATTACAATCATCGGATCCCGCACAACGTGAGCACTATTGTTGTGCAGAGGGACAAATGCTTATGTATTCGTGCAGAGGTTTCACCGCTTCCCCAAGACACAGATCCGGCGCCTGTCAACCTGGATCCTGCGGAAGAGCATCAGCAGTACGTCAAAGCCTTCTTCGACAAGTTCAACGAGCCTTCTGTCGATAAGGCTATCGATCAGTTTGACCACAACACTCGGACCGACTTGCTGAGCCTGATAACAAATGCGTCGGAGACGAACTTTGCGGATCCAAAGTGGTTCCCTGCCATCGTGGATTTCTTGTCTCAGCGTGGGATTACACTCGACGTTTCCGACCTTCCCGAGCATTTTTATAAGAGTATGTGTTCCTACTACACAATGCTGCTCGTTGCTAATTGCCATTGACAGAGCCTGAAGCGCCAAAGCGAGAAGCCTATCTCAAGGGTCTTGGCAGTTTTGCTCCGAGCAGAGCTACTTTCCAGCAGACTGTGAAATGGACCCCCGAACAAGCTGCCTTTGTTCACGACTTTTTTGTGAAACTGTCACAACCCGCAGTTCAAACAGCTATGAAAGGACTGAAGCCCGACCAAAAGGCAGAATTCGGAAAAATTCTTTCGCAGATGGACTCGGAAGGGGCAGCAAACGACATGGTTTTGCCTTTTGCCTTGTCGTTTTTGGCTGAGCGCAATATCAACGTGGAGACCGGCGACACCCTCCTCCCTGGTAAATACCATTTTTGTCTTTATCTAGCCAGTCGTTGATGTTTGGATTCCCACAGACGAAGACCCCAATCAGGAAGAAATCCCGCCAGGTCACCACTGGCCGAATCTTATGACGCCAGATCCTCTAATGGACTCCCGAGACGTTGTGGACTTCCCCCCAACAAAGGACAGCCCCTTCCACAACCGAGTCGTTCTTCGCAACCACAAGTCGATGTTCCATGAATTGATGGAAGAAAATAAATTTGACTTTGACGATCCAAAAGCCCAGCCGGTTCAAACAGACTTGGGCAGGTCGGCTCCTGAGATATATGAACGGACCGGCATATCAAAACGCTTCAAGCTGCGTGACCCCAGTATCCACCTCTACAGGATCAGTCGTCGTGTCATCCAGCAGACAGGTAAAGGGCGAATACCAAGCATGCAGGTCTTCACGATTATCGGGAACGGGAACGGATTGGTCGGGCTCGGTCGGGGTACCCATGCCGACATGTCGCTCGCTACCATAAAATCGTACTCTCAGGCGATAAAAAACATGGATTACGTGGACCGGTTCGAAGACCGGACAGTGTGGACGGAGGTTGAAAGCAAGTTTGGCTCGACGAGGATCCTGATGCGACCACGGCCCCTTGGGTTCGGGCTGAGGTGCGGACCGACGTTGCATCGGTTGTTCAAGGCGGCAGGCATCAAGGATATCAGTGCGAAGGTGTGGAAGAGCCGGAATCCGATCTTGATTTTGCAAGGCGCGCTGCGGATGCTGCAGAGTGGGCATAATCCACTGGGTATGGGGGATGGTGCTGGGGGACCAGGGAGGAGGATGCAGAAAGGAGCAGGTATTCGCAGTTATGATTCTGTGACGAGGGCTAGAGGTAGAAGCCTGGCTGGTTTGACGGTATGATTACAGAAGCTATATAATTACTTTGATTGTCGCGTGCCCACGTCAATGTAAACCATGCATGAAGCATCTCTTAACGGTAATCGTTTCCACTTGGCTACGGTGACTTGCGTCGGTGTTCTCTGCCTACTTAAATAGGAGGAGATCGCTGAGCTGTTGAGGTGCGCTTTCTTTCATTGGTACAGAAGCGTTCTTGGTCAACGTTCTGTCTCCAGGACATTGCAACGCTATAGTGATAATAATAGGCAGTCGCTCCCGTATTAGCAAACGGGTACAAGATGCCTGCACGGGAAAGGTCATAGTGATCTGAGGCTCGAGCTCAGGCTCTCGGTAATGATTGATGTACTGATGATTTCTACTGGTGATCATCTTTACAACTTGTGGTCTGGGTGAGATTCTGTGCTATTATAGTACATAGTGAGGGATATGGTCCGTGTGTCTCCTGCAAATTCGTCTTCCATATGTTCCTTCCCTTCCTCTAGATTCTAGAATATTATCGATTATCGATGGTTAATCGAAACATGCCGCCTACCTACAAGTGGTGATACGCTTCAAGCCTTCAACTGCGTTCGGTTGGTTGGACCCAGACATTCTCTATGCTTTGTTGCACGGTGCATATCTCTATTCGATTTAGCAACCGTCTTTTTGAACTGTTACTCTTCTATAGATATCTACACTGGCATTTTTGCTGTCACTCTGTCAAGTATATGTACGTGTGACGCCATGACGATGAGAAGCTTCTCTGCTCTGGATCACCGCATTGAACGGTTTCTTGCATAGCTTCGCTTTCCCATGTCGGCGTACTACGCCGTAGCATGTAGCAAGTGCGTGTCAACGAACTACGAGATAGTATCTGGACAGTTCGAAGACTTCTTGTGGGAATCTTTGTTCCTTATCGCTCGCTATTCAGAGGACATAATGTCCGCGATCCATAGAGTCACGAGCAAGCGGGTCATCACTCGCGTCGAGGAGTCAACTAGTCGCCATTCACTGCATAACATGCTTCACTTCAAGTCGGCGATCCGCCTGCTTAATGGTGACATTGAAGGAACATATTCACAGAACTCTTCCTTCTGCAATGGAAGCCAACCTAATGTTAGGTTGCGTCATTACTGGTTATTTTTGTCATGTCTTCTCGGGCGGTGGCGACAACTACGCGTCTTATATATTGGAGCACATGTTATGTGTTTTTCCTAACCTTCTCTAACAACACTTTCACTCATATTTATCTCCTCCAGACAGTTTATGGCCAATCAGACAAACATCCCAACGAATCTTACGGGCGATGGCATAACAGCCATATTTCAATCTCTCGACGCTACGTTGGGCGCAAAGATTCTCCTTGCTCAATTGATCGGTACCATTTTTGGCGGATATTATTTGGGTCGTCTAACCATGACATATAGGCTTATACACCAGTGTCTTCTTTGTCGCCTCATGGTACATCTGTGAGGGAGATACCTATGCTTTGCATGCTACTGACGCCTAAGCCAAACCACGCAGTTGTTAAGAAAACCCAGCCTATCGGAAGAGCCTTAACTGCTGCTATCATCCTCCTCTACATACTGACCGCCATCCTTTTCGCCATCGACTGCATGGATACGCGACAGATATTCGCCGATAACGGCATGAATTTTTGGTCTGAATATACGGCTCGCGAAATCCCCGCGACGACTTTGGCGGGGGGTATCATGGGCGCTCTATGTACTGCCCTTTCGGACTCGGCCTTGGTATGTACAATGCTGCTATGTGTGCGATTTCTGTCCCGTCTACTGTGTTAACCCCACACCAGATTTGGCGTTGCTGGGTGGTCTGGGGTTTTAGCCTGCCCGTTGTCATTCTTCCTGTTCTTCTCCTGGCTTCGGCGGTCGGTGGGTCGTCCCGTTTCTTCTGATACGTCCGTCTTTCATCCAAGATATTGCATAGGGCTCAAGTGCTTTGATACCTACAAATTCTACCTGGGACAAGATTACGTACCCAGCATGGTATTGTCCTCGTCTTTGGTCCTCGCAACGACACTATGGTGTACCATCCTCATAATCTTTCGCATCTCGACAGTCGCAAATAGGGCAGGAAGTGGCCTCCATGCTTATCGGCGTATAATTGAAGTCTTCGTAGAATCTTCAGCGCTTTATTCTGCATCCGCAATTCTATATGTGGTGTTCCGCGCTATAGAGAGCCCGCGTTTTTTATACATGGATAGCTTGATGGCCGCTCTGAGAGTATGTCTACAACATTTATAACTTAGAATTTACCTGAATCCCACACAGGGAATTGCACCAACGCTCCTTGTGGGACGCGTTGCGGCAGGTCATGCACGCCCTAATGACTCTTGGCAGGGAAGCATGATTTCCCAGTCGCTTCGCTTCGGGTCCGATTCGCAGAGTAGTAATCAGGGCAGCTCCCAGGAAGACAGCTTGCAGGGCGTTGGGTTCCATCATGACTTGGAAGCCCAGTCTCATCAAAGAGCGCACGATGTTGGAGTCCCAGAAGAGAGGACTAAGATCTGAAAGGGAATATGATATCTCTGAATCCTAGCTTTTTGGTGTGCCGGTTTGACGGACTCGTGTTCGGTTTGTCGTTATTATAGTTTGCAGCTGTAAAGGCGTCCCTCATTAATGCTCAACCATTTTGATCTTGAGCCGGCTTTCTAGGTTCTGTCAGACTAGGATCACAAGACCAATGCGGTCTCCTGGAGTAAGTATACCTCGAAGTGTATCATGATTGGCTAATCAGCTTTGAGATTCAAGACTGAGATGTGCTCCAGAAAAACTCTAGGTAGCCACAGGACGTCTGTGCAGCCACCGCAGCAGTGAATGTAGATCGACAGCAGATGACGAAGACGCCGAGACAGCGTGAACCGTCCTTGTCAGTAAAAAATATTGATTTATCGGACAAATAACACAGCTATTGCTCCCCAAGCAATTGCCAGCAAGAGCACTGATCCACCCTTCAACACATCGTTCATCCCAAGAGCACCAGACTGACTCTTCTTACTCGTGCTCCCCACAACTGGAAACGAGTCACCGGAGTGCCCATTAGAAGTAGCCAGGACACTAGCATCGACCGTTTTTGTGTTGATGGTCTTGGTGTATGCCGTCGTCGCAAACGTGGAGGCTGACTCGGGAGTGACTTCGGAGACATCCGAATCAGTGAGGAAGACGAGGGCGAATCCGGGGGCGTTTACGGGAATGCTGCAAGTGTTGGCGGAGGTATCGCACGCGATGGTGACGACGTTTAGGTCGTTCTTGAGGATACCATCCACAGTGTATTTTGTTCCCAGAGTCTACGTTCGGGAAGGAAGGGTGAGCAAGATGAGGGATAAAGGGTACGCCTCACCTGGCCAGCCCATGTAATGTTGCTTTTCGTTGACACGGAATCAGATAAAAGATATCTAGTGACGATGAGATTCTATAGTCAACACAGTACAAACTTTCTCACTTGACATAGACTTGCTCAGGGACCGTCCCACCATCAATAGTAATTGTCGCGGTGTAGTCATTGGACCCGGATTCATCTGTAATGTAGTTGAACAAGGCGACCTTGGCCAGATTTCCATTCTCATAGATGGAATACTGCGGAGTGTAGACGCTGCCATCATTTCCTCCAAGATCCATTATTTGCGAAGTTCCCGATGTGCCAAACACTTCGGCAATTACTAGCGCAGAGTAGAAAATCGAACCGATTGTCCACTGGTGATACGTCGATTCATTTGTGGGGGGTGCTGTTGAGAGTTTCTTTAGTGGCTCAGAGATAAATAATCGGGGACCGAACCTGTAAAGGGCTGCATGCGATCATGAGCGAGTGTAGTGCAAACGAATAGATAGATCATCATTTACATTATAATAAACGTTCTGACCACCAACGTGAATCATAGCGCCGGTAAAGTTTCCATAAGCCATCTGCAGACCATAATCGAGAGCCCACAGAGCAGCACCAAAACTATCTGAGATCCCAGGGAAACCACCACATGATGCCGAATTCATTTCGAGCATGTAGAATGGTCGATTGTACGTCTGCGCAATGGAGGTAGAGTTCAGATATGGCTGAACCAACGAAACGCCAGAAGTGTGATTCAGATAGTCAGGAAATGTGGTCTGCGGGTCCACGAATGATCCTGTACCGTACATGGCGTAGCAGTTGTTGTTCGGATAACTGATCTGAAGATGAGCATAATCGTGGCCTAAGAGGCACAATGAAAATTGCTTACTGTTCAACTGCAAGAGCGGAGAGGCTTTCGATGCATGTATCAAGGATGCCGGTATTCCAAACGAGTTCAGGCGCCCAATCTCCCGAAACACTAGGTACCACAAGGTTGTTCTTTGTGGGTATATCACCGTTGGTACTTATAGCGCTGATCAGTTCTTGGATTTCACCGTAGTACGATGTCGCATCGTAACCTTCATCTCGATGTCCGTGACTTTGATAACGGATCATCAGCTGGGAACCATGGTGTTCGCAGTCACTAAGACATACTCGACGTAGAGGTCCGGCTCGTTAGCGGCTTGAAGTCCTAGTAGCTTGTCGCCCAGAACACTTTCACCGTATTCAGCAATGGCAAATCTCCAGTTCGAGGTATCGTTAAAAGGTATACCTACATGGATATAAGCGGACATTCGTATCGACAGACTTGTACACACCTAAGAACCATGCAACGTCGACTAACGAAGAAACATTGGCGAAGAGATAGAACATGTCCATGTTGTAGATGACCGCAGGTGTTTCGGTCTATTGACAATAAAGCGTTAGAAATCTTCGTTGATGGCATCAGGAACGTATACAGACAGGATTTTGGGTATCGACTGATTGTTTGGTAATACATTTTCCGTTGGCATCTGGAAGCTCTTCTTCGTATGTCGCGAACTCTTGTGTGTTACCTCCTGCACGTATTCGGACACGGCCGCCCCTCTGTGCGATGAGAGCCATCAGATTTAAGAAGATTGGTTGAATGTGGGTGCTTAAAACCGGGTCACTTTAGTGAATATCCCGACCTCGTATGATCCAAACGTACGAATTCTTGCCCACTGTATACAAATATTAAAAAGTGTAAAGATACCCTGACGGTATGGCCACTTACAGACTTGCGTGAGGACTGACATCTCAATTGAGAAGCCATAGAAGGAGTTCGTCGACTGAGCGATCGATAGCCCATTTACTGATGTATTTACAGCGGGTATACTCAGTGTGAAAGCTGTCGAAGGCGCAGGATCTGGTATTGAGGGCGGATCCAATACGGTATCGTCATAGGCTGCGAGTGTTGAGGTGGCCGCAGCAACAGAGGCCGTCGAGGTACCACTGCTAGACTGAGATATAGTTTCCCCCAGAGGAATCTGTCCGTAAACTGTGACTTGAGCATCGACACCCTGCAGGCAAAAAAGGAGAGCACAGTAACCCAGTGCCAGCAGAGTCAAATGCATGGCTGGAGTACAAGAGTGGGTGGCAGGGTCAGCTGGGGGGTGTAATAATGAGAGATCATTCGGCTGCCGTGTTATCGCTGAGAACTGCGCAGCAGCACGATCTCGGCACTTTTCCGCAGATAATGGCTGCAATGAGAAGATGATAAGTCGACAGAAGATCAAAAAAGGAAGCGGGGAGAATCACTTACTCCCGAGAATCCTTGTGGGCGGTGGGAAATACATAGCGGATCTGAATATCGAGGCGCTCGAAAACCTGTTCGGGCACATCGATATTACTTAACAAAATATTGATGTAAGAAGCAGTTTAATTAGTCCTACAAAATCGTAATAAGTAAGCGAAAAAGGGCTTGTATTTGCAGTAGTTCGAAATTGCATGCAGGATTCCTCCCTAAGTGAACGAGTAGTTGAAAGGAGAATAACCGGCACCCGGTCCGGCAGTGATCCACAGGTTGAAACTGACACGCGACGGCCACGCGACCTTCCAATGCCTCCCATCCCCTCCACGTTCGACGAAGAAACTTCACAGACGATTGCGTCCATCGAGAGACGCCAGAATGATATTTCGCAGTTCCAAATACCACGTCTGCGCACATGCAAAGGGCCGCTTGCTGCTCAGCAGAATCTAGCGACCGAGTTGAGAGAAGACCTTGATGTCATTGCGCGACAAGTGGAGGTATGTCTTATTCTTCTTCGCTACAATTCTTCGTCTTAGATCTCACAAGGGACTAGATCTGCTGGTTGGAGACCAGAGAGGAGAGAAGAATCGGAGAGACTTGCAACAAATAGTCGATGGCTTCAAACATGCGCTCGGCAGGTGAAGTTTGCAGAACTGTGCATTGGAAAGCTCTGACGATGTTCTTAGTCTTCGAAAGGATACACGCGCAGCCCTTCTGGGGTCCAAGCGCACCATCGATGCTTTGAGCAGGTCGAATCGAGAAGAGCTACTCAAGTCCTCCGCTGTCACCGAAAAATCAGACGAGAAAGTAACGTACGTGGGCGCTTTCTGATTCTCAGATCGCTCCTGACATTTTCTTGCAGGGAAGACGTGTTAATGCAAGCCAATCAGACTGTGACGGAGGCCTTGCGGCGGACAATTGGCCTCATGCAAGGAGAACTAGAAAAGTCGGTCGCAGCGACTCAGTTGTTAGGTGCGTCTCTTTGATTTCCGGTCTCGTCCTTTCTCATCGTAGTATCCAGACGCCTCTTCAGCTTCCCTGCGTGCTACATCGTCGACTCACGACACACTCACGAATATAATGGACACCTCCAAACAACTTATCACCGCCCTCGAGAAGACTGACTGGATGGACCGAGTCTTGATCATATCCGGATTGGTCTTCTTCACCCTTGTGGTTCTCCTCATCTTGAAGCAGAGGTTGGTGGATCGGGGTATTCGAATAGCGTTCTGGTGGACGCGGTTCATCCCGGACTTTGGCGGTGACGAAGTCCTGGTGTCCACGGAAGAAGGGATCAAAGCAACAACATTGGCCACGACGCTGGTGTCGGCTGCTACGAGCTCTGTCTCTGCAGCGGTATCCCTAGCGACGTCATCTCTTGTCGAAGTGCCACTCTCAAGCACTCTGTGGGATTCCAGTACAACGGACGTCGCTACCGAGACAACGACATCTCTACCAAATACAATTATTACAACAACCGATACTATTATGTCTTCAGCTACAAAGGATTCACATGATGAATTATAGCCCTCGGTGTATCACATTAGACTCAGACCAGTCTGATGAGGCCGTGTAGTTCCTATTGAGGGGGTGAAGGACAGAATAACGACCAGGTATTTAAATGACAGGTAGGTTGGTATCGAGCCTCGTATCACATCTTGCGTTGAATATCGTCATATAAGCTGCTCTCAAAGTGACGGGCCTCAATATCACAGCTAAAGTGTAAAGTGTTGACGTTGTGAACCATTATGGTGGTCGCCTTGGTGGACCATGTAAACGCATACCGCTACTGCATGCTGCTGAGGCATGGGGGATCTAATCTACCGATAATACCGTAACTGTAAGTGGCTATCGTAGGGGCGTTTGTGTCTAATATAAACTAAGTAGAGGTGTGCTAGTATTTATGTAACATACTTATGTATCGTGGCGGAATCGTTAATCTAAACCGTACAGGCTTTCGGTTATGCGACTTTACCGTCACTCTTCCAGAGCTGAATGTCGATGTTAGCCGAGAACAATATCTATGCAGTGCAACGGAGAGCTTACTCAAAAAACCCTTGCAGATGCACATCGAAATCGGTGTGGCCCGAATCATCCAGCGGCTCAGAAATTTTTCGCTCGCATATCTTCGCTTCGAGACCCCCGCTTCTGCCGATAATCATTCGTACGTTCTTCATTCTGTATATTCTTCCCTGTTCCATCGTCCTCCCTATTGGGAGCGCATCGTCCCACATCTTGATCTTGAGCACGGTTTCGGCGAGAGACGAAGGCCATAATTTGGAGCGCATCGGAATGGCCTGATCATTCTTCGTGTAGTCGGTAACATAGAGTTCGTATGGTCTGTTTCCGTTATCAGATTTAGAAAGCACCTAGAAACTTGTAAACAATGTTTTCTTTGGGGAAAAAAGTGGGAAATGGAGTACTTCGACTATACAATCAAAGTAACCGTCGAGGAATTTGTGGTCCACGTCGCGGATGAGCTTATGCACTCGTCGAGTAGAAGGAACCATGCCATGTTCGGGTGTTTCTTCGCAAATTTGGTGGATCGTTCCTAACTCAGCCCTAGTATTGCGCGCCACCAAGTGGAGAGTTTGGAACAATAGTCGATTTCTTGAGGTTGGGCGTTGTGGAAAGGAGAGAATCGAACACCCAAGCCGTTTGGTCCGAGACCTTCAAAAAGAGGAGCGTCGCCTCTGTTATGATCTATCTCGCCTGTTTCCTTCTTGTACACTGCCCATTGAAGCTTATCATAGTATCCTACGGCGCAGGAACGATCGTTGAACTTTGTGCCAATCTGCACCAAATTCAGTCGCGCATACTTACTAATAATGGAACACTGCACTACCTTAACGTCGCGAAGGATGACAATGTCGTTCACCTCAGGGCGAGGAAGCCAATGTTTATACTTCGTCGTAAAACAGTTGACGCTGAATGCATCTGAATCGTTCCAGGTGCTGTCTTCAAGGGAGAAAACACTTGGATCAAGAATCTTTATGGAGCAAGTCAGTTCTGCAAGTAGTATTACGTTATGAGTACGAATATAAAGGGCTAAAAGCGAAGTCTTACGTTGGCCATGAGAGGCTAGAGATGGTTCGGATACGGACTTGACTATGCCTATAACATTTATTAGCGTGCCCTGGTCCATCATTGCCGTTTTCTCTAAGGCCACATATTTCCGAGGGGCGAGGATATGATTAGACAGGTCTGATGGTGATATAATACGTCTATGACTTACATAGTCGCGCTTCAACCCAGCGGTCATGGGAAGGAGACCTTCCAATAGTGAGATGGAGTCAGGCGAAGACATTCCTAGCGCGGTCTGCTCAGGCGTACGCTTTAGTTTCAAAAACGATATGTTACCTCTGGAATCAGCCGCATTGGACGTCAAGGTCGGCCTTGTAGAGGTCACACTGGAATATCCTCCCGTAACGGAGGCTGCAGAGGCTGCGCTGAGGGGACCGGCAGCGAATTTAGGCTTCGAAGTAGATGCAATATCGAGCGACAAGGAAGTTGTGTCGTTCAATGCGGAAATTCTATCGCGCTGCCGTTGAGCTCTCAGGGCCTTTCTTTGTTTCTTCGTCAATTTCGGGGGCTCGAGCTTCTCAGTGGCAGTTGTCTCCTGTTTGAGTCTCTTTGCGAGGAAGAGCGGATCGGCCAAGATTGTTGATGCGTGCGAACGCTTTCCTTGAGGAAGAAATGTGGGCGTGTCATATCTAATAAGCTTAGGGGTCTACGTGCCATGTCAGACGTTTGATGCACTTGAACTGTAACTTGCTTACCTGGGGAGTGGAGAGGGATGCTTGAGAATCCGCTGGGATACTGCGCCAATAGCGATTCTCATCCATAGAAGCTAGCGCAGCTGGCATGAGGCTTGAGCAATATACTCTTTACAGACCAAAGAAAAACTCACGTCTCCGTAGGAGCCAGGTGTCGATAACGCGACCATTGTTCTTCGCAACCTTCCAGGACTTGACCACTTTCAGACGGATGCCTGCTTTGTATTCCAATAGATTTCCGTAAATTACCGCCCCCTCCAAGGCCAAATCTAGCTTGTCCATGGAGCACAGTTTCAGCCCCTGCGCAGAGACGGCATCAAAGCACTCTCCTGCGAAAATGACGTCAAACGGCACAGAGCTTTTGCCATCACTACTCGCATCGATTTTGAAGATCATTTGACAGTTTTCTGTTCTGTCCCAAACCATAGAGACTGCATATCCAGAATCATCATCCGGGTTGCTGAGCAGATCAGTAGCTAATCTCTTCAGAGATGGATTGTCGAAAGGTACCAATACAGCTGGAAATAGTCTGGGAGTAGTGCGCTCAACGGGTGAGTGCTGCATGGCGATTTCGAGGCAGGAAGATGTAACGTCGATAGGGGAGAATTTGAAATGACGC
The DNA here is from genome assembly GCA_022818035.1 of Armillaria solidipes. NCBI lineage: Eukaryota > Fungi > Basidiomycota > Agaricomycetes > Agaricales > Physalacriaceae > Armillaria > Armillaria solidipes. The sequence goes on along the minus strand of JAIWYQ010000007.1, from coordinate 2,592,181 downwards.
GATAAATCATGAGACGCGTCAGGGTCACATGACAATCTCCCGTCAAATCGGGCCGAAAGAGTAGCCAATAGGAAGCGCTCATTGTACAGCCAATGAGAAGGGCGGTACTCCTTTCTTCCAGCCACCACTATGCCTCACATCAGGAAAAAAGTCAAAGCAAAGCCTACCACCGAAGAAGACCAGCCCAAGCCATGCTATATTACACGTCTTCCCTTTGAGCTTATCGCTGAAGTGCTCCTGTATACCCGGTCACCCAAGGATGTCCTTGCACTGGCTCGATGCAACAAATTCTTCTGCGCAACCCTTGTTAGCAAGTCTTCGGATTACATCTGGAGATATAACAGAAACAACTGCAAGCCTGCGCCCCTCCCGGAGCCCTTGCAGATTTTTACGGAAGTGTCATATGCTGCATTTGTGTTTGACGAAGGCAAATGCGAGGTGAGATTTCTTCATCATCGGTGGTGTCGATATTCCTCATCGAGAACACAGGAATGTGGGAAAGAAAGCAAGTTAATGTATGACTCGTTTGCTTTGAGGATTCGCACTTGCGGTCTGGTAAGGTGTTTCTTAGTAGTAATTCACATCTATTGATCCGCTCTATGCAGACCAAATGCCGGAAGCAGTTTCTCAAGTAATCTTTCCTACTGTTTCTATGTTATTACGCTGACTTCCTTGCTTAGGACAAAACTTATCCTTCCCCAAGCACAGCCCGAATACCACCGAATCATTTCGGAGTCCCTTCTTGTCCCCGAACACGCTAATTGCACTCGTAGGCCTTCTCCATTCCCCTCATTCATCCTGTGTACTTACATATATCAGCTTCTGCTGCATACTTATACGACAATGCGGGTTGTATGTCCTTTTGCGAGTTAACCCTCATTTCTGAACTCATGGTCACCCAGGGCCCAATTGTCGAAAACTCTATCGTGTCAATGAGTGGGTCGCGGCCGTGCAAGGGTATCTCGACGCTTCTCACTCACCAGAGGACCTAGATGTCGAAATGGAGGTCGGTCTTGACCACGTCGTTATATTGTCACCACACTGAATGTGCCATAGCGACGGGCGAAGACGGCGAAACGGATATTATTGATGATGCCCTCATTTTTGGAACTGTTTAAATGGAAGGAGAAGTATGATAAAGCTCGGGCTGCGAACAAAGCATCCAACGATGAGTTGTAAGTGTCATTTCCTCTTCAAAGTAATGGACTCCATTCTGAAACTTTCTCAGCGCTAGGACACTGGCGACGAAAGTTGGTTATAATTATTGGGATCTTATGCAAGCGCCCAGTTACGCCAGACTGCATGGGGGAAAGAATACAACTTTAGAGAGAGTAACCGATTCCGGTGCGATTTTCCTTATCTTCTCTTGAGTCCCACTCTCATGCAATTGACAGACTACAAGACCATCCATGAAGCTGTCGAAGCCGAAATTCTCAAAGTGACCGAGGCGCGGAAACGGGCCAAGCATGAAGCCGATTACAAGCAGTCGCGAGAGCTCGTTGAGAAACATTACGAACGACTTCGCTGCAAGAAGGTTGATGTCCCTTTGCCACCATTAGCCAGTTTCCGCAAAATCCCTATCATTCATACTATTCAGACAGCTCCTCCCTCGCCTGAATTTGACGTCGCTAAACAGCTCCAGACAACGCTCGTCGCAGCGCTTCTTAAGAGCGAACTGTCTGCTTGGAGAAACCAAGCCAAGGTCGCATTAGCGGCTACTCTAGGTTTCGCAAATTGGAAATCGGCAAGCAGCAAACGCTTGCACCCTGTGGATAGGATCAACGCCCGTTTTCGGTGCAAGAAGTGTGCTCATATAGAGAATAAGTATAAAGAAGACGGATGTTTTGATTTCTTCGGCGTTTGTTCCCATCAATGCTCAAAGAAGTTGCGCGGGAAACAAGAATGGGACGTCACTCGATTTGTGAAAGATGACAAGGTTAGCTATGGTTGTCAGATCCGTTTGGCCTAACTTTTAATTATCCTTGCAGGCCTGTGCAGCTATCACGAAGTTGGCTGATATTACCTCAATTAACACCGAATCGCAAGAGTCTATCCTTGCATTCGGGAGGCTTGATGAAGTTGATGTGAGAGTTTTGTGTAATAGCTGCACCGCGGCTATCGTATTGCAGCCTTCTGCCGTTGTGGGTGTTTCCTTCTCAACATCTGAAAGCTAATTAACTGACATCGCTGTTCCTTTGCTTACAGGCCCGTCATTCCCACCGTCATGAGGACATGCAAATGTCTCTTCTCCTAGCCTCAGCCCTCGAGAAGCATCCCATAACGAAGGGCCTTGCTTTGAGGCTCATGGGTCCGGAAGACCGGGCGAAGGTATTGCGAGAGGACAAGATCTATGGGTGTCGTCATTGTCTTCAGGTGCGGACGGCGTCGACGGAGAAGGCGATGGAGGAGTCCGGGAAAGAGTGTATCTTGACATTCAATGGACTGCGATCCCATTTGAAAACAAAGTAAGTCCTAGTTGAACTTGGCCGGAACGATCAAATGAATGGACTTTGAATAGACATAATGTTGCAGACGTTCGAGATGAGGATTTTTACTGTTCGAAGCCTTTGATCTGGAGGGAAGTTGGCAGGGCAACTTGATTAACATCTACATCATGCCGAAGTTATCTCTTTATGTGTTTTAATGCATATCATCTTGACCCTAGTGCAAAGGTTAAGCCAATTGAATCGCCCGAACCTTTATAGCCCGATTCTATTGGGATACGGCTCGTCGGATCGAGAACCTATCATGTAACAGATTCTGATTCACGTTCGTACCCCAATTTGTGTCTTTTTAAGCACAGGACCACCTAGGACCACGCGCTCTGATAGCCCCAATTTGCACGCTATTCTTTGACGAAATGCACGAGCGTCGTTCTTCGTCATACCATTCTACAAGGACCACTCTCAAAGAATTTCTGAAGTTCATTCAGGATGCCACCTTTCCAAGTCTGACCGCGTGAAGTGCTTCCGTCCTCATTTCTCATTTCTGTCTCCGGATGAAGGATACCACCATTCATTGCCGGACTTTATCCCGCCTGTAATGGTTGCATCAGATGATGGTGGAAACCCCACGGTCTATTACCCGTGGAACACAGAATGCTGGGTCAGGGTATAAGAATAAGAGCGCTTTGCTGATAACATGTCACATTGTTCGTCATGTCCAACTCATCTTATGCTTTGGATATCGCGTCTACTTGGGTAGACAACTTCGCCAAAGCTCTTGCTTCTGGGGAAATCAGCAACGTACTATCGTGCATCCTCCCCGACGGCTGGCTTCGTGACATCCTAGTGTTCACATGGGCTCACCGCTCCCTACATGGACATGAGAAGATCTCAGCATACCTGACCAGCGATGGCAACAACAGGGTCATTTTGGCAAAGATCTCCAATGTAGCCCTAGATACGAAGGTGTTTTTGACGCCGGAGTACGAGTCAGTGGCCGGGACGGTCACGTCCGGGTTTTCGTTCAGTACCTCTGTGGGCACAGGACGCGGATATGTGCATCTCTTACCTGATGCACAAGGCGTGTGGAAGGCACTATCCGTACTCATGATGCTCGACGAGCTTGACGGTCATCCTGAGGACGGTCCTGAGCTCGGAGTATATGGCGAACATACTTTGGCCTGGGAGGAAGTTGACAAGAAACGAAGGGAAGACATCGAAGCGGATCCTCATGTCTTGATAAGTACGTCCGTCTGGTGTATGTTATTTATCGGGGTGCTGATGATAAACCTCTTGAAAGTTGGGGCTGGTCAGACAGGCTTGACCCTCGCAGCTCGTTTCCGTCAGATGAATCTGCCTACGCTGGTTGTAGAATCTAACCCGCGTGTGGGTGATAACTGGCGAGCTCGATATCCGACCCTTACTTTGCACACTCCTCGGTCTCATTTTAATTGTAGGTTAATTGTGCTCCTTCATTTGCCTGACACTTATCACGCACAGTTCTGTATCATCAATATCCGTCCAATTGGCCGATATACGCCTCCCGTGACAAGGTCGCGAATTGGCTGGAACACTATGCTATCAATCAGGACATGCACGTGTGGACAAACTCTCGACCTACTGGTATTTCCACGTATGATCCTGAAACGAAGAAATGGACCCTTGTCATCGACCACCAGGGTACTCCTACCACTCTCCATCCTACTCACATTGTCTGCACGACCGGAATCCTTGGTGCTCCTCGAATACCTGCTATCGAAGACAGGGATGTGTTCATGGGAACTGTCCTCCATGCAGCGAAGTATGGTGGTGGGAAGTCTTACAAAGGCAAACGAGTTGTCGTCATAGGCGCGGGAAATACCAGCGCCGATATATGCCAGGACCTCGTCGTGCAAGGTGTTGAGTCCGTGACCATGGTTCAGCGCTCGTCGACATGTGTTGTCGCGAAGCATCCTGGTTGTACCAACGCCCTGCTCAGCCTATGGCCTGAGGGCGTTCCGTCGGAGATATCCGACTTCAAGTTCCTGTCCATACCTTTGCCGTTGCGAATAAAGATGGCCAGTGCTCATGCTGTGGAGTTGGCAGAGGCTGAACGTGAGATGCATGAGGGTTTGAGAAAGGCAGGTCTCGATGTTAATATGGGCCAGGATGGATCAGGCCAGTTCCCAATGGTGTTCCAGAGGTTTGGGGGTTATTGTGAGTCGTATTTTTGATGCATGATGATGGAGACCAAATCTTCATACGATAATTCTAGGGATTGACGTCGGCTGCGCAGAGCTCATCATTTCGGGAAGAGTGAAAGTCAAACAAGGTGTCGAGCTCCAGCGATACCTGAGTGATGGTGTCGTTTTCACAGATGGTTCCAAGCTGGACGCTGATGTTGTGATCTACGCGTGGGTTCTTTTATCAAAATCCATCCAGACCCGTCATCAACATTGATCATTTGCAGGACCGGCTATCATAACATCCGTGATACTATTAAGGGTATGTTCGGTGAAGCTATCATAGAACGTACAAGTCAAATCTGGGGCCTTGACGAGGAGGGAGAATTGAACGGTTGTTTCAAACCTTCCGGTCATCCTGGCGTGAGCATATTTGCACATCATCGTTCTTCGCTAGTTTATGCATCTCCTAGCTCTGGTTTGGTGGTGGTGATCTAACCATAAGTCGAATTCTCTCTAAACGCATGGTAAGCCTTACTCCTCTTCGGTTTTATACGCATGCTTATATGCACAATTCATGGAGGGCCTCGAAATGAAAGCCATTCAACTCGGTTTGGTAAATCAATAGAAGCTATACATCCAAGGGAGACGAAGATGTTCATTTTATGAATCCTATTTCCTCGATGCTCGTAGAGCAGACAGCTCAGACACCTGTACATTAAAACATATACATTCTCACTGGCAACGCACTGCTTTGGGCCCAACATGCGAGATCTGCAATTGCATAGAAGTCGGTGATGAAGGTATAGTATCCACGAAGATCAATACTAACTCCGCCGTGGTAGAGTGACGGACAGTACCAGAGGAGATTGTGGGTATTGGAAAAAGCAAACATCCGAGAAATGCCACCAGATCTTGCCCCCCCCCCCTCCCTCGTAATCCAGCCTAAGGCTTTCCTTCGCTCTGGACACACCTGCAACCCATTTTAAAGTCGAGGTAGCACTGAGTCGTCTTGTCAGGCTGACAGATACCATTGACTGTCATTGCAACGTCCACGCTATGTTGTTTTGGAAAGTTAGACTGACAAAAGTGTGAGCGTCATCGACTCAACCAATGGAAGAGTATCCACACACCGGCTGGCATTTCATCAAAATAGATGTGTCTTCATGAAATAATTATCCTTGGTCTTGACATGACCAATAGTGACGTGTAACTTCTGGGACCTTTTCAAACGAGGGCAGTTTCTCTGAATCAATCCCTTTTGGCGTTCACCCTTTTTAAACGTGGTTGGCTTCCATACTTTGATGACGATACGGACAGACTGAAGGACGGGAAATCGACCATCGGTAAGAAGGAGATCGAGGGCTTTCCACGTCGCACCAGCATCCTGCGCGATGTAGATGGATCCCTTGTTCATGCCCACGACGATCGTCAGCTCTTCCAGAGACGACTCCTTCTCAGGCGGCGCGAGTTATTTCATCCACCACTGTAGCACGACTTCGAGAGGATTACGTAGGTAGGTATCCCTGACGCGGCCATGGATGTCGATGCCGAGCTTCCTAACATGGGAAACATCAAGTACTGGAGGCTTTTCTTTCCAGGCGTGTTTGACCGCAGCTAAGTGCAGTGTTGAGTAAGGAAGAAATGAGGCATAGAGGATATGGCTTACCCGATTAGCGAGCATGATCATGTGTAACACTAAGTTCCTCGAGGGCACCAGCCGTAGAAGAGCGCTAAAGGAAGAGACCGACGAACGGAATATCGCTATAGGTAACGTCGTTCAAGGTGACTTTCCGCAGAATCTCATTCGAACCCAAGGATCCATTCAAAGCTAAACGCCAAATGTCTGGAGACTGGTTGCTTCTGAACGTGTGAAGAGCTGAGCTGCGTTCCTCAACCGGCATCCTGCGAGGATTCTTGACGGAAACTTGATGGCAATCGAGGTTCGTTAGCTGTGGGAAAAGTCCGACGAACGTCGAAAAGCTCTGCTGATCTTCGAATTTGGCGTTCGAAAAACGGATGGATTGGACCGGCCGCGAGTATAATGCCTTCAAGAGGTCCTCGGAAATGGTATTCATGTGTATATCATGGAATTCAAGACTTTCTAGCTGTGGTAGGCTCTGTACCACCTTGGGGCCGTATGGCATAGTTCCACATCCTGTGCGAAGAGCCAAGGCCGTCGTATCACTGGGGAGATCTTCAGTAAGAAAGGCAGGCCATATTTTGGTGGATGAAAGTCCGAGTTTGAGGGTAGAACTAAAATGCCGCCGAGGTAATTGAAGGAGTCGAAGGCGGTTCAGCATCTAGAAAGAATAAGTATACAGCTGCAAAGCGATGCCGTTTCATGCACACACTGAATTGTCTTGCTATGATAGAACACAATGACGCCGCATTGAAGGCAGACAGAGTAATAGTTGAAAGAAAGGAAAAATTAACCGGTTTCTTACTTCAGCGGCCCGGTACGGCCGTTGAACGTTGAATATTGAATAACCACCACCACCGAGTTGCGAAGTCTCAACAGGTACGACATTCTATTACTTTTGGGATGCCATTCTATGCTCAGAGATACTAGCTAGGGCATACTTCCCGGTGAAAAGCATGACAACACCCAGGACACCCCCGTACAACAACACATCTCCCAGTTTGAGGTCCACCCAGTACCAGAAAAGCAAAACCTCAAAGGCACCAAGGGTAGCGGTGAAAGGAAGTATTTTTGCAGAAAATAACCGAGGCACGCGAGGCGATATCCGTGCCCACTGTTCCTTTGTTAATAATTGACTTGAAGACGACATTGGAAGGCACGTACCAATCCTAACAAAACGACCCAGGGAGAAAGAACCAGGCCGGCAAATAAGGCAGAAACGGGCTTGGGCGGTTGAGTCTGTTCAGGTCGGAATGTGTGTTCGATGAAAGGAAGTGGGTGGAATGACGCCTCGTCTGGGTGAGGCGTGATGGGATGAGACGCCGGCACAAAAAGGTCGAAAAGACTGATTTTGAGGGGCGAGTATTTCGGTGTTCCAATAATTAATGAGACTTTCAAGGGCGCCTTCGACGTCGCTGGCAGCGACGGCGGTACTTTGGCCATGTTCTGGTTCACCACTGAGTTCAGATGACGAGTTGGACAGAACCCTAGCTGCACTTACCAGCTCAAATTTTGCTTTTCCACCACTTGTCGCTCGGACAGGCTGGATACCCTCCTCCCCAGACTCCTCATCATAGAAACGAAGGAAGGTCTGCTGCGGTTGCACGCCTTTTCCACTGTCCGCATCGACGGCCTGGAAGGTGATTTTCAGTGTGTCCGTTGGCGAAAGAGTGACTGGTTCGGGGGCTTTGTGCGCCAAGGAGATACTAGGGCAGCTTTCAGGTCGGATGAGTGCAAGGCAGATGGATGGCTACATACGGTTCTGAACGAAGTTGGGAACCGCTAGAAGAGGTAACAGAGAACCTGGGCGATTGTAAGGTCAGTACAGACGCGTTCGCCGCCGCTGCAAGCAGTAGCAGGGATGCAAAGGAAAACATGGTCATGGAGGCGCAGCAAGAACTGGAATGATCAAGTGCGACGTGTTCGTCCAAATATGGCGACCAAGTTCCCAAAAATAGATTTCAAATCGTATAAATTTAGCGGGGGCCCTACATAAGTATGCATTACTTGTATCTACTGGAAAGCAATCGAAAACAGAATTAAATAGCACGATATATTGTCTCATTAGAAAAGGATGCGTTTTTCCCCATCACACCTTGAAGCCCGACGCCCACATCTCGCCCCCAGAGTCATGTTCGAGGGACTGGTGTTTTCGGTCTGCTGAGTCGAGCCGGTTCATCTCAGTAGCCTCGTCCGTCTCAGAGTAGACGTCTCGACGTATATTCACGACAGGTATCTGACTCGGAACGCTGTCGTCGTATCTTTGTCGACCCTTGCCCATTCGTATAATGACCGTCGATGTGATCTAGAATAGCGCCGTCCTAAGAGCCTAAGAGAGGAGGATAACAGCGGCGACTTACATCAATGGCCTCTGACGTTAGAGTCTCCTTCAGTTTCTCTCGGGAAATCAGCGTATCCATTAGGGTCTGTGCATGCTAGTCAAAACACGGAAAGATCTAGAGGGGCGACGTACATTTGTGTAGATACGTCCAACAGGCATAGCAAACATGCCATAGAGGTTTGTCGTGGGAGAACCTACGTCCTGGTAAGTCTTGGACACAAAACGACAGGAGGGGCATTACTGAGGTAGCAGACCAAAAGAGCCACCGCAAATATGCTCGAGAAAACTCCGGTTTGAATCGTGCCACGAATGAGCTGATTGATAACCGAGTCCGTTGTCCTGAATCCTGTTCTGGATCTGTAAAGAACGAACGACAGCGAGCCTTACATCTTCTATCAGTAATAACATCGGGAGACAGAGGAGACGCCAAGCTCACTCGTCAAGAATAAATCCATTACTGTTTGTCCCACAAGCCATGTAATGATGATAGGCTTCAAAACAATGAGCTTTAACACCCTGAGACGTCTCTTCGTGAGATAGGTATTTGCGATAGTTCCTCTACGCACTCATGGATAATCCAGGCCTAAATGTAACATGAGTAACGTCGAAGACGTAGAAGCCGTGGCTGAACTTACCTTGACTCCCGTCGTTATACCCAAGCCAAAGACTGTAACGGCACATATCATCAAACCGACATACAAATACAACTTTCCTGTCAATCGATATAGACTACATGAAATGATTGGAGTTGAGCAATAGCAAAGGACCAACTTGAAAGTAAACGCACCGAAAGCCCAAAAAGTGATGTACAAGAATCGCAGCAATAGCCTCGCTTATGACGGTAAAAGGATAAGGCCAAGGCGCGACTGGTTAGCCGTCAGTATAACCTAGGATTCTACGGTCGGGAAACGCACTGAGGAGTATTTCGGGGTTGGTATAGTTTTCAACGCTTCGCGGACCTTCTGCATCAGGCTAGGTAGTCAGGTCTCAAGCAAAACACGACGAACCAGTAAAAGTAGGCCATGTATATCTCCCTGCACAACGTGTTCAGAGCACAGAAACTGTGGCATTGTCGCGGCACGTACCCTGCAGAGTGTACTGCGTCATTTAGGAACAACAGTAACACTGTAATCCTAAATTATAATCGTAGAAGTGAGTAATCGGTATGGCATGACTACGGGCTTCATCCGACCTGATCCACAACGGATCCTTATGCTCTATATTCACGGGTTACCTCTAACTCTCCCGCCACAAGATACTGTTCGACTCACTGGATCCATAATACGTTGCAAACTGGAAAGTGACTATCCCGAAAAGATACGTATTAACTGGAGTCTAATCAGTCCCTTCTCATTCATAAAGCGCGCGAAAAGGCCTCACAAAATATGCCAACCAACAGTGTACCTGCATCTGTGATCAAAACATACACGGAGAAAATGACATAACAATAAAGACTAACCAAGCAGTGTGTCATACTCTCCCATCGTCTTGCGGCGTCACCTGCAAAACGGAAGTGATGTTTGGTTGCAATAAGAGGTCGCAGCGGTTCTTATATGTTCCCCGAAGGGTCCGCGCGCGTCCCTCGTCCAATGGAGAATAAAAGGTGCACACACAGAAGGGTCGATATATTAATTTCAATGATGGCGGCCGCCGTATGGAACTCGCGGTTCGCTAGAACGCCCTTTGAGCGGTCTGGCATTTTCCACCGACGAAGCGAAAGACAAGGAGTCGTTTCTGTGGCGGGACGACCTCTTGTACAGTTCGGAGGGTACCCCGCACCTATTAATGATACCTTCCCGATGCGCATGTAAGTATTTCGAAACCGATATGGTCGTCAAGGGAAGAAAGCTCTCGGGAAGCTAAAGGTATGATTAGCAAGATTCATGTGAACCTCGGATCTAAGCGCTTCGAAAATATCGCCTCAATCGAACTGATCAGCCGAAATAAGCGGTATACGCGACTGACGGGAGATTTAGCCTACTTATCGCTAGAGCCTTGACCCTCGAGGTTTAATGATGGTCGCATCTGTCTTTCTGTTGCCAAGGTCATGGTCATTTCTTGAACTGGATGTTTTCTGATTTCCATTCAGTACGGTTGACGTCCTCTCGCTAGTAAATTGTCGAATCGAGTTATCTTCATCATATTGTCATTCATGGTACAAGGAACACTTGTTATTGACGACAACGGATGCCTTGATGGCCAACATTGTCTGTTGGTCAACATAGGCCGGATCACTGTTGCATGTGCATACAGTGAGTTCGTCAGAACCGTATCGAATAGTCTGGTTCATGACGGCATTTAGTAGAACGATTATAAGCGGGCCTTCTAGACGGAGGAGTGTCAGCATCAACTCGCGGTGAAGGATAACCACATACATAGACTCTCAAGCCACAGGCTCTAGCTTCGACTGTTCCAGACGCTTCAAGAGCACACCTGTGCATATCTCGAGGGTCTGTGCCTCCTCGACGGTGGCACCCGCGCTGCCAGCCCAGCGGATTTTAAGATTTTCATCGACGAGATACACGTAGCCCACTCGACTATTCGTCATGCTTAGTGGATCTCGCTCGTATTCCATATTCTGACTCGACACGAGATATGTGGAGTGTAGCTCTGGAGGTATAACGGAACGTAGAGAGTTGGCGAACAGGTTGACCAGCAACGATTTGAGGAGATTTTCTTGTAGATTGATCTGGACGAACTGGTATAGTGGATTAGAGAGATACCGGTTGTTTGTTGATTCCGAAAATCCCTTGATGTGGAACTGTGCATACATCAGGACACGGGTGCTGATAATATTGGATGCTACATACCTCGGATATTCGCGTGGTGATGACGGCGAGGACCGTTATGCGGCCAATGCAGAGATCTGTCGTGTGCTGATTAGATCCCTTGAGGTTTTTACCCTGGATGTCTGGGAAATAGAGAGCTTGCTAGACAACATATATGAGGCAGTATTCAGATAAGTACAAGGTGGCACCGACGTCTTCCCGTATCAGACTCTTGGGGGCAAGCCAGGTCTTTCCTCCGTGTCTTCTTGTCCGATTCAAATCGTGGAAATACCCTTTTGAAGCCTCTTTCACCCTGCGGCGACGGTAAGAACCAGACTCGCAAAACAAAAGCCAAACATACAAGAGTTCCCGCTCTGCCATGACCTTGTCAGCATCCAAGTACCCCTTCAGCCTTTCTGTGGTATTCAAGCGCGACGTCGTTGGTCGATGCCGCACCCCCAGAGGCCTGCTGAGATACGGTAACGGTTCTTCGTCGTACGGTTCGTGATAAATTTCCTTCTTTTCGCCGAGGGCACCTTCGGTCAATGTGGATTTTGGTGTTTCATTCCAGAATACCCTACCGGAATGGAAAGCGCGGCAAATGTCACGACGCTGCCATTGACGAGCAACATGCAAAAAAGTGGCCATTGTCCGAAGGCCAGTGGAAGTTGCCATTTTTGGCCGCGACAATAACGTGACGGTGACGGACGCACCCGGATTGCACGTGACTCAAGTAATAAATATAAGCCAACGCGTGCCAGGTTTGTTGATTCGGTCTCTGTTGTCTTCTTACCACCACCTCCTCAGTGTCACCTATATCTTGTGTATATTCTTCTAAATATTTGACATGGTGCGTTCCAAGTCTTGTATTTGCAGCCAAGGCTCTGATGAAACCCATTTTTTGTAGTCTGGAAAGGGTACGCGAATGACTTCTCAGTGATGGTGACAAGATTTCTGACGATCCAACAGGAAAATCTGGAAAATCATCTGGTGGAAAGGCTGGCGGTGAAGGTGGCAAGTCGCAGTCGCGCTCCGCAAAGGCGGGCCTGCAGTTCCCCGTCGGTCGTGTTCATCGTCTCCTGAAGAAGGGCAATTATGCTCAGCGTGTTGGTGCTGGAGCACCTGGTGCGTCACTTGGCTCATCATCTCCATATTCGTTGCTCAGATGTCTGTTTTAGTGTACCTCGCTGCCGTCTTGGAGTACCTTGCGGCTGAAATTCTCGAGTTGGCCGGCAATGCTGCCCGTGATAACAAGAAGCAACGTATCGTCCCACGTCACCTTCAGCTTGCTATCCGAAACGATGAAGAGTGCGCTCTATTCCTATTCCCAATACGCTCCAGGGTCTGACTTCCCACCAGATTGAACAAACTGCTTGGCGACGTCGTAATTTCGCAGGGCGGTGTCGTGCCCCATATTGAATCTCAACTCTTGCCAACCAAGTCTGGGTAAGTACTTACGCCAGCTTTTACGTGCCGCCAGTGCTGACTACTCTACAGCAAGGGACGTAAGGAGGGCGAGGAGGTGTAATGGCTGTGTATCATTGGATCTTTTCTATTTTATGTCTTTTATATTCTGCGGTATGCATGTAACATTGTACTTTCCGTATCTGTCTAGAATCTTTCTATATACATTTGTACGAACATCAGAGCCTGAATGCCGCCTTGTTGGCGAGGGTTCCGTCTATTTGTTATTCACTGTTTAGGAATACAGCGGGCTAGTTATCCGGACGCATTTTCACCGCCTACCCTATTCTCGTTCTTTGTTCGTCCCCTTCATTTCCTCCATGCGGTGGTTGGCCTCTCCAGACCGCAGAGAACTAACGCTCATCATCTTCTGCCTAACGATATTCACTTTTGCTTACAATTTCACGAATTCTACTCGATTTCTTGGTATTGACGCCGCTGCGACACAGGGCGTGCTCGGCTTTGGCAGCCTGGGCTTTGGCGCTTCGAATATCATTGGCAGTGACGGAAGGAAGCTTGCTAGATGGCGGGATGCTGTTGAAAATCTGATATTTGGCGACTGGGGCTGGGATTCGGGACATATTGCTGGAGACGGCCTGGAGAGGAGTCAGGCTCTTGGTGTTGAGCCGCACCATGCCATGTGGATGTCGGGCAAGGAGATTCCCAAGGTCAATGGCATAGAAATGCAGCCATTCGTGTCGTGGGGAAGAAATGTGCCGACCGTCAAGGTTCTGCAGCATACCCCAGGTGCGTGTCCTTACCATACATTCTCTGGTCCCTGCTGATTTGCACCTGCAGGGCATTCCGTCCTCGACAACGTCATCTTATTCAAGGGCAACGTGTACCTCGTAACCGACGACCCAGGCGGTCTCCCGTCTCTCAACTCCATCGTATCACCACCCAATTTCTGGTCGAAGATTTCCACCGCCGAAGCGATTGAGGAATTCGGTACTTATGGTGGCCGGTGAGTACTCCTTACATTGTGCAGATACGATGAGGATTCTTATTGAGCAGTCTGGGAGGTGTAACATTTATATCTACGGACCCCTCTCTCGCTAATTCTACCTTGCATGAATTGTGGCGGACATACAGCGCATTGGACCCATCCATTGACGCGGAGGGGAGGACTATCCTGCCACAGCCTCAGCGACTCTTCATGCCGTTCTTTCACCCCTTTACGGACCCAGACCCACCGTATGAGAATCCGATGTTGCCTCGTCCTCGAACGGACACTGGTTTCCACCCATTCCTCGTCAAGGCTGCGTTCTCCCAGATGACGGTAATGTTCGACCAAGACTGGATGGACTACCACTTTATGGAAGTCCCATATGTCGTTGAGCGAATGGTGATCGTTGACCGAAACTCGGGCAATGTCTTACCAGAAGTCGTGTCGCCATATTGGTGGGAGCCCATCCGGAAACAGCTTTCGACGTACTTGAACTTGGAGAACGAAAAGTCGAAGAAAAAGGTCATCACATACGTCCACAGGCAGAATCAGCATCCCCAATACGACTGGGACCCACCCACACCAAAGCTGAGGGCCGAAGACCATGAGCTGTTGGTGAAGAAGTTGGAGAAGATGGCGTATTCCTATGGCCACGAATTCAACGTGGTTTCGGCGCTAGATTTTGAGACGTCGTGGCATGCTAGGATATCTTCGATTGCGCGATCTACGGTGCTTCTGGGCGCGCACGGGAGTGATCTTATGGACGGCATGTTCATGCGACGAACTCCGCAGACGACAGTGATAGAGTTTTTCCCACAGGACAGATTTGTGAGAGATAGAGCGACTATGGCGCACGGACTAGGGATGCACTACGTTGCCTGGTGCAATGACCAGTAAGTCTATCTCCACTGATGTCCTCCCTGATTGTTTATGTTTCCCCTTTAGAAAATATACGTCGGACAATCTACCACCCATTTCAAAACCCGAGAATGATGAAGCGACGTTGACGGTGAATGCTGACCTTGTTGTTCAGACAGTCCGTGATATTCTTTCTCGTTCATGAGAACTTGTTGCATAGCACACACACATTACTTGCATATTTATCGATACACTTCGGGGCCGAGATCCTAATCACAGATTTCATTGGAGCACTAGATCTAGACTTTTTCTCTACCCTATACTAAGTACTTGTACACCACTGACTCCCGGCGTCTATTTTACATGATCCTGGGGCGGTCACAAGTACCGTAGTTCAGTTACCGTAACTTATAGATTAACGGCAGGGGCGGGGTAGTAGGAGATCAATCATCACAGACCTAGCTGTGCGCGCTTTAAAAACGTCAAACATGTTTGTAGTGTTGCCGTCAGTTTTCGCTCAACTTTGAACACCTCTTTTGAACCTGCGTGTACGTTGAAGTCAAGGTATGTTTTAGACTATTGAACTATGTAGTAAGAATCAACGCCCATGAGTACTTCGTCCGGCTCTGTCGGACATATCGCTTTTCTGTTCCTGGTGATTTGATTTGTTATGCGTCATAGATACCAACTTGATGAGTATTTCCTCCGACTGGGTGGAGCTGCGTAAATGTTCCAACCCTGAATTAGATCCGCCGGTACCGTGTATTTGACTGCAACACCCAAGGCGGCATCTAACTCTTTGACTGGGAATACACAAGTTTCAGCTAGGAACGAGTCGATTTAGAGGAATCGATTCAGTCGATGCGCCGTTATGCGCTTAATCCCGACCCTAATCCATCAAATAATCGGGCCGCCAGTAACCAAGCTTCACGTGTTCAGTCCGAGCCTGCCAGGGTTTTGACCAATAGCTCATCACGTCAAAACGCGAATGGCATCGTCCTTCTTTTATAAAAGGATGCGGTAGCCAACTAAACAGCTCAGGCCCCCTCCTTCCCTTGATTTTTTTTTAGTGTATATTTTTCATTATGTCTGAAGATGGGTCACCTAGCAGAGCTCCCTCTGTCTATTCCTCTAGAGCACCCTCTGCTCATTCCTCGATCACTCTCCCACCTGGTTTACAGCGCATCGTTCCCCCAGGTCAGGGTGAATCTGCCATCCTTGCCGAGCCCAAAGAGGAAGAAATAAAGCAGTATGAAGACGATTGGGAAAACGATCCCAGAAATCCTCGAAATTGGGCTCTGGGGAAGAAATGGCTTATGGTTTCAATCGTGCGGTCCCCCCTCAGTTTCTTCTCTGACTTTGGGTTTACTCTATGACTCAGGTCTCTCTCTATACTTTTGTCTCGCCACTTGCTAGTTCTATGATGGCGCCAGGTGAGTACAGCATGTCCACCCTAGCAACACGCCTCTTCACGATGATGTTGTCTAGGTCTACCGCTCCTAGCAGAGCGATATCACATCACCAATGAGACCGTCATTGCTCTGACCCTCAGCATCTTCCTGTTGGCCTTCGCCCTTGGGGTGAGAAAAGTTTGACATCTCGAATCAAATGTTCATCACTTGACGCGTTTCGTATCCCCAGCCATTAATTCTAGGCCCGCTATCAGAGATGTACGGTCGCACATGGGTATGTACCCCAAATACATCGCGTCTGATGCCTGCTGACTATGCCCCCAGGTACTGCACATCGGGAACTTGCTTTCCCTGGCTTTCAACATGGGGTGCGCGTATGCGCCTAACACGGGAGCTTTGATAGGCTTTCGACTGCTCTGTGGGTACCGTACCTCTCTTCTCTTCACTTTAGTCTGATTGATGGGAATTAGCGGGACTATCGGGAAGTGCGCCTATAGCGTGTGGCGGAGGAACCATTGGGGATCTTTTCTCAGAGCGTGACCGTGCTTCTGCCATGGCCCTTTACAGCCTTGGTCCACTCGTTGGCCCCGCAATTGGTCCCGTTGCTGGCGGCTTCATCGCAAATTCAATAGGTACCAAATACGTCTTTGTGATAATCTCAGGTATGTGGCCCTGCATTTCGTTCATATTCTATTCGACTGACGCTCTTCCCAGGACTGTGTTTGTTGTCCGGCATTTTTGCGGTGCCGCTGTTGGAGGTATGTTGGAGTCTGCTTGTTCTGGCATCCGGAATACTCATTCAGCTGAAGGAGACTTATGCACCAGTAATCCGGGAGCGTATCGCCAAACGCTCTGGCGACCTCGAGAAGGCAGCGCATTTCCACAATCCCATTGGGCAAATGAGCAAATTGGGGTACCTGTGGATCAATCTTTCCAGGCCCGTCATTTTGCTCTTCCGGAGCTTTATATGCTTCATTCTGAGTCTATACATGGCCTTGTAAGTTCCTTTTTGTCGCACCCTCTTCGACCATCTAACAATGCTACATAGTATGTACGGTTAGTGTCGTCTCCAGAATTACTGTGACCCGGACCTTAATGCACAACGCCCATTAGGAATCTATTACCTGATGTTCACGACATTCCCAAGTCAGTATAGTATCGTTACATATTCTGAGGCTAGACATATTAACCCTTCCGCTTAGCGGTTTTCAATGAGATATATGGCTTCAACACTGGCGTGGGAGGGCTTGTATATCTTGGAATAGGCTTCGGGTTTATTGCCGCCTCAGCATTCGGTGCTAAGACTGCTGATCAGATCTACCACTACGTGAGTCTCTGGCTATAAAGCACTAAGGAAGTGTCTGATCGCTCTTTCTTCCTTCTAGTTGGCGAAGAGGGACAACAATGGCGTCGGTAAACCAGAAATGCGCATTCCTGCATTGTTCTTTGGATCCCTTTTTGTGCCCGTTGGGTTGTTGTAAGTCAACTAAGTTGTAACACGTTACAAGCTATCTGACAGTCTTCATCAGCTGGTACGGGTGGTCTGCCCAGGCCAAGATTCACTGGATTATGCCGATCATTGGCTCTGGAATTTTTGGATTCGGTACGTGGTTCAGCGTTATCGAACTCTGATTTTCCTTATTTTATTTTCTATAGGGATGATGACG
Source organism: Armillaria solidipes (assembly GCA_022818035.1). Taxonomy (NCBI): domain Eukaryota; kingdom Fungi; phylum Basidiomycota; class Agaricomycetes; order Agaricales; family Physalacriaceae; genus Armillaria; species Armillaria solidipes. The sequence continues at coordinate 2,574,477 of JAIWYQ010000007.1, read as the reverse complement.
ACATTGTCAGTGCCAACCTTTCCTACGGTGCCCTTGGGTCCCTCAGAGCTGATTTCGCGATTTTCATAGCATTCCCATACAGTTGTATCTCGTCGATACGTTCAAGTACGCCGCTAGCGCACTTGCTGCTGCATCGGTGCGTTCTGTTCTCTCAAGGTGGAATAAGTCACTAACACGACAAATAGGTCTTCCGTTCCTTATTTGGGTTTGCATTCCCTCTGTTTGGTGATCAAATGTTTAACGCCCTTGGGCTTGGAGGCGGAAATTCGTTACTGGCTGGTAAGTCCAAACCTTATCTAGCGTATGGAACCTTCATATATTCCTTCGTGTAGGTTTGGCCATCCTCCTAGGCATTCCATTTCCTATATGGATCTACTACAAGGGAGAGGCCGTTCGGTTGAAAAGCGACTTAAGTCGCTGAACCCGATTCATCATGACGTTTACAGTTCTCTGGGCAGACTTTCGAGTCGGTTTGGATATCCGGGGTCGATGATAAAGATGTTTTAAATTGGTAGTTGGTTAGTCAAAGTCTGGGAGCCTGTGTAAAGTGCTCCAGCCGAGTTTGATTTCATGTAGTCACATAGATTCACTGTCGTACATCTAGCAAGTAACATAATCATTAAAAAGGATCATTTGGTTGACAAACAGAGCAGTGTTGACGTTCGAAAAATGTGTTTCTTCGGTTAAATCTCATTAGAGCATACTGATCTTCTCTTTTTATCAGCGCATAGCCTATCAGGACAATAGTGCGCCAAAAGAGATTCCGTAGTACACAACGCCACCGCAATCAGCCCTCTAAGCAGGCCAACTCCTAAAACTTCCTTCCTTCATTGATGAGTGCATGTGTTCTTCTGTGCAAGGTAAGAATGTTCCACCAGCCAAGCGTAGATATCACGAAAGAAGCCCAGAGTAGACCTAGCCGATGGGATCAAATCCTGAATATGCAATAATAGACACCACATTGGAGGCCGAAATAATTAATTACGCAGCTGCTGTGAGTTTGCGCCACTATCTGTCTTTTCTGTAGCGCCACTTGCATCAGAGAGCGCCTCAAGCATCCAGGAACATACAAGTATACAAAGAGATATGATGCCAAGGTTTCGTAATTCCTATCGAGGGGAATGATGATGTCGATGAGAATCGATGAGTGAACAGTGGCCGTTATCAGTCGAGCCTACCTGGCGATACAGTACGTCCCCATCGCAGTCGCTGAGATCGCATTCTGTTCTTCAACTTCGACGGTCTCGTTATGGCGACGTACCGAACACAAGAACAAAACAAAGGGATTATGTGCACATCCTATATACGACTGTAAAAAACGAACTCTATCCCGCCTTTGAGCTCTTAATAACTGCTACCATTGACCTGGAATCAAGGTCAGCGGCGATGCCTACGACGATTAGAAAATCCTTCGTACCTTATCCTTTAATGATCCGAGGAACTGTTGATAGCTGGGAAGAACATCCAGCCTATCCTGGATGAGAGCACTCAACGCCCATAACCTCAACGGTGGTTCCCCATCCTCCTTCACGACATACAGATGCGGATAATACACCCCGCGACGCATCTCACGCGTCTTTTGTATGATGGCATTCACCCGTTGCGAAAATGGGTTTTCAAGGATCGGAAGCGTGTACTAAGCATCAAATGTCAGGCGATAGTATTGAAAGTAGAAAGAGCCGCTCACCTTTCCACCTCGTAGCACCTCATAATTCGGGAGATCGAATACATCCATGACCAACTGAGGCACGGCGTCCCGTCCGATCCACAAGAATATGGTCTGTCCGTCTTCAATAAGGAACAGACCGTGCCGTTCTAGTCTTTCAGACGTCAATGGCAAGACTGGTGGTAGTATAACGCCTTCGGGTCCAACAGTGCCAGCCTGAAATCACGTGAGTACCACTTTCCTATGAATAACTTGACAACTACGCACCTCGGGAGGCATGTTGTGCAACGAATAGAAAGTAGGATAAATGTAAGGAATGAGAATTTGAGAAGGCAGGGACGTCAACAATGCTTGCGAATAAGCTCGAATGTCAGGCGGAATCTGCGCGCTTTGACGTATACCAACCTAATGCGTGATATCGTTATTAAGAGATTCGTCTGTAATACTGCAACACTCACATTCTTCAACAACCCAAGGATGAGCACTGGCAACATCTTCATGTTCTCAGAGACCGCCAGTTGTGCACTAGCACCTGCACCACCAGCAGTCATGCTGCTCTTGTAGGCGATTAGTATCTCCACGAGTCGCTGGTACAGGTAATCCCGAGCGTCTTCCAGCTTATGAGTCAAAGATCGTTCCACCGCTTTGTTTGCAAACAAGGTGGCCAAGGCAACCTGATCTACGGATGCAAACACCTCAGAAAGACTAGTGGTCGTGGGTAACGCAGTCGTTATAACACGGATCCGGCGTTCACCTAGGAAGATAGGTTAATTGACTGAGCCTCATAAAAGCTGGGAAACTAACCGTAACATGTAGTATGCAGCACGGCGGTTTGCAATACAACGAAAGGAGACGTGACCGTTTCCTCGATCTGGATCTCGATGGCATATGATTGGTCCTGGGGGACAGCAGGCATAGCCAGAAGATCCGTCGACCTCACGAAGAAATTGCCGTGGAAAGAGGCCATCCGAATACCTATGCGGCGTCAGGTGTCGTTTATAGGACATAGTTGTGATTAATTCACCTCTTGAAGCCCGTACACGCATCACAGCCTCCAACATAATTGGCATTGCCAGAACACCTCCAAATTCATGGGCAAACTTGAGTGCATCCTCTGAGCGGCCAGCATTGAAGGCAGGGTAGTAGTATGTTTGGCCGGATGTGTAGTGAGGCAGGCATGCTGAAAGGGTATAAGAGTCTGTCTTGGTTGAGGTACATGTGTTAAGTACTCACCCAAGCTGGCAACGTCTTGATACGAAGTACTGAACAGGAACATGTCGATCGAAACCTGGGCCCGCGAGCATTCGATGGCAAACATCTTGTAGAACGTCGATGCAGATTGCAAGAGTCCAGATTCCTGTTGAAAAAATTTGACGTCAGAAGAAGTATATGATGGAGGATTAAGAAGTACCTTGGCAGTACCAAGTATTTTTGGGTCTTCGCGGTTCTTCAGCGCACCAGGACCCACACTGGGGAGACTTGCTGAGAGCACCATTATTTTACCACCAATGGGCGCCTATGTATCACGATCAGCCTCCCGCAACAAGTTTTTAGTCAAGTCTTACCATCAACTTGAAACCCGCTTGCAAGGCCGGTCCCATTGCACTCCCAATTATACTGTTATCCTGGAACATATCATTGATCCTACCCAGGAGAGCCTCCAAAGATGCGCGCGCCTCAGCGAGATTCACAAGAAGGTCAGTAGGTTTTGGCAAGAAAACATCATCGGTATCGGATACGACGAGCATGGATGACTCCACGGAGCCGGGCTACAAAACGATGAGGGATGGACTAGATTAGCACATCATGACGTACAGGGATGGAGAAGAAGTAGAGCGACACATCATAACATACGATGGCCACTTTTGTCCGTCCATTTTCGTCCGGGATGCGATCAAGGTTTTCAAGGATGGTGCGAGTTGCTGTGGCCACCATGCCAGATTGGACTGACGCATGGCTGACATCAATAAGGAATATGTACACGGCCGGTTGAGGGGGTCGGACCATATATTCCGTGGGAGCAACAAACTCCACGACGCCATGGTTGAGTTCCGCGCGGGCCCATCGATCGCCTGGCTGGTTTCGGGCTTGGTCCCAATCAAACATTTGGGGCACCTCGTTCGACATATTACACATGCAGCATCTCCACCTAACGAGGTGTTTAGTATAGACCGGAAATTCGATGACACACAACACACCGATTACCCCCATCAATGAACTGAACATAAGGATTAATATACGTCCTGCACCTCCGGCACCGAGCAATGACTGTATCCGTTACCACCGGGACAGGCTCTTCACCTTCGTTGAGCGTCCGATAAGGAGTGATGACCAAAGCGAGAGGTATCTTGGATTTGCCGAGAATTGATGACGTTGTCGGGATCGCATTCAAGGTAGATCGTTGGTAGGATGGGTCAGCATTGGCTGCTGGTGACGGTGAGATAGATGCATTAGGAGGTAGACGGATCTCTGGAGGAGGAAGGAGCAGCTCGCGAGGATCTGGCGGTGACGTTAGAAGATTGGTGGTGTATAGCTGGAACGGCTTTTGCCCGCCCATTCCCATCTGACTGAACTGATCGGCTAGAGCGCCCATGCCAGGCTGTACGAATGTCTGCTGCGGCTGCTGCTGGTCCGGGGCATTTATATACTCTGGCCTGCTGTCATAGTAGGGCTGTTGAGGACCTTGAGGCTGCGCCCCGGCACCCGCCAAGCCTGGAGTGAAGAATTGGCCACCAACAGGCGCTTGTTGTGCTGCAGCGCCATATCCGCCATCGCCCAACGCGTCTGGAGCACCGGCAGTACCGAAATAAGCTTGAGTCTGACCTGCAGCATACTGCCGCCGTTTCGAACCGTGACCTGCAGCAGGCGCGACGGCTGGGCCTTGGTCAACCATTAGGGCAGGATCAACTGGAGGCTCCCATTGTGTGTGGCCCGTCGACGCTTCTGTATTTGGTCGTTAATGTACACGCCTAGACGAAAAACCAAATTCGTACCAATGAACAGGTATCGCTGGTTCGACGCGTCCCTAAAATTCGTCAAAAAACAAGTATCGCTCTGAGGGAATTGTTGCTCACCATTCAGCAGTCCAGCCTGCCGGCAACTGTTGAGCAGGCGACGCCATAGTGGTGATAGTAGGTGGAAGACAAGCTTTCCCGCTTCAAGTTTGTACGTGTTTCTGACGTGGCGCCATTGCCTCTGCCAAACATCGTCACGATCGACTCGATCCGATAGTTTTTCTAGCAATGCTGTATGCTTTACTTCATCATTCTGCTGGATAGTAATGTAATTCGCAGATTGCTCATTCATAGAACTCTTCACAATTCAGAGGGATTGAAAAGGTAATTGACAGCGCGCTGCAAATCGTCGCATGCTTCTGAAAGGAACAAAAACTGGATGAAATCGAGGAAATTAAATTTGCATCGGCGATTGGCGTAGCATGCCAGATTGCACACCAGTACGAGTCGCGTTTCTGTGAGCGCACAGGTTCCGAAGAATTGTATCCGCTTTAGTGAACCCTTAAGACCGGTGCGTTTCTTCATACATTTTATCTGTTTCAGCCATGTTAGACTACAATTACCGCTCAATCGTTTATTTATACGATGTGGATATACCTCTTCCCGATGGAATTACGGCTTTTCTTGGTTTTGACCCACGTTATCCCAGAGGTTATCCTGTGTCGGTGAGTACATCCCAGCAGATTCTAGATCTTGTCTGATTACACTCTATATGTTTTCTGTGGGCCTAGTCTCAAGGTAACCCACCGGCCCATAGTGCTGATGTCGCCACAGCCAGCGCCGTGCCCGCACAGGACATTTCAACTCGAATGAAATTGACATGCACGACGCGGGGGACCTGAAGCTTAAGCCTTCAGATGGACCGCGCTTTACGCGACGTCACATGGCAGCTTTGACGTTTTCGGTACAAACAATATTTTTGGCCCTCGGCATCGTCAACTATACTTGGACAGCACCGGCCAGCGCTGGGTCGGGTGAAAGGTGGGTGGCCCGTTGGTATGATGCCACACACAGCGGAGGTCTTGATACAAACCCACTAGGCACCAATCCACTAATCGAAGATCTTGGCCGATCGACGACCTGAACTAACACCCACACCGAAGTCCACACCGTATATAAGTACCCGAATAATGGCTTCTGTCCAAGTCAACTCAACAATGGCTGCTCTGGATTCAACCGCTACCTCTAACATCGCTGCCTCCTGGTTGGAAAACTTTTCCAAGTTTGCCGAACTAGGAGATGTAGACGGTGTCGTATCATGCTTTCTTCCCGACGGCTGGCTTCGCGACATCTTAATCTTCAATTGGAGCCATCGCACCTTCATCGGTCAAGAGAAGATAAAGGACCATCTCGCTGCAAATTTCGCCGCAGCCAAGATATCCAACATTGCCCTTGACAAGAGCCCGTATTTCACTCCCGAGCTTGCTCATGTGACCCCAACCCAAACCGCTGTCGCCTCCGGCTTCACATTCTCGACTGTGACGGGCGCAGCCCGAGGTTATTTCCATCTTCTCCCCGACGCCCAGGGCGTATGGAAAGCGCTTGCAGTTTTCATGATTCTCGATGAAATCCACGGACATCCTGAGGAGGGCCCTGAACTTGGGATCTACGGAGATCACACCTTATCCTGGGACGAAGTTCATCGGAAGCGCAGAGAATCAGTGGAGAAAGATCCGTATATCTTGATCAGTGGGTGTCATTCTTTTAGACCTGCACAACGACCATAGTACTCACCTTGAAATAGTTGGAGCTGGCCAAACCGGATTGATCCTCGCCGCCCGTTTCCAACAGATGAATATGCCTACCCTTGTCGTCGAATCCCATGCACGCGTCGGTGATAACTGGCGCGTCAGATATCCTACACTCACTTTGCATAGCCCCAGGTCCCAATTCCAACGTAAGTCGCTTATCTCCATCTTATCTCCTGATATAAAATACCAATCCACACATTTCTCCTTCAGTTCTCTACCAACCCTATCCGAAGAACTGGCCGATCTACGCATCACGAGATAAGGTAGCGAGTTGGCTCGAACAATATGCCTCCAGTCAAGACCTCAGTATCTGGACCAATTCACGTACCTCCGGGACCCCCACTTACGACCCCGAAACGAAGAAGTGGACTGTCGTGATCAATCATGCAGGCACTCCCACCACGGTACACCCATCCCATATTGTCACTGCTTTCGGAATTCTGGGTGCCCCGCTAGTTCCCCACGTTGATGACCGGGAGGTTTTCGAAGGCCGGGTCCTCCACGCCGCAGACTACCCCGGAGGTAAACCCTTCGTCGGCAAGCGCGTGATCGTTGTCGGTGCGGGCAACTCGGGTGCGGACATCTGTCAAGATCTTGTCACACAGGGCGCGCAATCCGTAACCATCGTCCAGCGCTCCTCAACTTGCGTTGTCGCGAAACACCCCAATTACACCAACAACTTGCTCAAAGTTTGGCCAGATAATGTTCCCGTAGAGGTCTGCGACTTTAAATTCCAGGCTCTGCCTCTCTTGTTGCGTAAACGGATTGCTGCCTCTCAGGCGGACGCAATAGCAGCGGCTGAGAAGGACTTGCACGATGGCCTGAAGAAGGCCGGCCTTCATATCAACATGGGCGACGATGGATCAGGTCAATTCCCTATGGTCTTCGAGAAATCTGGCGGTAAGACTGCTGCAATCTTATTACGTGTTTCATGCTGAATATCCTTTCAGGATTCTGGATCGATGTTGGATGTGCCGGGCTCATCACATCGGGCCACGTCAAGGTTAAACACGGAGTTGAGGTTCAGCGGTATTTGAACAAGGGTGTGGTCTTCACCGATGGCTCCATGCTGGATGCCGATGTTGTGATTTACGCGTATGTTTCCTTGTTTTATCCTTCGGCGTAAAATCTGACCCCAATTCGTAGTACTGGATATCACAATGTCAAGGAAACCATCAAATCGATATTTGGGGAAGAAGTCGTCAAACCCACCGGAGAAATCTGGGGGCTCGACGAAGAAGGTGAATTGAAGGGCTGTTATAAACCGTCCGGGTATCCTGGAGTAAGCCTTTTGATTTACCAATTGTGATAACTCTTATTCATTTTGCCCTAGTTGTGGTTCGCGGGCGGTGAATTGGGCAACTCCCGATTCCTCTCTAAACGCATGGTGAGTTCAAAAACTGTCACTCAAATCTCGTAAATCTAAATAAGGGGATATAGGCGCTCGAGATGAAGGCTATCCAGCTCGGTCTGAAACAGTAGGCATTGTTATATAGCAACTTTTATGTCATCCATATGTATAGGTATCGGGGTTTCCGTTGGGTCCCTTAATAGAAATATTTCGCACTTTCTGGAGAGCTATGTGTGACAAATCAGTCTTACGATAAGATTCCAAAATTCTTTTGTGATAAGATAAGGTAATTTGGGCCATCACCATCATCGGATTCACGGCTAAGTACTTCGATCTGAGACCCGAAGGCATGGTTTACCACGCTGGCTTATTCACCTTTTTTGTGCGACCACCATCATGGATCCAGCTCTGTACAAGAAATTTACTGCGTCTCGAGGACTTCAATACTACTACCTGGCCTTCCCTGGTGACACCAACAAACCTATTTTGCTCTTCTTGCACGGTTTCCCCAGTACATCTTATGATTGGAAACACCAGGTTGAATTTTTCAAAGCAAGGGGATACCGCCTCATCGTTCCGGACATGTTGGGATATGGAGGGACGTCAAAGCCCACCGACCCATCTGCTTACAGACAGAGCTTGATTACCAAGGACATCGTCGAACTTCTAGATGCTGAGAACGCTGATCGTGTCATTGCTATTGGGCATGACTGGTGGGTACACCTATTCCGCAGTGGATAGTAGCGTCAACTCGAATCTATGCTCCAGGGGCGCACTTACAGCAAGCAGATTGGCGAACTATTATCCAGATCGCTTCTTGGCGTTTGGATTCCTAGCTGTGGGGTATTACCCTCCCAATATGCCTCAGCCATACGAGGAAGCTATGTAGACAGTTCGCTGAACCCTATTTCGTTCATGCCTTTTGGTTAATTAACCTCTTCACTACCAGTTGAAACAGCACATTGGCACAGAGTTGTATGGGTATTGGTCATTCCTTTCCGAAACCGATGCCCACACCATAGTGGTGAAGAACCTTGACTCCCTCTACACCCTTTTGTTCTGCGAGGACCCTGAGCTCTGGAAGGAATACATGAATCCTCCAGGCGGGTTGAAAAAGTGGATCGAAAATAAACACACGACGAAGGTTGGGTCGTTCATCACAGAAGAGGCAAGCCGATTGCCAGAATATGTGATGCAATACCTAATTTTTTATCGGGATCAACGTATCCAGAAGCAACAGTGGACTAGAAGCAGCGTTGTGTTATTATAAAGTCACGACTTCTAACATATATGCTGAAGATCTGCGAGGTGAGGGTCCTGTCTATGCGTGCGTCCCACTCAATTCACAAACTCCGTAGAGAACCCTCCGAAGATCATTGAGCTCACTATGCCAGTTTTCTTTGGTGGTGCTTCCAAGGATTTTGTCTGCCGAGCCGATATGCATAATGTTGGAGTTTAGGTCGCAGCGACTTGGAAGCGGGACGTGGTTGACTCGAAGGGCAGGTATATTCTGTCGTAGTGTACGGAGACAGTGGTGGTTCGGAGTCAAGTCCAGATAGGTACGAAACGTCAAAGTGTAAGGTAAGCAGTAAATAGGTATAAATAGAAGGTGGCGTTAGAGCCGTGAAAACCAATTCTCAATACATAAGGAGGCCGTCGAACAAAGGTGCAAGGACGCGACTATTCACGTCTACAACACCGGACACTGGGTTCAACTGCAGGCTAAGGATGAACTTGACCAGAACTTATTGGCATGGATTCAGACTGTTCAGGAAAAAACGAAATGATAACAAGATATGATCGGAAAGCTTTGGACAGAGTCATTGTACTAATATGCTTGTACTTCATATATATGCCGAGTCATGTATCTTTATCTCTTTAAAGATCATCTCGTCTTCACAATCATGGCCGTTGCGACGGCGGCCCGATCTCCGACCCCGTCCCAACCGGTATCATCCGAGTCCGACAAAGCGGTGATTGCCTTTTTCAGGCAGCACGTCACTCCAGCGTCTTTTCTAAGCGATGTAGTACGCTCCGGCTGGTATGGCCCTTCACTCTTCTAATGGACACCTGGGTCTGGACTCTCTTGCACTTATATGCGTGTTTGCAGGTTCGGAGATTCACATCAAACTCATTTATCGCGGAGGAATAGCCTCAGGGTCCTGATTGCTCTCCGACTCCAGCGACGAAGTAGTGATATTTGTTGGTCTTGATGTGTCGAAGGCCTAATCGCTTGATCTATGCACATGGAACCGGATTCCCATTCGTCCTCTTGGGCGACATCAGCTCATCTCCTGGATTATCCTGAATGATGCGCAGTCATTCAAATCACCTTTAGGGTTTATTGAAGTGAATGAGACACATGCGCTCGAAGTGCGCCAGAATCTGTTTTCACGCTATTAACCGTGTATGCGTTTTTCAGGTGTTTTTTTTTTCATGTTTCGTCTAATAAAAGTTGTATATAGGGCAACAACTCCTAACGTCATCTACACCCCGGGACGACCTAGCTGCGACCGTTTTACAACCGACCATACGGTAACCATATCGTCCCCAAGCCCAGCATCTTCAATTATACTAAAGTACTTTCCCCCACAACTCATAGTTGCAACCATCGCCAGCGTCAATTATCTGCCAACAAGAACTTCCCTGATCGAAGCAGCTAGGTCGGTGGACCCTTCGTTACACTTAGATATCATTCATCTCTCCACGGCTCAGTTCGCTTGATTTGTTTTCTCTTCCTCGATGACTGCACCGCTTGACGATCCTTGTAGAACCTTACTCGTGTTCATAACTATTCCCGGCGTTCTATTTAATGATATTGATCGACTTTATTGTCTTCCTCAACCACTCTGTCAGTGGACTCGTCCTTCTTTCAAACGGGGACGATGATTGCTCATACCTCGTCGGCCAACATTAACGAAGCACTTTTGCTCAAAGACTTTGGTACTGAATTAAACTTGGAGGTGCTCTACGCACTGTTGCATGGTGCGCGATTTCTTTCAAATATCGAGTCTCCATGCCATATTCATAGATACACACATATAGGATTTTACACTGGGGTCGTCGCTGTCACCCTGTGGTATATCTGTAAGTGGGCGTCATCGCTGTGGCGTTTGAAACTAACTTGAATCATACAGATACTAGTGGGAACAGACATGGCAGTAAAGTCATGGTCATGGTTATCCTATCCCTTTATGTCCTGGCCACCATTGATTTTACCCTCATCTGGTCTATTGGGCGCTCTGCATTCACCGTCAATGGAAGGAGTTTCGGGACTGTATTTCGGGCAGTAAACGGTCCTGTTACAGCAACACTAGCGACGGGTATAACGGCTGTTATCTCTGCTATCCTTGCCGACTCTACCATGGTGTGAAACATTGTTTGCGGAAATTCACATGAGCTCAATTATTCGAATTATAGATTTGGCGTTGCTGGATGGTGTGGGGACGGCGCTGGCGTATCGTCATATTCCCTATATTTTTCCTCCTGTCTGGAATTGGTACTTATAAATGGCCCAGATCTGCCATCAGTCTGACTGATCCCAGGCTTGATATAGGCTTTAAAATGATCGATGTACTTCAACGACGAGTCAACGCCACCGACTATCAACTCGGTGTGAATCTATACTCGTGTTTGATTCTGGCGACGACGTTATGGTGCACCTTTTCCATCATCTATCGTATTTTGACTGTGGGATGGGCAAGTCGTGGTGGTATTAGAATCTACCGTCATGTCATAGAGATCTTGGTTGAATCCTCAGTTCTCTATTCGGCATCCTTAATCCTATACCTGTGCCTTTTTGCTCACGACAGCTCGAATTCTGCGTTGATCTACTGGGATTCAGTTGCGGCATTTGCAAGGGTGAGCAAATATTCTTGTGTTTCTTTGATATCGAATAGACATGTCCTGTAGGGTGTTGCGCCAACGCTTCTTGTCGGGCGCATCGCAGCAGGACAAGCACGACCGAATGACTCGTGGCGAGGAAGCGTCATTTCTTCGGCAAGGAACAGTGTTGAGGGAGATATATGTGAGCTTGAGGCTCAGACGGAGAGGACGAACCCAGCGCTGGAACGATAGTTGGCTTGGAATGAAGGAATTAGTAGAATTTCCCCCCGAATCCGACACAGAATCGATTTACATATATAATAAATCAGTAGGTACTAATTGTAATATTGTGCAATTCGCTCGCAGTCTGGCCAAACCGTAAAGGAAAATATGATTCAATGCCAATGAAATCATAATTTTTCGTGTATGCCTGCCGTCATAGCGAATGAGGCCTAATTCAAACTTCCTTTTACACTGCCATCACCTTATCGTTCTTCAAATCTTTTTATGCCTGCATTCTATCCCTGTTTATGGGACATCGGGACAAGATATCCGTACTCCTCGAATGGTGCTCGGCCCACGGTATAAAAATTGATTCACGGTTGCGCGTTGTCTGCGACGATGAGAATGTCAGCGTTCGTTCTACCGGCGAGGAGATTGCTCCTTTTTCTTCAGGTGAGTGCTCATCAGATTGTATACAGCCGCAGCTGTTCATTATTATCGGTGATGATAGTGGTGCAAATACCAAAAGATGCCGTTCTTTCGGTGAAATCATCCTCTGTTTCGTCAGCCGTCGATGCCAGCCCTGTTGGACACGAAGCCCAGTTGTCGTTAGCGCTTGCTTTGTACATTGAACTGTACGTCGTTTCGTCTTCTCGTGAGCCCCGTTTATGATGTGTTGTAGAGCGAAAGGCGCATCATCGCGGTGGCATGGCTATCTGCAATCACTCCCGACGCAAATCGTGGATATTCCCATTCTGTGGCAAACAGAAGACTATTACATGGATCCCACGGATAGAAAACATGCCTTAAGGTGGCTAAGGGGGACCGAGGCGGAAAAGGATCTGTTGGCGCGTGTGGATGGCCTGACTCGCCTGGTGTGTGAAGTTCTCTCGTTTTGTGGATTTGACTGATGCGATATAACAAGGATGAACTACACAATTACTACCATGAAGTGGCAGAGCCCATATTCGACACGTATTTCCAAGATTCGCCTACTGCAAAGTGCTTTTTACATGGATTTTACCATGCATATTCGCTGGTCTCATCCAGAGCCTTCCTTGTCGACGCGTATCACGGGCTTTCAATGGTGCCTATCGCCGATGCGTACGCGGGTTTCTGTGCTTCTATCGGTCTTTTTCTTACCTGTCGCCCATAGCTTCAATCATTCTCAGGAAAATCATGTGCATCTCGAGGTATGAAACTCTTATTCATCAAATTCTTCTACCTCATCGCGATACAGAGCGAATACGACGTCTGCCCTGAATGTGGTTCCCTGAAGGAATGTGCTCACGACGATGATCCTTCACCCGGATCAGAGGTTCTTGAGGATCACTTTGAAATGGTCAGTAACATGCACATTCCATCCCACGGAGAAGTGTTCAACACATATGGCGAAACCCTCAGCAACGCGCAGCTGCTTCTACGATACGGCTTCATTTTAGACGTGAATGAAAATGATCAAGTCTTATGGGGTATCGAGGAGCTACTGGAGGACACGCCTGAGCACATAACCAAAGCCTGGCACTCGATTGACATTCCGACGGAGACGTGGCGGGATCGCTTTTCTGATTCTGGGCTCGTACATTATCATCCTGGGAAGCCTGTCTTCAACATCGACTGTGATGGAAGGGTTTCGCATCATGTGTTGTTGTTCTATGCCCTGCTGGCTTGTGTACAGCTTCACTGCAGTTGTTCCTTAGTCGACATAGCGGATCGCTTAGTCGAGTGCGAGGGACTAGACGACCAAAGCTTCAATAGCGCAATAGATCACACCATAGCGGATATCGCGGCCTCCATCATCGCGCTTTGCGTGAAGAGACAGGCTCCATTGGGTGATCCAACTGATGAGATAGACGCATTGGATGTAAGACATCTTATTCCCTTTCATCTTTAGCTGACCTGTCTTTTCAAGTCGAAAAGGATGCCTCTCACCCATTTGGTGATGCTCCAAGTGATGAGCGAGCGTTCTATTCTGGAGAGCTGTCGTGCTGGGTGGTCGGAGCTTTCGGTATCATCGCGAATTAGAATAAACGACTGAGCAGGAAATGAAGCCGTCTGATTCTCGCTCAGAGCCCGGCTTCTGTTTGAGTTTCGGTGCCTCCAACACGTCACTACGTAACAATCGAAGAGGTGTTCATTCCACTTCCGCGTCTATTCAGTGTGAAAAAAGATCAGCATCGCCCCTCACGATTCATATTGAAGCGCTTTCAGACTGGCCGTCCTCGCAAGTGCCTTTGATTGATCATCCGACCATGAAATTCCTATCCATCTCATTCCCTATAGAATCGACGTAGTGTGATAAACAGAATATTAAAGGTGTACTGGATCACTTTGTTGTCTGCATAGCGCGACTGTATGGATTACAACGTCCCAAAGAGTTCATCCGCAACGCGTCAGCGTATCGTCTGTTGGGTGAGCGATCCCCCCTCATCGAGTCTTCTCTAGAATTACACCTGGAAATTATCCAATTACATTGATTCAATCTCTTTCCTTTACTATTACAAATATCCGCGGGGTGAATCCCAAGACCATCATTTAAATACCACTCCAGATGAGGTCTTCGTCAATCAGCACCTCAACAACACTCATCACGTCCACCACGTTCGCACTTCTAGAGGCACAGATCTCGAACAACCCCTTCTCCACCACCCAAGCCATCCGTGCATCGTTATAGAATGAGAAGGCTGCCTTGTCCAGCGTGATAAGCACTTCTCGTGACTGGCCCGGAGAGAGTATCTCAGTCTTGGCGAACCCCTTGAGTTCGCGCTTGGGCCGCCGGTAAGAGCACACTTTATCGATGACGTACAGCTGGACAACATCTGATCCCGGTAGCAAGCCCGTGTTAGTAACAGTGAGTTTAGCTGTGGCACTGATTTCGGTCGAAGCACTGGTGAGTTTAACTTCAAGCGGGGACCATTCTATCAAAAAGGATTCCCAGTCAGCGAAATACAAGCAGGTGGGAATTAAAATAGACCGAATGTGGTGTAACTCAATCCATGCCCGAAATAAAACGTCGGTTCCCGCTTGGTTTCTTCATATCCACGGTATCCGACCTTGAACAAGAACATTTGAACCCATAGGCAAGATGATTACAACCAACTCACAAAGATACCTTCACCATATGTCACTCTTCCACTCTCAGCGCCCCAATTGAGATGTGCCGTGCAGTCCTCGATGCATTTAGGGAATGTGAGAGGTAACCGGCCAGCGGGGTTGACTTTGCCAAAGATGACATCCACAAGGGCATTTCCGCATTCGTTTCCGGCAAACCATGCCTGTACCACGGTACCTGCCCTGTGCGGAGCCCTATACAATTGCATTCAGTAAACCTGAGCATCAAGTGGGAACGCCGGAGAAACTTACCGATTGATTGACCACAACTGTAGTCTGGTTCGCGTCGAGCAACCGTCGCACGAGTTCATCCGTGAGCCCGGGGAGATCCAACCCTTTTCGATCGCTTGCCTCGGCTTCCCAGTCCATATTGGTTCCAATAACACATACCACAGCATCGGCATCGCGGGCGAGAGTGACAGCATCATCGAGGGCCGTGGCAGGGTCAATTTTGGGTGCACCAGAGACACGAAGCGCAGCCATCATGAGCGGAGGCTGTTTGACATCCCCTTGGTCAGAAGAGACAGGAATCGGGGTCTTCCGTAGAGAATCATAATCAGCGGTGCGGACCAGTACTATAAGGGGAGACATACATTGGTGTATTTTACAAGAATCTCGTATGTTTGTCCTTTAACGAGGTACACTGTGGCAGTCTCTTCAATTGATCCTAGCCCTTTGGAAAGGTTAGCAGCACGCATTCACTTTCAGAATGAAACTCGCCATAAAAACTATCGCCGGGAGTTTGTGGACGGTTCATGCCGTTATCCACGATCAACTTTCCATCGAGGCTCACGGTCGCACGTCCAACCAGTGATATGCCCAGCTCGAAAGGGCCGCTCTCTTGTGCGGTAAGATATCCACGGAGGATGATGTAGAAATGCTCCGCTAAACCTACGATATAATCATGAATAATGCCCTTGACAACCCTTAATTAAATCGTACCTTTAGGTTTCTCATCGTTGATACGGAGGCGTGTTGAGAAGAGAGTGTATGTTGAAAGCGGAGAAGCGCTTGCGTCAGGGTCAGAGTTGTAGAATGTCGCGGTCCACTGCATTACTAGGTCAGCCTGACCTTTAAGCAATATAATATATCACCCACACCATCTGTGCCGTCGGCGGTCTTGATCCATCCATCGAGCATAGGAAGATATCGATGTGCTGCGCACAATGAAGTCAGAAAGAGTTGAGAAGGTGAACAAGAAGAGGGCTACCATAGCATCCTGGTGAATATACGACATCAATTTCTGTTCCTTCAAGGGCCGCCTCGATTCCCTCAAGGGGCGTCACAACATAGCTACTCAGCAAAAACGCTGATCCACCACCACTGACAGTCCTCGTCTTGACATTTGGTCCAATGACCGCGAGCTTTCTTATTTTCTTCACATCAAGGGGCAAGACTCCAAGGTCGTTTTTGAGTAGAACTACACTCTCCGCAGCCACTCTTCTGTTGAGGATAATATCATCAGGAGAATCGAGCTGGCGTTCTGGAAGCGTATTATTCTTAACGAGAGACGGGTCCGCGCGTACTGCACGCTGAACGATTTGGAGGATTGCGTATGCCCGTGAGGACAAGGTGTCGAGAGATACTTTACCGGCATGAATAAGATGATTAATGAGGTCCCCCCTCCAGCGGGTTGGCCCAGGCATTTCGAGATCTAGTCCGGCGTGGACGGCCTCTGAAGTAGAGTAGGTGCCACTCCTGAAAATGGGTACCAAGTGTTATGCTACGAATGAGAATGCTTAATAAATGTGACGAACCAGTCACTCATTACCATACCGTCGAATCCCCATTCCTCACGGAGAATAGTTTGTAGTAGTCGATAATTTTCTGAGCCTATCAATCACGAAACGTCGTTCATTTCGGTCGGTAATATAGAAGAAAGAGGACGCACAGTGGATCCCATTGACACGACTATAAGAGGTCATGACAGCCCATGGTTTGGCGATCTTCTGAGCGAGCATGAAAGGCATGAGATATATTTCACGTAGAGCTTGATGCTGTCACTTGAGAAATAATGCGCAAATAAAAACAAGAGGATGCACCTCGCTCTCCCACACGTATATCAACGGAAAGTCGCTCATGTTCCATGTCGTTGCACACTAAGACAGCTGTTATTACACTCATTGGAATACAGAGATTAGCGAACCAAAGTGCTTGATGACAGCGCCGACACCGTTGTTTTGTAGACCAAGTATGTAGTGAGCAACAATCATCCCGGAGAGAAACGGGTCCTCGCTGAAACTTTCAAAAGCCTGCAAAACGTCGATCAGTCTCATCAAGGAAGATAGAAGGGAGTCTCACTCTTCCGTTCAGCGGATTTCGCTGTATGTTACATGTCGGCGCCAAGAGGAGACTGCTGCCCTTTGCTTTACATTCACGCGCCAACAATCCTCCCACTTTGTTTATTAGACTGATGTCAAATGTTGCTCCGAGGGCGGTTGCACATGGAATGCATTGGGCTGGAGTAGGCTATTCACTTGTCAGTACCTGAGCATAAAATAAGGAAACCCATTCACCAAGAAATGCGAACTGCCCCTGACTCCATTCGGACCATCAGAACACTTAATATGAGGCACACCGACGCGCGGGAGGGGTGCCGTTGTCCACCAGTCTGGTCCAGCAAGCAGAGATATTTTTTCAGCTACGGTCAGCTTGGAGAGTACATCGTGGAGGTCTGCTGTTCCATAGGATTCGAGGTCGTACAGAGCCATGTCGACATAAGGAAAGGAAGGCGGCTATGGCTGGGATCGAAGAAAGAACATGATCAATAAAAGCAAAGTCAAGTTCGCGGCCCGTCTCGTCCGCCAGACGGATCGAGTCGAACGAGTCGAAAAGAAGTTGATTGGCGGAAGCCGGTTTCCAAGCTACGTTCATATTGAATCTCCTCCCGGGCCGTGACCTGCGTCTACTAATCACCTATGGCATAATCTCCCTATCCTATCGCCTTATCGTTCTACCGCACTCGAAAATCGGTTTTAATTGGTGCTGGGACTTTGGGCCCCTGAAGATCATCTGAATTTCTTTAGATACATAAGGCGAAGCGGCCTTTGACTAAAATACTTCACTGCCCTTCGGAGATGTCGCTGCACAGAGACAGCATTGACTCGAAGGAAGGTAAGGCCGAGGACCCGGTTGTTCTGGAGGACGAACAAGTACTCTCGCAATACACGTTCGCAGAGACGAAGAAGATTTTACGGAGAGTGAGTACCACTACTAGGACCTCTCTTTTACGTTGCCTAACCACCCTTGCTCAGGTTGACTTACATCTCCTTCCTCTCCTCATGTTGGCGTATCTTCTCAAGGTCCGGCTCTCAGCTGCGTGTTCGATCCAGCCTAAATGATGTCTCTTAATAGAATCTGGATTCCAACATCGTCTCGTATGTCAAAACCATCAACACGGGCAAGTCCACGAATATCCTACAGGAGCTTCACATGACTACGAATGAGTATGGCTACCTGTCCACTATTTTCACGGTACGCCTAGTTCTGTTGCGATGGAACAAGGATCACAGTATTGATATCACCCACTTAGTGTACTTTCCTGGCGTTCGAAGTCCCCTCAAACTTGATTCTAAAGTGGTCTACGTCTCGATTGCATTTTTGTCGCATCATATTCTTGTGGTACGTGAACACGTTGCCCGCGGTGGATGCATAGTCTCAAGATATGTTCCATCAGGTCCGTAGCTGCTTGCTGCCATGCTGCTGCGAAAAACAAAGGCGGCCTTTACGCTGCCCGCGCATTTCTCGGCGCCTTTGAAGCCGGCCTTTTCCGTATGTTACGTCCTGGATTTTCCCTCCACATTAAATGTTAACTATCATTTCATATACAGCCGGAATTCTCCTCCAAATGACATTCTGGTATCGTCCAGACGAACTCGCCTTTCGCATGGCCATGATCACTATTCTTGGACAATTTAGTAATATCCTTGACGCTCTGATTGCATACGGCCTCGCCTATATCGACGGACGTCACGGTTTGTCAGGCTGGCAGTGGGCTTTCATTATCGGTGCATTACTTTGACTCTCCAGCATGACCTTTGGCGCAAAGCTGACTTTGTTTCCAGTCGGCTGCTTAGGATTCGTGCTCACGGCTTTCATTTTCATATTTCTCCCTGATTACCCCGACTCTCCTCAGGGTCGGAGGCAGTTTCTCACTCTGGAGGAAGGCAAGTTCATAGTTGATCGCCTTCCTCCCAACTCACCCCGTCAATCCGACGCCAATTTCGATTGGGCTGATGTTAGGGCTGCATGCAAGGATCCCCTTACTTATGGATTCAGCTTTATCCTACTTTGCCAGCAGACCGGCATTGCCGGAGTAAGTTTCTCAATCATCTTGCGTCGTAAGAATATTAATCCCTCTTCCATTCCAGTACACCTTCTGGCTTCCCTCAATCATTGCCGGCTACGGATTTACAACCACGACGAATGCTCAGCTACTTAACATCCCTCCTGCCGTTATATATATCATATCTGCGCTTTCATTTGCTTGCAAGGCACTCTCTTCTTGCCTATACTACCATACTGATAACCTCAATGTTTAGGGATTTCTGACCATAGCTTCAAAATACCCCGGCCCATGTACATGCTCGTTTCTCTCGTCTTCCTTATCGGTACCTTCATTGGTCTCGCCGTGTGTCGGAACAATTCAGGTCTTCTGACGCTCATTCTCCTCACCGCGATACCCTACGCAGTATACCAGGTCATGATTTTTCCTTGGCGTTCCCAGAGCACCAAAGGATCGTCATATGCCTCCTTTGCGTTCGCCTTCCAGAATAGCGTGGGTCAGATTGCGAGTATTTTTGCTGCCCAGATTTTTCAATCCAAGTACGCGCCAAGATGTGAGTGCCCCCTTTTCCTTAACAACTCAATCTAATTAGTCATATAGATACCATCCCCTACATTGTGTGCATCATATTCTTTGCACTTGCGTTGCTTGCAGTCCTCTTTACGTGGTATTTTAGTTATGATACCGAGAAGCAGAATAGACGCGTAGCAAAGGAAAGGAGGACGGCGGGGAAGATGGACAACATCGTCGTCGTATAGATCTTGGGGTATTGTCAGGCTCCTGATTCTATCAAAGAGTTTTATGTTAATGATTTCTGCGGTTATGGTTCACCAACATTTATGACTTCACGTTTCACCGAACCCCGTGTATTGAGGCGATATCTCTTCCTTTTCTTATCTTACTGACGGCCGTGTTCAAAGACTGCGATAATCTTGAACACCCTTATGACATGAGGAATAGACCTGACGGGTCATTGAGTTGTCCTCAGCAATATAATTTTGGCTAGAAGCTGTAATAAAGTTTTTCCGCGTCTTTCCTATTCGAGGCTTCCGTGATTAAAGGCCGACCGTGGAATGTTGTGCTGAGCATGAGATCTGCGGTTTCTACTTATTACGGTCAGCTGCGAGCAGGAGGATCGATGTCAACCTCGGTACCGTATGAAACTCAGCATGATGCTCGTTTTCCACAGCCGAACAAGGCCAATTCGGTCCTAGCAAATAAAATAAGCTGAATAAGTACGCTCGCTACCGAAAAGAGACAGTTAACATTTATCAGCGCGATTAACTACTTATATTACTGTGTTTAAAGATTAAAAGATCTGAATATCATTTACGCAGTGAATTCCTCAGAGTCAGTCTCATTATCATAAGAGTACTCTTCGAAATCACTAAGCGCCAGAGTGTCCAGCTCGTGACTGACTTCCCCCTCGCATGTCGCCGCACTCTTGTCTGACAAAATGCCTACGTCAGTCGTTTGGTGAAGATTGAGGATGAGCCGGGACATCAGCGTTATGGATAAGCTATGGTACCGATCGGATATTAATAACACAGCACCAAAAGAAAGCTGAACAGACGCGACCTTACCTGCTGGCGCAAGAGGAAAGACCACCTCTGAGATAAGGCTTTATTGACGATGTCAGCACTTGGGTAATACAACAGAGTAGAAAAGCTACCCCTGCTAGCTGTCCGCACGTCAATCTAAACGTTATTACTGAGGAGAGTGAATGGACGTACATAGAAGGTGAGAATATTGGAAAGTGTGGCTAGCGCCATAGTGCTAAATGGAGCTTGGTTTTTAGGAAGCGAGATTGTACAAGAGAGGGACCAACGCATAATAAATGGATCCTGCAGTCGCTCATCAGTTCACCAACTCGGCCATCAGAGACGGCAGACGTACCATCTCTAAAGACAAGGTACAAAAGAGGTATCTTTTCTGTTCTATGTGTATATGCCCTATAAAACGTAAAGGTGAAAAGCATCGAGTCGTAGATGAAAAGCGCCTCCCAGGCAGAGGCGACACCTGACAGCGAGTTGATAAGTACGTGGGCGCCAAGGGACCAGACGTAGACTTACGGATGGCTCTGTAATGGAGAAATGGAGAAAGTCAGTGATTACCCCGGAAGAAAAGATGAAGAGAGACGCACGTTACGCGAGACAAACCGATATGACATCCTGAATCCTCCCATCGGTCGCTTTTCTGGTCCGTTAGAGACCACTTTGAACAGAAAATTAATCGGTAAGATTGCCATCAAACGGGGATAGGACGCACACAAGACACTGCAAAGAGTATCACTCCGCTCCCGAGCATGTACATTAATACCTTGATGCTGCATGTATATAATGCATAAATACGCATGGTCAACAGGGCTTCGCAGAATCAGCGGACGGAGTTCTAAACACAGGGTAAAGCAAGGACTTGCCGCATACGACAATTTGGCTAGCAACGAGTAGGACTTGGCGATAAAGCGCGTAGCTGTTACAACTGCGTAAAATCTGGATTTAATAGTGGCGCACTGAATCAGAAATCAGAATCTGTACCTCTAACCACGACGATGAGCCCTGATTAATACTCCAGACAGACGTGAACAGCTCACCGTTACTGATAATGTCGTAAATCCCAAGATCGTGACAGTTATGTTTCCGAAGAATGCCAGGTATCGATTGGTAAAAAATAAATAAGAAGCCAGTGTCTTCGGTTTATTCCAGAGTAGACGTAGTTCATCATCTGCACCGGTAAGGATCGTGTAGCATGACAACGGGGGAGTAGCCATACCGATTGTTATCAGATGGTCTCAGTACAGAAACGCTGAAAATGCGACAAACGGTGAGCATTGATATTTGGAATCCTGGGGTGGCGAAGCGGGCATACAGAGTGAGATTATTTGAAGATACCCATGAAGCAATCTACGAGCATCATCATCAGTCCGTGTTGCGAAGTCAGCCTGCAGACTTACATTTCCCAAGCCTGCTCATTGGAATCCTTGTCGGACATGGGGGTAAGAGATTGAGTGAATGCCGCTCACAAGCATCTCTCACTGCCCAGCTTGTTACTGGGATCTTTTCGAACAGATGGGATGTCCATACGTTAGCAACATTGACAGTTGGGGAGGACGAGGCTTAAAACACTTGATGTCAGGACTCAGGTAGTGGGATTGGCTCTGGAGCCATCACTGATCAGCAGACCGGCGCGACTTGCCGAACCACGTGGCCAAGATTTCATGGTCAAATTGAAATGACAGTGGCGTCATCTCGATCTCACCATGTTGTTTTCCACCCGAAGAAGAAGTGGCGGCAGCGTCCTACTCTTGATTCTTTCTCCCAGGATATTATTGTTTTTTATATGGGCCTCGATATAGAATCAGATCCGTGGCGGACCCGGGGATTCTTAAACGACCGTCTGCATGTAAATACGGAGCTGCGCTTTTTAGTTCTGTCACTGGTACGTTCCGATAAGTTCCCACTACAACCGCCCGCCTAGCTCGACTCATAAGCACCTTGACATCTAGCGACGGATCGGACTTCTCGGCTATATGATACTACCTGGACTCACCTTCTACGGCTGAAGGCTGGACACTCCCCACTTTTCCTCCCTCGATCGGAGAGTCCTAGGATACTGTCCCGTCCTTGTCATCATCCACACGGCATCTCGATGCTTGACGCCCCGCTTCTCATTTGGATTTTTTTCTTCCTGGCTACTCACCACTACTATGTCTGACAATGTGTCGTCTACTGAAGAAATGTACGTACCTAAGTTCTTCTCGTGGCGCAAGCACTAATATGATTAATGTAGACTGCTTCACAATTACTTGCACATGATCGCTATGTGTTCGTTCGATCTCGTTCGTTAGTGGTGGATGTCGCTGACGTGCATGGCTAGCTTTTGTGTACTGGGATCATCTCATTACCTTCGGTTCGTCTTTCTCCCCTCTCGTTCATCTGTAATATATTGACTTGGTGCAGACGCTGAGATTGAGTATCTATGGAAGCAGCCCAAAACACCCAGTGCCCGATTGTTCTTTCTGAACAGATATCTCGCCTTTTTTGGGAACATATGTGTAACAGTGCTTGTTTTCACAACAATATCTGTGACGGTGCGCAACCCTCCCTCCCGATCCCTCAGCGACAACTAATAAATTTCCAGAGGTGTGTTCAATATTCTTTGCTAGTATGAAGTTAAAATTGTCCGCAAAATCAGCTGTCGACACTACAATCTAGTCCGCCAAGTGCTGTTAATTATCAGCCAAATCATTGTTTGCAGTCAGTATTTCACACTTTCTAATTCCAGTGCTGACATTCCTCGTAGTCCTTTTAACGATGCGAATATACGCTATTTATGCCTGCAGTTTGCGCATTCTGTATTATATGGTGGCGAGCGCCATCATTCTAGTCGGCGTTTCTTGCGTGCGTGTCGGAATGTCTTGTCACAAGGTTCTGTTCTGATTCATGTCCAGTGGTCTCTCTTCGGTCAAAAACATGTCGACTTCACGCCTGTGTCTGGTTGCCACATTGGTTTGGACCGAGATACGTACGTCTCGTCGTCGGTCAAGTCTTTCATCGGCTGACTTGGACTTTCCAGCGCCATTCGTAAGCAGCTGTGACTGCTCTCATTTGGACAGCGAAGCATGATTCTTCCTACAGGTATAGCATCAGCGTGGGAGGCGCTCTTCATATACGATACCATTATCTTTAACTTTACGCTCTTCAAAACGTACAAAGAACGTCGGAACCATATTACGCCCGATATTTTATCCCTCATCCTTCGAGATGGTGAGCAGTTTTCCGCTGGATCTTAGAAATTCCTGACTCTGAGGCGGATTGTCAGGCGCTATCTACTTCGCGTAAGGCCGTATTGTCAGTATGTCAGCTTGCAGCACGCTACAGCTACTTTCGCAGTGTCATGGCCTTTGCTAATTTATTCAATATTCTTACATTTTATGTGCGTTATTTGCGTTCGCATGTCAATCACATTTTGACTTATATCTCTTTTTCAGTTAGCTCCGGTAAGTAAGTTTTCTCTTGGGCGTAATCATTCTTATCATCTTGCTCCGTCCCAGCCGTTTCTCCGTGGATCTTTATCGTCCTTTGCCAGCTGGTATGTTTCCATGCTTCGTCATTCATCGAAGCTAATAACGCCGCCCCAGTATTTCTGTGACAATGATGTCTCGGCTCATGTTGAATCTGCATCAGACGGCAACTGCTGGAATATTCTCCGCAGTCTTTCCCACCAATGACTTAACATTTCGAACAATCCAGACTGCCGCGATTCAATTAGATGAAGACGATACAGAGTTGCGAGATTTTCCATCGCATAATCGTCTTATTGACCCTATAAACTGTGCTTAGACTTTGTTCACTCAGATTCATGTGTAGATTGCATCGTTCGCGCGGAAGTGTAAGTTCTGAGACAGCGGCAATTGTCCCACGAGGGCGACAATATTACATCAAGACCTCTTGCCTACGGCAATTATTTCGCCTTACTTCTTGCCAGCCTTCTTCGCTGCAGTCCTGGCCCGATTGATCTGCTTCTTCCATCCGTAACACTGGTTGCAACCTTCGATAATAGTCAGCCCATCCCACTAATAATAAGGAGCGCATCTGACCTGTTAATGCATGCTTCTTGCACTGATAGACGCCATCCTTGTTAATGATAGCTGGGGGGCATTCAATCCCCTCACGGTCAATGGGATCAAACTATCATGAACACAGTTAACAACGATAAGAATGGAAAATGGAGAACGCGACCTACCCCAAAGAACGCATCATTCTCCTCTCTTCCATCGTACCCACAGACCGCACACTGTGATCATCGTCAGACGACCAGGATAAGCGATGAAGAAGAGAAGCCACTAACCACTTCCTTGAAATGAGTACAGAAATACGCATCGTTGACTTCGATGGTAGCGGGGGTAGCGACTTCAGCCGACATTGTGGAAGAGAGATTGCTTGCGTTCAGTGGGATGGTGGTGGTACGTATCCAAGAGCGGCTGGGGTGGGAAAGAAGAGCACTTTTGGAGCTGTCTAGAGTCAGATGTGGGTCCGAAGGTAAAGCGTCATATGACCAGCACCCGTGGTCCAAACATTCCAGGAGGGGCTGGGTCTTCTGCGCCCCGAATTTCGCTGTATACTTTAGGGTCTCGTGGTGGACGAGATTCTTGAAAGTTACGTACTGTGAACCTCGAAAATCTGCCCTCCAGTCGAATTCGTTGAAGCCTCAGCATGGAACGTGGAGATCTGTACCCGCTAATTCCGAAACTTCTCGCTCACATGTTCGCTGGACCAGGTCAAGTGTTCAGTAGCAACTGGATCCGATCCCGAGCGCTAGCACACTGACAGTTCCAAACATCAAAAAGCTCAACTTCGAACTCGTTTCGGTACGTGTTCTATAATATTAGCAACCTTGTTTGAACCTTGTGCTAAGTAGTAACTTAGTAAATTTAATACCTGGCAATGGTCATGGTCCAGGTAACGTTTGAATACCGGAGATCATGTGCCCTGTCGGCCAACTTCGCGGCTTTGCGGGCCGTTGAACTTAGTTCGTCGGGTTGTAAACTTAAAACTAGCTCCTCGACCTAACTAGATAGTACCTGTCATTGCAAAAGTCAATGCCAAACGCTGATCCGCACGCTTTATTCTATACTGGATATAGGTCCGTTACCGAATGGATTCTCTCTACCAGATCTCTGAAACTCCAGTGTCATTTCAATCCTTCCTTGAATCTTGTGCTCGAGTGCTTGAGCCTGTACCTACTACCTAAGTTCGCCTGCAAGACAATCTTTAGGTGTCTTTTTCGAAATCCTTCGTTCCCACTGTTCGCGGTACTCGGTAATCAATACCAGCTTCCAGATTCTAATAGCTTCACCTGTTTGTCACGTACTCCATCGAACTTTCGTATTTGACACCGCTGAAACGTCTGGTACTTCACATCTGGAGCAAGATTACTCTTGGATTCCGGCGAGTTTGCGAGCGGCGCGTTTCACTTGTCATCTTGGGAACAGCTATCCACCGGAAGGTGCCCAAAGTCGGTTGGGCGGCATATTTTGCGACGTTAGGATGTCAGGATCAAATCCGGTTTTTGACATCCTGTGCTGACGGTCGGCGTAGTTGACGAACCTATCACACTCCTATCACCCCTAATAAGTAATCGCCCAGGGCGGTTTGGCGATAACATCGAAGACTCCTAGCTTCGACTGTGCGTTTGGCGTAGGGCTACATTTTTCGCCGACTTCCTTCTCGAAGATACGGTGGCAATCCAATCTCATTGAAGTTAGCATGATAATGATCGGGAATTGAAGCTATCTGACCTTACCCAACTCGTACCTGGCCTGGTGGTATATAAACGCTAGCAATTATCCTTGCTGTCCTCCACTACTCATGGCTTCTACTAAGGGTGTCGCTCTTATCACTGGCTCCTCCCAAGGACTGGGAAGAGCTATCGCCCTCCGGCTAGCAGAAGATGGATTTGACGTCTCCATCAACGACTTACCCTCGAAAACTAGGGAGCTTGATGCCCTTGCAGCCGACATCATCGCGAAAGGAAGGAGATCGTGCGTCGTACCGGGAGACGTTTCCGTTGAAAGCGACGTCATAAGTATCATAGACAACACTGTTCACGAACTGGGGGCGTTGAATATTGTCAGCAGAACCTCCACACATGCATTAGTTGTGATACTCACTACTCTGTGACGTAGATGGTGGCCAACGCCGGTGTTTGTTCCTTCCGTAGCATCGTGGACAGTAAGCTGCAGGCCCTTTCTGTGGCGCCGAAATACTTCTTATGTTCGTTTAGCTTCCACGGAAGACTGGAATCGCATCTTTACGGTAAATGGACTGGGAACTTTCCTCTGCTACAAGTACGCCGCGAAACAGATGATTAAACAAGGTCACGGCGGACGCATTGTGGGCGCTTCTTCCATTGCGGGGAAGCAAGGTCAGCATATCCATCAGCCTTTAATTCAAAATTGATGTACATGTGCTAGGGTATAGCGATTTAGCCGCTTATAGTGCATCCAAAGGGGCCATCCGCCTGTTCACGCAAAGCGCTGGTTCGTTGGTTTCCTCTTCAATGCACATCATTGACGTAGGTACTGATGTTGCAAGTGTAGCCCGAGAATTCGGACCGTACGGCATCACAGTGAACGCCTACGCACCTGGTAAATCCTATTATTCATCAAACTGCTCTTCTCGTTGAAAACGCTGAACATACTTCCGCAAGGCCCCACTTATACTGATATGCGTACGCTGCTACTAAATATTTCACCGCCGTCTAATATTTTACTGCTCCAGTTACCGACCTTGGCAAAACCACGGGAGACGAACAGGCGTTTTACGATGCGGTCAGTCACAGTTTTCTTCATTTGGGCCACGGAGACCAACGGTAACTCTAATAGCAAATTGCCATGAGCGCGAGGGGGCAACTTACTGAGCCTGCTGACATTGCTAGTATCGTATCTTATCTCGTCTCTAGCGAAGCACGTCTCATAACAGGTAGGTGATGAATTCGTATCAGAAAACTCTCACTGAGCGACTGATATGCAGGCCAAAGCGTGAGTCCAAAAACCTCGATCAGTAGCTGTACTTGCTCATATCAATGCTACAGATATCGGTTAACTCTGGGTTGTTTTTTGATTGAAAGCTCAGGCTAGCTAACAGAAGGACATGTTGAATACAATAAAGTTGTACAATCTCAAGCCGGTCACCTTTCCAGTCATTACCTCAGTCCTGTACAGCAGAAGCCGTGTGCAGGTGGCGAGAAATACTGTCCGAAATTGCCCCTACATCAGTAATGACGTTTATCTAGAAGGTAATACCATGAGAAACTTTCACGCAAGCCACGAGCCCTAGAGAGAACACAAATCCCACCATGTCAAAGCCTTCTTGGGACCGCTTCGCAGCTTGCTCTCCCGATGTGCAGTATATGGCACTAAGGGCGGTTCAAATGAGCGTAGTGAGAGATGCACAAGAAACGACAACCGACCACTTCTTGCCTTCCAAATGAGTTACGCGAAGTATTTCTTTGATCACATTCTCAACACTCGGATGCGGATCTGGCGAGGGCGGTGGATAGCCAAGAGATATAGACAGATCATATGGACCAATAAACAGGACATCTGTCAGTCGTCAGTTCGTACAGCGAAGCAAGTAGAGTCAACACTACCGATTCCATCGACAGCTGCTATATCTTTCATATTCTCCACACCTTCCTTGGTTTCGATTTGAACCATGACAGTGACCTCTTTATTCGCCGACTCAAGATACTGTGGAACCGTTACACCCCACGTCCCATGGGTGAATGGGTTCCCAAATCCACGCCTTCCGGCGGGAGGAAATCGGCTGTCCATCACAACTTCCTTGGCCTGCTCTGCTGAAGACACCTAGACCGTTGCCTCATTGTACTCAAAACGTAAGTAACTGAAAAAGCGACGGAATACCATGGGAACCAAGACTCCGCGGGCTCCTGCGTCGAGGGCATACTTGATCTGCCAACTGGTGCTCGAACTGATCCCAGTGGCAGGAACTCGCACCAAAGCACTGGGAGCTCCGTTTCCTACAGAATGAATAGCTGCAACGCTCTCGGATACGCCTGGGTGGAGCGGTACTTGACCATGCTCGCAGTCTATCATTACCCACGACAGTCGGGTGCTGGCTTGGGCTACCGTTCGCGCATGAAAGTAACCTGGTAGAGATATCCAGGTGCCAAAAGCCGTTTTGTTTGACTTGAACGCTTCGCGAAGGGCGTGGGTCGCCATGGCTGTTGGAAAGAAACCGTGGAGCCTCGAATTAGGTAACCAGAAGTTGCGAAGCATATTTTTAACCGTAGGTATAGTAAGCAGATCGTGTAAGTCTCGAAGCTGAGGCTGAGGACTTGCCTATTGAAGTATTACCAACAGCCATGCAGAAAGACGTCAATATTGACGAACTATAGCCCTATAGATACAAAAAATTTCGAAGTCGGTCCTCGATCGATCGTGCAGAGATCCGCTGCAACGCCAGTCATGGTGATCGATCGGCGCTCTGATCTCAGAATAAATTCAGTGATTGAATAAACCCTGCTGTAATCGGACTATAACAATACTGCGTAGTGGGAAAAAGTACTATCAATCTGCTTGGATGGTTCACCGTGGCGTGAATATCTCACTAGCCGATGCACTACCCTCATCTAAGAATAAAACCTGCCGCCGTTAACCGGTATCTTCATGTTACAGTAAGCTCCAAATGCCACGAAAGATAAGAAGGACCGCACCGTTTGACCTAGGCAGTAGACCCTATTTTCAGTAACGGATGAGGATTAATGTGAATAGATTGATTACCCGTGACGAAGCGAGCGTCTCTCGACGCAAGGTAAGAAACAACGCCTGCAATATCAGAGGGCTCGCCCATCGTTTTCAATGGGCTTTTGTTTCTCTCCTTGTACATGGTTAGAGACCTGAAAGTGCGCCGCAGCCTGTGATTCACCCACCTGCTCGTAGAATGCGTCTACATCACCCAGTTCTTGGCCGGCTTCAACCACTGTAATGGAGGGTCAAGCTCACTCCAAAATCAGCGACATGAAGGCGTACTCATAGGAGTATCTATTGCACCTATTCCCGTGTCAAACAAGACATGGAGAGACAAATTATTGCGAGGGGTACCTGGAGCGTAGGAATTTACTGTGATCCCGTATTCCCCAAACTCAGCGGCTAAGACGACATGGAAACCAAGTCAGCCAAAAATGTCACATAAAGGCGATGAAACCAGCAACCTGCACATTGTGTAAGACCTCTAACAGCGAATTTCGAAGCACTATAGGCGCTAACTAATCTTCCACCTAGAGAGCTGGGAGCATTAATATTTGGATGGCGGGCGTAACGCAAAACTAACCGTGCTGTCCAAGGACCGAGGATGCTCCGATAATTCGACCCCCAGTCCCTTGTTTTATCATTTGTTTCGCGGCGAGTTTGTAACAAAGAAAAACGCTTCGGGCGTTGACAGTGAGTACGCGATCCCAGTCCTCAATTTTGGCTACAAAAATTCAAAAATTAAATGCTTTCCATGACGACAGTATAACGCACTGTCTAGTAGACGCCGCCCAAAACCCATTCCCGCATTAGCAACCATCTACGAAACGAATGAGAAGGCCAGACGCGCATCGAAAAATGACCTGGAACGCACGACATCCAATCGACCTAGTTCTGTGACCACTTTGGTCACCATAATTTCTACCTCTTCTTCCACAGATACATCAGCAGGAATTATGCACGACCTCCTACCCTTAGCCGAAATTTCCGCTGAAAGCAGTTCCAGCGCTTCTGATTTGCGAGGCAGGTCGTTGATAGCCACATCGAAGCCATCGTCGGCGAGTCTGAGAGCGATTGCTTTGCCAATTCCTTGGCCGGCACCGGTCACGATAGCCACGGACATGACAGGGGATCAAGTAAATTCATAGACACTTTCTTGGAGGAGTTTTAAAGGCCGCGACCGGATTGCAACCAGAGATCAAACATGGGGTGGCCTGGGAACCGGAGCTGCAAGGTGCGGAGCACGATTCCATGTGTCACATCCGACACTGAATACCGACTAGAAGATCTGATGGTGTGGATCATATCACGCGCTGATTATGCTGCTTTGGCGTCAGGCAATTAGGCCAATGAAATTACAGCGTCAGATAATCAAATGTGTATACAATTTGCATGCACGTTACAAGGGTCATGATTCAATTTGGGCCAGCCACTCTCTGACAAAAGTAACATTTCGTTTCCGTTCCTATTGCCATGAAACTACTGTCAGTGGCCATAGTTCCCGTTGATGATTAACGTACCTCAAAATGACTGGGTTTTCTAACCCCTTCTGAGAATTGTGGAAGGGGGTCTATCTTGACGTCAGTCCGTGAGGACAATGACCTCGCCTGTAGATGACTTGCCATTAACGAAGGTGGATGATGTGTGCACACAAACTTGGCGTACCGTTTCCCACATCAGCGACATCGCGTCTAGGGCGTCCCAACTTTGAACGATAGCGTTCAGAATTTTATCCTCTATACCTGCGCATGAATCTCGATGCGATATCCATGCCTCGATATCTCGTTGAAAGTCTTCTTCGCCGGCGATAATGCTCCTGCATCCAGAACACACAACGAAGTCGGAGTAGATCCCACGCACTGCTATCCATGGGTCTTCAAGAAGAAAATTGCGACAAAGTTCTGGGTCAGGTTCGAAGTCATCAAGCATGGAAAACTTTTTGCTGACGACGAAGACTGGATCGGAGGAGAGAAGAGCTTTCACCTCAAGACAGGTGAAGGTAGCAAGCTGAGCAGGGGTTAGAGGATGTAAGTCGTTAAAGGCGGCAGTGGCATGAGGGGAAAACGAAGAGTCAGATGATCTGAAGAATGAACGTCGAACAGGAATAAGGTTAACGAGAACAAGGACGTCGAAACTTACGATGATTCGTCATTCGCAACCTGTAGGGACTGTTCGTAAAGAGAGAGAGCCCGAAGACACGGCACCGACAACGGGATGTCGCCGTTGAAAAAGAGATGAAATTGATTCGACGCTGGCGATTCCAACTCGCCTGCATATTGACGAGCGGTGTACTCAGGAAAGGAGGCGCAGGCTGATGTTGAAGGGCAGGATATATCCATGGTCGGGGTTAGATGCAAAAAGTGTTGAGTGGCGCGTTGACAGAATGTCTGGGTGACATTGTGATTATGTCAATGTCGCGTCCACATCCCCCAACACCGAGACCACGTACACATGACTGTATCAGAGCTATAGATGATGCTCGAGGATGCTGGCCGGAGCGCTCCAACAGGCCCAGAGCCTATACGAAATAGATAATTCAAACGTACTGCATTTTCAACAACCTGAGCGCCACACCGGAATCTTCTGCTTCAGTCCAGGTGCTCTCGTTGGGTGCTTATACATTTCGGACACTACACCATAGCAGGGCACTCCCTTCATTTGGCGCACATAATGCAACGTTTGTTGTCTCCGGAAGATTTGTGATGATCGTAATGATCCGCCGATGAACAGCAACCCTCGAGGCTCGATCATACGGATACATAACGCGTCATGGTTCTCGAATAAATTCTTTCCATGAAGGACAGTCTAGCCTCCGGCCAGTCAACATTATTGATAAGATGTGATTCACCTGCAACCTAAGCAAGCGGAGGATCATAAGGTAATCTCCGTCGTGATGCTCATCTTCAAGTTCTGCGAAACCTGGATGTTGGAAGCCCACGATGAGAAGAGACACCGAGAGGAACTGGGGTCAATCTTGGTCAATCTTCCGGTCGATGTTGTAGCCGAGGCCGGGCCCCGTATCTCGTCTTCATCAATGATGCACTGCAACCAGCATACATAACGTACGCTCAGATGCATAACGTCCCTGCAAGGGACTACGTCGGGATGAGCTTGTATCCGACCCAACAACGCGTTCTCTCCTTGGATCGTTACGACAAATGACTGGAATTGATGAGAATGTTGATTGGTGACTTCTGCGTCGATTCACTTGCTACCTCGAAGCCTTTTGTTTGGTCAAGACCAGAGTATCCTTGCTCACGGTGAACAAGGTCAAAGTCTTCGGCGCCTTGATGCGAGTCGTACTATCGGATAACAAAAGATGGCCAAATGAATATGGTCATAGCAGGGTGCTGGTACTCCAACTGGGAGGTTTGATGAATACGACTGATGATACCAAAACTCACCTTCTAGGTGAAAGGTAGTAAGTAGCCTATACAACGGCTTTCAATCTGGGAGCATACCGAACAAACGAACACACCTAGATGAATCCACCATCCGCGCAGAGAAGCATGGCCTTCGACAACGCTCAATCCCGCCATTTTCCCGGACATAAAACGGATTACTCTGTTGTGATTGATTCGTGGTCGACTATGTCGCGACGCGCTGAAGTTGATGGGAAAGGACAGAGTGACGTGATTTCCCACGGTCTGTAAATCTAGCTTTCTTTATTCGTTGTGAAGACCTTTGCTCCAGAGTCTGCTCCAGGGTCTGGATATAACTTTATATCGTTCTGCTGGAGCTTCTTTCACCCAAACGAGGTCGTTCCACTGTGCATAGTACTTTGCGTCTGCGTCGAAGCCGTGCCTGTAGCGTGAATGGATGCGATTCCAGTTTCTTTTTCTCACCTTCAGGTCGTTGGGAATTCCGAAGTCTTCAATATAGAACTATCTTGGGAGACTTGTATGCACCGAACCCGATATGTTATCGTCTCTTCCAAAAATCTCTGTTCAGGACACATACTTAGATCACAGGTGCTGTCATTTACTGCGAAACCCTGGGGTTTACACGTTCTGGGGGCCTCGCACTTCCAATTCCTATTTGAAGATGGTATATAGTGTGACTCACTGCATGGTTCCGTGAATCTCTTATCCCCCATGCATGAAGGAGGTCTTCATTCGCACTGCAGCGCCAAAGAAAACCATTTCTATTGCATCGAATGCTGCAGACTGTTCCTTCGGGAAGACTTTCTCGAGCAGGTAAGTATGTGTTATCATCACCAGATATTATCTCTCGTATTCTTACTATGGTCTTTCTTAAGCACCTATCTTCGAAAGTCCATGGTGGTGGAGAGGAGGACGTCCTTTGGTGCAGTCTCTGTCCGAAAAGACTGTCGCACACGAGATAAGCTGCGTCTCCACTGGAAGAGGGATCACTATTATTGTAAAGCGTGCGATAGGGTGTTCGGGGATAGCTATGCGCTTCGTCAGGTAATTGTTAATTGTAGTTATTTTAGATAGGAAGGGCGACATCTAATATCGATGCTAGCATCTGACTTCTTCGATTCACCGCTGACCACCGGCAGTCGAGCGTCACCTTCACGAGGGCGGCATATACCTCTTGTACCATTTTACTGTTCATTAGTGTGGAAAGCGGCTTTCAGCAGAGTCATCGAAATAATACTTGCCCAAATGCCGGGATCGCGACACATACTTCTTACCCGAAGATAGATCACAGCTTCTGTTATCAGGCCTTGAGGTTTACACGTTCTGGGGGTCGATGGTATATAATGTGACTCACCGCGTGGTTCTACGAATCCCTTACCTCAGCTTTACCTCCCATGCATGAGTGTCGAGCCTGTCACTGGACCTTCAAAACCGAAGAAGGCCTTCATTCACACTGCCGCGCCAAAGAGAACCATTTCTACTGCGCTGAGTGCCGTAGACTGTTCTTCCGAGAAGGCTTTCTCGAGCAGGTGTATATTGCCATCATCAGATAATCTCGCTTGTATTCTCACTATGGCTTTCTTAAGCACCTATCCTCGATAGCTCATCGTGATGGTGGAGGGGAGGATATCCGTCAGTGCAACCAGTGTCTGAAGCACTTTAAGACACAGAATGGGCTGAGTCTCCATTGCAAGACGAAGAAGTACCACCATTACTGTGAAGAGTGCGATAGGATGTTTGTGGATGGCTATGCACTTCGTCAGGTAATTAGTTATTTGACAGATGAAAGGCAACGTCTGATATCAATGCTAGCACTTGGTTTCTTCGATTCACCAATAGTCGAGCGCCGCCTTCACGAGGACCTCTTATACCGATTTACTGTTTATTAGAGTAGAAAGCGGCTTTCGGTAAAGTCATCGAAATACTGGTTTGGCGCTGGCCCAAATGCCGGGATAGCGAGGTTATATTCGAAGACGTTGTATCTGACTTGCAAAGTGCCAACAGTCTACCTTAACAACTATAAGCCAGTGTCATTCCTTGCAGGCGTAATGAAATTGCAAAGGACAAAAGGTGGGATCCACCATCCTCGGCGAGGACCTTCAGGTCTCTCACATCCTGGAATATCTGTTCCATGACCTTCCCCGCCCCTGAGAAATGGGCAATCTTGGCACAAGCGTCATGGACTTTGAAATAACGACTGCTAGGAAGAGGGATTCGCCCGCCCGTCGCATCCGTGAGCGTTACTCGGTCCGGAAGTCCATACAAATCATTTCGGTTTAGAGGATAAGTATGAACTTCATACGTATTGCTGTCATCCTATAGTACAATTCAGAAGGAAGATCTAAGGCAGAACACCAATTCACTTACATGCCCGATTGGATGGAGAGAGATGCGGAGCCTGTAGAACAGACCATGGAAATCGGGCGTTATCGTGAACGTATTCTGGGCACTGTGAACATCGACAACTGAGATATCTGCAAATCGTTGAACGACGGCAGTAATAGAAGTCGCCCACTCCAACTGACAAGGTTAGATAAGGACATGATGATAATATAGACATACTTTTTCCTGCGCGGCGTCTGTCAGTCCGACTATATTGCCCGTCGGGGATTCACTGAATATGTGACCTAGCGCTGTACATCTTATCCTCTCTCCAGCCGTTGTCAGGCCGTTGTCGACACTAGCAACGTCCACTGCCCCTGTCAGTATACACCGATAGTTGTCTCGCGTCAAAGCCTAGAGAGCTTCAGCCAAGAATCAAAGTATAAATATTTGCTTACCAGCTTTTTAGCATTAATACTTGGCTCTGATAGAAGACTGTCCGCCGACCATGGTTGGGGCATTGGCTTGACTAGTAGCGTTGTCAGAAGTCCCTGACGAAGACGACAACGTACAGATCCTGATTACGCCCATAACATACAAATACGACAAGCCCGCAAGAAACTCGCTATTATCGTTGCAAGCGGATATGTCTCGTGCCAGGTAAGCCCTACCTTGGGTAGAAGGAGGGTAAATAAGTCCGAAACCTAGGACTCGCGCCACAATCTCTGGGCTGAATTTGAACACGATGGCGGTTTCGTCTACGACAGTACCCCAGCTATCGCCAACAGTTTCGAGGTTCAGACAAGATTGATATGCTATATGCTCATCAGAGAGGATCTCAAAAGGGCTTTGTGGCAGGGACAGCATGGTGGTTGGGGTCTAGGGGTGCGAACTTGAAGTGTCACTGTCACGCGAGGAGCTAGTCGGCCTTGATCGGTGTCCCCGACTTCACTAACTAGCCTAGCTCATAGATGCAGATATATCAGAGCTTGTAGTATGGACCCCGACACATTTCTTTAACGAGCCACGTCGAGTAGTAAACCTTCCTTCCTTCCAAGCACAGATTTAAAAGTTATCATGGTATGTCTCTATGTACATACACAACACTCAATCCATATGCAAAAGAACTACTATACAAATTGCGATAGACATGATATAGATATAAAGATGGTCCTAAGTTATGGACGAGTCCTTTAAAAAAAGACGTGATGGGAGAGCAGGATAGCGACCGATATAGTGTACGTGAGATGGACAGAGACGTGATTAGCAGCTGAGGGACATGCTAGATGAGAGATAGATGATACATCAGTGTCAGGATATCAACAGGAAAAAAATGACATACCAGTGAGCACAACAGATACAAGACAAATCGAGTAAATGAAAATTAAAAAAAGAAATCTCCGTCATGCTACAGAATACCCGAGTCCTTGAGGGCATTCTGTAATATCGTCTCCTTCACTGCGGCAAACACCAACCGTACGTTCGTCGTATCGGTCGCTTGTGTCAGGCTGACGGTAGAACGGATCAGAGACTGTTACATGATGGTTGCGGACTGATCACATACTGGGGGTACACGCTGAGTCTCGCTCGGTTCGCTTGCATGAACCGCCAGAGAATATATTTGGCCGCCTTGTTGACATCAGTCCCGCCTGTGTACTCGGGGAAATATCGCTCAAGGGGCACCTTGAAAGAGATGAGGAGAGGGCAAGAAAAATAAAATGTTGGACGTACTCTGGACACTTTCATCTTGAAAACATCAATCTTATTCAAGAAGAGAATGATAGATGTTCGAAGGAACCAGCGTGAGTTGATAACCGACTCGAATAGGACTAGGGATTCGGCCATCCGGTTCTAGATAAGAATCTAAGAAGGTGCGTTGGATGAGAAAGTGGTAGCCACGCTCACCTGATTCCGCTCTTCCAGCAGCACCTGATCGTACTCGCTCAGCGCCGTGCAGAAAATTATAGACGTCACGCTCTCGAAGCAATGTATCCATTTTCTTCGTTCCGAGCGTTGACCACCGACATCGAACATGTGTATTCTAGATGCACGTTGGTATTATAAATAGCACAGGGACCAAAGAACGTACTGGAGCTGGCCCATGTTGAATCGCGTTTCTGTGATGCCTGTCGTCTTCGCCCGTGCACGCAGGACATCAGTCTCGGTAGGCCTGTATGCAGGCGCGCCGATGCGAAGGACTTCGGTGAAGAAGCTGAGTGATATGAATGAGTAACCGGGGTAAACCGTGATGAAAATATGAATGCACTCACTATGAGGCGCTGTCCATAAGGTAGAACTCGCTTGAATGTTCTTCCATCATGGGAGAAATGATGGGATCTTGCCATAGTTGATGAATGGCATCAGCCATTTCGGGTGAGAGGGTGAATGCAGTGGTTTCGTCAAGCCGGTAGTCGAGGATTTTCTCTGCAAGTACCTGGGTGGCCATGAGTTAATAGCCCAAAAGGTGCGTTGGGAAGGGCAGAAACGAGAGAATGAAGGTGGAATTGCAGAAGGGGAGGGATGGAGATGAGAACATGGCGATAAAACGGGCAATACATGTGGCGCGAGTCAAGGCAGATGCAAGAAAGAAAGCAGGGAATGAACTGGGCGTAATAACGAAAGAAAATGCTTTGAATGAAGAGACAAGGACGCACTCGATTTGAATAATTCTCACAGTCGACCCCGATCTTCCTCATAGCCTGAACGATGGCCTGCGCCGACTCCAGCACATTTTTGTACACCGTCCCCCGATACGAATCCAATTCCTGAGGAGTAAACCCGCCTTGATGGATGATCTTCATTTGCTTAACAATCGTCGACTTGCCCGACTCTCCAGATCCTGAATCGAACAATATCAAAGAAAGGCGCGACTCGGAAGAAACGGAGCACGGACCCAACAACAGTATCTTACACTCCTTTTTAAACTTCTTGCTGTCATCCTCCAGCTGCTTGTCTATCAGATCCGACCGTGCCTTCTCTTCTTTGTCTGACTGAGACGCGCAGTTGCCCATCTCGCGCTACGGCCCACGGGGAGTGGCGGAATAAAAAGAAAGTAGAAACGAAGGGGTGTCGCAGTAGAGAACAGATGCTGGAGAAGAAAGAATCGAATCGAATAGAAGAATGACAACGGGGGAGTGATGGTCAAAGTACAACAGCGGTGCCTGGGAATATATATGCGGATCTACCTGGTTCCGATGATAAGATTAGATTAATTATGTTTGTCTTTCACAAAGTACATACTACAAAGTAAATCTCGTATCTATGGAAAAGACGAACAAGAACACAGCTACCAGGCAACATACATGAAACGCTGTCGCACAAGACGACCCCTGTTTATTTGGCCTGCACAGGCTGCCACCCTATCCGCCTTACATACACGTATAATACAACGTTATTGGAACGTTAACCTTAAAACTCGCGGACATACGGTGGGATCATCGGAAGCGATAACAGTGCCTGCTGACAAGTTTGAACTTTGCATAAAGTTCTGTCAATCGATTCTCCGCATGAGAGTTAGCACTTACCTGGAATGTGCCAGTGCACTTTTAAAGTGATTGCACACGCTGTATGTAGCATCTGGGCTTCTCATACTGAATAGTTTTAGTCAACTGATCTTCATTCGTGCCGGTCAATCAAGAAACGAGCTGTACTCCTGGGAGGTAGGGGCTGGGCTCGAGGTGCCGAACGAAGTGTCGGCGCCTATACGAATGCAGGGAAATTGAGCTGAATACACACTCCGGCAGGTGACTAACTCGCGCCGGGCCAAATGCAAGGAAAATCATTGGAACAGGGATAGAATTTTGACACGCTCTTTTGACCACGGCGAAATGCCGTCGGCTCTACCATTGAAGTGAGTCCCGACTCATCGCTGTCGTCAAAAGTTGTAAACCTCCATATGTTAGCAACCCATTTTCACCGAACTTTTCCTGACCCGAAATAGTTGCTTACTATGAGTGACAGCCACTAGGCCCTGCTATTCGTGAGAAGACTTTAGCCGTTGCGAGTTTTCAAGATCCTGAACAGACGGAAATACTTCTGCGAACATCCGCGGGTGCCGGAGGAAACGTCGAGGAAATCATATAGCTCGCATCCTAGGCTACAGGAGGATAGATTGCAGAAACTCATGTCGCTTATATCCTCCGAGCCCACTGGAATCATTTGACAGCGGTCTTGGGTTCCGCTTTCGACTCCGAGGACCGCCGCGACCTGTGCCTCCAGTCCCTCAACCACTTGAGTGGGCGCCCATCCCTCTTCTCGAGCCCCAAATCAATCTCCCTCAGATGCCACATTACCCACTTGGCCCTCAGGTCCGTCCCCTCGATGCACACCCCACTCGAACCCTCCTTGATACCCAACGACTTGTAAATCCGCGTTAACAAGGTCGTCTCCAGGTCGTGTTTACCGGCTTTCACCGACGCGGCGGCGAGTATGGACAGCGAGACGATATCGTTCTCGAGCGGACCGAGCTGGTAGATTGGGAAGAACGCCGCGGTGAGAAGGAGGTCCTCCAATGGCGCAGAGGTGCGATGCAAAGTGTACAGGAGCTGCTGCGCGGCGGGACGAGTGAGTTTTGCCTGGTACAACGGGAAGTTTCCGAAGACCTTGAGAGCGAGTTGGGGGCACTTGAAGTCGTCACAGAGGCCTATGACAAGTAATGTCAGTAAAAAACATATGTATGATACAGTGTACTCACGAACGAACACGTCCGCCGTTGACGTCTTCATCCCTCTGCCATGATATTTGGCCCAAGACGGGATAAGGTCAACAAGGCTCGAAAGCTGCTCTGCTGTAGTAGCCAGGTCCATGAGTCGGTTGAAGCTCGCGACCTTCACATATGGCGGGTGTGCAAAATCTGGACGATTCCTCTCTTGCAGCCTCGGTAAGACAAAGTCGTACAGGCTGGTATACTCTGCCGCGCGGCACGAAGGATCCATCCCTCGCCGTGGCATAGGGGCAGCCTTTTTCGGTCTTGGTACCACAGCTTTGGGTTGCACTAACGACGTCGTGTCGTCGAACAGGTCACCGCTATCGGTGTTCTCGCTAAAGAGCTCGGAGTCGAAATCGGTGGGTGTGGCCTTGGCCTTGGCCAGTGCTGGGTTGGTGAGTCATTAGGATGCTCGGAAACACGCAGCAAGATTACCTGAGGGTGAATGGTGAATGTACCGCCTGCATTGCAGAGATTGGCGGGCGAGTAACCGCCCGGTGAGCAAGCTGGTCATGGGAGAAAAAAGGAAAAGGAGTGCGTAACAGATGCTGACTCAATGGGATCGGAGGGATCTTATCAGTAGATTACCTTGAGGTCTACCCTACGACTCTGCAAAATGTAAATATGTGTAAGCAATAGATATCCGGCAGCAACGGCAAGCGTCGGCAACATATATGATGTAAGCGGCCGCGACAGCATGGGCTTCGGATTTGTCGTTTACTTTCTTCCATTGCTTTACAATCACCGAGAAAGTCGTCTGTCTTATATCTATTGCTACTACACAGGATTCGCCGAAAATCATTTCGAATACGTCACCCCAAGAGCCCAGAATGGCGTCAATAGCTCCAGCCCTCGAACGAGGCAGCCCAAGCGAGCTAAGTTACCCCCAAACGACTCACCCGCTATGCTGGACGTCATTCAAAGCGATTCTCATCACCGCCAACTCCAAGTATGCCCGGTAGCGCGCCAGTCCGTTCCTCAGCACATAGCTACCCGTATGAAATTCGCTCTAATGGCCTTAAACTACCATATTTGAAGTGCGAAACCACGCCAGGAACACAACAGCATCGATAATCGGACGAAATCTACGAGCGTTTGGCTGCATACGCGTCCAGAAATCCTACCAGGAGCTCGATGACAGTAGTGGCGGCGTGCTAGAGTGCCAGAGAGACTTGTTTGGGTGGGAGGGGGTGCATTAGTGGCGCTGGCCTCTAACGTGCGCATGAAAGGTTGGTATTGGGACTCGGAGTAACGGCACGAGACTACGAACGGGAAGGCAGGGGAAAAGATTCACACGCCAACGGCCAACGACGACGACAATGGCGTTTTTTGGGCCTAAATTTACCACCCAATGGCACGATGGATGCCCTAAGCGAATGGCGACATCGCCGCCGACCGAGTCCCTGCTGCTGCCCCCTCGTCCAAGACCAAGATTAGACGCTCGGTCTCCGTAATATCGACAACACTTTTACAATGGAGAAGTCGTCACGTTCCACCATGAGTATTGTATCTTGGTCTCGAGTCGCGCGAATCGCGTACCGCCTTCGATGAGGTGCTAAGCTTTTGGTCAAGCTGGCCAAATAGTCAACATTGGTAAGTGGTAACGAATTATGGATTCTGGCGTCAGACTCTTACCAGTTGGTGATAGGTGATGCCATAACCCTGCCAGTGGTATACATTACGATGAAACATGCACCGTTGAACACTCCAGATATAATTCGGGTAAGTTTACGCTCAACTGCATTCATTGTTATCGCTTACCCTCGGTCTAGGTTTCTTTGTTGTTCACGTATCGGCTCACAAACTACTTGAGGAGGACTCGACTCGCCACGGTTGCGATGGCCCCCCGCTTTATCAAGAAAGCGTTGGGCTGCATACTCGTCCAGAAACCCTACCAGTACGTTAGGTATATACGGTGTGTAACGGGTATCTACGCGCAGAATGGTATATGGATGTTTGTTGACCTATACAACGTGGTTTCCCGAGACCAAAGTGCCTGTACATATCCGAAAACGCTGCCCATCTACATACAACAATATCCAGCAAGGTCACCTCGTCCCGGCACGCGGCGAGCACTTGTTCATAGATCTTATCTTTTCCTGCGGGCCCCTATCTTCAACATAACTGCACATCTTGAGCTGATTTGTCGCACGTCCTTCAGCGTTTGCATCCTTTTCATGGAAATACCATCTCATGGTGACCGTCAACGATGTTTTCAAACTCATCGACATCATTGAGATTGACACA
Source organism: Armillaria solidipes (assembly GCA_022818035.1). Classification (NCBI taxonomy): domain Eukaryota; kingdom Fungi; phylum Basidiomycota; class Agaricomycetes; order Agaricales; family Physalacriaceae; genus Armillaria; species Armillaria solidipes. Next base: position 2,532,322 of record JAIWYQ010000007.1, on the reverse strand, counting down.
GTTGCCAGTTGCCCACCTACTCTTCACCAAAGGACTGCCTTCTCCATGGGTTCTATGACACAGGGTCATGGCAGAGGGTGCGTTGCTTGAATGCCACGCTAACGATGGCCTCACTCGACAACGACAATGTTTTATTCAAGACATCACGGTTATCTCAGATCCAGTCCTCTCCTTGCTCCCTGATTGAACACTTGTGCTTTTACTTGGGGTATGGTTTCCTTGCAAAATTTATACATGATATCTTGACTATTTACAACAACATACTTGTGTATGTAGCACCTTTGGCATTATGGACAGATAGTCCTGCAATATAGAAGTAGTGCACTAGCACATGTATCTAAGTCCCTGCAAATTTCAAGTTATCCAACTTCATGAAACATACTAAGTGCTTTGTCTGAACAATGATGGCACAGAAACATGGGCTCATGTCCCCTACTCCTATGACTACTTAAGCACTATTCCATCCTTTCAACAACTACCACAAGCTCCTCTGACCACTCCTGTTGAGCTTCAATGTCAATTTCATGGACTGCACTCTCTATGGTGGATTCTTGGAAGCTTGTCATGCCAGCTTCTGAAGGTGCCTGGAAATGAAGTGATGACACAGTATTTTCAGAGTCATAGTCATCATTGGGGCATGTATGTCCTGCTGCTGCCTGACCGATAAGGAGTGTGGGGTGCTACTCCCTACATAAGGTGTTTGATCAATGTCAAGGGAGTCTGAGGTCATGAACGCACCCTTGCAATAGCAGCTATGGCATCAAGGTAAGTCTGTCCCAAATCTTCACAAATAGTGAGAGCCAAATATACAATCAGAACTATTGAGTAGAGAGCTGAGGATTCAACCAGCACTTCAATGCAACAGTGATAAACTCTCCATTGACTGCTTGCTCCATGCTGAATCCCAGTAACAGTCAAAATGTGATAAATGATGAGGAGAGTGCACCATAATGTTGTTGCCAGAATGAAGGATATGTAGAGTGTTGGGAATATTCCCCAGGTTTCATCGATGTATTCATGATAAACTTGAAGGATTTTTGACACTATACAAAAGGTGGGATACACCAAGAGAGTAGATGAGATTGGTCACTTTACCAGTTGCAGCAATTAGGGAAAGTATTGGAGGCAGGACAACAGGCCAGCACTGTCCCCAAACCATCCAGCAGCACCAAATCTAGAGATGAAACAATGGTGAACTGGTGTGCATCCCTAGCAGAGTCACACACACCATATATAAGTCTGTGAGAATGGTACTCATGGAGGATGTGATACCTCCTGCCAAGAGGGTTGCTTGCCTCTCGATATTAGTAAGCTTCAAAAATACAGTCCAAAAGCTTTCCCTATTTTCAATGAATGCAGAGTGCACATATGACCATTCAGCAGCAACACTGATAGTAATCAGAGCATGGAGGAGAATGATAACCAGAACCAGGCCTTGTCGGATCTGCCAACATTTATTGATAACTGTGCCATTCAACTTCAGCTTGGATGTCATAGTGGAGATATTCCTGGCTCACAAATATTCCACAAGGTGACAGCAAGAATGCCTGTGTATGTGCCTATGCCTATGATTGATCAGCACAGACATATGAAGACATAAAATGATGCTGCTCACCATACAATAGCGCCTCTATGATCACTGTGTTCAATGAAGCATCAAGACTTTGAAACACAGAAGCTTTGTTGTCCTCAGTAAGATCTGATGGAATATCTGCCTGAGTCAACATAGGAGAAAGTAAGTGCAATGGGGTAATGGTTTGTGGGAATAATATACCAAACCTCCCTTTATATAAATGGCACCAGAAGTCTGTCCAGATGGAAAAGGAGGGTCACTGAGGAATCTTGATGGGGAGACAAGGACAGGACTCCTAGATGAGTTCATCACTGTAAGCTCTAGTAGGTTACATGTATACCACAACTACCAGAGTCAGTTTACAACATCATAGAGTTGACTGTGCAACTCACAACTTGGACACCTTTATTAGCTGAGGTCACATTGGCATCTCGCAGGTCCATATAGATATGGAGTTATAATGAGAACCATGCATACAACCTTACACGGCTTACATATTTCATCCTCCTTGGGCGTCATCCCGTTTCTGTCAGCCTTCTGATGATGACGGATTGGGCGTACTTGAGGATGCAGATGCACGTTGGTGGCAGAAGTTGACCCGTAAGACTCTGAGAACGGCGGTTGATGGGAGCCAATGCAATGTTGCCTGTTTTGTCAACAACGGCACAGAAACGTTGACTGTTCCCTTGGTACGGACCGCTTGCTAGTACGATGACTACTACTACTTACGCTGTAGAAAGTGCTTGGCGCACATTGGACCCAGCACTTGAGTTTACCTCATGATTCCGCTAGGCCGATACATGGATATGTCCATGGTAACCAGAAATGAAGATGGACCTTAGTTCGGCAAGCAATGTTGGCGGAGAGCTCTTGGCGCCGACTGCCCCAACTAGACATTTCGGCTTTTAAACTTGCCGACGGTCGAATGTAACTTGGTAACCAATTGAGTAGTACTTGCTGCTTCGTTTATCGTAAGGTTCAGAGGTAACCGCAAGCATTGCATACACATGGACGGAGAGCTGCGGATTTAATTGAATAGATAGATGGGCCGGTTAATCGGTCTACGATGTTTGGTAGGCGTCGAGTTCGTGCTCGACGCGTGGTTGTCGCGTGTGCGTGCGGCTGCCGTATCCACGAATCGATCTGCAGAAGATGTCGGAAACTATATAATTAGCCGACGTGTGCCTTCACAAGAGTTCTCAGGTTAGAAGCGCAGGCTCCTCTGCGCATGTTGCTAAAGTCAAAGTAGAGACCCATGCCTGCGGTGCGGAAGGCTGCGGGACAGCGAGAATGAGATTTATTGGTTAGCCGTCGTCGTCACTGCGGACTTTTGGCCCTGAGGCAGATTGGCGTAGCGGAACCGTAGGCCTGAGATTTTGTTAATGGAATCGGGGTCAGAAGCACAAGATGTATCGGATGAGAAGGGGAGGACTCCGGAGACAAGGCTGCTGGATAACAAATTCCAGTACGAGAGGTGCACTGGCAACTATAGTAACGGGACGGAAGGAAGATGAAATTAAAGCGAGACGGACAATAAAAGATCTTGTGGAGAATTCAAGGGCGGCGCAAGAGACTTTTTGATGGCTGTCATGTTAATAATAAGAGATAAAGCAAGGATACATTCCGTATTTCACGACTGGAAGAAATAAAGGCGGATAAAGGCAAATGGTTGAGATGACAGGAGCCCAGGCAACGTCCGAGCCGGTTTCGGGGCAGCCTATGGTTCATGGAGATGCAGAGGGTGGGTGGTCGGTATTCTGCCCTAAAAAATAAGAGGTGCAGAAAGAGGGACGCTGTGCGGGGACGCGTTTTGTGGTGTGTTGAAAGGAGAGGGGACCGGCGGGGATAGCCGAGTTTGGATGTTTATATGTTCCCGCAGCGATGGATGGGCTGGATGGGACAATGATCCACTTCATGGTGGGCTCGTCATACCAGCCACTCGACGTCATTGGCGAAGGCACATATGGCGTCGTCTGCTCAGCCATCCACCTCCCGACTCAGCGGAGGTCTATCTCGTCCAGGACCCGCGCTCTGCAACGCGACATGGGTCCATATCGCTCGGCCCTGTCGCCTCCGACCATCCCGCAGCCACAAGAGGTCCATCCGTCCACATAACCCTCCTGTCCATCTTATAATAGCGCGCGCCTGGCGACATCTCTCCCTGCACGTCCAGCATACGCTTCCCTCCGCATGCACGCCTGAGCCTTCCACATACTGTCTCTCCCCGTGTGTCGACTCTGAATGACCGGTCGCCTGTCCGTCCGCATTTCACACTGCTATGAAGTCGTTAGCCGAATCAATAGAAATTATCGCAATACTTACTAGGTGGGTGATGAATCGAGTCCGTTGCCAGTGACTAAGAGACACATGTTACATCAGTATCGTTGATCTACAAAATCAGTTAGTGCCGCCATTAGGATCCTAGTCAAGTCAGCTTACCGCGCTCTCGTCTCTATCGTACATGTCCATCTCCTTCCGCGTTGAGACGAGGAAAGGTTGCCTCCGTTCACACTCGCCGTCAAACTAAATGCCTTGCTTGGCGCGCCGTTGGGAAGATGAGATCGAAGAAAATGTTGTCTAGCAACCAAAATAAATCAATCATACATCGACGACAGAGAAGGGCACGCACCATTGAAATCCCACGACCATCCTTCGCCCAGATCGCCAGACGACGCTCGCCGCGGGGCTTCGACTTCAGAAAAACCGGACTTGAACTATGCCAGATCTTGCAAACGATAGCGACGACAAAATCTAAGGGAAATCAGCTAAGTGACGAGCGGGTAGCCAAATGAAACACGCACCAAGATGGATAAGAAAGATTAGAGCCAATGTGCCGCTGCGCCGACCCTTCCTCTCTATCCAACGCGTCTGTCGATTTGCTGGCCCCGATATCCCGCCCATCATCGTCAAGGAATCTGCGGTATCGTTAGTGTGATTATTGAGAATGGCACCTCGCATACCGTTCACCCAATAGTCGTCCGTCCTGTGAATCCGAGCCGGACCTGAAGATGTTTAGCGCGCTCAACCAGGGTCAGAAAAAGGAGCAGCTCACCGAATCCAAACGAAATAAGGACTTGCTTCGGAAATGCTTGCCGTTACCTGATAAACCTTCGTTGGCTGTGATGAAAGAGATCAGTAAATGTTCAGATTCAAAATACCCACCCACTCACCAGTCCATCGTGTTGGGATTGAGGGAGACCTAAACACCGTCAAAAACAAACGAAATGGTGACCAAAGGAGTCGAACTCACCACCGTCAGCAGCGCAGTCGTCGTGGTCAGAGAAATCAACGAACATCGGAACATAATTCCAAAATAGGAACCATGTCCGATCACGAGATCAAACGCGTCGAGTTCGAGCGGAACGCGTACAACGGCGAGGAGCTCACGGTGTCCGGGAGAAGTCTCAACAGGATCCTTCTGTGAATCTTGCAGGGATTTTTCGGAAGTAGCTGTACACACAAAGTAAGTAAATTGAATATTCATAATTTAAATGTGCTAGAAGAACTCGAGCAAGTTTTTCTGTACCTCTGGAAGGCACCCAGATTATGATAAGGGGCGAAATGAAATCATACGTACAAGTTACCATGGGCCGGTTGGTAAGGGAATAAATGTCGGTGATTGGAATGAGCCATTGGGCGAAGAATTGCGCGTCTTGATCAAATGAATTATGAGCTGAAAAGGGGACCTGGAAGGCTATATAAGCTTCAGAAAATGACTGATGGTTCGTTCCCCTTTCTTACCTTCATGCTGTCACTATGCCCGTGCTCTACACCGTCCATAACTTCCAAACGACGCGTCGGAGGTCATGTTTCACTCGTCGTTCGGCCTTGTTCTTCATTCGCGTGGATGTCGAGGACGTGGTAGGAGGTGAATTCCTAAAAAGGAATATTTGTCATCGACACGCTGTTTGGCAGCCGCGTTCTTCTTCTCTTTCTTCTCCCACCATGTCGTGCCGCTCTCTTCCTTCCTTTCCTCCCTCATCTGAGCGTATTGGGATTGTTTCAAGTATGGAAGGAAGACTTACGTGTCTCGGTACGTGTTTTTTCTTGTTCATTAAACGTGTTCTGTTTTCTAAATTATGTTCACTTTTAGTGGTCACTTGGGCATCAATATTCTCCCACCTTCAAGCTCCATTTTCTCGAGATCAAAGCCCCGCAGCGAGCGCCACCACCCTTTCTAATGGATGACAGCAGTTTCATTTCGGCTGTTCCTAATTGATGACCAGTGAGTAACTGCCTTCGATGATCACATTCACATCCGAGCTAACAGTTGTATGTAAGATTATACTGTCTCGATCCTTCCTCCCTTCGCTGGGGTTCAAAGGTGTTTCTTTGAATTTCGGTAGGTTAGTTTCTTCATAATTTGCTCGTGATGGGGTACCTATTTTCCTTAAATTTCGGGTCAACTGTCGCATCAAGATTTCGCGTTCATCGAGGCCCAGCAGCGAGCGTCATCGTCGCCAGGATCTTGAGGCTATTCGTAAGGGCTTGGGTTTGAATATTTGCATGGTATGTGCCTTGTGAATATCCGCAAGCTTACATCGAATTTTTATTTAATTTTAGATGACTTATCAGCCCTTCAGAATCTGTCCCCCTCCCCTCCTCCGCCTACTCCCCTCCCTTTGCACCCTTCTCATTATATCCTAATCGTTCCACCGAGTTTCTAGGGCGATCCCCCATATCAACGTACCTATTCAAGTCTTAGGGCAGCGTGAAGTCGAGGGACGAGATCAACGGGACGGAGTTTTGCCGCGAGGCAACGTATCGCGTTCTGGCGAGCAAGGAGTGGAGTGAGGGTTTAATGAGAGATGTACGCGAAGACGGAAGTACGCTGCATGTGCGGGAGACCACACGGACTGTCTTCACCTTCAACCACACGTCCCGACCCCGAGGGAGACATCTCTTCGTGATGCACCTCACTTCTCCTGCATGCGATGGTCCCCCTGCCATCGCCATTTTCATTTGTGTGTCGTCGCCGCCCTTTATCTTTGCTGTCGCCCATTCCTATGCCGTCGTCGTCGCCTATAGACTTGTGCTTCGAGCACGAGGCTATATCGAATACAGATTTGGCCCGCTGCGACGTATCGACGTCCCGCGAATGAGGGATGGGGGATGGATCTGGAGGTGCGCAACGCGGGAAGGGAGATCCCACTTCGATGACAGCTGTCATCCTGCTCGACCGAGGCCCATGCACGCGAGGCCCCTTCCTCTGACATGCAACGTCTTCCCCGGTCCCCCCATCATCACTGTCGCCATTTCTACCTCATCTCTGTACTTTGAGTGCACGGCCATCTCGGGTGAGTTTTTACGGCACCGCGGTAGGTTTTTAGTCTCTCAATTGTGTCATACTTTTGTTTATTTCCGCTTAGTTTTAGTGTTTATTTTGGTGTCAAAATTCGGCCCTGTCCGAGTTCAAATTTCAGAGGTCGAAGCCCCGCGGCGAGCAACATCATGTTTGGCTTGGGATCTCGACCTTGGGGATGGTGATGTATTTGAATGGTACGTTGATCATAGCTGGTTCGTGAACGAAGTTTATCGTTTCTCTAGACCTCTCGTCGAACCTTCGCTCCCTCCTGCCCTTCAAGGTTGTCTGTATTCCACGGCTTGCCGTCCTCCCCCACATATCACGGTGTGACTCGATTTTCACGGCACAGCAACGTATCGAGTTCTGGCGAGCGACCCGCTGCTGGCCTCCATTCTCACGCGATAGCACCGTGCATGCCTCCTCTACCGGCAACATCGACAAGTCCCCGTCGCTCATCTATCACAACAAAGTCCACGGCGTCCTTGTGGATAGCTAACAAGCTCCTTCGCATTCTGCGCGTCATTGGACTTGTTCCCCGCTTTCTTGCGTTGACGGTTTTCAGATTTTCTTCGTAGAGTGGGCCTGTCTTCAATCTGGTATGTTTGTTTCTTCATGCACGATTCAATTCCGTCTTAGATTGCGAAACTTGCAATGCACAGAGACACCGTTCGACTTGATTTTGCCTGCCCTCATGTCGCTTAGTGCAGGAGGCTACTAACATCTGGTTCCAGGACACTGCTTTTTTTGTTTTAACTTCGGCTGGGGGAGGCTACGGCAGGTGCGGGCCTTGCGTTGAATGATTTCAACGGGAGCCCACGCCTGTGCGTGGCGCGAATGGGGGGAGGCCCCTCCCGTTCATGGGTGCCAGCTTACCTTCAGGGTGGCAAAGCTATTGTCAAAATGGGCTGGAAGGTTGGCTGGACTTGTGTGTTTTTCAGATTTCATGGTTGCAACAAACAAAGGTTTTTTTCTTATCAGTCATCTTTTTGCATTTCTGTAGTGACATTCTGTATCCTACCACTCCCAATATACTCCGCCTGCATTTTGTGACCCCCTCCACCCCCTCATTGTCCACAGAGCCCACCTTTTGTGTCGTGGCCACACAGTGTATTGCCACTGCATAATGCTGGCCTCCATGGACACCCTTCCCTCCTCTCGAGACTATTCTGCCCTTTCAACAACTTCCATGAGCTCCTCTGACTGCTCCTGTTGAGCTTCAATGTCAATTTCATGCACTGTGCTCTCTATGGTGGATTCTTGGAAGCTTGTTGTGCCAACTTCTGAACTTGCTGTCTGGAAATGAAGTGATGACACAGTGTTTTCAGAATCATTGTTGTTGTTGGGGCGTGTATGTCCTACTGCTGCCCAACCAATAATGAGTGTGGGTGCTACTCCCTACAAAAGGTGTTTGATCAATGGCAAGAAAGTCTGGGGCCATGAACACACCCTTGCAATAGCAGCTATGACATCAAGGTAAAACATTCCAAAGTCATCACAAATATAGAGAGCCAAATATAGAATCAGAGATATTGAGTAGAGAGCTGAGGATTCAACCAGCACTTCAATGCAATGGTGATAAACTCTCCATTGACCACCTGCTCCATGGTTAACCCCAGGAACAGTCAAAATGCGGTAAATGATAAGGAGGGTACACCAAAATATTGTTGCCAGAAGGCAGGATATGTAGAGCATATGGAATATTGCACTGGGTGTATTGATGAAGCTGCAATATATTTGAATGATTTTTGCCACTACACAGAATGTTGGATACACATAAAGAGTAGATGAGATCAATCACTTTACCAGATGCAGCAATTAGGGAAAGTATTGGAAGCAGAACAATGACCCAGCATTGTCCCCAAACCATCCAGCAGCACCAAATCTAGAGTCAGAATGATGATGAGCTGGTGTGGATAATTCCCATCAAGTCACATGCACCATATATAAGTCTGTGATGATGGTACTCATGGAGGATGCAATATTCTCCATCATCTCAGTTGCTTGGGCCCCATTCTGAAATATCAAATATGCAGTCCAAAAGCTTTCCCCATTTTTGATGAACCCAGAGCACAGATATGACCAACAGGCAGCAAAATTGATAATAGTTAGACCATGGAGGAGAATAATAACCACAACCAGGGCCTGTCGGATCTGCCAACATTTATTGATAACTGTGCCATTCAACTTCAGCTTGGATGATGTCATAGTGGAGATATTCCTGGCTCACAAATATTCCACAAGGTGACAGCAAGAATGGCTGTGTACATGCCTATTGTTACGATTTTTCCATTTTCCTTATCTTATCTCCAGCGCCTATCTTATCAACGGCGCTTACGCTATCTAATCACGAACCACGGACCGCATCTACACGCGGTCATCATGACCATAACGAACGACTACAGACCCGTTACTGCGGCGAGCGACTCTCGCACGCATATCGTACGACATTCATTGTTTCACGCATGGTTACAGAACGCTCGACACGTACCAACATCTAATTATAGCGTTCTGGACTTAGTATATAAGTAGCACGGATATCCGTTGTATATCCCTAGATTCGAACTAAAGTTTATCTTACCTTGCCAACTGCACGATTAGCACCGATTACGCTTTGCGACTAAACGAGTGATTGTCCGAACACGAGACAGCTCATAGTCCTTTGCTAATAAGGTCACGTGTTAGGCTAGGCCTAACAATTAGTTCGAATCTTCCCTTCCTTCTCTCCAACGCTCAGCCGTGAGGAAGGACCCTATGAACAACGACGACAAGTACACCATCAGCATCGTATCAGCAATCGGAGGAGCAGCCCTCCTCTCCCTTCTTGTAGGCCTCCTCGTCTTAGCGAACGAGGAGCGCATCCGACGACTCCTTGGAGTCCAACGCTACCCAGTCCCTCGACAATACCAGGACTATTCCAGGTATGTCACGCCCTACGAACTCCGACACCCGCCACGGGAGGTACGGAGTGCCACGGGATTCGAGCCCGGACGAGAGCACGCTCGTCGTCGATCGGTCCCGGCTCCCACCGCCTCCCCTCCCTCCTCGACCGAGTTTCCTCCGCGTCGGGAGGAACATAATCAACCCCGCCCCCCGACAGCCCGCCACCGCGCTAGGACGCCTCCTAGCACCCCCACCCCCGACGACCTCGAGGAGTCTGCGGAAATCATCCGCTACCTCCTCGTCTCCCAACCCACCCCGCGCACCCGCACCCCCGACCTCCACGATCCCTCCCCCGACTACGACTACGGGGAAGAGCTACGACGACACTTCGTCGATCCCGTCGCCATCGGCCTCGCCCGACCAGAGAGGATCCTGGTCGCCGCGGCCCCACGACCACGCCCTGAGCAGGCACCTTTCCCAACCCCCGCTCGCCCGATCCCCCAACCAATCCCCGTCGACGTCGACGAGCTCTACAACGACTCGAGCTCCGACACCGGCTCCGACCTCTCCCTCGGGCTCTTCTTCGAGCTCGGGGACCGACTTCCAGACCCCTCGCCAGAGCGACCGGTCGCTCTCTTCCTCCCCCCCGATCGCCACGACGACGATCCCCTCAACTCTTATGGAGGGGATTATGTCTGGCCAATCCTTAACGCCATCGACCGCGAGGTCCTTGGCCCTCAACGATCCCAAGCCTGGGGACTCAGGCAAAACGACGTCGATCGTCGAGGCACTCCGCTCCAGGGGCCCCGACGAGAGCAGATGGACGACTACCTCGCCCGTCACTCAGGGGATCAAATCCCCTTCTTCGGGAACGCCGCTGCCGCCATGGCAGCACGAATCTTCGCCAACCGAGAGCGAACACTATACCCGCCCTCAGCAGGGCCTCACATCTTCGGTCTACGAGACCGGACCCCCGATGAGCAGACGACGCTCGACCGCCAGTTACTCGCACTGGCCCAATCCCTCGGCGACCGCCCCGATCTGGACGACCCCGACTACGATCCAAACGCCGTCCCCGATCCCGGAGTCGATCTTTGATCAATTCCACCACGACTACGAGACCTTCGGCGGTCTCGACGACTTCGACCCCGCCGAGATCCAGTACTCACCGCCCCCCTACCCCCCTCCTGGATGGCAGCCCCATCCTCTACCGATATCGCCGCCCCGTAACCCCTACGGACGCAAGACAAGACCACTCAGTGGCAAACTCCCGCCGCGCGGCTACCGCCCCGGTAACATGACTAGTTTCCTCATGGGAGGAGGAGACGCCGCGCCGGAAGGATCCGGCACCCAGAAGACGCCAGCCGAGCGTCTCCAGGAGGCGATGGACATCGCCGACGAAAAAGCCATTGAGCTCGAGGAGATGCGACGCCTCCTCGCCCAGGCAGAAAAGGATCACGACGACCACGTCGACCTTTTCCAACTCCCCAACAAACCGCAGGGCAAGGGGAAGAAACCAGAACGAGGACGGCCCATCCTCCCAAACGCGCAGCGCCCGCACCATGAGCGCACAGACAGATTTTCGGTTCCGCGACCGCCACCTCGCTGGAACCCACCGAGCCCCCCCCCTCATCCAATCGGTCATTGGACCGACGACAACCCTGTACTCGGGATAAAGCCCGTACTCCTCTCCCCCCCGCCAAGTTCAAGGGGGACCACGACGATATCGAGCGGTACATCGGGGACTGCCAAATTTACTTCGAGGCATTCGGAAGCTACTTCCAATTTGCCTCGCAGAAAGTCCCCTTCGCCGCCTCCTATCTAGAGGGACCCGCCAAGAAGTGGTGGGTCCACATCCGACAGACTTTCTGGGGCCGGGTCCCCGACGAACAACCTCGATTCCGATGGCCGAGCTGGTCGGAATATGTAAGTCTCGTCTTCGAGCAATTCCGAGACCCCGCCATCATGGACGTCCACGAACAACGCATGTTCGCCCTCCGCATGGGTTCCAAGCCGGCAACCCAATACTTCCAGGAACTGGAAACGGAGGCAGACCAGGCCGGCCGACGATCAGAAGAGGACGCCAGAGGCGCGATGGTCCGTGCGGTGCGAATGGGAGTCCCCGACTCCTACACCAACGCCATCGCCAATTACGGTCGTGACATCCCAGTCACGTACCAAGATTGGAAGGCCCGCATCCTCATCATTTACGAGGAGCGACAGAAGAAGGCGGCGTTCGACGCCACGCACGGAGGGAAAGGACCAGGCGGGGGATTCGCGAGCAACCGCGGCCCAACCACTACCGCCACCAGCTATGCTAAGATAGCAGCAGGTGGCGCGACAAGTTCGTCGCCGACCAAGCCGGTGAGCAGTGGGGCCAACAAGAGCGGCCGCGACGCCACGACGGGCAAGTGGGTCTCACGACCCGGAGTGACATTCGGCGGGCAGGGCCAGCCAATGGACATCGGAGAGATGAGGCGAAAAGGGCTGTGTTTCCGCTGCGGCAAGCAGGGGCACATGGGTAAGGACTGTCCCGACAAGAAGCAGTACACCGACGTACGCTCCTTAGTCACCGAACCCCTAGGCGAGACGACGAAGGTGGAGGAAGTCAAGGAGGAAAAAGCGGCGGCGGTCTAGGGTGCGATTCCCCTAGTACCGCCAAGGACTTACTTACTGGTGTGCCCCCGCCTCTTGCTGGTCGGACTGACTCTTTTTTACATAGTACGGACTTATCTGTATTGGCGCATTCGAATATACCCCGCCCCGCGATAGGGGCGGTATCTTTTACTTCTACCAGCACGACACGACACTCAGTACCAGAGTCGACTAACCGATACTCCCCTCTAGATATCGAGGGAAACGACAACGACAACGACGACAACGATAGCGACGATCCCTCAAGCGCCTCTGACGACGAGGCCGAAGTCGGGGCAGCGAGCCCCCTCGACGCCTGCTGTGACGATTCAGCGCTTAGGGCTAAACGTCTAGCGAGTAGCCCACGCGGGGAAACCCAACCGGCGAAAGCAAATGACGAAAAACCACCCACCATAGTGGTACCCGACTTAACGACTGGGCCGAACCCCAGATCGGTCGGGGCATGGGACAAGTTGAAACACACCCCCTGTGAAGTCTCGTCTCACGACGAGCAAGCGGCCCCCCCGTCGAAGAAAGCCGGAAACGGATTGCTTCGGCGGGAATCGGGGAATACCGCAAGGATTCCGACCGAAGTCGCTGGAGCGACTCCCCTCTCCCCTCCTTCCAGCGCAACGTTTGGGCTAAAACCCCTTGCCTCATCACGACGAGGTCCGGTGCAAACTTGGCCAAAGGAACAAGGCTCGACTGGTAATTCCGCGTTCGCGGTTCAAGTCCCGTCTGTCGTTCGCGACCCTCTGGTCCTCGACCGGCGCGCATCGCACCCCGACAAGACCGAAGAGGTTGAACAACGCCCGTCGAAGACCGCCGGTGATGCCAACGCCACGGCTACGAAGGAGATGGCCGCAGGACAGGAAACAGCTAGCACCCAGGCTGTGAAAAGGGGGTCCCCGCCGGTAACTATGATCGAAGTACCTGACGAGGACGATGATACTTCGTTCCAGATTTGGCTCGCCAAAGAAACGACACCGACGATAGAGATGGTACTCAATCCGCGGGCCCCTCCCCAAGCTGAGGGCCGCGTCTCTATTCCCCACGACGATGATATGCCGCGAGTACCGCGAGCTATCGACGAAACCCGTCGGGTCCCTCCCAAAGCTGAGGGCAGATGGATGAAACCTTTTGCAGTCGACTGGACTTTACGCGCCGTCTGCGAAGCCCGAAACGATAACGCCGCTCGCGCCGCCCTCTTTGTGTGGACACATAAAGATCGACTCGCCGAGCTCACGAACGACCTCCTCGCCTCGCTCAGGCTTGGAGGGGAGACAGCACGAGAACAGCTGTACGAACTCCGCGAACCCGTACGATACGTACGACGAACCCGATCCAGTGAACGCGACCTCACGCTCGACGTTCAGCTAACCCCGGCTGGAGGAACCAAGACCCTCCTAACGAGAGGGTTGCTCGACAGCGGCTGCACTGGCAGCGCGATCAATCGAGAGTTTGTGATCAAACACCGACTCGATACCACGAAGACCGCAGTACCCATCCCCGTATACAACGCCGACGGTACTAAGAATTCGGCGGGCTCAATCACGGAGTTCGTCGCATTCAGAATGACGATTGGGGACCACAGTGAGCGTATCAACCTCGCTGTTACGGACCTCGGAAGGACCGACCTATACCTCGGGTTTGACTGGCTCAAACGCCACAACCCCGTCGTGAACTGGAAAACGGGATCGATTGTGTTCGGACGCTGCCACTGCGTCAACAATCCATTCCCCCTTCCTGACCACGATGACCACGACCGGTGGGACGAAGAACTCGAGGAAGGCGAAACTATTCTTGCCATTAACATGGAAGAAGAACTCGTCATCCGCGCCGTCCACCACGCCAACGATCTCGCCGCGGCAGCCAACGCGGAGAAACCGAAGCTCACCTTCGAGCAGATGGTCCCTGAACACTACCGTTCATACCGCGACCTGTTCTCGAAAGAGAACTTCGACGAACTCCCCGAACGACGACCTTGGGATCACGCTATCGAGCTAATCCCGAACGCCAAGTCAACACTAGACTGCAAGGTCTACCCGCTCAACCGCAACGAGCAAGAACAACTCGATAAGTTCCTCGACGAGAACCTCGAATCGGGAAGGATCAAACCTTCCAAGTCCCCGTTCGCATCACCGTTCTTCTTCGTCAAGAAGAAGGACGGTTCTCTGCGTCCAGTACAAGATTATCGAAAGCTCAACGAGATGACGATAAAGAACCGATACCCCCTCCCGTTGATATCCGACCTCATCGACAAACTGCAAGGTGCCAAGTACTTCACCAAGCTCGACGTCCGTTGGGGTTACAACAACGTCCGTATCAAAGAGGGCGACGAACAGAAGGCTGCATTCCGTACGAACCGACGGTGATGTTCTTCGGACTCACCAACTCCCCCGCCACCTTCCAATGGATGATGAACGACATCTTCAAAGATCTCATCGCCAGCGGGAAGGTCACGATCTACCTCGACGATATCCTGATCTTCACCAGAGATCTCGACGAACACCGACGCATAGTACGCCAAGTACTACAAAAGATGCGGGAACACAAGTTGTTCCTCAAAGCCGAGAAATGCGAATTCGAGGTATTAGAAACCGAATACCTTGGCGTTATCATCAGCGAAGGGTCCGTTCGTATGGACCCCGTCAAAGTCGCTGGCATAGCGGAATGGCCGACACCGATGAAGAAGAAGGAGTTACAGTCGTTCCTCGGCTTTACGAACTTCTACCGAAAGTTCATAAAGAACTACTCGAAGATCGTACGCCCGCTCACGCAACTCACAGGCAAGACCGACTGGACATGGGGAACAGCGCAGAACCAAGCGTTCCAGCAGCTCAAGAAGCAAATGGCTGAGGACGTCATCCTCGCCATCCCGAACGGAATCGGACGGTTCAGAGTGGAAGCAGACGCGAGCAACGGAGCCATCGGCGCCGTACTCAGCCAGCAGCAAGACGGCAAATGGAGGCCCGTAGCCTTCATGTCAAAAGCGCTCACCGCAACGGAGCGCAATTACGAAATCTACGACAAAGAACTGCTAGCGATCATGCTAGCGCTCTCCGAATGGCGCCACTACCTAATGGGCGCAGCCGAAGACGTAGAAATCTGGACGGATCACCAAAACCTCCAGTATTTCCGAAAACCGCAAAAGCTCAACCGCCGTCAAGCTCGTTGGGTAACCGAACTCGCCGAGTACCACTTCGTACTCCACCATAAGCCGGGCACGCAAAACGTCAAAGCCGACCTGCTGTCCCGCCGAAGCGATCACGACCAAGGCGAAGACGACAACGGAGACATCACGGTTCTCTCCCCCCACCACTTCCGGGCTATGGTCATGCCCAGCGTAAACGAAACGCACGAAAAAATCCAGCGCGTCACTAAGCAGAAGGAGCTATGGGACGCAGGCATCGCCACCTCTCTCGAACACGAGCGAGGCATTCACGAAGAAGGAGGAGTCCTCCTCTACGACAAACGAGTCTACGTCCCTCGACACTCGGGACTACGAGGCGAGATCATCTCGCAGTGCCACGATCACATCACGGCAGGACACCCCGGCATCGCCAAGACCAAAGAACTCGTCCTACGCGAGTATTGGTGGCCAAAGATGGAAAAAGACGTCAAAGCATACGTCGCAGGATGCGAGACCTGTCAACGCACCAAGTCGAGCAACCAGGCGAAGGCAGCACCCCTCCACCCAAACGCGATCCCGACAGAGCCATGGACTCATATCTCCGTCGACATGATTACCGGACTCCCCGAATCAGGCGGTCACGACGCTCTCCTAGTCGTCGTCGACCGATTCTCCAAGGGCATTATCCTAGTCCCTTGCAACATCGAACTCTCGGCAGAAGGCTGGGCACGCATTCTCCGAGACCACGTCTACGCGCGTCACGGAATGCCAAAGGTGGTGATCTCCGACAGAGGTCCCCAGTTCGTCTCCAAGTTCATGACTGAACTCTACCGGATGTTGGACATCAAGCAGAACGCATCCACGGCGTTCCACCCACAGACCGACGGCCAGACAGAGCGCGTCAATCAAGAGGTCGAGAAGTATCTCCGGATCTTCATCAACCATCAGCAGACCGATTGGGCCGACTGGCTGCCACTCGCAGAATTCGCCCACAACAACCGCGTACATTCCGCGACCGGTAAATCTCCGTTCATGGTCATGTACGGACGAAACCCCCGAATCCTCCCCGACTCCCCGTCAGCCGCAGGCGCTGAAGTACCCGCCGCCACCGACTTCTCTCAGAAGATGGCGCAGATCCACAAGGAAGCAGAAGCCGCCCTCACCGAAGCAGCCGGGCGCATGAAGAAAGCATACGACAAGCATAAACGATCCGCTCATGCGTACGAAGTCGGAGACCGAGTATGGTTGGACACCACCAACCTACACCTCCCACGACCGAAGAAGAAACTCGATGATAAGAGAGTTGGACCCTTCGAGATCCTCGAAACCGGTACCTCGTCGTACAAGCTAAAGCTTCCCCCGCACTGGAAGATCCACCCGCGCTTCAACGAGAAGCTACTGACGCCGTACGTCATCCCGTCGTTCCCTAATCAGGAACTTCCGCCACCACCGCCGCCAGATCTTATCGACGGTGAAGAACAATGGGAAGTCGAAGAAGTACTCGACTCCAAGACACGCAAGATCCGTGGACGACGAGGGCAACCCTCTATCACGGTAGTCGACTACTTTATCAAGTGGAAAGGATACACCCGGGAACACAACTCGTGGACCACGGAAGCAGACATGGGCAACGCAGAAGAAGCGATTGCCGAGTACGAGGCCAAAGTCGCGGCGCGCAGAAGGATGGCGCGCCTCCACCTAGGCAAAATCATAACGAAAACCCCGAAAAGTCCACTGTCCATGTTCATCGACCATGAATACAGCGACGGGACTTATCGATACCTCGCACAACTCGAAGACGGCACCCAGAAATGGACAACAGATCCCGACGCCACGAAGTTCAAAACGTTCTTAGACGAATATTGGGCAAGCCAAGGAAGCCCTACCGACTCTGAAGAAGCGACGACCTAGGCAGTCGGGACGCCTGCCTTAACGAGAGGGTAATGTTACGATTTTTCCATTTTCCTTATCTTATCTCCAGCGCCTATCTTATCAACGGCGCTTACGCTATCTAATCACGAACCACGGACCGCATCTACACGCGGTCATCATGACCATAACGAACGACTACAGACCCGTTACTGCGGCGAGCGACTCTCGCACGCATATCGTACGACATTCATTGTTTCACGCATGGTTACAGAACGCTCGACACGTACCAACATCTAATTATAGCGTTCTGGACTTAGTATATAAGTAGCACGGATATCCGTTGTATATCCCTAGATTCGAACTAAAGTTTATCTTACCTTGCCAACTGCACGATTAGCACCGATTACGCTTTGCGACTAAACGAGTGATTGTCCGAACACGAGACAGCTCATAGTCCTTTGCTAATAAGGTCACGTGTTAGGCTAGGCCTAACACCTATGCCCGTCATTGATCAGCACAGACATATGAAGACACAAAATGATGCTGCTCACCATGCAATAGTGCATATAGGATCAGTGAGTTCAACTCAGCATCAAGAACTTGAAATATGAAAGCTTTGTCATCATTGGTAAGACCTGATGGAATATCTGCCTGAGTCAACATAGGAGAAAGTAAGTGTGATGGGGTAATGGTTTGTGGACATCATATACCAAACCTCCCATTATATAAAGAGAACCAGAAGTCCATCCAGATGGAAAAAGATGGTCACTGAGGAATCTTGAGGGGGGAGACAAAGACAGGACTCCTAGATGAGTTCATTGTTTCAGCCACCATAAGTCCTAGTAGGTTATGCATATCCACAACTACCATACAACACCATAGAGGTGACAGGGCAACTCACTACACCTTTATTAGCTGAGGTCACATCAGCACCTCACAGTGTCCATCTAGATATGGAGTCATAATGAGAATCACACATATGACCTTACAAGGCTTATATATTTCATCCTCTTTGGATGTCATCCCACTTCTGATGATGACAGATTGAAGATGCAGAAGCAGAAGTATGGTCATTGGTAGCAGAAGCTGATCAGAAATCCCACTGCAAGACTCTAAGAATGGCAGCTGATGGAAGCTAATGCGATGTTGCCTATGCATTGGTCATGACCATGGTAAGCACAAAGGAAGATGGACCTTAGATCAGCAAGCAATGAGGATCCATGTTGGCAGAGAGCTCTTGCAGTGTTACAGATATGTTTACAGCTGTTTGCATACAGCTTGACAGTCAGGGGCGGTTTTGTGGAAGATGAAAGGAAGCCGGGACTTCGTCATGAACCGCGTTTTGAGGGACTTCGAGCGCATGAAATGACCTCCGAGATTGCCGAAATAGCCATAATCCACCCACAAACACGTCATCGAGCCCCCTAAACCACGGTTTATGACGAAGTTCAAATCGCTCTCTTCTCTCGCACAAAACACATGCGACTGTCAAGCTGTGTGCAAACAGCTGTAATAATGGACCTTGAAGAAGTTAAGAATCGGTTAATGTGTTCCAGGGAGACATCGCCACTGGAGGTAAGAAAAGTCGTGTTACAAACAGGTATGTGCGCTGCTTGGAGGGCTTCATGGGAAAGGAAGAGCCTGCGAACAACGAGCGAAGGAGCGGGAAAACGCAGGGGAGGGATGACATCACATAGCGGTGCATCATGTACGCCCCTGGGCGCCGATAGAATAAGGGTAATAATTGGTATCATATGTCAATACATCAGTACAAACCTCAATATATAAGAGCGCGGACAGATAAAAAAGTCCTGCAAATTATGGTATCTATTATGAATACGAAGTTCCGAGAGGGAAAGGAGCGTCAGGGCCTGAGGGACGTGTTATTTCCTCATATATTAGTACTGTTTCAATGGCGTCAGATGGGCAGTCGCGGAGAAAGAATATACAAGGCACGGACCTTTGAGCTCTTCTTTTCGCATGGGGGCACCGTTGTCAAAGTGGAAGAAGGATGGGTCGAGAGGTTCGGCGGTAGGCTCGTCTTGTGGGTCGTGGTAAGGCTAGATTTGGACGTGAGATGGGAAGGAAGGAAGGAGGTCGTGAGAGGACGTACCTGAAGATATGGATGCCTCAGGGCCTCACCGACTTCGATCCGACGTTTGGGGCTGAACGTTAGGCATTTCTCCATGAGGTCAATGGCCTAGGATGGTATAAGCAGACGAAGGGGAACAAAGAGACAAAGACTGACGAGTGGATTGGCCTTTGGGAATAATGAGGAAAAGCTCTTCTTCTTCCTAAAAGGTAGAGCACGGATGTACTCTCTCGATCTGCTGGACGATATGGCATAAAAGTCGTCTATTGACGGGGTGCCGAGGATGTCGAGAATGATGGAGAGTTGGTGGTGGTAGTCGCGGCCAGGGAAGAGGGGTTTCCCACTGAGCATCTCGGCGAGCACGCAGCCGACGGACCACATGTCGATGGCGCGGGTGTATTCTTTGAAGGTGAGCATGACCTCCGGGGCTCGATACCATCGAGTGGCGACATATTCGGTCATGAAGGTGCTGCTGTCGTCGACGTTGGGTGGAGGCCGGGCCGAGCGAGCGAGACCAAAGTCGCAGAGCTGCGGGATGGTGAGACGAGAAGACGGAGACCTGGAGAGGACGCACCTTGAGATCGCAGTTGGCGTTGAGAAGAAGATTGGATGGCTTGAGATCGCGATGAAGCACGTCTGCCGAGTGAAGCGCCTTGAGCGCCCGGAGCGTCTGCAGACGGTTAATATGGATCACACTATGCAAGCAGGGTACATACCTGGTATATAAAGTACTGACAATGGTCATCGCTGAGCTCCTGGGTACGGATGACACGGTGGAGATCAGTCTCCATAAGCTCCTGGACAAGATAAACCTCGGTAAAGTCGTGCAGCGACGGCGGGCGCAGTATGTCGAGGATACTGATGATGTTCTCGTGGTGGAAATGTCGGAGGAGCTTGATTTCGCGGAGGGTACGGAGGCAGAACATGGAATGGTCAAAGGGTGTGATGCGCTTGATAGCGACCTTGCGCTGAGTCGGGAGGTGGATAGCCGAGCAGACGACACCGTATGCGCCTTCGCCGATGACGTCGAGTGGCTGGTACGACGAGCCCACCATGAAGTGGGTCATTTTCTCTTCCAGCCCATCCATCGCTGCGGGAACATATAAACACCCAAACTCGGCTATCCCCGCCGGTCCCCTCTCCCTTCAACACACCACAACAACGCGTCCCTGCCCAGCGTCTCACATTCGGCATATCTTGCTGTTTAGAGCGAAATTCCGGCCACTCTCCCTCTGCAATCTCCATGGCAAAAGGAACCACAGGCCAGCGTCACCCCGAAACCGGCGTGGACTGGAGCCGAGACTCCTCTTATTTCAACTATTTTGCCTTTATCCGCCTTTATTTCTTCCAGCCGTGAAATACGGAATATCTCCTTGCTTTGTCTCTTATTGTCAAAATGACAGCCATCAAAAAGTCTCTTGCGCCGCCCTTGAATTCTCCACACGATCTTTTATTGTCCGTCTCGCTTTAATTTCATCTTCCTTCCGTTCCGTTACTACAGTTGCCAGTGCACCTCTCGTACTGGAATTTGTTATCCAGCGGCCTTGTCTCCGGGAGTCCTTGCTTTCTCATCCGATACATCTTGTGCTTCTGACCCCCAATTCCATTAACAAAATGTCAACCCTACGGTTCCGCTACGCCAATCTGCGGCAGGGCCAAAAGTCCGCAGTGACGACGCGACGGCTGACCACTCTCACTGTCCCGCAGCCTTCCACAGCGCAGACACGGATCTCTAGTTTGAGTTTAGCAACATGCGCAGACGCACTGACTAGGAGGCTGCGGCTCTAGCTTGAGAACTCCTGTGAAGGCACACGTCGGCTAATGATATAGTTTCCGACATCTTCTGCAGATCGACTTGGATACAGCAACCGCACGCACACGCGACAACCACGCGTCTAGTCGTGCTCGACGCCTACCAAACACCGTAGATTCACGACCTTGACCGATTAACCGGCCCATCTATCTATTCAATTAAATCCGCAGCTCTCCGTCCATGTGTCGCGGTTCACGGGAACTTCGTCCTTACGACAGATGAAGCAGCAAGTATTAGTTACCAAGTTACATTCGACCGTCGGCAAGCTTAAAAGCTACCCAAAGGCGAAATGTCTAGTTGGGGAAGTCGGCGCTAAGACCTCTCCGCCAACATGTATGCCCATTGCTTGCCGAACTAAGGTCCATCTTCGTTTGTGGTTACCATGGACATATCCATGTATCGGCCTAGCTTCATGAGTCATGACATTCTGCGGATGGTTCAACATCGACCTGATAATCAAACCCTTCGTCTCGCATCCTCCAGTCCGTCGGCCGCTGTTCCTGGATCTTAGCATTCGATGTGAAGTACGACGGCCAGCCATTGATGACGTAGAAAGTGTAGATTCCTCGTCTGGATGTCTGGGACCTGGCGTTGACGCGATATCTACGCGTACTACTCCGCGTCGATTTCAAAGATACGGCATCGAACTATTGTTATTGAATCGGCAAAACAGAAGCGCGAATTAACGATCATGCCCTGGGTCCCTTGTTACATCAGAGGGAGGCTATGGTGATTTCTGTTCATGATATCTTTCGTGAAAACGGTGGTGTAAAAGTGGCCTCAGCTCCCGCATACTTGGCAAGGAGTCGTCAGAGCTGTGCTAATACGCATCTTGACGACACGTAAACCAGTAATCTCGGATCTGGTACTAGTGGGTAGCCGAGAAAACACGAGTCATGTGGATAGAGGTGCACCGACGGTGACATTTTAAAACTAATAGTGCCAATTATCATTCTTATTCTGTCGGCTTCCAGAGGCGAACATGAACCACCGCTATGTGATCAGATTGCGGACATCCCTCGCCAACGAACTGAAAGTATCGGACTTTCCGGTCGCGATGAGACTGACCAACGCATAGTAGGCCTTCTCTGTAGGACGTGGAAAAAATGATCCTCCATTATACCAGAAGAATGTAGACTACACGTAAACCAGAATCCAGACCACGACTCTCAAGACAACTCCTCCGTAAACTTGCTCTCGACCTTGCCGTCCCCGTCCTGACCATGCGGAGCATGTCCCTCAGGTGCCTTCTCCATCTGCCGCTTACTTGGCCTTCTCGAAACATCAGCGCCTTCATCCTTCTCGGCTGGATATCCATCATGATCCTTCTTGTCAATCTGATGAAAGTTTTAGCAAGTTACAACACTAGAAGAAAGAAACCCCACAGGATAACCCTCCTTCTCTGGATGTGAATAGCTCGGCGGATTGATGTCTTCCCCGACGTCCTCGTATTCTTCTTCGTCATCCTCCTCTTCTTCGACGCTACTACCCTCTTCCTCTTCTTCCTCCTCTTCACTGACGTACCCCGCGGCTCGGACAGCAGCAGCAACCGGCCCACTCCTCTCCATCTGCTCACTCGCTACCAAATACCTGGCACACAACATCCTAATATCATTCCACCACTCCATCATATCCTCTCGACTGCGAGAACGGAAGCTCCACGCGTGTTGGCCACTTCTCAACGGGACCTTGAAACTTCCGCTCTTCGTCGTCCCCAAACCATCTTTGCGTCCTTCGATGTGAAACTTGTGGCTCTTGCTCCGATCAGAACTCGGAGGGCCGAGTGTGCATGCAGGAAGAAACAGCGAAAACATCGGTGTCTGCGCTTCATGAGGGTCACTTGAGGCATATTCGTGCAGGAATCCTGCCGGGGTAAGGATAAAGTAGCTTTCGCGGTACGTCCGAGTGTACCGCTTCTTGCGTTCGAGTAGTCCCGTGTGCACTGAAATGACGCTCGGATCATCTTTACTGGGGTACACGATAGTCTCTTGGTTGCGCAATGGCGTGTCGGGGTCGAGGAGATGATCAGAACGTGCACTGAACGTAATCCATTCCCTGTCAGGAGCAAGGGATGCCATCTGTGTTCCTAAAATTCGCCATGTGTCTTGCACAGATGATGACATGCGAGACTGCCATTCGTCGAATGTCTGCCAAGCACTCTGAATGGCACGTACTATGCCTTCTTCGAAAGTTGCTGAATTTTGTTGCATGATGATGATGGATTTCTGAAGGAGATTCTCTTCATGTACTTGCTTCTGGAGTTGTCGGATGACAGCAGTGTTGGATACAAACCTGAAAGCTTTGTTGAGTATCAACATGCATTGAACATGCAGTCAACGCACGGATCAGTTTTGGCTGTAACGTTCATAGGCGTGTTCTTGTATGCAGAGATATTGGTAGCGAGCTCGGCAATATAGCGTGTCGAAAGCTCCCTCTCCTTCGCAACACTAGTCGCCAATCTTCCTGTATCGTTTTGAACATTCTGTACAAGGTCAATTGACAACCCGACAGTGGGGTATGTATGACACACCTTTATATGAGCCTTAATCTCTGTCCTCAGCTTCTGCAAGTGCTGAACAATGGAGCTGTCGATGGTCCTTCCAAGGTTCGCATGCTGGTCTGCGATGACACGCGTCTTGTCACGAATGCCATAGTAGATATCCTGACAGGAATTAGCTGTTAAGCACAGCCCAACAGCGCAGCGAGCATACCTGAAGCCCGCCCTCACCCAAGAACTGGTTTCCGGCTCGAAATGGAACCTGGATGACGGCTCCCAGCTTTGTCAACTCCTTCGCAGTGTTGTTCTCGATGTCCGCAACACCCTGCCACGAGTCGTCAATCATGGAACACAGCCGCGATGCAGACACTAAACCTCAAAGTAGGCAATGAGCTGCTTGACGATAGCCTTCCATGCTATGAATCGCTCGATGAGCACGTCGGACGGCTTCAAATCATGAGGTGCGACGTTTTTCTTGATGAGCGACTGGTTGCGAGATATAGTCGAGCCGTTTCGACTGGCCCGAGAGACGGACGTCGCGCGCGATATCGAGGCCGATTCGTTCATGTCGAATTCGATGGTGGTGGTAATGAGCAGACGTTGACGACGCAGGGTATATATCACGGTCAGGGTGGAGACCTAGACAGCGGCGGGAATGACATCACCGTTTTACGTCATCGAAGTCGCGTAATACTGATTTGTCCTCAACTGAGATCGCCACCGACGCGTTCCAACTTCCATTGCAAGATTTAAGTGTACGAAGTCATCCAAATAGAATTCCGTTGAAACTACCACGCTAAACCCACTAATTCGGGGTAAAATACTACTAGCTATACTGTATATGAAAACTAAAATATAGGTACAGCGTGGGGATGCGTCAGTGTGATAGTAGAGCTGTATGAAAGAGCTGAATAAAGAATAGGCATGGACTAAGACGCGTTTTCTGTCCGTTTATGCAGGTGTAACGGTGGCGACCTCCTTCTTCTCCTCTACACTGCTGGATCCGCTGTCGTGATGGTGTTGATGCACATGATGATGAGGTTCCCGACCACCTGTCGTCACGCCAAGTGCATCCTTGTCTTCGCCAGCAAGCTCCTGCTCCAGTCCAACGTAGTCATACGCGAACTCGCCCATGTCGTAGTCGTCCATACCGACTGCCTGGGCTTCCTCTGACACGTCCTCCCTGAGGCGCAAGCGGCACCCAGGGATGAAGTGCATAATCCAAAGAATAATTGTTGTCATTACGAATGAGTACGCAACGCCAGAGACACTGTCGGCGAGCTGGTACCCAAGTTGGATGTAGTGGTGATCAATCCAGCCTCCAGGGATGACGGTGAAGCCATCGAATGCAGCAACAGAGGCCTGAGCAAACAACGCCGTCAAGATGTTTCCGACGATGCCGCCAATACCATGAGAGGCGAAGATATCGAGAGTGTCATCATAACCGAAGACAAATTTGAGCTGGGTAGCAAAATTACAGCATGTGCCAGCCATAACTCCGAAAAGTACTGCGGCGGCTGTAAAAAAAGTCATCAGCAAACAGGCAATATGCAGGGAAATCAACTACGTACGTGCTCCTACGAAACCACTTGCAGGTGTGATTGCCACTAGTCCTGAAACGGCGCCAGAACAGAAACCGACTGCGGACCATTTCTTTTCTAGGCGGTAATCCCACAGCATCCATGTCAGCCCTCCGACGCTAGCGGCGAGGTTGGTCACAATGCATGCCTGGGCAGCCCTCAAGTTGGCGCTGAGGGCGCTACCACCGTTGAAGCCGAACCACCCAAACCAGAGCATCACGGTGCCTTTAGAAAAGTATTAGCTTTGGCGAAAACCCAATGACAAGAAAAAGTCTAACCTAGAATGACAAAACTGGTGTTATGAGGCTTATATGATAGCCGCTCAGTCCCCCAGCCTTTTCGCTTGCCAAGATAAATGCTGATAGCCAACGCAGCAGTCCCTGACGAGATATGAACTGGAGTTCCACCGGCGAAATCGAGACCACCCATGATGAAGGACCATCCGTTAGCAGACCAGGTCCAACAAGCTATGGGATCGTAGACGAGGGTCGACCACGCGAAAACGAAGATAGGCACAGGACCCAAACGCCCCCGTTCTGCGAGGGCGCCTACAGCAAGCATGGGGGTGATTGCTGCGAACATGAGCTGGTACACGCAGAAAACGAGTGCGGGTATGCGTATGCTACCCATGGAAGGAGCATCGAGGACACCTTTGAGACCAAAGTATTCTGCTAAGGGATTAGAGAGTGCTCCAACGAAGAGTTGGAGACGCGTACTGAGGTTGCCTATGTATTTGCTACCAGTCTCGCTGAAGGCGAGGGAGTAGCCCCAGAAGAACCACTATATGAACCAGTTAACATATGAATCAGAAGGAGGGTATTGCATACGCACTTGAAAAGAGACGACGGCCAAGACCATAACGCTCATATAGATTTGACCAAGCGCATTTTTCCTCCTCAACAGACCCGAGTAAAGGAACCCCACACCGGGGACCATAATCCACACGAGCGCAGTGGAAGCAAGGGTCCATGCGATGTCACCATTGTTGTAAACGTTCACGACGCCGTCTGCGTCGGTCGTGGTAAGAACACCAGCTGAGACCAGGTCAGAAAAATCGAAGAACCGGAGGAAATAAGGACTTACATGCGTCGTAAGTGACGTTGACCATCGTGGTTGAGAGGAAGGGGTGCAAGAAGAAATTTACTTAATGACATCCCCGAGGGCTTGATAAATTCCCGTATAGACGCTGAATTGCTGACATAAGCGCTTCTTTATCGTCCAATAAAGACACACGGTTGATCGGATTGATCGCTTGGCGTGTGCTTCTGTGCCTGTTCCTAACCACGAAAATCCTTAAACGATAAGAGGAAGTGGAGGGAATCTGGAAAACATCGCCGTGGGCAACTGTTGTCTGTTATACCCCCAAATTTATTGGATCATCATCAAAAATCCATTGGGACCGCGCTGAAATCATATCAAATCAGCAATCAATCATCGATGGAGGCGTGTGGACACCGCTGTGGACTTGCGAGACCATCAAAGAACTTCGGCGCCGAGATAGAATTGTATGGGTGCATATCGGATCAGCAGGCCAGTGCAGTCCGCGTCAACTGTATGTAGGTCGACGGGATGGCTCCATGCAGCTAGAATGTAAGCCAAGGACGTTGCTCCACATTGTCGAGGCCGCCCCTGTGGTGAAAGATAAGAGAAATGGCGGGGATTGGTAAAAGCTAGGCATTGAGTGGAAGTGGGATGCCGGCGTAAATTAGATCTAGGATCGTTCCGATACTGTATACGGGAAGCCGCCTCGACGCAAAAAGCGATCGACTGTGTTTGATCTAGTATACAGGAGGAAGAAAGTCCCTGTTTGAGGGGAGTGGTTGACAGTGAGCACACTGCAAGATTATTCTAGGCGAAGACCATGCGCTGCAAGAAGATGACAGGTGTAAGGCATTAATGTTGAGGTACCGTTAGCTGATAAGAACCTTGATCGAAAATGGTTCGAGTACCCAGAATGTGGGACACCAGGGATACGAGCACACAGCCGCAAGGAGCTGACCATCGCTATCCGCCACTTCAAGGTCTAGATGTCTATCAATGCAGGATAAAGTGGGAAAATTAGTTCGCCGTCAAAGGAGGGGGTTGGGAAGTGAGTACTTAGCCGATATAACCCGATACCATTCTACTACGTCCGAACGTATCCGAACGGAAAGTGCACTGCGCACCGGCATGAATTGTTCCTATCCGGTAATTACGAGGCGACGCGGGTGGGTAGAATCTCAGTTCAACAGAACACCGAAGTGGTCTGATGATTGAAATTTTGAATGCTTACCATTGTGCAACTTCGTGCTTCCATCGAAAATAACTACGCTTCCTTACAAGAATGTTCCGGCGACGACGCATCAAGCTATCTCCAATGATTCGGGAAATGTTGGAAATCAGAGTTGACTTCGAGAAGCATGAAATGATGTTAATTGGGGTGCATTCCCCGAAAACCACAGTGCTGCTCGAGTAACAGTCGTGAATCGAATGGCAGATTTAAAACTCTCCCTAGGGAATGCCCTTTTGCGTCTCTAATTAACATTCCCGGAATTGAGGAATGCCATTTCGGAGCAACCGGCCTGCAGATTCCACCAGCGACGTCAAAACTAAGTAGATGGGCTTGATAGTTTTCCACCGTAGTTCTATAAGACGTTTGAGCCTCCTTCCTCTTGCTTATTACTGGTGCTCTGTCATGATATAAGTCTGGCTTAATCGCAGTCAAACTTACCAACCTACGTGGGATTGCCAGCTCCGTACGCAGTCTCTTAGCATAACTTGGCAACAAGATAGTGGCTTCTTATTCTGTGCCACCAAGTTTCGGGGTAGCGCCAAGCTTGAATGGCTGTATCTCGAGGGCTTCGACTACATAAGAGGCGAATTCTTGGGCTTTGCGATCGTAAATGGGACTGTGCTATTCATGGATCGCCCACCGCCACTCCGTTTGGGCGTCGGCCTACCAGATGACTTCTGAAACAGAGATTGGGTAAATAGTGGATCCGCTCATTTTTGACTCTACTTCCCTGCAGAGATATCCTTCGTCCATTCTTCTCTGGTGAAGTTTATGGGCTCCCCGTAGAGGAAATAAAGGTGACCCGCGCTGAGAATACTAGTATCTCTCTTTCGGTAAATCTGAGACTCTGAAGGCAATAGAGCCTAGGCCTGTACTTTACGCTTGAGGGCGATGGAACCACGTGGAACAGGCGGAAGCCGCAGAGCGGGGCGCTTCCTCCCGAACCGCCCCCTCTCCTCGGTGATTATAGCTGAAAATTTCTGTCTCATCCGTATCGACACTTGGCCGACGCCCCGATCGATATCCGCGTTCGCTGTGTTGGATTTCACGACAGAGATCCTTGCGCTCTGGACGCATCCATCGAACGGCTTTATCTTCATACGACTGTTGTTTCAGTTCGAGTCTGGTCTACGAGTGTCGTGACACAGGACTCGCGAAGTTGAGAGGGTACTCGCGCTGCCGTGACGTTGGCCGCCATCCCGCTTCTCGTACTGCAGGTGCTGAAGAGAATGCTCTTGGTCCTCATTTAATAAGTCGTTCATTCCGTGAACCGAACCCTTTGGAATGAAAGAGACAGTGGCGAGGACAGAGAAATGACGACGGAGCTGTGCATATGACAGAAAGGAATGGACGCGCCGCTGCTTAGACGTAGTTTTTATTTGAATCGTTGGCATCAATATTTCAGAGTGAAATGAGGTAGGTAATCGCATCCAAGGGGATTGAGACTCTCTTCTCAGGACGGCCTTTGCTGGAACGTAGGTGATTCCATCTGCTCCTCATACCCCCAGCTCACGGTGGAGCTCCTTGAAGGAACAGAGAAACATCCATCATAAGACGACACCGTCGCCAGACGCGACTTGAGCGCAGTCGCCTCCGAGACTCCACCAGTGCTTGCGAGTTAGGTGTTCAACATATTAGAAATTTAGTCCTTGGTGTTTAAGAATTAAGCATCGACTTCCATTCCAAAGAGGACGACCTCGGAGTAACTGGCCGGCAGGCCCCCTCCGAGCCTTGGAACTTCCGGTGACACTCTGTAAAGCCACTGCAGTGTGACAGCCATAGTTCTTGAACCCCGTTGAGTATCCTGGGTGGACGCTATCTGTAGCTGAGTGATATCGGCGAGGTGCTGCTGATTGAGATTACGGTAAGAAATTAAACCCCGTGGGAAGGTCTATTTGAGGAATCACAGCTTTTGCCAAACTCGTGGCACTCGATTGTCTCCCTTGTCAATTTGCCCGTGGGCATTTCGTTGCTCTGCCTGGCTCATTGTGGTCTGTCGGACGCCATATTACTCGGGGCACACACCCACCTGGAACCAAAATAACCTGGGAGCTTGACGACGCGACGAAGATGAACCGAAAGTTCGGATAACCGTGAGGTATGAAGAGAGCGACAGGGTACGATTGTAAGTGGGAGGTACTGTGTCCATTTCTTTGTTTTAGGACCGACCTCAGCGTCAGCATGTCATGCCAGTTTGCATCAGGGTGGCAGACCATAGTCCGTCGAGCAATACATATGGAACGAGTACTGACGGCAACAGTGGTGCACAGTATTCCCTGGACCTGCATTTCCGCCTTCTGCACATCATGCCCATTCTTCCCTCGCCGCTGCAGCAATCGCTTCCTATCAGCCTTGACTCTCCCCCAAATCCATACTTATGTCTTCGCTACCCTAAAAATATTGTCTTCAACATTCGCATCAAATATGTGCCCCAAGACCACATATGGTGTCGACATGGATAGGACGGCCACTGGCGATACTGGTGGCTGAGTAAGAGACCCCATAATAGAGCTGTTCTAAAGGCGGGATGGTCCTCTTATCAATGTACTCCCCAGGAGCACTTTCAGAACGGCACGCATCCCAGACCTCTACCTCCTTCTGGACAGTCAAGAAGACGACGGCGTTCATTCATTGTGCGGCGGATCCTATGCCGGATATCAATATTAATCCTCGCACGGAGATCATCGCTAACATCTGATTTCTTCATTAAGGTCATCGCTGTTAATGGTTCCCTGTGGGTATGGTTTTTTGATATGCTTTCACTGACAGTGATTTAGGGCACATTCAAGTTATCAGAATCATGTCACTCAAGATTCAGAAGACCCGACTGGACGCCATCCCTCAACGTCCAACCCCTGTGACGTAGCGGTCCTGGAGGATGTCCGTTGTGGTGTACGATGCGCGCACGTTTTTTGGACATGTGGAATTTCATTCGGGCACTAGATCATACCTTCGGGACAGAGAAACCATGGTCCTTTGACCTTTGGATTGTGTTGGACTTACAGGATTTTTTCCTTGTAACGTGATAATCTCCTCTTGACTGTTAAAACTGACTGTGTATTCTCTTGCTTTCTAGCATTCACCTTTTGTATCCTAGAGCATCAATATAATTCCCATGCCTTATATTCTTATCGTCCCCGCTGCCATCGAGGAATTGAGCTTTGTGGTGTCGTCGATCTTCTATTATTGAATTATCTCTGATCAGATCAAATTGTCCAAAGAAACGACTCGACGGTACGCACCATGTCTACTACATAATAGGCAACTTGGCGCGGTCTGTGAAGTGGTACTAATGTGTTTCATGCTGCGCCATCGCAGGATCCGCGGGTAGTGTCAAAATGCTCAAGATCGACTGGTATGCATAGGACTCGGTTATGCCGCACAAGCTCTGTCATGGTATAAGTTCTGGGATCTATTTGACTACAGTCGAGGCTACTAAAACTTACCTACCCGGAACTACCGCTTGTGTCCAGCTCAGTACACTGTCTCTCGATATAAATTGGCAACAATATGGTGGCTTATTCTGTACCACTGCGTTTCGTAGCCGCGCCTTCCGGTGATTCGTTTCTTGGAGGCCTCATGTCTTCCACATTTCTGGGCTGTCTGGTTAAATGCATTCTTGTCGATAGCCGCAGCGACTCCTCACCTTCACCTCAATGGCCACCACCTTCAAATCGTTCTTGAGGACACTTTGGACTCACGCTCAAAAACATACTGGCGTCGGGCTTGTATGTGCAGTAGCCTATTTCGACCCGTGAGTACCTCTTCCCTGAAATCTCCCAGCTCTGACGATCCTGCCTATTCATCCAGAGGCAACTGGGGCGTTGATCTGCAAGCAGGATCATCGTACGGATATCGACTGCTTTTCGTCGTCCTCCTAGCTGGCCTGTTCGCTGTGTTCTTCCAGGTATGTTGGCTGTTGGCTAGCTAGATATGTGTGTGCTAATTTCATCGACTAGGTATCGGCGCACCGACTAGGATGCGTAACTGGCCTTGACTTGGCCTCACATTGCCGGGTACTGCTCTATCCTCGTCCTACAACCCGGTACCTACTCTTATACCCCCTCTATATTCTTTCGGAGGCGGCGATCGTAGCAACAGACCTGGCAGAACTGCTCGGGTCAGCAATTGCCCTGTGTCTTCTCTTTCCTGCTCTCGAAATATGGCACGGCGTGCTGATCACCGCGTTTGACGTCCTTCTCATTCTCGCCTTCGGTGATCCCCTTCGTGGACGACCTGTGCGCGTCTTTGAAGTCATTATCGCTGCATTAGTGATTGCTGTCCTGATTTGCATGTGCATCATTATTGCTCGTGTGGACGTCCACTGGCCAGACGCTTTTCTTGGATATGTACCGTCCAAGTACATACTCAAAAATGGAGCTCTGTATACGTCGGTGGGCATTCTTGGAGCGACAGTCATGCCGCACAGTCTCTTTCTCGGTTCTGCGCTGGCAACGCAGGATCGCGTAGCAGCCAACTCTATTGAAGAAGAAGAAGTGGAGAAGCCACAGATGCTCCGACAACGGATCCGATCTGCCTTCCGTTTGGCGCCCATTTCCCCACCACAGACATTAAGTAACAACTCGCTCTCTTTCATCAAGCTACATTTGTATCACGGCATTGCCGACGTCGTCCTCTCACTCCTTTGTTTTGCGGTTGTAATCAATTCCCTCATCTTGATTCTCGCAGGCGCTACCCTTCCTGCCACGACCCATACCGCCTCCCTCTTTGACGCTTATGACCTTATCCGCACCGCTGTCTCCCCATCTGCCGCCACCCTCTTCGCCCTTGCGCTCCTCTTCTCCGGCCAGTCTTCATCCCTCATCGCCACTGTCGCAGGCCAAGCTGTGTCCGAGGGATTTCTGAACATTCGCCTGTCGCCCATGTTCAGGCGACTTATCACTCGCCTGTTATCTCTCGTACCAGCGCTCACGGTCGCCATAGCAATCGGTAGAAGCGGGATTGACACCCTCCTCGTTGCATCCCAGGTTGTGTTGTCCATCGTTCTACCCTTCATCGTCTTTCCCCTTTTGTGGTTGACCAGCAACAGACGCGTCATGTCGGTTGAAAATGACGATGGAGGCTCCGTGAATTTCAGCAATAGTATACCTATAACCTTGCTGGGTGCAGCGATTTGGCTCCTTGTTGTAACGGCGAACATTTATGTTCTTGTTACCTTGGGTATGGAGACTGTGTAATCCCCAAACGCTAATCCGACAGGCTTCTTGCCTTTGCGTCATTTAATGGAGGACACTTGCGAATTATGACCTTGTATCACAGAAGTGTCACAGAGTTGTATTCTCGACATCATCTAATGTGACGTTTAGCAAGACTCTGCACTGGGCAGGACCCACCATCGTTTTCTCATCCAGCTATCTAATGCATGTTCTACGCACATGAATGCACCTCCAGTTCTCTTGGGTCACTTGTGACTTATAACTTGCCTTGCTATGTCTTTGACATGCTGATCTTTGTCATGGATTGTTTAAAGTTGCTCAAAAAACCTTCTGTCTTTCTTTCTTCTTTGGTTCCAATATGTACCATGTGTACTACCTTACACGTCTGTTCTTCTAATCAACTATAATGCACGAAATGAGTCTGATCTTCATATATTACTTCTTCTTGTGCCTCGTCAGACTGCGATTCGTGCATACAGTGATTTGGGAGACTGATATGCTTGGAGTACTCGGGTGTCAGGTAACAGTTTCAAGGGACTGAACTAAGCCAGATTAAGTAACACGATGTCAAGTTAAACGATGCAAACCTAGGTCAACGGAGCAAACTCGTTCAACGGAAAAAGGAATCGAGAGCTCTGCAGACAGCATGGTTTTAACCGATACTGATACCCCCAGCGAGGGACAGCTAGCAGTCTCTAAGCTAGTTCAATCCCTTACTGCATATCAGCGGATGGTCATCTTAAGTCCGGTGTGTCTTGAGGGGAATTCAATTCTTGGACTTTGCGATCATGCAACGATCATGGGACTATACCACGTGGATTTGGGTAGGTCTCTCGCTCACCACTCCGTTCGGCGCGGGTCGACCAGAAGGCTTGTAGATTGGATGGGTAGTGAACCCACTCATCTTGACTGTTTCCCTACAGAAATATCCTTCCTTCGTTGTCCTCTGGCGAAGATTATGGGCCACTTCCTCTAGATAATACTAAAGGTGACCCGCGCCGAGAATCACTCTGCAGCCAGCCTCTTGGGGCCAGCGAACCTGAAGCCGCAGCGACTACTTCCTCGCCCTCCTCCTCCGGCTTGGCTGACGCCACAAGCTAATGTTACGATCGATGTCCGCCTTCGCTGTGTTGGTTTACACGTTGGAAGAGAGATCCTTTGTGCTAGACGCACCAATGAACGCCGTTGTTTTCATACTATGAACATTTCCATTCGGGTCCGATCCACGAGAAGAATGGTAAATTCCTATGACAGCATCAGCACCTGTGTCCTTTGGTCTTTATCAACAACAAGACCTACCGGAGACGCGTGGGCAATCTGTAGAGAAACACGGAACATCCCAATGACCAGGAGTCCTTAATAAGTGTCCTGGAAACAGGACGACTTTATCCCTCAAAAACCATCCTCTAGCAGATGCGTAATCTGAAGGAACATTTTAAACCATCCCGCTCACGGAGTTGAACGAACAGTCGCGCTGCCGTGACGCCGGGGCTTTCTCGCCGCCTCGTCCCGTTTCACGCACGGCGTCTGCAGGACATGGGCTGAAGAGGATACTCTTGGTCTTCATGTGATTTACTGTTCATTCCGTGAACCGAAGGCCTTAGCCCAAACCGATCCCTTCGGAATGAAGAGCGATAGTCGCTAGGACAGAGAAATGACGACGGAGCCGACCATATGACAGGACGAACTGGACGTGGCATTTGTCTCGCTGGCATTGATATCCAGAGTGAAATGAGATGGAGTAACTGTATCCAAGGTGATTGAGGATCTGTTATCAGGGCGGCATCACTGGAAAGCAGGTGGTGCTGTCCGGCGGCACCTCTATTCCAGACTTTCAGCTCACGGTGGAGTTATGGAGAAGGAACATAGAACATGCATCAGAAGACGATACTGTCGACACGTGTAACGAGCACAATCGCCTCCGGGACATCCTAGTGCTTGCGAGTTAGGAGATCGACGTCTTGATGATTCAGTCTTGTGCGATTTAGGATTAAGCATCAACTTCAAGAAGAGATAAATGAACGCTGACCGGCTGCTTCCAATTGAGTGCTTTAGAAATGTGGGTGCCGAAGGGATACGTGAGTTGTTTCAGCCAGTCTAAAATCGTGTACCTTGTGCTACAACCGATATCTGTTCGTGTCGCCCATACTTTATCAAGAAAGAATGGGTGGAACTGAAACGTCATGTATACCGCAGATATTCTTCATGCCAGTCTCATACAGCGTCGGATTGTCCTTCAAATGCTACGTCTGGCACCTAGGGGATCTTCGCACTGTTTCCGCCCAAAAGTTGGAGTATTCGCTCGTTGTTTTTGGTTAGCAGAACCAACAGTACTTTGTGAAGAGAGCCGAATTATGGTAAATTGAACGAAGAGTTCGCTTGTCATTCGCCACGCGTGCAGCTAGGAATGTGTAGCGCTAAACGAGCAGATGTGTGGATATTACGGCCAGACAGACTATAGCGCCACTGCGTAGTTCAGTACCTTGCACTGAACAACATAGATCGATCGCTGGATTTAAGGAGTTATCGACGTCGAGGATTGATAGTGAGCGTGGCATTGACCGACGTCGACGATCATCATGCATGTCCATTTATTGTTCGGTGGCGGTGAGGTCAAAGAAGTGGTAGGCAGCGCTACAGACACAAGAACAATATTCGGACGGTGCAGTATGCTACACCAATGAGCGAGCTCAACGTACTGTCCGCTGATCGCCGACAACGGTACAAACTCACGACGGCGCTTCCACTGCCATGAGCAAGGATCTCACGTCGTCGGTAGAGCAGCCCGTTGCCGGCGATACCTGGATAGATTCGGTGAGCGGCGCCCATTGATGAATTAATTAGTGCATTAGCTTTGACTTTTGCCCTGGTCCAAGCTCCATTCTAGACAAAGAGGCGAGTTTCAAAGTCAAGACAAGATATAAGGGAAGGATAATAATTGGGATACCTGCTGGTGTCTGCTCCCCCAATGCTCCTTTTCCTGATGCAGTCGCCTTTCACCAAACCACGCGTGGTCCGATTTGTGGACGTCGTGCAGATCGAAGGCAAAGAAGCATCGTCACTCAAACTGTCCGTTTCAGGGCCGACGATCAACAACCCCCAACAACGCGGTAAAACTGCAACAGCTTCCTCGTCGTCGCCGATGGAGCCTGAAATATGGGACGACGAGTTCGAGCTCGACGAGCCAGTACCCAGTACTAGCACAGCGCCACCCCGACGCACGTCACACGAGCTCTCCTCCGACGAAGACGACTTTGGATTGTGGGACAACGAGGACCGTACCCTCACAGCTCGTTCGTCGCGAAAGCCGCCGACACCGCCGCCGCCAGTGCCGCCATTTCCTTCGTCGCTGCTACCGCACTCACCCACGGCCTCGCTCTTCTCCGCACCCTCATACCATGCCAACAACTCATCCACTCACCTCCGGCCAACGTTTTCTCGGACCTCTGGTTCGACCCTAGCACATCTACCGCCCTCACCGCCTATTGCACGACGAAGATTGAAGAAGAAGAGCCGGCCTCCGGAAACGATGGGAATGTTTGAGATGCAGGAGTTCAGCGAGGAGGAGTTACCGGCGGCACGAGAGAAGGAAGATGATCCTCCGACTTCGCCAACCGTCTTGACGAGAATTGGGAGCGTCAAGTCAAAGTGGGGCCTCAGACGGAAACGAGCGAGCGCGACGCCAAGCGAGGTCGTCCGTGACGAACGACACGGTGCGTTCTCCAGCCATTCTGCTATATTCTTGCTAATGAGTCCACAGATACTTCATGGTTCGCCCATTCTCCTTCAATAAACAAACGAAAATCAATGTCAGGATTACCCGCAGACTTGGAGGCTGAGCTGAATTCAACACCAACCCCAAAAGAAGGTAGTCGCAGTTGGATGGGCAATGTTCGACGTATAAGTCTCGGGGGAAAGCATAAACGGGGTATATCTATTGGTACTCCTGGTACTTCAGGTCCTGATGTTCCTTCGGTGGAGCTACTGCCGTCGTCTCCATCAAAGGTGGCTTCACTGGGACGGACCGCCGTCCCGAGCACCGCGCCTGTAACACGGCGTAATTCCCTAGGTGACCTCAAGATTCCCGCTCGCGTAGCTCAGGCACAAGTCGGTCTACGTAGAGATCTGGGCCTAGTCAGGGAGTTTGCACAGAGCGTTGACGGTATGACTTTGTTGGCACGTATTTCAATTTACTGAAACATTATCAGAACTCAAAGCCTTGCAAACCACCTATCAGGCTCTCGTTACTAAACTCGACCCTCTTCTCGCTCAACCCCCTCCGCCTGGTCCTTCCTCTTCGTCCTCTATCCCTGTTTTTCGTCCTCGTGGACGGTCAAAATCCAATGCGAATCATCTCGCATCGGAATACTATGTCATTAATTCGAAATATCGAATTGCTTGGGAATGTGCCGAGCTTCTTGTCGATCTAGGGACCGGGGCGCCATCAACAAGCGTCAGCGCCCCAGCTATAGCCACTACAATGACCTCAGGAAAAGATGATGAGCCGCCACCACCACTTGCCCCGCCTGTAGCCTCGCCATCTCCTGCCTGGCGCTCCTCCACTGGCCGACATGATCTCAGCCAACGTCAAATACACCTACTGCACGAGATGCTGGCTTCTCCTGAAACCCAGCATTCAACAACAATTAATCGTGAATGGCGTTGGGGAGACAGTACCATAACACTCCCGTCGCAATCAGAAGAGTCATCAAACCAAGGCCCCGAGGACGATGCTAGGAAGAAAAGACGGGGAAGTAGGCTTGGTTTGGGAGGGCTGAGAGATGCGTTGAAGGCCTTGAAATGGCATCACCATCATCACCATCATAACCATAACCATGATCAGCGTCAGAGCGCGAATCAATCAAATGCGTCATTGCACTCGAATGGTAACGATGGTCATTTGTACCCCCATGCCAGACTTCCAACGCGTGGTCGCCGCCGCGCCAAGACGTCGACCGAGCCATACGAGTCCTATCCTTCGCTATCGAACGGACATGGAAAACCTGCATCGAGTCCGCGAAGGCCCTCACTTGCCTCTATCTTCCGGATTGGATCGAGTAAAACCTCAAGTTCCAAATCGAGCAGTGTGGCTGGTGGTGCAGATGCGAGTAAAAGTAATCTCAACTTATCGTTGGTACCTACGACGAGCTCGGATTATGGATGGGATCATTTCGACGACCGGGAAGAGCACGTGGATACGATTCGTGTAAAGAATCGGTTGTCGAATGTCGAGGAGGAGGCGAGGTCGAAGGGGTCTTCGCAGTCTGGACCATCGACTGTGGTGCCACCACTTCCGAATGGGTCAACATCCTGTGCGCATGATGGACGTGTGAATGGATCTACCAGACCGCCGCTTCCGCCATTAGACATCAAAGGCAAAGGGGTGCTGAAATCCGGTTCCGTACGCTCGATGCCACCGACTCCTGCGGTGGCGATGACCCCGGAGAACATCAAGCCCTTGCTGGAGAATGCGAAGGAAGTGAAGAGACGCCTGGAGGAGTGTATTGAGGAGCTGAGGGTGCTGTTGAAGCAGGTGGAGGCAGCGGAGAAGTAGAGTCATATCTGTATCATTTATCATTTGGTTTTGTGTGATGCATTGCTTTCGTTTAGCTTTGGGGGCATTAATATTATTTCTAGCGAAACAAGCTAGGGCGAGATCTATCAAAACGTGGGATGGGTTATATTCGAGTTATGTTCTGTGGGTTGTTCGAAATGAAATCAAAATCATGAGCACACAGAAATATATTCAGGGCGACAATGGAGAAGGTAGGCTATTTCTCGCTTCCTCCGGGTTTCAGGGGCCATGCATTTCCACAACTGTCTGCTTCGCTGGTCGTGTTCTAACACCCTTGTGACTATTATATGCCTCGTCGGAATCAGGATCCGTTTCCACTGATTTGATTAATTTCTCTCTACAGCACTTCGAGCTATTTCCAACACGCTTGAAGATCATGGATACTGTTGACATATCCGGCTCGAAAGGAAGCCGTTGGGCCTGCATGTTCATTCACTTCTTCGAGGTACGTTCTGGATCTGAAAAAGGACTCAATGGCTACGACGGATGTAGGCTATTCATCTTGTTAGCCAGTCTGTACCAGGCCATGATGTCACGGCTTTTTCCTTCCTTCGACGCGTCAGATATGCTTATTTTTGGGATTATCCAGTTGGCCACCATTCACGTTACATTTATCTCCAAATTTTCCAGTAGAAAAAGGATGAAATGAGCGCCAAACAAAATTTAGCACGATGCCTATGCATCTGAAAAACCAGCTATATAGACGTCTTCGTTCCAGATGGCCAGTGGATATACCTCAGCACATCACAATTTCACCCCGCCAACTTGACCCCTTGACATGGGTCGCCATTGCATGTTGACGGAGGGAAATATTCTACTGGGTCCGCGTTATCCGGCGCAACAGGTCGGTGTGCTAATGTTTGCTGCGACATAGTTGCATTTTTTATGAACCTGTCGAAGAGAAACGGCTTACAGACCGGATAAGCCAGAGACAGCCCGTCCTCAAACCATAACTTCCGGGGCTGATGGTTCCGACGAGCTCGACGCTGCCCAAAATTGATCTGGAAGACGCGTACCGGTTGCTATATATGTGACTTCAAGGGACTAACGCTGCTCAATGGCTATAGGAATACTTGTTGTCATTGCAATGATATCCGGTGTCCTCTCGTTGAGACGGCAGGACAATAAGACTGGCGGAATATTCGCGAGCATGGGGAAGTATAGTGCTATGAATACACATAATAGAACGGTATCAAGCTTCGAGTACTGCTGGCGACAAGCTGCGAAGAGACAATAGCAGAGAAGAGGGAAGTTGAGTTGAGTGCAGTTGGCAGAGAGGGAAATGGGGTAGAGATGAAAGACGTGGGAACATTCTTCTTATGATGATACCTTTTTGGACAACGAGCCAAACCAAACCTGTAACTCGATTGCATTCGGCAATTCCGACTGTTCTTCTCATTTGCTTTACTTACGGTTACGTTCGTATTGTACATGACGTTGCCTTTCTATGTCACATCCTCCAAGCGCGGGCTCGCATTTCAATGATGTCACCTATGTAAAGTTTCCATGTCACGACTGA
The DNA here is from genome assembly GCA_022818035.1 of Armillaria solidipes. Lineage (NCBI taxonomy): Eukaryota > Fungi > Basidiomycota > Agaricomycetes > Agaricales > Physalacriaceae > Armillaria > Armillaria solidipes. The sequence goes on along the minus strand of JAIWYQ010000007.1, from coordinate 2,492,400 downwards.
CTGGACTCGAACTAGTCCGCCTACCCGGTACCGGAGAAGTTGTTGGCATGCGGAAAACATCATCGATACGACGGATTAGTTCAAGTCTGGCATCTGAAACCCTCTTCATACTCTCTCATAGTCTTTGGCAGTGCTGGGAGCGGACTCAAGAAGGCATCGTGGTTTGATAATAGCTCAACTGCTGTTACTTGCTATCATTAGCAATGAGCATACTGCTCCGTAGCTCCGTGAGGATGATCAGGTGTTCTGTTCGTCAAGAGGGAACACGAACTTGGTGAACAATCAAGAAGGGCAATTATCAGCAGGTTAGGTTACGCGAGCTTTCATGATCAAGGCTTACCTGTCAAGAAGGGGCTCCGAGGTACTTTTCCTGAGTGTGTTCCAATAGGTTGGCACGGCCTTCACTCTTCGTATACGGTAAAATACGAGTTGGCTTCTGCTTTTCTGTGCTGCAATTGCATTCTACACATGAATAAAGGTACCAGTATGAGTGGACTCTAGGGAATTAATTTTGGTGAGTATTTGCTACTCTGTATATGGTCCGCTAATATAATACATCATAGATAGTGAAGATAAATTCGTCGAGCACTCCAAAGACCCAAAGGCATTGAGCGGGGGTCTAATCCTGTTATTGATCACACCCTTCAAGTCAGTTCATGCTCCCATACTTCGATGCGCGGCGCCTACCGGGTTTGTGTGATTCCTTCGACGCATTAGACTAGTCCCTCCGGGTCTTAAATTTCCATGTCTATCACCGTCAATGATGTTCTGAAATCAATCGAGTGAGCTTTTTGATGTTTGCATGCAGCATCCCTGACTGACCTGTATCTTCCGTCGCAGCTCCTTCAGTTCTTGCCGACACTGTTTGGATTCCTTCCAATATTGTACCATGGTCACGACGTATGTGTACAAGAAAGAGAAACCTGCATCCTCGTTTGCATCTCGGATCCTTTGACCCAGAATACGCCGTCTGTTTCTGAGGCTACCTCTGGAAAGTCAGAATACTAAACATCATATAGGATGAAGAACATACGTCGTGAAGTGACTGTACAACCCAGTATCCGCGAGTTCTTCGAGGTGGTCTTTGAACAAAAGCATAAGTTCATCAATCACGCACTCGTCCTCGCTGAGTATGCGGCTGGGCGCAAACGGTGGGATCAATGGGTATATGAAGAGACGCGACAAGAGGAAGACAACGGCGACGATGGACAGAGGGGAGCCCCATGAAGAAATGGCAGTGATGATCAGTTCGGGGTCGATGTGTTTGAGGTCCATGGAACAGGGTTAAAAGGTAGCGAGCGCTTTTCTGCCTCTTCTGCTGGGTGCAGGTTGGGTGAAAAGTCGTCGAGTTAGCCTCTCATTATACATGAAACGGGAATCAAAACGACAACTGATCGCCGGCTTGAAGAAGCCTTTCAAGCCAACTCAGTCGTCGAAAAGTCGAAGAATGTTAACAGGCTGGTGATCGGTCTTCTGTTTTTCCCGCTCCGAGAGAAGATCACCCGCAGTGTTAACTTTGGCTCCCCACGACCTGTCGGCTCATTCGTGGCTCAACCAGTTCAGGATGTCAGTGGAGCACTCATTGGCGACAACCAGGTCATTCACACAATTTTCTTGAACCTCGAAGACTTTGAATCACCGATTTTGGATTTGAACATGCAACTGCAGGATACAAAATTCGTCATGTTTTTATGTTTTCGATGTGGTATAAGTGGATTAGTGAAGTCGTCCCTATTAATTCACCTTTTTCCGGAGTTGGTTGGCATAAATCATTCTACCATGCGAGGTACGCAATCATTGACCGACCGGTTCGTCGATCAACTTGCAGAATAAGAATAATTATGGCAGGTTCTGACGAGTATCCACCGGTACTTTTAAAGCTGGATCACATCACAATTCAATGAATTCGTTGGCGATGCATGCGCACAGCGGCCAAGTTGTCCGATTGAAAACATATCAGGACCAGCTCGTACGAGTGGAACATTCCAACCTAATTCTAGCCCTCAGCTGTGGAAGATGACTTAGAACCTATCTCTCGGCTGTAGTGAAAAAATGCTCCGCAGCAAGGCTGAACTTGATGTCTATCTAGAAAGTACGGCACTTGTCAAGGCCGTATACCCGAAGCTGATACTCTTGCTTGTGGACATCTTCTATGAACCTGACATTTGTATCGCCTGAGGTTATAAAGTATCTGTCACGGTGGAACGTCCGTGTCTACGGAAACACGTCCATCCTTGAATTTTCCTGGAAATCCGGTAGCAGATGTACAATTTATGCTGGAATGAACATAGTACGATACAAACTGACGGAATAGCAAAGGCATGATGTTGCGAAAATCGACACACGAACCGTTATACTTACTCGTGTACTGGTAAGCGCATGGCTCACTCGATAATTTGTGCTATGATAGACGCCACGGCCGGTTCTACAGCGAACCATGTCGTGTAATATGATAATGATGATGGATCATAGAACCGGCCATAGGTAAAGGAGTCTACCTGCGGAGAATTCGGACGCAAATCAGGACATCCGTCCGATCAACGAAGGACGATCCTTGAGCGACCCATCGGACCCGGGTCGAGTCAGCGGTTGGTCAACGGGTCTTAACAGCACTGGGTTAAATTTATCGGTTGAACCGACTGCGGACAAACACGACCTGAAATCCGTCGAACGGACGAGCAACTGAGAACAGCATTGTTTTAATCGATACCGACAAACCGGTGCAGCAGAATCTCACACGATTATATAAAATACTTTGCAAGCTTCAGGCCGAACTGAACCGAGATGATTCAGGTAAATGCATATATACAAGAAGTCCCAGACATACAGCCATGGTCAACTTAGCCTGATATCTCCGCATGGTAAACAATTCGGTTCGATGGACGGCAGAGATATGTAGGTCGGTGGCATTGCAGGTGCTGGTCTCGTAGACAGACGGACGATTAGATATTGAGTTTTATTAACGAATGAAGCACAAAGCTGGTACTGTACCAGATGACGATGAAGGCGTTGACGAAGATGCTCGCACAGTCCTCTCAAGTGGCTGTGTCAAAATTGTGTGCGATTCAAGTTCGCTCGAGTCAGCAGAATACTTTGAGGGCACCTCAGACAGCTGGAGCCTTGTTGAAAGGCACACTAGTAGTGGAATAATATCATGTATTGCCATGCCTATCCAACCGACCCGGGTCAAGGGTCGGTCGCTTTCTCCGACCCATGCGACCCTGACCCAAGTGACCCGGGTCAGTAACAACGCTGGTAATCTGGATACTGTTCGGCGTCTGTGAGAAAGGCACCCATAAGTGTTCTCCACGCAGTCGCTTGTGATTATGTTGCATTCAGATTATGATACCAACGTATCTGGCGCCGTTCAAATCTCGGAGTTTTTGGCCCAGTTCGCTTGAACCAAGTCACCCCCGGGGGAAAAAGGTGACGAAAGCTGTACTATCTCTGATGCTCTTGAAGTGCTCGTATCCAAGAAAGTATATGATCAAAGAGACTCCAACATACCACGGCCAGTCCGCCAGATTACCCGGCCGTGGTATTTGGCCCGATGAGCGCTTGGTGGCTTGCACGCAGAGACTATACGTATGGAAAGTAGGATTAACACATATGATCGTAGCTTGAGCACACACGTGAAACAGTACACTGGATGGTAGTTTGATCACTCGAGCTCTTGCAGGGTGATGAGACTGTCAATAATAGTAGAATCAAAGAGATGTCGTGATAAGTATTAGACCGGTTCATCTCGAGCTGTGATCGAACAGTGTTTCTAGCCGGTTGGTTCATGATTTCCATGATGTTGTTTCCGGCCCGGCCGTTATTTGACCCTGGCTGCGTGGGTCAAGGCATCATAATGAATAGATGAAGGGAATGAATGAGAAAGCGATGGCGGGTCCTGCGAAGTACAGGTGTCTTGCCTGACGTCCTGTTAGACGACGTCAACATTGAAGTTCACCGTACGCGAGTGTTGCAAAGCCAACGTCACGATTTGCATGTTGATCCTCCATTGTAGGGGCGCGAACGCAAGAAGCCTTTCGTGTTAGAATATAGAAATATAACAGAATTACGCAGTCCCCATACCCAAGCTAACAATAACATAAATATTCGCTGCTACAACGAGGAGCCAAATCGCCGCACCCAACAAGGCAATAGGTATACTATTGCTGAAATTCACAGAACCGCCATCGTCATTTTTCACCGACATGGTACGTCTGTTACTGGTCAACCACAAAAGTGGAAAGACGATGAAGGGTAGAACGATCAACAAAACAACCTGGGATGCGACAAGGAGTGTGTCGATCCCGCTTCTAGTACCGATTGCTATAGCGACCGTGAGCACTGGTGTGAGGGATAACAGGCGAGTGATAAGCCGCCTGAACACGGGTGACAGGCGAATATTCAAAAATCCTTCGGACACAGCTTGACCTACGACAGTAGCGATGAGGTATGAAGACTGGCCAGAGAGAAGGAGGGCGATGGCAAAGAGGGTTGCAGCGGAGGAAGAGACAGCGTTGCGGATAAGGTCATAAGCGTCAAAGAGGGAGGCGGTATGGGTCGTGGCTGGAAGGGTGGCGCCTGCAAGGATCAGGATGAGGGAATTGATTACAACCGCAAAACAAAGGAGTGAGAGGACGACGTCGGCAATGCCGTGATACAAATGTAGCTTGATGAAAGAGAGCGAGTTGTTACTTAATGTTTGTGGAGGGGAGATCGGCACCATATGGAAAGCGGACCGGATCCGAAGTTATCGGAGCTTCACCGGCTTCTCTTCTTCCTCGACAGACCTGGTTGCCACACGGTCCTGTGTTGCCAACGCAGAACCGAGAAAGATACTGTGGCATGACCGTCGCTCCAAGGATGCCTACCGACGTATACAAACCTCCATTTTTAATATGTACTTGGACGGTCCGTATCCAAGAAAGGCTTCCGGCCAGTGGACGAATCAGGACAGCAATCATTAGGGCAGCGATAATGATTTCGAAGACGCGCACGGGTCGATTATCAGAACTCAAAGCCTTGGAAACCACCTACCAGGCTAAACTCGACCCTCTTCTCGCTCAACCCCCTCCACCTAGTCCTTCGCCTTCGTCCTCTATCCCTTTTTTTCGTCTTCGTGGACGGTCAAAATCCAACGTGAATCATCTCGCATCGGAATACTATGTCATCAATTCGAAATATCGAATTGCTTGGGAATGTGCCAAGCTTCTCGTCGATCTAGGGACTGGAGCGTCATCAACAAGTGTCAGCGCCCCAACTATAGCCACTAAAATGACATCGGGAAAAGAAGATGAGCCGCCACCACCGCTTGCCCCACCTATAGTCTCGTCATCTCCTGCCTGGCGCGCCTCCACTGGCCAACATGATCTTAGCCAACGTCAAATACACCTACGGCACGAGATGCTGAAATCCGGCTCTGTACGCTCGACGCCACCCACTCCTGCGGTGGCGATGACCTCGTAGAACATCAAGCCCTTGCTGGAGAATGCGAAGGAAGTGGAGAGACGCCTAGAGGAATGTATGGAAGAGCTGAGGGTGCTGTTGAAGCAGGTGGAGGCAGTGGAGAAGTAGAGTCATATCTGTATCATTTATCATTTGGTTTTGTGTGACGCATTGCTTTCGTTTAACTTTGAGGCATTAATATCATTTCTAGCGAAACAAGCTAGGGTGAGATCTATCAAAAGGTGGGATGGGATGTTATTTGGATCGATTGGACTCAAAGTATGTCTGGTGCTTCACTGCGCGAAGCGAACGGAGTCAGTAAAAGGATAGGCACTAGTGGGATACAGTTTAACGCGTATTTCGATCACAAGATGAGGACGTGGACAATGTTTGTGCGACCTGAACTCAGTGATAGGTTTCGGGACAGCGAAGTCCAAAAGAGGCCTGAGGCAATCCCACAAACTGCGAGTTGACAAGCGTATATCCCAGCGGGCGAGTTGCAACACGTCAATAACACATTGCTCGCGGAACCATGACCCACTGCTGCCATCGGCATCACTTGTGCAGTACGGCTGGAAAGATTTGGGAACAATAGGACTATACAGGGGAAGAACACTGGAAAAGCTAATCTTTCTTTACTTTACGGCCTCTAATGAAACACCAAAAACACTTCCCTCAGTGGTAAGAAGATCTTGTGGATCTCCCTTTTCTGATACACTTCCACGATCCATGACTATCACCTGTTCGTAGTCTGTGATTGTACTTACGCGATGTGCCACAGTAATGACAGTGCTATCCCGGAAGTGGTCTCGAATAATGCGTTGCACAGCTCTGTCGGTTTCTGCATCCAGACGGCCCATTGCCTCGTCAAGTACGACGATCTTCGCGTGCCGCAGAGAAGCACGAGCCAAGGCAAGCAGCTGCATCTGTCCTTGTGAAAGCTCGTGGCCATGACTCGTTAGGGGATGATCAAGCTTCTCATGGAAACCATTGACAACATCTTTGAGCTGGACAGCCTCACAGACCGCCCAGATCTCAGAGTCGGAGAGCATTCCGGTGATGTCAAGATTCTCTCGTACTGATCCATCTATGACGAGCGGGTCTTGAGCGACAACAGTGACAGCACGCCTAAGACGTCGTCGAGAAATCGACGAAGTCTGTACATTGTCGACTGGAAATGTGAGTTGCGATTGGCAGTGCGGTTTACATATAAAGGTATGACATACTTGATATTTCACCCTCCACATCAAGTGCCCTCGGCAGCGCGAGAATAATCGTGCTAGAACGAACGAATGAAAATTGTGAAATAGAGAGAAGAGTATCTGGTTATGCTACCTTTTTCCTGAACCTGTTCGGCCGCATATTCCAAGTTTCGACCCTCCAGGAACGTTGAATGTGATTCCTTTCAAAGTAGGATCCACATCTGGCTTATAACGAGCCACAACGTCTTCAAAGGTTATCTGTCCAATGCTAGGCCACTTGTCGGCCGGATCGCCTTGATCCAGGCTTTGTTCTTCGGGCTCCAGGTTCGTGAACTCCAAGTTTCGCTCAACAGCTACAGCGGCGATCTCAAGCTGCGTCCAACTGGTCAATACAAGATTGATGATATCCTGCAAGGACACCGCCTGTGTCAGGGCGACTGCCAAGAGACCAACGCTTGTTGAATGTCGATTGACTACCGCGATGAGAACGAAGAGCAGGTTGGTGAACGCGGTTAACAGATCGATTGTCGTTACCAGCCACAGTCGGGCGATATTGGTGAAATAGAACAGCCTTTGAGACTATGCAAGTCGCCAGGAGTTCTGCCTTGTAAACGACGCTTGCCGATGTGTGGCGCGTATTGTCAATAGACTGTTGAGCTCCGATGTTTCTTGAAACAGGGTGTATAAAGGTGCCTTCGAGGTAAGGTCCAGTCGACGAAGTTGTTTCGAAGTAGCCTGATTAAACATTGGTAAGCCTGACATGTACTAGATCGTCAAGGAAAGATGCTACTAACCAAATAAAACTTTTGTACCAAGTACCCTGTGAAGGCAACAAATATGAGCGGAATAACGAGATACGGGACCGCAGCGACCATAAGGATGGCACTCCCGAACAGTCTAGTACATTCGTACCCGGCATCATGCATCGCCAAAGGAAACTCGAAATCCAGAATGAAGATATCTTGACTAAAGCGACTGATGATCCTCCCAGCGGTTGTACCGTCGAAAAAGGACATCGGTTCATTCATGACTGCTTCAACTTGTCCTGCATGCAACTTTGTCGAAGCTTCAGGGACGATAATCATGATGAAGTAGTAAAACACGACAGTGAAAGCAATCGCATATGCAACTTCGATCCCTGCGTATCCTCCAAGGTACTGACCCAAATGTGGGTAGGTCCCTCCACTGTTCGCTTCAGCCCACAGCTGGAGGTAAACTGGAGTGACGATCTGAATCCCGACTGTGACAGCGAGGAATATGATATAAATCAGCATGCGGTCGTAGCCGGCACCCTGAGCGTAGTGCATGTACGTTCGTAGAGTGGCATTGCGACTCTGAGTAGCTTCGATTTCTTCCTTCGCAGCATCATCTTTGTCTGATTCGTTCAGGATGTCAGCCCCATCTGAGGACTGGCCCGTTACTGTGGCTGCTTGGTCAGCGAGTGCTGTGATCGTTCCATCGCGAATAAGGTGCCCTATCCCTCCTGGAGATGCGGAGAGATCAGAAAAAGTGCCCTGTTCAACTATTTTACCATCACCCAGAGTGATGATCCAGTCAGCATGTTGAAGATATGGTACTGAAAACTTATGAGCTCGAGTACCCTGCATTGAAGGTGGTGATACGCACTGTGGTTTGTCGTCATCACTACCGTACTTCCACGAAGCAGCCCGTGGGGACCAAAGAGCGAAGAGAAAATATGTGCCGAAGTCGTTGCATCCAAGGCTGCCAATACGTCGTCGAGAATGACGAAATCCGTTCTAGCATATACCGCCCGAGCTAACGCCTGAAGGAGGTGGGTCAGAGCACGATACAAGATCAGAGATTTCAGCAATTGCACGCACTATTCGCGCCTTCTGGCCGCCACTCAATCCTTTCGCTAGGGAAGAGTCTCCGCCAGGAATAGAGGTAAGATCGACATCTAATGCACATGCATTGATCACTGCTTGATACCACGGGAGATCCATTGGAGAAGAGAAAGTGACGTTTTGTTCAATTGAATGACTCGTTTGAAGCCATGGTACCTGTGAGCAGTAGGCAACGCACTTCTCCCTTGAACGAAATACGCTTCCTTCGAGAATAGTCGCTTCCCCGAGAAGAGACGCAAGTAAAGTAGATTTACCCTGTTTGTTTAGTCAGTGGCAAATCGAAGAGTGGTAAAGTGTATACACACAGTTGCTACGCGTCCAACGACCATATTTAATGTTTGAGACTTGATGGAGATGCTGACTTCAGACAGAACTACTTTGTCTTTCCAGCCTAAGCGCACATTGCACATGGTCACAACACCGTCCTGGTTCAGTCGTTCGCTTTGCTCTCCCTGCTCCTCATCGAGACATTCGACGGAAGCCTCCGTACTAAGCAAGTATGTTTCAAGACGTTTGACACTATTGTAGGCGGCTAGCACTGTCCCATAGTTCTGTCCGACTGAGAACAGAGGTGCGGAGATGATGCTTATTACAGTGTAGGAAGTGAATAACCGACTTGTATCCAGCGACCTAGATCCGGAGAGATGGTCCACGATTGCATATGTACTGCGGAGGGGTCAGTAGATACAAGTATACGAGTACAACTCACATACCCAAGGGTGAAAAGAGACAACATATTCAAAGCCGTATTAGTCACACACACCACGACTGCGAAATCCTTCCAGAATCGCCTCATGGACGAAAGCTCTTCGCTTCGATATTGCCACACTTTGTCGATTAGCTCAGGCTCGTACGCACTGAGTTTGATGGCCTTGATCTGATGAAAAATCCCTGCGATGAGGCTCATGCGGGAATCAGTGCGTGTCGACCAGGCATCTTGAAGGCCGTCGATTCGTCGAGAAAGTATGGGAGTAAGAATCATGATAACGGCCGTAACAATAACAGCTGACACAAAGGAAACTCCAAGCTGAGTATAGAGTATGTACAGACCAATGCCAATAACGATCAAGGACGACCAAAGTTCTTTGATGGACATCAACGAAGGTCGGCTTACCTCAAGAGAGGAGGAACTCACGATGAAGAGGGTCGATAGCCAAAGTTATACGTTCGAGGTCTACACTGAAATCGAATGAATATCTCGTCATCTAGGGTCAAAGGAGATTCACTTACCTCATAAGATTTAAAGCGTTTCCACCAGTAGCGTCACCCACGGTGTCGCTGGATAGGTTCAAACTTTTCCGATAAATCGCTTCGATCATCGCGCCTCGGATGTACGCTCCACTCCGATAGATGTAGTAGAAATATTGACTAGTGCCAGCTGCGAGGCCGAGAAACACAATCGCGAATGAACCTACGAGAGCCCATCCCCATTGTCCTGGCTCAGGATTAGGTGTGGAATACGACTCCATAAAATGCAAAACCGCATTCACGAGAACAGGTTGAACAGGTTGGGCGAGGGAGCGAATAATCGTAGGTGGTACAGAGGCCAACAACGTCGGGTAAAACGCATACAGGATTGCTCTGAGTAGAGACGTGCTTGATGAATGTCTTTCTCTGCAGCAAATAAGGTCAGAATGACTCGAGATAAATTTTAAGGAGGATTTTTACTTCTCTTTATTCCAGAAGTGATCAAAGTGTTTATACAACTGGTCTGATGCCATATTGTGTTGTAGCTCAGGCAAATCCTCCATCGTCATATCTCCGAGCCTTCCTCGCCACATGATAGGAAATACCCATAAGACGAATACATGACTGAAGAAACTGGCGTCCTCTGGCTGCTCAGACTTTGTATTGAACGAGCACAGCGAGAGGGATCTTGACGCGAACTGGGCCAAAAAGCGCCAAGGAAAAACTGTGACGTGCTATTTGAACCAACCATTACAAATGTTCGAACACGGGCGGAATCCAGAACGAGCGTGAGAAGGAGGAAGAGCGATATGAAAAATCTTAAGGTGCGCTGTCGGGTGGCTTGCGATGCTAGTACAAGCTGGATGATCTGCCAAGCGCATCAAAAAGAGCTGATATTGCATCGTGATTTGAACTCACAGAAACGATAAACGATGTTAGACGTGGTATCAGTACGAGACGCACACGAACTACGTATTTGATTTTACTTTCCTTTTTCGTTTACATTGCACAGCCTCGCATCTCAGCTTTTTACCAACACGCTGAGATGTGAGTACTTCTACGTATATTCATCCTAGTATCATACTTACCATATTATAGTAACGCTACGGCTATTCTATTCAGGTATATAATACAAAGCTTTTTACCAACACGCTGAGATTAACGCTACAGCTATTCTATTCAGCGTCGCTCTCATTTTTCTCTCGAGCCTACTTTCCGTCACCACGTCTGAGCACCTACCTCATTAACTCCAAGAGGTTATGGGCCCCGCTACCAGCATGTCAATGACAACTGCCATAAAGCTAGTCAGCACAACAAAGCTTGAAGACGATGGATCGAACTGGGTAGCATTCGAAGAAAAAACTACTGTCAAGTTCCTGGACAAGGGTCTTGGCCGACACCTACGAGGAACTGCTCATGTACCCCCTCACCCAGTTGAGCACAAAGGGAAATTCTACCGGTCTACCGACACTGCGTTTTCACACCCTCTCTCAGATGATGACCTGGAGAAGCTGGAGGATAAGCTTGAAGAGTATGAGCAGAAAGAGGCAAAGATGCGCTGCATCATCTATGAATCCATCTCCGACTCTACCTTCAACAAGATCAAAGGCGAAGCGACAGCCGCTCTCATCTGGAAAAAGCTTGTTGCCATCATGACTGGCAAGGGCAACCTTGTACGTGAACACCTCCTGACCCGGCTCAGCAACATGTCCTGCCCTGATGAAGGCAACATGCGAGAGCACCTTGGTGAGATGAAGATCCTCCGTGAACGTATTGAGGGCATGGGCCTGAAAATCGAAGACAACCAGTACACGTCAATGATCCAAAAATTGCTCCCACCTTCCTATGACCACATCCGCTGCACCCTCTCTGCAGCCAGCAAATTCACTGGAAAACCCCTCACATCAGACATCCTTGTTGTGGCACTGCATGAAGAATGGGATGAAGAAGTGGCCTCGAAGGCCACAGCTGAAAACGTGGCAATGTCTGCTCAACGGCAGAACAAAGGAAGAGGTCAGGGCTCAGGGGGGAAGTCAAAGCAAAGGCCAGACAGATCCCACCTTAAATGCACGAACCCGGTATGTGGTAAAACCGGCCACCTCATTGTGGATTGCTGGTGCGAGGGTGGTGGAAAAGCAGGTCAAGGCCCAGCTTCGAAAAAGAACAAGGCTAAGGGAAAAGGGAAGGCGAAGGAATCAGCATCAGTGGCCATTGACGAAAGTGATGACGAGCATGTCATTGCGGTTGTAGCTGATGACAACGATGACTCAAATATGGCTTTAATGTGCACATCAGACTACAAGGCCGAGGGCGATGCTCACGTAGCAAGGGGAGAAGAAGTTACAGCGATCGCTGATTGCGGAGCTTCGAAAACATACTCACCCGAACGTTGGAGATTCAAAAATTATACCAACATTGACCCGAAACCCATCAAAGCTGCGAATGGTGAAGTCTTCTATGCAGTAGGCAAAGGGGACCTTCAAATGCCATTGCCTATGGGTGAAGATCAAAAGCCCACCATCGCAAGATTCCGAAACGCGTACCATGCACCGAAAATGGCATACACCCTCATATCCCTATCGCATGTCAGCCGTGCTGGATTTCCCATCCATATCGAACCCTCTGATCATACCATGTATATCCGCACACCACAGCCTGATGCTAAGGTCATAGCCAAGATCCCCGAAACCAAAGGCTTATACATCATCTCAACCCCAGGCACACGCCAGACCACGGGAGCAAAACCAGATGTCGCCATGGTGGCAGGTAAGCTCAAAGTGAACATCACTGAGCTACACAATATCTGTGCTCACCGAAGCCATGCCACTCTCCATCGCATGTACGTTGATGGCCATATTGAGGGAATAGAGCTTGACCTGGATTCCAAACTGGAATTTTGCGAGACCTGCATGAAGGCCAAAGCGAAACGTAAACCGTTCCCCAAACAAGGCCAATACAAGTATGTTGAGAACACTGGCGACAAGGTTGTTGGTGACTTAATGGGTCCGATGTCTGTCATATCGCTCGGGGGAGCATGCTACGCCTGCACATACCGTGACCTACATACCCATGAATCAAAATCCGAGTACCTATCAAAGAAATCGGGTACCTTTGGGTCATACAAGCACTACGAGATCTGGATCAAGGTCCAGCGTGGTGTCGAGGTCATAAAGATCCTGGGTACGGATCAAGGGGGAGAATTCCTAAGCGACGAATTCACTCAGCACCTCAAGGCAAAGGGGACAGAGCGGCACCTCACAGTACACGATTCCCCACAGTCAAATGGAATTGCCGAACGTTCCAATGGGTATCTGATGGACACGACAAGAGCATTCCTAATCAGTTCAGGATTACCAAAATATCTATGGGCTGAAGCTCACCGGCACGCCGAATGGGTCTACAACCGCACCCCAACGAAAGCAATACCATCAGGAAAAACCCCGTTTGAGATGGCAACTGGCAGGAAGCCCAACATCTCCGGTCTTCGTCCATGGGGATGCCGTTGCTGGGTCCGAGTCAAGGCACCAGAAAAGCTTGGGGAACATGCTGTTGAGGCGCACTTTGTGGGAATTGATACTGAAGCCAAAGGCTGGAGGATTTACTGGCCTGGAAAGCGAAGGGTCAGCATTGAACGCGATGTTTACTTTAACAAAGAGGACCTGACTCCAGAACCATTCGTCGTCGAGGGGGAGGATGAAGATATCGACTCTCCTCAGGCTCCAAAGCCATCTATGACCCCTCAGCCCACCGAAAATCAACCAGACGAACCACAAAATCCCACAGAAACTCACCCAGAACGTCCGGAATCTCCACTCACAGACATTGAGTCTGATCCCACTCCTCGGCCAAGCCAACCCAAGCGCTCTGCAGCTCCAAAACCAGGCCAACTTGCACAACCAGACTTGCGTAAACGTCCCACCACTGCTGGAATAGCAGTGACTGTGCCCAAAGATGAGTCAGACGATGATGATGATGAAGAGCCATTGGGCCCCTCACTGGTAGACTATGCCATGATAGCGGATATCGAACCAGTGACCATGAAAGAGGCACTGAGCAGTCCTGATGAAGGGGAATGGTGTGAGTCAATGCTTGCGGAGGTAAGGCAGTGCGAGAAGAAGAAAGCGTGGAAGGTGATGAAAAGAGAAGACGTTGATGAGCCTCCAGGCTCTGTACGCTCAGAATTCGCGGATTTTAAGCACTAATTGCCGCTCCTGTCCACCCAGCGGACTTTCAGTAAACCAAAGATTGCACACAAGTTCATACTACTTTCATGCTACGGCAACGACTCCTCACACGCTTTGTTATCCATCTCATCTGGTTACGCATCATAATTGCCATGTTCCATCACGGCAAGGCACCTTCGATCACAAATCATCCTAAAATGGAACTACCGCATCACTTCTCATAGCCTCATGGACGCGTCAATCAATCACTTAATGAAATGACGTGATTGCTGCGGCCACTCATCCATCCATGATATTTCGAGCACACGGCAACTACAGACCACGTTTTACTAAGGCTGTTACTTCGCCAAGACTTAGAGAAGACGTAGACCCAAGCGTACACCTCAGTACCAAAGCCATACCTCACCAGTCCGCAGCTAAACAGCACCTGACGATCCGTTCATCGCTCCATAAAGACCATATGGTTTCCGTCCATACGCGGCAATGTTGACGAGTTGCTGTTACTTTCGAAGTCAAGAAACCATATGTTTGCCATGGATTTTACTAAGCCACGGCCTTACAGCCTGACTAAGTCACGCATGTGTACTCTATTTATAATTTCGTACTTGTAATATAAAAACTAGCTAGAAAAACATCGTTTAGCTTAGCTTACCTCAAGCCTACCGTTAACTTACCCCTACGCATCGAGTCTACACCACACATCGAGTCTACGCTACATTTATTACCGTTTCACGGCAATATACCGTTTACCCCAGCATATTCTCAAGTGCACGTCAGTTCTTAAGCTCACCAGAGTTATTCCACGGTTTTTGACTGTGAAGGGTCGTTTGACACTCGCTCTTCGCTCTTGACACTATTGGTACACGCTCATATTGTGCCAATACGTGATTGCCGCGCCATACCTCGCCCATGTTTATCTTTTATCGGCCGTTATCGTTTCAACTTCACCAGCATAGGATCTTTTCACGTTTTCGCTTTCGCCATCGTATCGTCGCCCACTTGGGTAGTCTCCGAGCAGACTTAGGATCGTTTTCGCACCAGTATAGGACCAGTTTCAGCATAGTTTTCGTATAGGACAGTCCCCCGAGTGGACTTGAAGGTTAGTTTTGACATAGGATAGGATCGCTTCAGCACAAGACCAGTTTTCGACATCAACATCAGTATTTCCGTATCGTTTAGGATCAGTACCCCACCACCGCCAGTATATTTCCGTTCTCGCCCTCAGTACCATCGCCAATTTCCGTATTTCCACGTTTATTCTCGACGCTCCGCCCTCAGTACCTCGTTCCACGTTTCCTCTTTCTACCAGCCGTTCTCAGCTCTAGTTCCACGTCTTCGCATCGTTTCCCCCGCGTTCAGACCCAGTTTCACACATTTATTTCCGTTTCCTTCGCTTGCTTCGCTAGGATTGCCGTCTAGCAACGTTTTCTAGTCTCTTCTCACGTTTTCGCTTACGGATTCGTGGTATTCACGTCATACCCGTTTCCGTTCCCTCTCATTTCGAGAGATCCCTACCGGCTTACAGCCAAAGCTTCTAGTACTCGACTACCAAGCAGTACTACTTCGCTGACTGAAAAGTCGCAGTGTATACTTGCGTATAGAGGAATTGATTGACTGCACGGAGGTGCCCCGAACCCACTCGCACACATGATCGCCTTGATTGCCGTGTTATCACGTTAATTACCCAATCTCGTTCCTGAGTTGGTGTTGCCGTTGCCATGGAAGTCTAGGCTCATCAATGTTCCCATGAATGCAAATATCGTGGACACGAGGTTTGTTTACCAGGTCAAACGGAATGAAACTGGCGAGCCCGAAAAGGCAAAGTCGCGTTTCGTAGCCAAAGGATTTACTCAAGTCCAAGGTGTCGACTACTTTGACACTTATGCCCCGGTTGTCCGTCTCCCAAGTCTCCGCATCCTTCTATCCATGGCCACATCTCGTGATGCAATAATTGATCAAGCCGATATCAAAAATGTGTACCTGCATGCCAATATCACTGAGGAGATCTATATCAAGTTTCCGAACAGATATGAAGAATTCTTCGAGATCCCGGAACACCTCAAGGGCCAGGATGTCTGTGCCAAGCTACTCAAGTGTCTGTATGGCACAAAGCAAGCAGGCCGAGGCTGGTACCAGACCCTAAAGTCAACGATGATCTCTCTCGGGTTCACGGTTAGCAATGCGGATGAAGCCGTCTTCTATCAGATCGAGTCAGCGACAAAATACACCATCGTCGCAGTTGCCACGGATGACTTTACCATCATAGCAGACTCCCAAGAAGAGTCAAACCGATTTAAACGAGAAATTGGCTCCCATTTTGAACTAGTCGATCTCGGGCCTATTCACTGGCTGCTGGGTATGCACATTACTCGGGACTGGGAAAATCACACCATCAGCATTGGACAGCCTGCATATATTGACCAGATTGCGAAACAATTTGGCGTTGAGGACATGGCCCCATTTGCGACGCCAATGGAAGCAAATCTCGATTTAAACCCAGAATCACCTTCTGTGTCCACGGAACCAGTCACACCACGCGAAAAAGCACTCTATCGCGAACTCCTGGGCTCCCTCATGTACGTCGCAGTCGGATCTCGCCCTGAAATCAGTTATTCGGTCTCAGCACTCTTGCAATACGTGGAGGAACCGCGCTCAATGCACCTAAAGGCCGGATTCCGAGTCCTTTGTTATCTCAAGGGCACGCGCGACCAACGGCTCGTAATCGGTGGCCCTGATATCAATCCTAAGGGCTATCACGATGCAGCATATGCTAACCAGCCCGGGCAGAAATCTATGTCTGGATTCATGCTGTTCATGGGTCAGGGCGCTGTCATGTGGACATCGAGAAAACAACCAATCGTTACCGTCTCCACAGGTGAATCGGAGTACGTCGGACTGACGCCAGCATCCAAGAACATGATCTGGCTGCATAAAATCCTTTCCGAGCTCTCCACCTTCATCGCGAACCCTTCCATCTATCCAACTGAACCCACTATCCTCTACTCTGACAGCCAAAATGCCCTCTCTATTGCCAAGGATTCAGTATTCCATGAACGTACAAAGCATATTGGAGTTCGTTACCATTTCATCCGGCAAACTGTTGAGCAAGGCCACATCAAGCTGCAGTACTGCCCTACTGATGACATGATTGCTGATGTCCTGACAAAGCCATTGGCTCGTCAAAAGTTCAAGAAGTTTACGGAAGCGCTGGGCGTTGTGTAAACGAGCCGCGTACGTCTCGAGGGGGAGTGTTAGACGTGGTATCAGTACGAGACGCACACGAACTACGTATTTGATTTTACTTTCCTTTTTCGTTTACATTGCACAGCCTCGCATCTCAGCTTTTTACCAACACGCTGAGATGTGAGTACTTCTACGTATATTCATCCTAGTATCATACTTACCATATTATAGTAACGCTACGGCTATTCTATTCAGGTATATAATACAAAGCTTTTTACCAACACTGTTACGCGCATGCCACGGCCCTCCGCTTCACACAGACTTCAAACAAGGATTCCACTTCAACACATATAACATCGGAACTCCGCGGCCTCCGGCCGCTTACCATTACTCTACTCCATTTGATATTTCATTTCCGTTTCATTTTACTATTTCACATATTAATTCTAGAACCCGAATCCGGTAGTGAACAGACCTCCGTCGGATTCCATCGGACTCCGACTCGGATTACCTACTCATATATATACTGTACAATTACTTGTAGATACTCAGTTCAAATATCAACTTGGTTTAGCCAAATCCCTCTCTGACTCTAAGTCTAATCTCATCGCTCTCAAGTCCGCGGCCTCCGCTCCGTTGGACTATCTCTTACTCTCTACTCCACTCCACGTTCTCCGCGGACTCCGCTCCGCTAATCAACTTAAGGGCTTCGGCTCAAGGGTGACGTTGCTAATAGCTTCGCCAAGGCCCACGCACTCCGCGGACCTCCGCTCGTGCGATCTATCTTGATCTATTTGGCACGTCCCTAACAGTATATTCGAACTCAACCCCTTGAGTCGAATTTTTCTCAAATCATGTCTACTACATTCACCTACCCCCCAGACGCAGAGGACGGTCGAAGAAAGAAAACCCCAATATTCTCCATGGACGATATCCCAGCTTCCGCGTCCAAGGAAAATCCGGAACTCTTCGGATCGGCCTCCATCAGAGGACAACCATCCCGTAGGGAAACCTACACCCACTCTAACTTCACTGCCCGACACTCCAACCTCAAATCCGAAACTCCTAACCTGTTCAATTCACCAAGAGGAACCTCGCATCATCAACGGACTGGCATCTTCGACAGATACCGCAACGATCCGGCACCAGAGACACCGGCCCCACAACCCACGAACGGAGGGCGATCGGATTCCCCAGACACCGAAGATGATGACAAAGAAGAACCTCAAACTCCAACCCACACTCCACACCGTCGTAATCCGGATGATGACCCACCTGACAATCAACCCGGCGGCCCGAATGGCCCCGGAGGACCAGGTGGACCAAATGGACCAGGTGGCCCCGGCGGACCCGGCGGACCCAATGGACCAGGAGGCCCCGGTGGGCCTGGTGGACCCAATGGTCCCGGCGGTCCCGGCCGCCCCAACAATCTTCCTAACGAACAGGATTTCCTGTGAGAATTCATGAACCTGTTGCGTGGAGTCTCCACCACGCTAAACAATCCTCGACCCAACACTGTTCGCACCAAGGTCAAAGAACCCGACACTTTCGACGGTTCGGACCCGCGGAAACTGAAAGCCTTCATTGTTTCCCTTCAGTTGAACTTTAATGACAGACCAACGGCTTTCGCTACGGATGCCAGCAAAGTCAACTACGCTATTTCCTTCCTTTCTGGTACCGCTCTCGACTGGTTCGAACCAGACATCCTCCGCCCTAATCTCCGGAACCCGCCGGCCTGGCAGCATTCCTACGCTGCTTTCCTTGATGAACTGAGAACCAACTTCGGTCCTTTTGACGCGGTTGGAGATGCTGAAGATGCTCTTGAACACCTCCGGATGCGCGACGGAGACCGAATCATGAAGTATATGGTTCAGTTCAATCAATACGCTTCCCAGGTCGGTTACGGAGATAATTCCCTGCGCCACGCGTTCTACCGCGGACTTTGTACCCGCATCAAGGATGATATGGCTCACCACGGAAAGCCTAACAATCTCCGTGACATGCACTTCCTTGCCCAGGAACTCGACGCTCACTATTGGACTCGGAGGACCAAGATATCCCGTGAAACCCGGGACAATAAGACCTCCGGTTCATATTCCAATAACCCTAAGTCCAAGGGTTCCAGTTCAAATTCCAATTCTTCGGCCTCCGGGTCAACTCCGAAATCTTCGGATTCCACTTCCTCGGGATCCGCTTCCACTCCTAAGCCCTATGCTGACAAGCTAGGCAAGAACGGCCGTCTTACTCAAGAAGAAAAGGACCGCCGCAAGAAGAACAACCTCTGCATGTTCTGCGGAGGTAAGCACAAGACTGACGACTGCAACAAGCGCAAAGCCGCGGCCTCCGCTAAAGGCCGTGCTGCAGAAGTCGAAGATCCCCCTCCTGCCTCTGAGGAACCGGCTCCTTTGGAGTCGGAAAATTAGAGGGCAGCCCTGTATCCTCCGTGCGAGATCAGGGTTGCGTTGACTGTAATCGCACATTGGAGGTTGTCACCCTCAACGCCGCCGCTCTTTCCAATCATTCATTAACTGTATCACTCTCATCTGAAGTCGGCTCCGGTACGGAGCCCGACGGATCCCCAATCATTACTATTCTTCGTTTTCTTGCCTTGGTTGACTCCGGTTCTAGCCATTGCTTTGTTGACTCCAAGTACGTTGAGGACCACAACCTTCCTACCAAACCTATCCCTCCTGTTCAATTACAACTCCTTGACGGCTCCGCCGGATCTCACATCTCCCAATCCATCACTCTTCCCATCCGTTTCCCTTCCGGAGACATCCTTTCTGTTGACTTCTACGTCACTCGTCTAGATTCATCCTGTAACATTGTTCTGGGATACAACTGGCTCTCCCGCTACAATCCGTTGATTGACTGGGTAAAGCACAGTATTACTTTCCGTTCACCATTACTAGGTGCTTCTATCCCTGCAAGCGCTTCCGCGGCCTCCGACGCAACTGCATCTAACCGCGCAGACATTCCTCGTCCAACTTCCAATCCTATTCCAACCCCGGTTTCCAAACCTACTCTAAGATCCCGACGGGCTCCGCCGCCATACGAGCCTATCTATTCCTACCCTACCATTCCTTCCTTTTCTGCTATGGCTACACCCAAGATATCTATCATCTCCGCGGCTGCTTTTGTTCGAGCATGTGCAGAAGATGGAGCCCAACAATATACACTCCAACCTTCCGCACCTAGCATTAGCGGTATGGCCGGCTCCGCGGCCCCTCTGGATATGTCTGATGTACCAGCAGAATACCACGACTTTGCTGATGTATTCAGTGACTCGCTCTCCGAGAATCTCCCTGAGCATAGACCATATGACCTCAAGATTAACCTGGAGGAAGGCACATCTCCTCCGCTCGGTCCCATCTACTCCCTCTCGGAATCCGAACTCAAAGCACTATGAGAGTTTATTGATGATAACCTCCGTAGCGGATTCATCACTCCCTCACGTTCTCCCCACGGAGCTCTGGTTCTCTTTGTCAAGAAAAAGACCGGTGAACTCCGTCTTTGTGTCGACTTCCGCGGCTTAAACAAGATATCCAAGAAAGACCGTTATCCCCTTCCACTCATTTCTGACCTCCTCGACTCCGCGCGCTCCGCTCGCATCTATACCAAACTTGATCTTCGCCATGCTTACCATCTAGTACGCATCGCTGAAGGTGATGAATGGAAAACAGCCTTCCGGACCCGTTACGGCTCCTTCGAATGGCGTGTCATGCCTTTTGGACTCACTAATGCTCCCACGGTGTTCCAACGCTTCGTGAATGATATTTTTGCTGACATGCTTGACGTTTCCGTAGTCGTATACCTGGACGACATCCTCATATATTCCGACAACCCTGCAGATCACCGGAAACACGTACGCGAGGTTCTGCGCAGACTAAGAGCAAACCAACTCTACTGCAAAGGATCCAAATGCGAGTTCCACCGGGATTCCGTGGAATATCTTGGCTACATTCTATCACCAGAGGGCCTCCGCATGTCTGAAGACAAGGTCAAGGCCATTTTAGACTGGCCGGTTCCACGGAAAGTTAAGGACATTCAATCCTTCCTTGGCTTCGCCAATTTCTACCGCCGTTTTATTCACGAGTACAGTGACATCGTTATTCCCTTAACCCGCCTCACTCGCAAAGGTACTCCGTGGAAATTCGATGACAAGTGTATGGCCGCTTTCAACGAACTAAAGCAGGCTTTCACCCACGCTCCTATCCTCACTCATTGGGTCCCCGACCGGCAATTAGTCATGGAGACCGACGCCTCCGACTATGCTATTGCTGCTATCCTCTCTATCTACCTTGAAGATGGCGAAATCCACCCCATCGCTTTCCTCTCACGGAGCCTTCACAATGCTGAACTCAACTATGACACCCATGACAAAGAGCTTCTAGCTATCTTTGAAGCCTTTAAATACTGGCGTCACTACCTTGAGGGCTCCGCGGACTCCATTGACGTTGTTACAGACCACAAGAATCTGGAATATTTTTCTACAACCAAGATTCTTACCCGGCGGCAAGTCCGGTGGTCTGAATATCTCTCCCAATTCAATCTAGTTATCCGCTTCCGCCCGGGGAGACTCGGAGGAAAACCGGATGCACTCACTAGACGATGGGACGTCTACCCAAAAGAGGGGGATAGTCAATATGCAGCAGTTAATCCTCACAATTTCCGACCTGTTTTCACTCAAGAACAACTCTCCGCATCTCTCCGCGCCACATTCCTTGAAGGCCCTACTCTCCGTGCTAGTGCTATCATGGACATTGACAAACTCCATTCTGATATCAAGCAAGCACAACCGTCCGACTCCGTGGCCTCCGAAGGATTCCGACAGGCCAAATCATCCACTCCCACTTCCCCTTCTCGGTGGTCCATAGATGAATCAGACATTCTCCGTCTTGATAATCGCATCTATGTTCCGGACTCCGAGGATCTCCGTCTCCGTGTCCTACAGAATAACCACGATCACATCTTGGCAGGTCACTTCAGTCAAAACCGGACTTTGGAATTAGTCCGACGGAACTACACCTGGCCGCAGATGCGTGAATATGTTCGCCACTACGTCAAATCTTGTATGGTTTGCGGTCGCAACAAGACACCTAGACATCGCCCCTACGGTTTGCTCAAACCCTTGCCGGTTCCGGAACGTCCGTGGGATTCCATTTCCATGGACTTCATTGAACAATTACCGGACTCCAACGGATTCACTGCTATCCTTGTAGTAATCGACCGCGCAAGCAAGCAAGCTATCTTTATCCCTACACATGACACCATTAATTCCGAAGAACTCGCCCGGTTATTCGTCATTCACGTTTTCTCTAAACATGGCGTACCTAACCACATCACTTCTGACCGCGGTTCCGAATTTGTCTCCCAATTCACGCGCGCCCTTGCTAAAGCCCTTGACATGGAACTTCACTTCACTTCCGGATATCATCCGGAGGCCGACAGACAAACTGAACGCGCAAACCAAACATTGGAACAGTACATCCGCATCTACTGTTCTTATCAACAGGACAACTGGGATTTACTACTACCCATTGCTGAATTTGCGTACAACAATGCTCCGAACGCTTCCACCGGAATCTCACCATTCTTTGCAAACAAGAGTTACCATCCCAATATCACTGTTCATCCCGAACGTGATATCGCCTCCGCTCGGGCCCGTGACTTTGTAGTCAATCTAGACGAACTACACCAATTCCTATGCGACGAAATCACCCAGGCTCAGTCTCGCTACAAGATCCAAGCAGACAAGCGCCGGAATCCGGCTCCTCCCTTCAAAGTAGGCGACAAAGTTTTCCTTAGCTCTAAACACATCAAGACTACTCGCCCTACTGCGAAATTTGCAGAGAAATTCCTCGGTCCATTCGAAATCATAGCTCAGCCGGGCTCCCACTCATTCACCCTCAAACTCCCATCAGACCTCCGTGCCATTCACGCCGTTTTCCATGTGTCACAACTCGAACCTGTAGAGGAAAACACCATCCCCAATCGTACACAACCTCCGCCACCTCCGGTGGAAGTCGACGGTGAAGAGCAGTACGAAATAGCTCAGATCTTTGATTCCAAGATCGACCGCCGGTTCCGGTGCCCACTCCTCTATAGGATTCAATGGCTTGGATACGAAGGTACTGATGAGGAATTTGCCTGGCTACCAGCCACCGAGTTCTCCGCCGATGAATTCATTGAAGATTTCCACCGCCGTTACCCAGACAAACCAGGACCAATAGCCAAAGTCACCATCTGAAAGTCTTCCATCTAACTTCCCATTTTTTAATCTGTATCACCACCGGTTTCCATTGGCTCCGACCGTTTCAATTTCAAATCGAATCCACAAAAAACTATTGCAAATTCACTTCCTAATTGGGAACGGAACCCGTTGGCTCCGTTCTCTCTGTCTCACTTCCAACCTATCCCTCGAATCCCAAGAAAGTCAACATATATTTTGGGGCCATCAAGGCCCCGCCCATTCGTACTATGCTATCAAGAAAATACAAAAAATATATATGTACAAGGCGAAGAGTTCAGGCAGCGTCAGCACCGGACGGACCTGCCATCTCCACATCCTTTCCGACTTCTTCCTGTACCAATACTTGTTCCAAGTCCCCATACATTTCCACCTCACTTTCAACTGCCTCACCCTTTTCACGCTTATTGGCCCTCATCTTCGCAGTCGCTTGCCGACGCCGCTCCCTCTCTGCCTCCTCTTCCGGATCCTCCGCGGGCATTGGCATTTTGATCATCGCATCCAAGTCGGGGATGCCAACGGATTCCGCTCCGGGAATCATGTCCGTTCGAATTTGCTCCTCCAAATCCAACGGCTCATCCGAATCCTCCACCCGATAACCCTCCTGATCCTTTAACAACCGCTTCCACAGTTGCCACTCCACTCGACGTCCGTGCGCGTTATAGAAATCCCGACGAGCCCGCAAGAACTTGTTATGGGCTAACATCTTCTTGCGCAATCCGGCGGCGCCGACGGTTCCGATCCAAAACGACTTGTTGAGGATCTCATATGGGTCGTCCACACCAAGCGGAAGCTCCGAGGAAAGGCTCGTTAACCCCTCAGCCTTGATCAACGCCATATCCCTGTCCAACCGATGCTTCGCCACCTCTCTTAAAACTTCACAGTAAATATTGCCGGTTTGTCGGAGCTCCATTCGTGACGCCTCGAATTCGGCCTTGACGGATTTTGGAATGAAGTCCTCAGGGTACTTGACTTCGTTGTCGACATCGTAATCATCGACCAGATCCTCCACACGGCCCGCGACGGCATCCACCTTGTCCTCCAAACGTGTCAACCTTGCAGAAATATCTTGAAGTAATTCCAAGACGGTAGGAGATTCCGCGGCGCCACTGTCTTCTCCACCTTTGTTGAAGGTACACCTCGCTTTCTTGACGCGACACCGCTGGCACGTACGAACTCCGCCGCGGACGAAACAGACTGCCTTGTCGGTACGGCATTTACCACAACGACCTAAGAAACCAGTCAGCACCGAATTCAGAATCCGCCGGCTCCACCTACCACTCCCAGTGAAAACCTTATCTTGAGCCGTAGGCTCAGGCTCCGTCTTCAAACATTTGGGCACTGATGGCCCCACCGACGCATTTCCACCATCCTCTCCACTCTCCACCAGACTTGCTGACCTAACCTTGCGTTTTCGGGCCTCCGCGGACCCCGCCTTCTTCCCCTCCGCAATCTTACGCTTCTTCCTCAACTCAGCCATCGCAGCAGTCTTCGGATCCGCCGGATCCGACTCGCTATCTCCATCCTCACCGGATGGAGGAACACCGGCAGCCGCCAGTAAATTTTCATTCTCCTCATCCTGCCGTTCCCTCTCCAAGTCATCCTGCTTCTTCTTTGCCGCGGCCTCCTCCAATGCCTTTTTCGCTGCATCCTCCTCCCGTTCCTTTTTCTCCAAGTCCAATTTCCGCTGTTTCTCTTCGGCCTCCAACCGGAGCCGCTCCTTCTCCTTCTCCTTCTCCAACTCCTGCCGTTTCAAAGCCTCTAGCTTTGCAGCCCGGGCTACCTCTTTCAACCATAACGCCTCCGCCCGGGCCTCCTTTGCCTTCATAGCTTTCCACCCCTCGTGTTTACCCACCGCCTCATCATACCTTTCCTCCTCGGTGGCCCATTCGGCAGTCAAAGCCTTATATTCCTCAGCGGTAAGGTCCGGGGGCGTCGGGGCCGACTCGTATGGCTCGGGGGTCGCGGACAGGCGGTATTCGTTGGAGCTCGACATGGCAAACGACGAAGAAGAAGGTTAGCAGAGATGGTGGAGGTAGAAGGTTAAGTTGTGAAATTCCCACGATTAAAAATTTTTTGTCGCATGACCATACTGATCGGCCATCGGGATCAGCGCTCTTGAGGGCAAGAACGCTAAGGGGGGGATACTGTTACGCGCATGCCGCGGCCCTCCACTTCACACAGACTTCAAACAAGGATTCCACTTCAACACATATAACATCGGAACTCCGCGGCCTCCAGCCGCTTACCATTACTCTGCTCCATTTGATATTTCATTTCCGTTTCATTTTACTATTTCACATATTAATTCTAGAACCCGAATCCGGTAGCGAACAGACCTCCGTCGGATTCCATCGGACTCCGACTCGGATTACCTACTCATATATATACTGTACAATTACTTGTAGATACTCAGTTCAAATATCAACTTGGTTTAGCCAAATCCCTCTCTGACTCTAAGTCTAATCTCATCGCTCTCAAGTCCGCGGCCTCCGCTCCGTTGGACTATCTCTTACTCTCTACTCCACTCCACGTTCTCCGCGGACTCCACTCCGCTAATCAACTTAAGGGCTTCGGCTCAAGGGTGACGTTGCTAATAGCTTCGCCAAGGCCCACGCACTCCGCGGACCTCCACTCGTGCGATCTATCTTGATCTATTTGGCACGTCCCTAACAAACACGCTGAGATTAACGCTACGGCTATTCTATTCAGCGTCGCTCTCATTTTTCTCTCGAGCCTACTTTCTGTCACCACGTCCGAGCACCTACCTCGTTAACTCCAAGAAACGAGAGCACAAGGGAGACCATCACTATATTCTGCGCATTTTTAGGTAGCGAAGCAGGTGTCGAAGTTGCCCATCCTATCAAGGACAACAAAGTGGTGATAGCATGAATCCATGAGGCTGTGATTTGACAAAGACTGTGTCCGCCATAGAGTCGTACGTTGGTCAGGGAAATTGATCGCACAACGAAGCTCGTGAGTGTTGCCAAAATGAATAGCCCACAGGGGAGGATGACGAGGATGCTGGTGATATTGAAGTCAAGAAATAGAAGCCATCGTAGGATAACGCGTACTACCTGCTTTGAAATACCACGGTAAAATCAAACGATCTGCAAGCTGATTGTGGTCCCTGGGAAAAGTGACAAACAATAGTCAGAAAATCGTCTATATTGAGGAGATGTTACAAACAAAGTAGCCATCGCCGTCGCAAAAGGAGCTCGAGGTGTGCATGGGGGCTGAAAAGTAACTAGAGAGTGACGAAGGCGGTGATCGACTGGGAACAGTCACACGTTGAAGTTCAGAATGGCACGCTTCTTTTACACGTCGGAACCGTACGGATAACTTTTGGGTAATCCTTGCATGTGCCAGAATGATTCAACTCTATTCAGGTCCCCGGGATGTCCATCTTGGATAAATTTTCGCACTAGTGATAAACCCGGAGACGTAAAACGCCGATGGCTGGACCAGAAGTAAGCGATGGGAGAATGCATGACTCCGTCGTTCCAAGGTCCTGAAGAAAGCTTTGCCTGATTTTGGCATACTCGATTAGCGCAGTCAAGAGCGCCGAAGCATTATTCAAACACAGGCTAAGACCCATAAGTATCCAGATAGAAGTCGGATACGTTAACAAACCAGCATCGCAGCCTACAGACAGAAAGACAGTGGAATGGCTCTGCTCCCCGACTCGATCCACTCAAACGATGAGTACGATATAGCGCCGGGAAGCGGCGAAGCCCGCTACCGTTCAGAATCTTCAGATCAGGACTGCGTTGCAGAGCATTTTTTCAGATTTGTTCCCGTCTGCCATTGCGTCGCTTATCTCAGTGGTTGTGGGAGAAGCAAGCACAGCGTGGGCACTAGATTGTCCATCGATGACCATATGGAGATACGAGTTGTGGGAAAGGACGCGTTTTTATATGTTTGAAGGCGGCCTTGTTCCTTATAGGTGTGTGGCTATGTAGAAAATAATGCTGTTATCAGGGCTATCGAATCCTTTTTCCATTCGCCTTGTCCGTTCTCAAGGTTCCGGGTTGGCTTTGTTCTTACCTGCCCACTATTCACCTAGCCACGTCCTCTATATGGATATATGTTTGCATCTTTACTAGACATCAGAGTAGGAGTCGAAATGAGAAAGCGAATGATTCTCACTGTATCTTGCCAGAAGTCCCATTAGATGAGTCGAGGTATAACCCAGTGCAATTTCTGTGATACAGCGTCCTCGAGTGGGTATCCTCCATTGCAGAAATGCAAGCGCAGGAAACCTCTCCTTTAGCATCTTTATACATAACAGAATTACGTAGTCCCCATACCCAAGCTAACAATAACATAAATATTCGCTGCTACAACGAGGAGCCAAATCGCTGCACCCAGCAAGGCAATAGGTATACTATTGCTGAAATTCACAGAGCCTCCATCGTCATTTTTCACCGACATGACACGCCTGTTACTGGTCAACCACAAAAGTGGAACGACGATGAAGGGTAGAACGATCGACAAAACGACCTGGGATGCGACGAGGAGGATGTCAATCCCGCTTCTACCGATTGCTATAGCGACCGTCAGCGCTGGTACGAGGGATAACAGGCGAGTGATAAGCCGCCTGAACACGGGTGACAGGCGAATATTCAAAAATCCCTCGGACACAGCTTGGCCTGCGACAGTGGCGATGAGGGATGAAGACTGGCCGGAGAGGAGGAGGGCGATGGCGAAGAGGGTTGCAGCGGAGGAAGAGACAGCGTTGCGGATAAGGTCATAAGCGTCGAAGAGGGAGGCGGTATGGGTCGTGGCTGGAAGGGTGGCGCCTGCAAGGATCAGGATGAGGGAATTGATTACAACCGCAAAGCAGATGAGTGAGAGGACGACGTCAGCAATGCCGTGGTACAAATGTAGCTTGATGAAAGAGAGCGAGTTGTTACTTAATGTCTGTGGTGGGGAAATGGGCGTCATACGGAATACGGACCGGATCCGTTGTCGGAGCTTCACCGGCTTCTCCTCTTCTTCCTCGACAGACTTGGTTGCCACACGGTCTTGTGTTGCCAACGCAGAACCGAGAAAGATGCTGTGTGGCATGACTGTCGCTCCAAGGATGCCCACCGACGTATACAGAGCTCCATCTTTGAATATGTACTTGGACGGCAAGTATCCAAGAAAAGCGTCAGGCCAGTGGACGTCCACACGTGCAATAATGATGCACATGCAAATCAGGACAGCAATCACTAATGCAGCGATAATGATTTCGAAGACGCGCACAGGTCGTCCACGAAGGGGATCACCGAAGGCGAGAATGAGAAGGACGTCGAACGCGGTGATCAGCACACCATGCCATATTTCGAGAGCGGGAAAGAGCAGACAGAGGCCGATTGCTGACCCGAGCAGCTCTGCCAGGTCTGTGGCTACGATCGCGGTCTCCGAAAGAATATAGAGGGGGTATAGGAGTAAGTATCGGGTTACAGGGCGTGGATGGAGCAGCACCCGGCAGTGCGAGGCCAAGTCAAGGCCAGTTACACATCCTAGTCGGTGAGCCGATACCTAATCGATGAAATCAGCACGCATACGTCCGGCTAGCCAACAACCAATGTACCTGGAAGTACACAGCGAACAGACCAGCTAGGAGTACCACGAAAAGCAGCCGATACCCGTACGACGACCCTGCTTGCAGATCAACACCCCAGTTACCTCTGGATGAATAGGCAAGATCGTCAGAGCTGGGAAAATTCAGGGAAAAGGTGCTCACGGATCAAAATAGGCTACTGCACATACAAGCCCGACACCAGTATGTTTTCTAGCGTGAGTCCAAAGGGTCGTCGAGAAAGATTTGACGGTGATGGCCATTGTGGTGAAGGTGAGGAATCGCTGCGGCCATATACAGAACCAGAATGAGATGAACCAGAGAGCAGGAACCCAGAAATGTGGAATACATGACGCCTCCGAGAAACGAGTTAGTGGTACCACTGGTAGACCGCCAACCTTGCACGTGCCGCCCCGAAGTTGTGGGTTCTCTCGGGATTTTTAGGGACCTCACGTGGATCGCCCGGACGTCGGGATAGCTCGGGATTTCCTTCTACGCTATCAGGAACTTGTGCAAGATGGAATTGTTGGCTGCATGGCCCAGTCACATAATATGCCGAAAGGACCGACAACGACTCGATGCATATAACGATGAGCGATAATCCAAAACAGAGTGCTCCTTCCAGTATTTTACAACGGAGACTCGGACACCTTTCCGCTGAATCTTTGGAGAACGTTGGAATCACGTTGAAACGGCCGCAAAGGAGTTCATACTTTCCCTGACACTTGGCTGAAACACTCGTCAATCAATAGACTGAGTTTGCTTCAAGTTAAAGCAGGCCTGCTCCATTGCACGACTTTTCTTCATACGGATCGTTGAATCTCATATGGAGTGCCCTTGGTCTCGGAAACCACTTTTTAGTGCTTGTTACGTCCACTCTTGGCAAAGATTCTGATTCGGCGTGACTCTGTGGTGCGGGCGAAAATGTCTCAATCGAGCAGCGTCGGTAGCGGCTCTGACTCGTGGTGCAGTCACCTCGAGGGCGGAAATTCCCATAAAGGTAATGTTGCGTTCTGATCGAGGAGCCGCCCCGGCCCATATAAAGCCAGACAGTCGGTCTCAGCTCCTTCACGCTCATCTTTCACCATGGATTCTACAGACCCTTATGACAATCCCGCCATTCAGCGCATTCGTGCTGCTCTCACCACGAGCATGTATACGAGCGGTGTGTGTGAGATTCCTCCCGACCAATGTTATCTGTATTTCCGCGACGCGGAAAATGTGGCCAAGTACGCGTTTTTTCTGTTAATATCTGTTTATCTAAACTTCTTCAGTTCTCTCAACTTTGCCGCTGCTACTCAAGACGACCTCGCCCGCCTCCACAAGGCATGCGATCCAGCTCCGTTCGGACGAGGCAACGAGACAGTGCTGGATGAGACGTATCGAAAGGCAGAAAAACTCGACCTTTCACACTTTGCTACCTCCTTCGAGCTTTGCAACACGGCTATTCTGGGAAAGATTCACCACGATCTCATCGAAGGCAAGCAAGCAGAGAAACGTGTTATCAGAGCTGAGCCGTATAAGCTCAATGTCTATGGTGAGGCAAACCTCTTGCCTGATTATGACTAGTCATTAACCGACTGTAGGCAAAGGCGCGTTCTTCAAGGCACACAAGGACACTCCGCGCGCTCCGAACATGTTTGGCTCGCTTGTCATTGTGTTCCCTACTCAGCATACAGGAGGAGCGCTTACCCTTAGACACAAAAACGACTCGGATTCCTTCACCTTCGACGCAGGCACGGTTCTTGCAGACAGTTCCCCCGCCTCTCCCTCAATTGCCTATGTCGCATTCTACAGCGACGTCGAACATGAGGTTTCACCTGTGACTTCTGGAGAGCGTATCACCCTCACGTACAACCTCTACTTTGAAAAAGCTCCCACATTTTTTACTGTACCGGATGCCAAGCATACGGCACTGAAGGACGCATTCAAGCGGTTGATGGAGGATGAGACGTTCCTGCCGAATGGCGGCTGTCTTGGCTTTGGGCTGAGGCACCAGTACCCGCTGGGACATGACGGTTCTGTCCAATCTCTGACTGGGAACCTCAAGGGCAGTGACGCGGCGATTTACTCAGCGTGCAGAGAACTTGGTCTCAACGTGTCGCTGCAAGTATTGTACAAGGAGGAGAACGGAGAGCGGCAGTTTCTGAGTGACGAGAGTCCAGATTTTGGTCTCGAGGTGGAGGATATCGATGGTGCGATGGAGGAACATATGGATGTAGTTGAAGACGAGTACGGGGAAGGGATGGTGTGGGTCACGGACCGACAATGGAATTTGAATGTGGTCGAAACGGGTTATGTCGCGTATGGGAATGAGGCGTCGTTGGCGTTCATCTATGGTGATGTCTGTTTGTTTGTTGAATGGGAGAAACGGGGTTAATGTGGTAAAGAACGGTATAACAATGTGTACAATCGTAGTATCACAGTGGCTGTCTCTCTTCAGAATCTCGGTAGTATTTACTTCTATAAAAAATCCGGGAATTCATCGCTTACTGTCCAATCTTTATCCGCCTATCCAGCCTGACCTTGTTTTCATGAGTCATGACTTAGAGTTATGATGCAGCATCTTCTTCTGTTATTCTTCGCTGATTTTTCCATGAACTATTTTAGGGATATCCGAGTATTGTGTGGGACTCACCAGCCTACTATAGAAGTCAGCAATGAATTCTGGTTGGTGGACTTGTTGAATCTAAATAGTAAACGGGTTTACGTTGGTCATTCACAAGTCCAAATACCGTCTAAGTATACCGTACTATGTATATAATAAACAGATGTTATAATCTGGTCAGTTACTATTCATTCACGATGTCCCATACACTGCGCTAGCTCATCAAGCACTCAAACAAAAAAGATAACCAATAAAACTCCAAACAAGCACGCTGCCGCTGATTGGTGCGGTAGGCGGCCCGTTATCCGGTCCAACCGTGTTTCAGAAGGACAGAACTCGACGGAACCATTACGACCGTTGAACGACTTCCATGTCTATAGCGGCCACTCTACCTTCTTGCTCGCTATGTCATCTTTTTCTCAAGGCTCATCGACATCCTTTGAACTTGATTTTTGAATGATATACGTGTTTTTTCTCTCGACAGAACTGAGGTATTTCTGACGTGTCGCCCTTTACTGGGTATCCAGATGCCTAAATCCCTATCTTTTGCGCTCGTACACATTTGAAGATGATCCGCCTGTAATTATGGGCAGATTAATGTCCTGGTCGGTCTTCTTGTGTCTATCTACGTATGCTGATCCGAATTTCTCCAGCCCCGTTTCCATGCGAAGCTGCTGTTTACTCTGACAGCTCATGAAGAAGCAAGAAAAGCGCCAATATATATACCTATCCTGTCGTTTTCTTCTCAAGGATTCGTCCCTCATGGTTATCAAACTCTTGGCCCCATTGGCCTTATCGCTTGTTGGACCTATTGCTGTCTGTAACGTTCCATTTGTGCTAACTGGTCTAGGCACGCTCTTCAGGAATACTTTGCCCCATGACACTGGGTACTGCATTCACAATGACGATGAGGAGGTCGAAATCTGGTCCTGTGCCTTCTCTGTATACGGAGCAGCTTGCTGCCTTCCGTCGTGATTTCCCGCGGATCACTTCTTAGTTGAAAACCCGCCTCACTACTTTGCAATGCGGTCATCTCTATCCGTGTTCCGCGTTAGGTGTCCATCCGATTGTAATCCTGCGTCTTTCTCTGATATTCCTCGCTGATGCGATTATGCTCGGCGATATCTTTCCGTGACCTGCCTCTTGGCGAGGCCTCATTCAAGAAGGAACCCTGACGGGGCAAAAACACTATTGGGTGTCGTCACACTGGTCATATCCGAATCATTTCCGAACGCTAGGGTACTCCTGTTTTTGTATTTTTGCTTCACGGTTGCTACGAAATTCGTTTGGACCGTGTGCTGTTCTTGTACGACTAGGGGCTTCAGCTATTTAATGGTAGTCTTATCAGCTGCTTATCAGATAACGATCTTGACGGCTAGAGGTCGGCTCATCGCCGTCTGCAACTCATTCAGATTATCAGATAACGAACGCTTTCCCACCTGCATCTATTTTTAACTCCATGGCGCAAGTCAGCATGAATATCGTCTGAAAGATTTCCCCGTCTAAATTTCCTGGTCTTCCTTTACGCTACTAACGGGAACAGCCCAAAACAGTCCCCCTGCCATTCCAAAAATGTATCTGGTCCTCCCACCCCAGTTTCGTTAAAGCACCATACGCCGTGCTAACTTGGATCCCCCAACTGCCAACATGTCCCAACCGAACTCATCATATGCCGCTGTGGCAAAAGCGCCCAACCCAGATCGCGACATTCGTGTTGCTCGGGCTGCAGAGTACCCCAAACAGTATTGGTACCTCCTCGCTAGTTTCATTGCACTGGTTTCACTCTGTCGCATCCTGTCTCTGGTGTATGCATACACTCGCAGGTCGCGAGAACGTTCCAAGGCCTGGCGTCTATCCTCTGCGATTGTCAATGTCTTCCGCATCATTGCGTTTCGCTTGACAGTCTCTGTGGGGCGTTCACATATCGTGAACCTTACGGAAATCTTTCTCGGTGTCATGTACTTGACTGCCATGCTTACGTGGATTTTGATAAATAGTACGCCACCCTGACATGTCAATGCTTGCGTACTAAGTGATGCCCAGCGACGAACACAATGGGACTCAAGTTTGATCCGTTGTATTGGGCGAACCGATCTGCAACAATGGCTGCATCACAATTTCCGCTACTTGTTGCGTTAGGTATGAAAAATAATATCATATCTTGTGAGTCATATCTAAGCTCTCATTGGCCGTAATGAATTAACTTTTTCCCCTCAATCACACAGTTTTAACGGGGATTTCTTTTGAGAAGGTTCGTAGCTTTACGTCCTTCCTTGTTCTGATATTGAGCTTTCGGTTCGTACAGCTCAGCATCCTACATAGGACAGTAGCAAGATCATTGTGTGTGGTCTTGTGGGTACACGCTTCAGGAAGAGTCGGTATTTTTTGATTTCATATCTAGCGCACCTTTCTGATCTTCAGGCAGATTAAGATTGGGATAGAAAAGTAAGTCGCAGTGGCGTTATGGGCACCAATCTCCTTTCTAATGATACTCTTACAGGACAATAAGCCCCTCATCACTTCGTGAAGAGCGATGGCTTCAGTGCGGCATTCTGGCCTTGACCTCTCTTACAGTTTTGTCAATCGTATCGATCCGCCCACTCCGCAGCTCCCGTTACGACATGTTCAAAATTGTGCACTTTGTGTTTGGAACGTGAGTATTCTATTTCATCCCCCTAAGGTTGTCAAAATGAACTGTTTACAGGATCGTTCTTCTTGGCGCATACTTCCACATGCAAATTGATGCGCAGTATGACTGTTGTTACTCACTGCATTTGTGATTGTACTGACAGGTATTCTTTAAGGATGGGCTACTATGTTTGGCCCGCGATACTGCTTTGGGCTCTGGACCGTGTTCTGCGTTGGTGTCGTATGCTGCTATTCGCACAGTTCTCGTCCAGCGGCAACGCATCTATTGACGTCTTATCCCCGAACTTCATGCGTGTCACTGCCGATAAACCCAGATTTTTCTATTGGAGCCCAGGGCAATGCGCGTATCTGACCATCCCAAGCGTCGGTCTGGTAGCTCACCCATTCACCATTTCGAGCGTTGACACGAAGAGCAAGCAAGACAAGCTAATCTTTCTCATCCGTGTCCATGATGGATTCACGAGAAGGGTTCTGAACAAAGCAGAGAACGGTCGGAGGACGAGACTCCTACTTGATGGGCCGTACAGTTCTCCGCCAGTAACAAGAGGTTTCGACGGCGTCGTCTTGATTGCAGGTAATTCGCCTTCCACTTGTGGCGGGACCCTGCTAAGTGTTATCTCGTAGGTGGCACAGGGGTAGCTTTCACGTTGCCTCTTCTGCTTGACTTATTACAGTACGTTACATCATTTACCTCGTTGTCGATCTTTCACACCAGATCACGCACACAGGCAGAGTAAACAAGGAAAACGTCTCCCCTGCAGCAGAATTCTCTTTATATGGGCCATCCGTGATGCAGGTACGTGCGCACCTATTTTCAGCGTCGAATCGCTATCAAGGAAACTGATAATCAAAATGAAGACCACATCAATTGGATATCTGCACCGCTTGTCGACGCATTGAGTGATCTTCCTAAGGATCTGGAAGTCTCTATCAAAATCTACATCACAGGTTCGGCTACGCGGCGCGAGGAGCTGAGCGAGGATTGGGAGGACAAAGACTCTGGCACCGATACGCCCACGACGGACTCGGAGAAGCTTAGCTGTGACGGCATTTTGACTGCAAGCACGGTCGTGAACGTCAAGCAAGGTAAACGACCTGACTTTCCGAGCCTGCTGCATGCCGAGATGTCGAACGTCAAGGATGGGAGGATGGGAGTCAACGGTTGGTCCTTTCCAACTCGATTCAGCGGGGGCTTCTCTGATGGACTTGATATGTATAGTATGCGGTCCATTCGGTCTCGCTGAAGGAGTCCGTAGTGCCCTCGGAGCACCTCAAATTGGTACTGTCATGACGGGCCAACCGAGCATCGTGTTGCACGTCGAGACTTTTGGGATGGTTAGCGTTCGAGTTTATCTTGACATTACTTTCGTTGACGTACTGTTTCCTGCAGTGAATTGAATCGATCTGGTGCCAGTTACGTAGTACTATGCAAACCTCTATCATACTTTCTCCCTCTTCGAAAATATATTACTAGCTAGCAGACCAATGAAACACAAAAACATTGCTGTTCATTTTGGGGCTAATATTGATACAACTATATGTTAGATCTACTTTGGTCGTGAGTGGACGTTATATAGTTCCTACGACTATGCATGCGTGGGTGAGGACAGGAAACCAAAGGAAAAGAGAGCAGAATTGTTTCAGCACTGGGCTGAGTAAACCAAGCAAGAATCAGCGGAAAATAGAGATCGAGCAAACAGTGTACGTCAATAAGTAAAGAAAGAAAGTGGACGTGGTAAGGCGCGGATATATGCAAGGCAGACATTAAGAGAAATAAGGAGTTGGGTAGAAGAAATAGATAGGACTTGAACGAAGACGAATTCAGAGTAACAGTCCAACAACGATTATACCTACACTTTGACGACAAAAAATGACCAATCGCTTGCCCTACAGTTACCCATCCATGCTGAACAAGTCTCCATCATCGTCCACGTCATCCCGCGTCACAACTGGGCCACTCAAGGGACTCAATGGTCCACCAGATGACACGAGATGAGGTCGATGAGAGAATGACCCTGTCACATTCCTGCCAGGACTACCGCTGGATGACGAGCTCCTCGTTGCAGCAGCAGCGGAATATGACAGTTTCGAAAACGAGTCCAGCCCATTGTTTCCGCTATTTACCCCCGCAACAAGACTTGGCGAAAGACCCGCCTGCCTGCTGGACCAGTCATCGGACGTATTAGTACCGTAAGGTCCTGGGTTGAATACGTTCGTGAGACCTGGTGACATGCTGAATCCGCCAATACCAGTAGATCCAGGCGAAGCCACGGGAATGGGTGGCTGAGCGTGGATGCGGGAATAGCCTGCGGCAAGACCTTGAGGGAGACTCTGACCTGGTGCGTGAGCATGTAGAGCCCGTGCGTTGGGAGACATCAGGTGCAGATCCTCCGGCTGGTGTTGTTGCGGTTGGGTGGGTATTGGACGACCGGTAGGAAGATAGCCATCTTGAGGGGAATTATTGGCGGTCGGGGGATGAGAATCATAAGCTGCCTGGCGCGATGCATTAAAGCCAGAGAGCTGGGAAGTACCGCCACCCGGACCCGACTGCAAGTAATTTGATATCCCAGCGGCGGTGGCGCCTGGCTGAGAGAAAATAGGATTACTAGTGTTGCGGACACCACGTCCCGAACCTCCCAAGGCCAATGAACTATTCTGCTTTGACTGGAAGTAATGCTGGTGTAATCCCGGCAAGAATGCACCACTTGCGTTGCTTGGTGCCAAAAGCGACTCTCCATCGCCGAGTGGATCATACGAACGACCTCCAAAGCCAGACGCCGCCGACGTGAAGGACGTGGGCGTACCATTGCCAAATCCGATACGCGTAGGGGATGACGGCAAACCGGCCGGAATTGGCGGAACAGGCGGCGCGTGGGACGCGTCTGACCAAATGGAGCCCACGTCACTTAGTAACGAAGGAGCGGGGACAGAACGCGAGTGTCGATGTCCACTCGTCGCCGCTTGTGGTCCACTAGGAATAGGCACACCTAATCCAAGCTGGCTGTCCCGATGCGGAGCTTCTGCCTGGACTTCACTCTGCTGTATCTTCCTCCTGTTGATCTCTTCGGCCGTCAGCAGCTCAGAGAGCGAACCGGGTAAGAACATTTCCCCGTCCGTCACCTTATCTTCGCCTCGTGAATCATCATCCAAGTCATAGTCCCCACGTCCGAACGCGTTCAAATTCGAGCTGGGAACATGGCTGGAAGAAATACCGCCAACGTCAGCGTTCCAGGCACCACGACCTCCGAAGCCACCACCCACTGTCAGGCCTGTGCCGAGACTGGCAGCCAGACCAGCTCTTCCTTGTTCTCCAGGATAGTTGAAGAGCACAGAAGAGGTATGTGGAGCAGAAAATGGGGATGAAGACGTGAAGTTGCCACTGAGATTTCTCTGAGCGGGTGATGTTCCTGGAGAGAAAGTACCTATGCCATTGCCGTTGACGCGAGAATGAGGTGATGCAGCGTTGGAGCCTGCACGAGGTGGCGAACCGATCGGACCAAAATCAATGGGAGGTTTGTGTGGAGACAAATTCGTTCGTCGAGGCGTGGATACGGGGAGGCTGCCAGGGGAGGAGGAACTTCCGTCGGGCTTGGGCTGTTCTTTTGGTGTAGATGCAGTAGGGATAGTCGGAGTAGCATCGGACTGGGCAGAAGCAGGAGGAGTCGAATCTGAGTCTGGCTTCCTCTGGCCAAGAGGGTCAGACAACTTGGACGCTTCCTCCAAAGCGCCAAAGGATGAAAAGTCGGTGTCCTTGAGGGCCGGCGCTGGCGCTGACGGAGAGATGCTGGCTTTGAGCGACATAGTAATAGGTGGCCTCGATTGCAAACTACGGTTAGGTGCAAGCGAGGCACGGGATGGAGGTGCTTGGCTATCTTTCCTGCTGCCGCGACTGCCCTTCTCCCTTCCACCGCCTGCAGCCACCTGGGCGGCCTTTTTGTTCTTCCTATCCATGGTCATAGGTTGGCCAGGTAGAATGTGAGCAAGTGCGCATTTGTGGCCAAATTTGCAGTTGCCCTTCACGAACCAAGCGCAAGTATCCTTCTGACCTCCGGGCTCTTGGGAAGCATGCGAGAAAGGGCAGGATGAGCCGGCGGTGCATGATCCAACTTTGAAAAATTTGCAAGGTACATGGGAGAGATCTTTGGCTGTTCGAATGAAAAAAATGAATATTTTGCGGAAGAAAGAAGGATCAACGCCGCACCTTTCGACGACGACGACTTTGCTTGCTTGGACCCCTTCTCAGGTCTATCATCTCTATCTCGCTCCTTCTCTCGTTCAGCGTCGAGATTGGACGATGAGTCGCTACGGTCTCCAACCATGATCTGGATATTTTACAGACGCAGTGCAGTAATCGCAGGGACCTGGTAGGGGGGTAAAAAAAGAGACAACGATGAGGCGTAAATAGGAAAAGTGGGGAGAGTGGTGACGTTTCTGCCGTGTAGAACAATACAAGAGGAATACAGGGTACAATGCGACCAGTGAGAGTCGAGGCGAGAGCGGTGGACGGGCCAAGAAAAGCAAGAACAGGCACCTGGGCCGTCGCGCAAAACAAGCCACGTGGGATTAGGTAACCTTTTTTCGGCCGAGCGACAGGCCAGCGCGCAGATCCTGGAACGAGCTGTATTCGGCTCGTCGTCTGCAGGTGCCTATATAGAAACGAGCGTGCCACACATATCTCATTTCCTTATTCCTGGCCTTGTTTCTGAGGGTGCTGGCCTAAAATACCTACACACAATGAACGCCCAGAGTGCCAGTGACGGATCCACCTGGAAGATATAAAGCCTCGGAGGGATGGTCATTCTATGGTGGAGCCTCATTCATCCATACTCATCGTTTTCAGCCTCAGCTAGGCTCATCGTCATTTTAACTCTTGGCCACTAGGTCACGGTGGTATTTGTTGTACTCTGCGTCTTGATGTCCCTATTCTAGATTCCTCAGAGCAAGTGATTCTTGAACTACTTTGACTGTATTCCTGGGAAATGAAGCGCTTTGTCTCATCGGAATTACTATGTTCGACCGTTTCTCGGTCGATCTAGAGCGCCATCTCTGGCAAACCCGGTGATGCCACCTTTCATTCAAATAGACCCGTAGTCTGGCATGGGGTATAGACGGACAATCAACCTTGCTTCTTCAACTGCTCTTCCTGCGACTTATCTCTAGCAATTCTGCTTTTGTGGGACCCCGAAGTCAAGAGTCTTGTGAACTTGCCGGTATTCATACGTGCTGCGATGGCTGTTACGAAAAAACAGGGTCCAGGTCCATCGAGCGCGTTCGCTTTGCAGGAAGCGCGCCGCTTTCAAGTTGAAGAAACACGGCACATCGGTCCGACTCCGGAGCACGCTCTACGTCCATGACTTCAGACTTGGCCGCAGTGTCTGCAATGCTGCGCGATGCTGGGGAGGACGTGGGCGGAGGTCACTGTTCAAGGCAAGTCAGGAGACCATCCCAGTACTTGTTACTCGAAAACGAAGTTTTCCTCGGGCTCGGCTAAGATCTCATCTTCAGAAGTCCCTCGACATTCCAAGCAAGTATTACTAAGATACGGCAGGTCGTCTTGCACTGGAAATGCTAGAATGATGAGGTGTGATATTAGAGGCAGGCATTGTTTGCGGATTCCTTGGATGCTTTTGTGATGCCTTTCGCTTTCCGTCAAGTCAATAACGACATCCAGGGTTCGTTGAATCAGAGAGTGAGGTTAACTTGTCAGCTTATCTTAATGTCAAACTAACACGCGTATAATTGAACAGTAAGCGGAGTCTAACGCGGCTGAAACCCTCTCTCGTTAGTCTTCGTATTAGGTCCGGTTCATTCAAAGCACCTGATAGGCGACTGCAAGGGAATATGCCCCGCGTCCAGGTTTTTTGCCGGCATTTTAGAGCCAACAGGTACGCGATCGGAGACAATGAGCCTCCGGGTGCTTACTGAATGGACGGGTATGTGAAAGTATTGACGGAGTGAAAATCATAGTCACCGAGATTCCAAAGAGAAAGGACGGACTGTGACATTCCGCTCAAATACACATAGGTGCATATGGAACGCGGTGACTTTGGTTCGTGCACAAGGCGCGACGACGTGAGCAGAAGGAGCCGCCAGAGGAGCCGCTTGATTTAGAAGTATCAGCGCCACCGTCTCAGTAATATTCCACTGACTATTCGGCTATGAAGCAAGAACTTGAAGAAAGTGAAGCGTGTTCCGCTTCCTCGTACCGAGTGGAACGGGAAGTTCTCTGCGCAGCCGCTACTGAAGGGTTGACAGTATACGTCAAGGAGAAGAACGGAAGTATCATAAGTCAATCTCCGAATGAACTTGTTGGGGGTCGTTGAATGTTGAGTACTCTACTACCGGAAATAAAACATTGTTCAGGGTGGAGTTGAACCTGACGAAGAGAAGGCCCACCAAGTGAGGAATCCAAGGCTCCGATCGCGGTATCATGGAAGTTCGAGACTGAGCGGTCCGAGGGTCCGAGAATGTGACCCTTTCACGTGACTTGGCCCTAGCCCGCCTCGTGTTTTTTGACAAAATCCGTTGTTTAGGCCTGACCTTCACTCATTTCTTTGCCGATGGCGCTGGTGGTGTCGCCACCTGGGCTGCAAGAAGCTACCAAAAACTCGACTACGACATGGCAGGTGGACCTGGAGTCATTATTTCACCACGCCAAGGATCGCTTTCCTGATGTTGTATGGGAAGTTGGGATAGATGACCAAACGGAAGAGGTGTGGGGGCACAAAGGTGAGTACGATGGTCCTGGCGACGAGGATATATGCTGATTCCAATGACTGCAAGCTATCGTATATGCCCGGGCACCTCCGAGCTTCCAAAGTCGCTACTTCAGTTTCAAGCCAAACAATGCTCCTTCGCCTCTTGGATACTCTTCACCCGTACCCACCACATCGGCCCTTTCTCTCTCTCTAGGACTCGACATTCCCCATCTCGGTGACGACGGCTCGCGTACGTCGTCACCAATGCGGGTCACGTCGCCAGCACCTTCCACGATGACGGGTACCATTCTACGTTTAAACACCCCCATCAATCCCGCTCTTTTCTCCAACGAGCTTGAATACCTTTATACCGGACAAGGCTTTGGGGAAGCCTTTGAATTTCTCTTTGACTCCTCAGAGTCGCGGCAGGAAGGCGACGCTGAAGAGCTACGTATCGACAAACTTCGAAAGGACCTCGTTTTTATGTGGCGGTCCCGACTCTATTCTGACGTGCGCATTGAGCTCACTGGTACGTTCTCGTCGTCCAACCCCGAACACACAACTGCCATGTTCTCTTCTCACCGATTCATTCTTGTTTCGCGATGTTCCTATTTCCACACCGCCCTCATCTCGTGGCCATCTGCACCCTCTAAGTCCACCTCTTCCGAACCTCTCACTCTTTCACTTCCTTCTCCACCATTTACTCCTGCATCACTGCATTTCACGCTCGGTTTTATCTACACCGGCACCCTCGTCTTTTCACATCGGAGTTACGATCTCGATACTGCCTTCCATATCCTGAGATCTGCCACTTACCTCTCTCTTCAAACTCTCTATGATGAAATACAAGCGCGCATCGTCCAAGAGATGATGCACGGCCTGTATCATGCATTCCTGGAATTCTCCGAGTACGAGCGTATAACCGGAGGCAAATGGGGTACAGGCGGATGCAGATGTCGCCAGTGCGCCCGGCGCGCACCCCGTGTCCTTGAATTCGCGCTATCGGATGACGTTAAGAACGCTCACCTTGACCGCGGAGCCCGGCGAGCATTGGTTGGTCTCTTCGGCGAGGGCTGGTGTACGTCAGAGTTCTCCGCTCTCCCCCAAAAGATTAAAGATAATCTACTTAAGGGTGTTGGCAAGCGTACCACTCCGCAGAATGTTTTTGCTTTGCTTTTCGCCGCTGAGCATGCTCTCGGCAAGATAAACAACGTCATCGATGCCTGGGCAGATAATGTCCGGGATATGATCTTATTGGGCCGAAAGACGATTGATAATGTATTGGCCTCCCAATCTGACGCATGCTTTTCGCAACCCGACTGGCTCGAGCTGATGGAGACGGACGGAGTGCGGTTTGAGGACGGCGAACGCGTTGACTGGATCATGGCGTCCATTAAGAGAGGAGTGAACGACAAGAATGCTGCTATTGTGTATCAGACACTGGTGTCAAACATCTTGCTACGTCCTCATCCGACGGAGAACGACCAGGCCATGCTCCCCGGAACGAGCCACGTACGTGTTCAGGTCGAGCAGACTAGACTGGATGTTTTATCCTGGTTACGCAAACGCTGGTTGGGCGTGAGGAATGAAGGTGGATTTGAGGATATAGAGGGATGGGCTATCAAAGAAATAAGTGATAGTGAGTATAACTGTTCCTTTCAGCTTCTTTTCCTCACACCGTCTAGATATTGAAATCCCTGTCGATGATCTCCTGAAGCCCGCACTCAACGGGGGTGCAAAGAATACTCCGCGAGCTTCCCTGAGCCCTCCAAAGGACGCCGACAAGGACAGCGACATGCAGTCCATGCGTGTAAGCGTCCTTTCCCGCAATCTCCCGGCACGATCGAACGCATCCATTACACCTTCCGTTCGGAGCGTGCGTACGGCTGCATCTAGATTTTCTGTAGCTTCCAATTCCACTTCTGCCTCATCTCCACGGCGGAAGGTCACAGATCCGCGACCGGATTCAAAGCTTACTCCACCCAAGCCATCTTCACCTACTCCTACGCCCTCGCTCAATGAGCCAGCAGAGGAGACAGAGGCTCGCACAACACCGAGTGCACCTTTGCCCAAGAAGATAGTTGGGCCCTCGTCTGTCTCTTCGCGACGGTCTGTAGCATCCACGTCTTCCTCATTGTCTAGACCAAAGTCCACCGCATCCATCGCATCCGTTCGGACGGTCAGGAGCCAGGCTTCGACTGTGAGGAAATCAACGCCTG
The DNA here is from genome assembly GCA_022818035.1 of Armillaria solidipes. Classification (NCBI taxonomy): domain Eukaryota; kingdom Fungi; phylum Basidiomycota; class Agaricomycetes; order Agaricales; family Physalacriaceae; genus Armillaria; species Armillaria solidipes. The sequence goes on along the minus strand of JAIWYQ010000007.1, from coordinate 2,449,346 downwards.
CCTCGAGTTTACGGCCGCCGTTATCAATTGTATCGTCACGGCCAAGCTCTCGGGTCTCGACGGTGAGCACGAACACAACAAATGATGGTGCAAGCACTGCATATAAAACGGCAACTTCGCGCTCTCGGAAGAGCTCGACAGCGTCCAATTTGAGCACTTCTTCTGTGAGGACCACAAAGTCAACGACTAGTTTGGCTTCAAAATCGCCTTCTACAAGGAGTCCAGTGGTCAAGAAGGCGCCATCTATCACACCGTCCATACGCTCGACTACATCAACTACCTCAACGACCAGGAGAAGTATTTCGGGAACACCAGTGAAAAAGGAAGCAAAAATTCCCGTACCTCCCCTTCCGAAAGCGAAGCCCAAAGTTACACGCACGCAAAGCCTGGTATCAGAACACAAGAAGACGGAAAGTGTGGCCAGCACCAGTAGCAGCGCATCGACGCTCAAACGCAAAGGTTCGTCGGATACCATCAAAACCACCTCTGCTCCCCCCAAAACACCGCCTACCGAACCCGCCACCATCTCACCTACACCATCTGTGTCCCCTCAGGCGAAGGGCGCGACCTTGGAAATCGGTATCCCTTGCATTATTTCCTCGCGGCGGAAGCGCTTCAAGGCTTACGCTCGGTACATCGGAGAAGTCGAGGGAGAGTTAGGAAGCTGGGTCGGTGTGGAAGTTCCAGGGAATTTCACTGGCGATCTGGGTGGTGAGTGGAATGATGGCTCCTGGGGTGGCGTCCGATATTTCGATATCGGGGGTGGAGCAGGAAGTGAGTGGGGAGATGGCTCGGGATCAGGATTTGCAGGTCGACGTAAAGTCGATTGGGTACACATGCCCAGGAATGGGAACGGGACGGTGAAAGGGGTGAAGAGACCTGCTGAAGGTATGGGCGGGCGAGCGAAACGAATAAGAAGTTCCAGTCCAGCAGGAAGTGATAGTGAGACGGCTGAGAGTCGAGGTCTGTTTGTGAGACCACAACAGGTATTGTATGTTGTAGACGCGATTGATGGGGATCTCTAGGGACAATTTTCTGCTTATACTTTTTCTTCTTTTCCTTCTCATTTCCCAAATTACATACTGCATACCATCATGGATTTCCAAGTATCCCAACGCTCCTTATTCTAAATTTTCTCTAACCTTTGTCTGTTTCTTCTCCATTTAGGCGCTACTTCACTAATTATCGCATCTGATCTATTTAGTTAACACACTCATTAAATCGAAATGCAACTTATTCTGTTGTAGTAGAACGAAACCTGTACTTGCTGTGATACCATAGATATTATGGACGAGAGTTACTTGTAGGAAAATCCAAATTTTGCCTTAGATTAGTCTATCAGCACTAAGTAGCGAATCTTTCTGTTTCAAGATTTGGGTCGACCCTGGTATTTCTCAAGTCGTATGGTCTGATCGGGTAATGAACTTCTGTACGAAATTGTTGAATGCCACAAAGAGAAATAACATATAAGAAGCATCCCTTCCATTAATTTGACTCTTCGATTCGGTCCCGACTCAATTCAAACAGTCGCACATTTGAATTTTACGGAACCGAATCTATGAAGACTCTTAAAAGAGTAAATTATGCAAATTTTACTTGTGTGTTGCCCTCATGTTTCCGTCTCTGAGATCGCTGTGATACCAAACTTGAGAATAAGGAAGTGTTACAAGACAAATATACGACTCGGAGAAGGATTGGGCTTGAGGACCGAATTGGTGAAACGGCGGACAATTATTTAGCGAAGAACATAGGAAGTATATCTGTGACAGTGTCAGTGTTGGTCAAAACAATGATGCAGTCTTCAAGTAGGATGATCGGTAGTCGGGCCGGGTAGCGAGGAGGTGATGACTAAAAATGGAAGGTTCCACTTTGGGTCTTTGCGATCATCGCTTTCTCCTCGCAACGACGAGTCTTCATGACATGCGGCTACTTACGCGTCTCTTCTGCGACAAACGTGACGTATGATCCATCTTGGTTTCAATGCCCATAACTGCCTCTTGCACTCAAATACTATACTACGCGTATCAAGCGTTAGCTAACTTAGCTCCCGCCGAGATGAAGTTGAATATGGAGCAAGCTGAAGTCAGCGTGAGTTTCTTTTTTGTTGCTTCTGCCTTTCTCACCTCTTCTACGGAAATTGCGAGAATATCAATCGAGGCGGTAGTAGCCGTACAGTCAAGGCAGCCGACTCTGTTCTCGTACAAGTGGCGTTGCCTCCCAGGCTCCTCCCTCAATGTTACTGATGTCAATTATGGTTTTAGTTTACAACTTGCCGTGGCATCAGGAGCGTCTGTCACTGTGACATCTCCTTCTAACACCAAGCTCGCAATCGTGAAGCACTACCCGTGCAATGATCTATACGACCCTCGATTGGGAGAGGGAGGGCTGAAAATCACTGAGAGAGGAAGTATCGACCACGAGGTTCCAGGCGGTAATCATCAGTCTCCCTTTCCAGTCGCTTTGTCTGACACTGGTACTAAGCAGAGCTTTGAGGATAAGGAGCTCAGTGGATATCTGTTTTGGGGAGATATCTATATCGTCGGATTGTGGCAAAGAATCCTGCGGCACTGACGAGCGGCCATGTCTTCAAAGTAGGGCTATCCTCCTCGAGGGATACGTGCACGTACTGATTTCTGTACACAGGCTCGAGTCCAAGAACCATCTCGAACTTTCACGTCCCTAGTCGACGCGTCTGGGTGCCCTCGTTTAAGGAGGCGTAGTTGTCTGCGTGTTTCAACTCGAACCCCCTTTGCTTATAGCAATTTGGGAACACTGACAGGTGTGAAATGCAAGATAGCGGGAAATTCATAATCAAAGCTCTGGCCAGAGAGATGGAGACTCCCAAGGGGCGCGCCAAAGAAGGGTGCAAATGAGGGAAATACAGATTACGAATCCCAGACACCACCGCAGTACGGTCGCACGGAAATATATTATGCGGGAAGGAAGCAATCTGCAAGAGACACGAAGCGAATTTCGTAAAAGATCGAAAAATTTACGAAAAAGCGGGTGTAGGATTTCCGTCGCGTTCCAGGATACAGCTCTAAAATTGTGAGGGGTAGTACTCGTGACCCCACAAGAGGGCCAAGTTGCACGCGTGCACAAATGGAGGCTAGCCTAACGCGTCAAAATATGAAATTGTTGAGGCTAAAAACTTTTTCAGGCTACTCAAATGAGCTCAAATGTTAACGGTCCTTGACGCTTCAAGGTGCGCTTGGATTCAATTTTTGACACTATCTTTTCTCTCTTAACTTGAATATATCACGTAGAATTGTTCTGACGCCATCCCTACAAACATCCCTATCCTAGTCGGCCAGAAATACATACGCGCTCGAAATCCCCTCTTTTCACCCCACAGCGATCGCGCAAAGGGGCGCGGAGGTGATCAGCTGAATCCCCTAGGTGTGCCCCGTGGGGTAGGGCTGTCTCACAATGGCGCATGTCTCGGAATCCCGCAGGGGGTGGCCATCCGCCCAGTTCGAGCCCATTTTGCACGTATAAAAGCGCGTCGGTCACATCCCAATCTTCACCAATCCACTCCTTCTCTCATTCCCTCTTGAAAACCAAAGCTTTTATATATCAACAATGCCCAACTTCCAGATCCCCAAGGTCCAGAAGGTCGCCATCGTCCAGAAGACTGGAGGCACCATCGAGATCAAGAAAGACTTCCCCGTGAAGCAGCAAGACGAGCTCGCTCCCGGAGAATGCCTTATCAAAATGGAGGCTTCAGGTTCGTGAAAAATTATCGTCGCACATTCTAGCGGTCTTGACTGTCTTTCCAGGCTGTTGCCACACCGACTTGCACGCTGCCATTGGCGACTGGCCCGTCCCTCCCATGACCCCCCTCATCGGTGGACACGAAGGTGTCGGCATTGTTGTAGCTATCGGAAGCAACACCAACGCGTCGTATGTTTACTCCCGTATGATATTGAACGCCACTCACTAAGCTTTTGATAGGCCTGTTAAGTTGGGTGAACGCGTTGGAATCAAATGGCTCGCCGATTCTTGCTTGAACTGCGAGGACTGCCGCAAAGGCCGTGAACAGAGTACGCACTTTTATCTATTTCCGCACCATCCACTGACTCTATTCTTAGACTGCGCTCATGCGAAGTTGAGCGGTTACACGGTCGATGGCACCTTCGCCGAATACGTGGTTTCCTACGTCAACCATGTTACCCCCATCCCTGAAGGTTTCCCCTCCGATGCTGCTGCTTCCATCCTTTGCGCTGTACGTTTTTTACACCCTCTGGTTACATTTGTCCTTATCTCATATCATTTTATAGGGTGTCACCGTCTACCGCGCCATCAAGTACAGCCAAACTAGCGCCGGAGATTGGATCGTCCTCCCTGGTGCTGGAGGAGGTCTCGGACATTTGGGTGCGTCCCCTTACAGGTACCTCTCTTGAATATCAACTAACCGTCCTTACAGCCGTCCAATACGCTCGTGCTCGTGGCCTCCGTGTCATTGCTATCGGTATGTCCTTATCATGCATCCTTAAGCATCTATTAATTTCTTCACAGATAGCGGCGCCGAGAAGAAGAAACTTACCCTGAGCCTTGGTGCGGAGGTTTGGATCGATTTCAAGGAATCCAAGAACATCGTCGAAGACGTCAAGGCTGCCACCGGTGGATTCGGTGCTCACTCAGCCGTTGTCACTGCTGCCCACGTGAGTTGACTGTCCTTTTTCCACCTCATCTGGCATCTCAAGTCCTCTTTTAGAGCTCCGGTTACACTCAGGCGCTCGACTACCTCCGCCCCGGTGCTACTCTTATGGCAGTCGGTCTCCCCGGAACTTCCACCTTGAACGCGTCCATCTTCTTCACCGTCTTCAAGGTACGTATTTTGGCATCTGCCCTATCCCGCCAGTCTAACATCCATTTCAGAGCATCAGCATCCTCGGTTCCTACGTCGGAAACCGTCAAGATGCACGGGAAGCCCTCGACCTTGCCGCTCGTGGTCAAGTCAAGGTTCACTTCGTCACCAAGGACCTCAAGGAGCTCCAGAAGTAAGTGCGTCGAACTCATCATCCCGACAGGTGTTGATCATCCTTTAGCGTCTACGACGGAATGGCTGCCGGAAAGGTTGCGGGCCGTGTTGTTTTCGATCTCAAGAAGTAAATGAGTCAAGGATTGGATAAGAAGGAAATAAGCTATTGTAAAATTATCATTTCGTATTTATTCTACCTCTCGGAATGGAAACATTGACATTGTACATCCTATTCGTCTACCTCAACCTCCGGATCTTCTTCTACCCACCTAATTATTTCTCGATAATATGTCTTTTTTGTTTCTTTATCTGTCTCCACCTCACTGACCAGTCCGTAACCGGGACAGTAATGCCATATCGTGCATGCGACTTCGTAATGCGTATTGTCTTCTACATCAACACCATTACTCAGAATCTTCACAAGACTCCACATTCCTCGTTCGACACATTCCGCGGCCAAGTCCATCGTATGTGCGGGGTGCAGATAGGCGGCATTTGCCTGTCCTGTAGCATGCACCGCTACCATCGTATGTCGCGATGCAGGTTCCAAGTACGTCTCCAGCTGGGAGAGTGATCCTTCCTTAGCCATGGCCTGCAGAGTTTCGGCACAGAGTTCCAAGGATTCAGCGTTCTTTATGTCGATGGGAATCGCGAATTTGCGATATGCCCAGGCGGGGAGAGAGGGTTCGCGTAAACGGGCAGAGAGTGGCATGGGTCGCTGAGGGAATCATGTACGGAGTATCGCAAGTAGAGCTCGCCTCGTCTGTAAATTGTGGTGAGTGGATGCCAGGAATGGTGTTCAAGTGCACTTACGGCGAGAGTACTGCATGTTCGAGCATGTACCACCACTTCAGACTTGGGACAACCATCATTGCCTATGAAATATCCGATTAGACAAAGCTCACGGATACGAATACCGACATACCTGAACGATTTTGCATAGATTTTGCAGCTCCGGAGGAGTGTCCAGATTCACGGAGGAGTAATCCACGTAGACACGATCTCCCAGCTCTGTGTTTGTAAACATGAGATCCAGCTTGGTGTCTTCCATGGAATAGTATTTTTCGAACGTGGAGAAGTGCTCCTCTCGGGAAGAGTTGGTGAACTGCATAGTGAGATGAGGCGAAGTGAAGGAAATTTTCTAATTTATGTGCTGAATCTTCCAAGCTTATAAGGATCCTCATTGACAATTGGATAGACCGAGACACAGAAATACATTGCCCCGACAACATAGATCGAGAGACAATAAGCCAGAGAATGACGTCTAAAAGTTGGCTGGTCTGGGACCATAGAGACGCGCCAGACAAAAAGATCCCAGCAAGCTCTCGAGGAACCAGGATCATAATTGACGAAAATGTATTGTATCATGCTGGAACCGGTGGCTTTAAACCTAAGACAATGAGCGTATCCCAACAGAAATTTGACAAAAGCGTCAGGTACATCGGTATCAAATTCAAAAAGACCTGTTTGCTCGCAACAATTCGCGCTCGCCCTGAATGCATAGGATTTGATTCGGTCCCTGAATAGGCTTCAAACTCACGGAAGAGACCGGCTTCAGCAACAAGGTAGTGATAGGATGTACTTGCTTCATAGTCATAAGCTGGACTGGTGAAGAATATATAAGCCGTCGTTTGTACTCCCGGGCCGGTGCCATCCCAGTTTCCCCATGGGTTTACGCTTGTTGACCTGAGAGGCAATCAATTGTTATCTAGTTTTCTGGTCTTACCGCGGCCGAGCGTGAAAACCAAGTGGAGAACTTCGAAGACCGAGACTTGAACAGCACCCGCAAAAACTGTTTCTGGTAAATTGTGGTCGAGTGGCCATACGCCAAAACGACCACCAGTTCTACACAGCGTATTTTTGTACTTCCTGAAATCTATCCTACAAACACAAGATACTGAAAACTAGATACGATGTAAGTGTACGAACGAGAACTGTCCATTGTAAGATACTTAATGATCGATGGTTTTAGTGTTATGAGAAAAGAGGTATCGAGATATGCAATAAATAAATGATTTCGTATCAGACTCATCGCCAAGGGATATATTAACCAAAGAGAAAATACCCTGCGGCTCACATGATGACACACTCCTTGTCCTCGGCCTTTGCACCCTGGAAGCCCATCTCCGCAAACGTAGTAGGACCTGGCGGCTTAGGTTTATCCTGTGCAGGAGGCTGCGGCGTAGCAGCTACACCGCTTGGAATTCTACCTGTGGCCGGACTAGCTGTTCTTCTTCCCATCCCTACTGGCGACTCTGTTCTCGGCGGTCTCAATGAAGGCGAAGGCGATGATGAGGTAGACGGGGGAGCCGAATTGAAACCTGGATCTGCAAGTGAGTACCGATTTCGTCCCGGCATTTGCTGGGGTTGCCCTCTGACTGGCGCAGGCATAGGAGGACTGTTTGGCGGAGGCATGCTAACGCTGTTCCGGTGTGGTGCCGACTGAGGCATATCGATAAGCGTGTTTTTGCGAATCACTTCAACGACATCGGGGTTGCCAGAAGCCGTTCCACGACGAGTGCCTTGGGGTTGTGCTTCCGATTTCAAACGTGCCTGGGTTCGGGTTCGCACAAGCTTGGATTCGGTAATGACGTCGTGCTCTTGGCGAGAGAGTGGAACTGGACGTGACTGAGTGAGAGCATCAAGTCGGTCTCGAGCATCAGTATTGCCGTGCGAATCAGCCTATGAGAAAGGTCAGGACAAAGGCAGCAAAACGAGGCAGCAAACTCGCCTTTCGGTACCAATCGATAGCCTTGGCTACATCAATTGGACCGCCTACGCCTACCTCGGCATAGTAACCCATAGCAAATTCTGCGCTTGGCAACCCCCGTTTTGCAGCGCGCTCGGCAAATACCCAAGCTAAGCCTTCGTCTTTCTCAAAAGCACCTTCTGACCCGCATAGGAACCATTTCGAGAGAGCCATGTCAGCCTCAACCTCTCCCGCTTGCGAGGCCTTTGAGTACCACTCGACTGATTGAAGAGCATCAAACTGCCAAGGGTGCTGAGCAAATTCGTACGCATGTGCAAGCTTGTACTGGGCCGGAGGGAAGTGAAGGTAAGCTGATCGCTCGAGATGGGTACGGGCTTCGAGGGGTGGAGATGAGCCAGCGGGTATGAGAGGCTGGAGAAGGGCTGGTGGAACGGATACAAGGTTGAATTCGTTGAGAAGCAGAAGTGCATAGACGTATGCAGGCTGTGGAGTTTCAAGAGAAGAGAGAGTGGCAGCACGCTGGAGGAGAGGTAAAGCAGTCTGGGGGGATGGAGGAAGACCAAGCTGGCCTAGCAAGTGAGCCATGCCCATCCGCTGTTGGGATGATTAGATTAGATTATACACAGAATCGGAACGAACGCACATAGATGGCCGCCTCGACGCCAAACTTAACACCACGTTCAAAACAGTCACGGGCGTGGGCTAGGTCGTTGAACGATTCGTAATCTCTGCCCAGGCGGAACCAAGCCTTGTGGAATCCAGCGCGAGCAGCAGACTCGAAGTCCCTGAATGCTGCACGTGGGTTGTGTGATAGCTGGTCGGGGAATGCGCCACTGGCAGCGAGAGTAGCTCGCAGATACAACGCTTCTGCTTGGGGCGGCTGTGACGAGGCGAGTGACAGGATGATTGGTACAGCATATTGAACTAGGCGGGAAAGATTTGGGTCCGTGATCGTCACCGGCCCAACGACTGGTTCATTGGGCGCGGCGTGAGTGTGTCTGTCTACGAGATACAGAACGTCTCGGCACCAGGCGATGCGCAAGGCAGGGTCGTGGGAAGGCAGTTGTACGGTGCCCAAGGCGGAGTCGAGCGACGGTATCGTTGGAATCGGTGCCGTGAGCGACGTTTGTGGAGGCGTGGGTGGTAGAGGCGGCCGTCCAAAGGCGGAGAACGTCGATGGTGTCCTGCCGATGGCAGCGATGGAATGTGACACGTCTACATGAGACGGCAGTGAAGGCGAGCCAGGATACGGTAGAGCGAATCCGGGGTTGAAGTTTATCGACGACGACATTACAGGCGGTGACATTACACGCGACATTGCGTCTAGGTCGGCGGCGGCGCTGGTGACTTGGTGGGCGCGGGGGGCGGGCAAAGGTGACGAGGCGTTGACACCGACCTCGTAGGGATGATACCGGATTTCTGGCGGGTGGGGCGGGAGTGGCGGCGGGGCAGGAGCGGCGGCGTCGTAGTCGTAGGGACGCGGAGGTACGGGGGGCAGAGACATCGTTGTCGTTGTAAGGAATTTAAGACAATTCTATATTTGGGTCTATATTTGCGACTGGTTTACAAATAACACTGCCACACAGGCATTGCCTCTCTTATTTTTAGCCCAAGAATACTGCGCGACGCGAGCAACTGACCAGTCGCTTTCACTGTTTCATCGTGAAACGTCCTTCCGAGAGTGGACTATTCGGCGTTACTGCTGTGTGATCCTTGCTCACGATCCGATACATACACGTGTGCGCGGTATTTATACTTAACGCTCACCCAATTCAATTGTGGAATTCGCCTGCTTGGCCTGTGCTCGTCCGTTGTGGCTGCTCAATTGTTTACACAGCGACGCCAGACGGGCGACATCCTTGGCAAGGCTTGTTAGCTGATGAATATAAAACTGGGGCTGTAACCATGTCGACAGTACTTGGCTAACATGTATGCACGTTCCCCTCAGTGCCGGCAATCAGGTGATGGTACGTATATCGCTGGAATCGATGGCGAGCGAGTGACGTCGGATCTCTATCCACCTTTATACCCGCGTCTAACCTCCAATGTCGCGTACGAAAAGCGTGAAAGGGAAAAAAGTAGTCATGTTTCATGATCCAGTGCTTGACTGATGGGCTAGAGATTGGCCAGGATTTCCGATTGGCCCTGGAGACAGGTGGTGACTCATCTCAGACATCCCGTTTTGCTATAATAACCCTGTGGTCTATGTTTATCGATCTATTAGTGGGGCGCAGCTCACAGGAACCAGCCTAACCCTTCCAGCTCATGGCATCAAGGTAGATCAAGGCCCATCGATATGGACTGACATTCCAATGGCACCTTTCCGAACAAGGAACACGTTCAAAGACATGACTCAGGTCCAGTGGACGCAGGCCTTTCTTTCTTTAGATCCCGACGCCCGACGATCGTCGGGAAGGCTGCGCGCACCATTTGTCATCCAAGAAAGACATGCCGCGAACCCTGACCACACAGACGTCAATTTCCGCTTTTCATTGCGGAGAGGTCGTTCTACATGGCTCTGATGGATTGAGCGTAAAGCCGATCGTGTCCCGGACGACATATCTCCCTCGGAACTTACCAGAAGACCAGCGGGGAAACGTTAAAATACGTCCACACATACAATAGCATGCGTCCTGATTCTGAGAAACAGTCGAATAGCCTCCAGATTGTCAAAGGAGGTTCATTTCCGTGCAATTCGATTAGGTACAGATACCCAAAGCTCAGTCTATTAATCATTTCCCCTAAGATAACTGTGGGAGTAATAAGATGAGGTGATAGTCAGATGTGATATAAATACATTGGGGAGCCGACAACGTTGAAAACGACAAGAAAGCAACATGAAAATAATACATCGTGTATAGTAGTGTGGGTCCGTGGATATCACTTTGTTGGATTCCGGGATCACAAGTGAAGTAGATGAGATGAGCGTACAGTCTTACTGCTGGAGGATTTAGGACCCGTAAAGATCGCTATATCTTTTAATTTGGATGATCCCACGATCGCTTTACGCCAGGATACATTGCCGTTGGCCACTGGAAATTCGAAAATTCAGCGTTGGCCTGGAGGTACCTGTCAGTCGAATAGAACCCTCTAGAGTTTATAGGCGGACTCGTGGCCGCATATCCGCTAACGTTCGCATACTGCACAAAGGAGTTGCTGAACGATCCCCCAGTCACTGGATAAGGAGATGAGCAAGAGCTCGGGGTGAACGAACTCGTTGGCGAGGCCATATTCATGCCTCGCTCATCCTCTAACCCGCGAATTTCCTCCAACAGCCGCTGGTTTGCAAACCGCAATTGCTGCAACTCGTATTGCCAACTTGACGCGCGCGAAGTATCAAGATCAGCAAAGAGTGCCACAACAGCACCTGGGAGACCGGCGGAACTAGAGGCTGTAGGAGGTCCAGCACCTGACGCAATAGCATAAGCGGTTCCGTAATTTGTGGTTGGTGCAGCTGAAGGCAGAGGTATGATCTGGTAGACCAAGGGTGGTTCGCCCACTCCAGTACTGGGTGAACTGCCAGTATCGTAAAGAGAGAATTCCACATCGATAGTCCCACCATCTTTGGTCCGGGCTCTTCCTCTTCCTCTACCTCCACCACGATAGAACATGCTGTCGACGCCTTCCAAGACTGCAGCTAGGGGTTTCCCAACGAGCTTAGCTTCTGACCAGCCCCATTCGTCTCGCAACCCAACCCGCTGGCCTCGAGTATGACCACTTCCAACCATAAGAACAATGCCGTCTCTGTTTATCATACCCCAGAGACCATCTAGAGATGACGCTGAGGATAAAGATAACGACGCCATTGATCTCGTTCTTGCACAAAGTACAATCGCTTTTCGCCCCTTGCCCGGTTCGACATGCAGTCTTCCACGACATTCCATCCAGACATGCACGCCAGCCTTGGTCTGCGCGCGGAAGAGTAGGTCGACTGTCTTGGGTTTCCCGTCTGGATCGGCAGACTTGCTCGAATCGCCCTGACCATGCGATGGTGTGGCCCACGTCGAGCTCTCCTTCAGCTCTCTCATCAGCGGAACAACATCCGCTGCATGGCATATGTCTCCAAGAGCCCTTCCTATGAGCTCCTCGGCAGTGTACCCGAGTACATGCTGCACTGCAGGAGCCACATAAAGGAACGCCCCCTTCAGTGAGACGACGAGAAAAAAGTCAGGTAGGTGCGAAAGAAGAGAAAGGGAGAGGGGATGGTTTAAACTCCCGTCTTCCGTCTTCTCGTTATTGGAGTCAGATGACGTTTGAAGGATGGCCTTGAGGTGTGAGGACATCACTAGTGGTGGAATGAAGTTCTTCTTGGCTGATCCCACGCATAGACTTTGGAGGTCACCGAAGGGATGCAGCATGGTCTGAGGTGGATAATTGACGATGTAAGACCCGTCCTTGAGCTTCTCCAAAATAGCGTTCGGCTGCTCTGTAAGGTCTACCTGGAAGCCGACGTGGTACACGACCTCGTCTTCGTCGGCGCGTGCATCATTGAAGCCCCCGCGGATAGGAATAACGGTCACTAAATTGATAAACGCTCCTCCGCCCTTGCGGTAATTGACGATAGATGTCTGGCACTCCTTGTCTGCGCTGAGGCTCTTCTTAAGATGAGCAACGGCTTCATTGCTTGTGTACTGCCGTTGTTCGCCCCTTCTGACCCGGCCGTCAGGGCTTTGCAGAAAACGGCAATTTCTCCCTAGGATCTCCCGCTCCGGGTAACCTGTCAACTGGCAAAAGGTTGGAGAACAGTATACAATGGGATGGTCATGCCGCCGAACGTCAACAACAACGAAGGATGATGTAAGATCGACTGGCCCTAGGGTGACAGTGGGGTATGGGCGAGTAGCAACACGGGCAAGTACAGAGAGAATGTCGAAACCAGAGGTGGAATAAACAGGAAGGCCAAGGGCTGAGGGTGCGCTGGGGATGGATGCGAATGTCACGGTCGAGATTGGCATAGTCAGGGCCACAGGCGTCGGCTGCACTAATGGCACCGGGGGACTGGACATGGATGCTGGCGAAGTCGCTGCTGACGAGGGAAAGTCAAACGGCGCAGAACGCGACTCCCGTTGCATTTCTTCGACCGTCTCTTGGGGTGCAGGGACGGTATTGTAATTCTTCAATGTCGAGTACCTTGGGTGATAATAAGTGTCAGCGCTCACCCCACAGGAAGACTGGCATACGAAGACAGCGCGGCGCTGCTGAATCCGTTGTTCTCCATCCACGAGCCTTCACTGAGCATTCCTGGCGCCAAGACCTCAGCTCCTCCGCCTGGCGCCAGTGTCGGCGGACCAGTATACATGAATTGAGGCACTTGGATAGTTATCGGCGGCCTTGAGGAGGAAACAGGGGGCATTGAGGCGTACATCTCTCGATGGTACGCTCCCTCCCTGTCGAATTGGTCGCGTCTGTAGGCATGGTCCATTTTGAGCTGCCGACGTCGGTCCGGTGTGGTGGAGAGACAGCAAGCACGACGGCTCCATAACATTGATGTAATCAGAAAATCATCTTAGCTAAGCATCCAAAATTAAAATCATAATTTGTATTTCCACAATTCATAATGAAACTAATATTGAAATTGTGCATAGGTCGCCAAAACAAAGACGACATGGACTCGTCACTGCCAGAAAACATAGAGCTTAACTACACCTTAGATTAATATATGCCCTCTTTCCCCTGTGACCATCCATGGGTAAATAGATAGACCAGTGAATATAAGGGCAAGATCACGCGAAAATGAAACGGAACAACAGCACAAATGATGGCAGTGGATTACCTCCGAACTAGTGTATGCAATATACATATACATCTAGGCTTACGCCCTCAACTGGTTCTTCAGGTTCTGCTCAAGAGGGCCCTTGGGTCTGATGAACTGCACATAGGCACCATCCCTGGAAAACGCGAATCAGACCAGCTTCCTATAGACGTAATAATACGTGGCACTCACTGCAACACCTTCTTGTCCGCCTTGAGCTTCAGGTAATCCGCCTTGTCGACGTTAGTGAAACCCCACTTCTTAGAAACAATGATCTTCTGGCGGCCGGGGAACTTATACCGAGCACGGCGAAGTGCTTCCATAATGACGGGGGCATTGGCGTCCTTGCATCGAATGGACAAGATGATCTGTCCAATATTAACCCGTGCAACGGTGCCATAGGGCTTACCCCAGGCGCCACGCATACCAGTTTGGAGTCTGAAACATATCAGTACAATAAACGAGCACTGCAGTCATGGTATCACTTACCGATCAGCTCCAGCACAACTCAACATCTTGTTAATCCGAATGACATGGAAGGGGTGCACGCGGACACGGAGATGGAAAGAATCCTTTCCGCTGGTCTTGGTGACGTATTTGTTGGCGCAGATACGGGCAGCTTCCAATGCTTCCGAAGAGAGTTGTTCATATTCATCGGAGACGAGGTGGCAGCAGAAGGGGAAGTCGTCAACGGAGGCACGTTTCCTACCAAGGTCGAAAATACGGATCTGAACAAGCCTTAGGACCGCAGCTAATGAGCAGGAGAGACACGAAATATACCTTGGGATCCGGGACACCACGGTTGTACCTGGACTTGGGGTACGGCTTGTTCTTGCAGTAGCGGTAGCAGCGAGCTGGTCGGCGACCCATCTGTGAAAGATAACCTCGCTGTTAGCATTTAGTCTTCCAACGAGCTCCACAAGATATGCAAGTGGCATGGTCCCAATTTGCGTCATCCAGAGTTCGTCCAACCTAATCCAGCCCTTCTGGCCTCCATCCACACGCAATATTCAGCCAGCACACAGAGTAACAGCGCTTACCTTGAATTCTGAGTCTGACGATTGGAGGGGTTGGGTAGTTGAGCGCGCAGCGGCCCTTTTATGCCTTCAGGCTGGATGAGTAATGTCCTTGCAAAACTGATTAGTGAGCCGAGTCGGAGTTCGGGCCTTCAATCGGAGTTGAGTCACGACACAGCCACCCGCTCCCGGATCTAGAAATGACTCGTAGCCATGGGGGCCGGTGCAGTAACTTGGCAGTTATCACAACGAAAACCATATATTGGACATTCTTCTTGGACATTGGGCTATGCTGATGTTCGTTTTCTTACTCTTATGATACACCAACCGCCGCTAAAGTATCCAAGACCAATTGGACACCCATCTTTTTGCTTACAACATAATCTGCCTTGCTTATTGCTTGCTTGACTTGTGGCTTGTCTTCCTGGGCTCTTGATGTATAGATCTCCGATTAACACCACATGTCGTTCTTCAAGTTTCTTCCACTTGCATCATTAATGCATCCCCTCGTGCTGCCAATGGAGGCAAAAAGCGAAGTCTTAAGACCCGCTTGTCATCCAAGGTTTGTCTTTACTAGATCAAAGTTTCCACAGGGAACGTAGATCCGAAATTGGGTCTTTGATGCTTGAAGCACTGCCTAGACGATATAGCAAAGATGTTGTCGAAGCACGGAAACAATAACTGCCACCATGCGACCTTGGCCCGGACAAAGAAAAGAGGTCAAGTCAACGACCAAACTTGAACACACAATAGGCTGGCCTATATAATCTGCAGAACATAATTCTCACTTTCTTCGCTCGAGCTTATTGTTGAGAACACCATGTCGCCTGCTACATCCCAGTTGACTCCTTCCCACATTCTCTCCGATGATGCTACCGACGCCGACTCCTTGAGCTCACGCACATCGTCTGTTCGGAGCTACCACCTGTGCTCTATGTCCGTCTCTTCAGACGAGACGATGGTCGCGTTTCCCGAGGAGCCCAACGTGAAGGTGGCATCCAACAAGTTCAGAATCAAGGCCCAGAGGTCCCTAAGCATCCGCTCTGCGGCCACCACTCCTCCTTTCCTCCGCCTGAAGCGTTCCTCAGACGTGGACAGACCCCCTTCGCCTTCGCTGCCTTCTCCAGTCGTCGACGGGCTTAGACGTCAAAGAACCGACTCCACGGCACGCAAGTTCGTCAAGACTGCCGGCGTCCTACTTCGACTCAAGTCTATTCCTAAAGGACAGGGCGAAGGAAGCGAGTCCAACGATCTTCCAACTGCCACTACGGACTCTGCTCAAACCGTCGATTCCCCGAAGCCTCCTTCGAAGACGCGTTCCTCCCGCTCACACACCGCGTCGCACGTGCGCCCTAAGATCGACCGAACTCTGAATCTGAGGAGACCGAACTCCTTCACCGCCTTCGTCGACGTCGAGGTTGAAGAGGATTCCGAAGAGGACGAGGTCGCCAAAGAGACCAGGCTTCTCGTTGCAGCGATGAACCGTCGGTGGATCCTCCAAGAGTGTCAATGTCCTTACGACAAGAAGGAGCTCAAAGCTTGTGTTGTGAGTGACCATTCTCGCTATCATATCTTCGTTTGAACTCACGCACTTTCAAAGGTGTAAACCCGCTGAGCACCGCGCAACTCTTCTGCGCTGAATTATTCTTTTCGGTTCTTGTTGATTTTTTTCTTCGTTTCATCTTTCCTGCGCCACCTTATATTGACCTTTTTCCTCAAGAGCCGGTTGCCGCCATCTATGCCCAATATGCCTTATGCCACCTATGCCCCTTATGCCAATCCAGGCGGCGACCGCTCTACCATCATCTACTTGATCTCTTTGCGTTGATATTCAATTGTTTGTATTGCTTTGACCTGTAGTTTTGTTGTATGTATTGTTTTGACTGTAGGTTTGTACCACGAATTGAAATTTGTTCATTTATCATTGTGTTCTAAGAGAGAGCAGATCATGTTAGGAATGAACTTGCCTGCTGTTGTTGGAAATTCATGATACAAAACAGACTAAGCGATAATTACGGGCCCGGGGAGTCTGTGTTCGGAGACACCTGCCCGGAAACAATATCTTTGACGTAGATTTATCCTAGGAAGATGACACCGACTTACAATTAGATAGGAAGAACATATCCCGCGATGTGTTCCTCCTGATATCCCCCATTCTTGATGGCGTTGTCCCTCTCAGCCGCATTAGTGGTATAGAAATGGTCATGTGTAGTCGGCTGATACATGCGGTAGAACGGCACGCTACCACAGAGCTGAGAAGTCGAAGGATAAATGTACCCTGCGATACCCTCGTCATTGAACCCTAGATTATTGATTGCATTGTTCCACTGTGCTTCGTCGGTGGTGTAGAAGTGGTCAACGGCGGTGGGTGAGTACATGCGATAGAACGGCACGGTGTCTGGAGCTTGGAAATCATAGATGCGAGCAGCGTCTCCTTCGAGCTTCCAGCCGCTAGCAACGGTAGCTTTGGTGGTGTAGAAGTGGTCTGAATGCTCTTTGTTAAACGCCCGGTGAAGCGGTATTGCCATGTCTGTGGGGCAAGTATTCTAACGGCCAATTATTTAACGACGACGAAGCTGGAAGAACGAACCGGGTAGCTTACCTCCGTCGCAGAAACCACGCCCAACGAAATGAGGGCCAATATGCAGGTCTGTGCTAAGCCTTTCATGGATGCCTGTAAACGTGAGGATATGCTTTCACGGAAACTGCGTCTTGGTTTATATGTGAATTGCGTGGCTCCTGGGCGCTGCCCGAACGTTCCTTAGAGCGAACAAGCAGATACAATCCCATGGCACATGTCTCGAAAGGAAGGGACAGTCTGTCAAATCTTACAGTCGGAATGTTAAGTTATGCAGACCAGAGTGTCGAGGTTTTTTCCCGCCCAAACGAAGAACGATCTTTAATCAACTAAAAACTGATTTTGTACCCTGATTATTGAATCTCGGACGAGCGCCATCATCCATCGACTGTGTAGAGGCGCCTATATGTGAGTCTACTGAGATGAAACACTGTCCCTGCCCAGCTTGTTCCCGGTGTATAGTAAAAAACTGCCATGTACGTGACCTACCTAGGCATTGAAGATTTCTTTGTTTGATAGGCGCGTTTTTCCTGACAGGGTGACAATCATGGGAAGGCATCATTCAGCTAGTAACCCAACATCACAGTTAAAACGGTGTGACCGTCGATTGGATGCCTGGAATCCCTCCCGGGACACACCCATCAGATATGAGAACAAGGTCTAAGAGCCGAAGTCGGATTGGGGCAGTACATCTCCGCTACCTGTACTCACTTTATGCGGAATGCTGGAAGAATACAACTCCAGAAGCTCGAAGAATGAAGGAAAATCAGTAACGCCTTCAGACCCGTTAAAGCTGCCAGTCGACGGCAGTCTCCATTTCCTAGGCAGAACCTTCAACCAGGATAACGTGGGCTTGGATGCGCACACAGCCGTCCTAGGATTCTCCAGACTTCGCAGTTAGAGTGAATTCTCCGTTGAAACTAATGAATAAAAGATATAGCGTAGAAGGTTCGACGGTTCGCACTCCAAGTCTGCAGCGAAACAAGGAGGAATCAGGATGTTATGTAAGTTGAAGTTCGCATAAAGCCGCAGGCGTGGTTGCGGCTTTTGCCGCACGCCGCATCTGCCGGTCAAACGTTGATCTTTTGGTCTCTGCTAGTGGGCTCGCTCAGGACTATGTGGCGACTTGGTCTCTTTTCCTTCCTTGTTGACTCAGGCTTGATGGTTCACGCACTCTCTTGAACCAGCGTCTCCTTTTTCAAGCTCTGTGGCCAACTTAGCTGCTTATCCCTACTAGCCCTGGAAACCTGTCTACAATGGGTCAAACTTGGGTCGAACCTACAGCCAACATTTTTATTACGTCCAATATCTATACCTATCACATGCTTCCTCTGAGATACTGTGACCTTGAGTCTTGAGTCTTAAATCCTTCCCTTCGACCGGCGTCACGTTTCTCGGAGGTCAGAGTTTCTCAGATTCCAAATTCAGCAAGCGCCTACCATCCTGATGGCTGCAGAACCCCGTATCTTTCTTTGAGGTACCTTTTTTCGAAAAAGAAAACTGAACTACTTCGAACTCACTTAGAAATGTCATGATTGGTCTAACCACGCATCGCTTCATGAGATTCGGAGGAGAAATCGTAGGATTCAATTGTCTAAGGTACATCAGCGTATCTCCTCTCCAAATGCCCTGCGTGAGCTGGTCACCATTCTACACAGAAGCACCACGCAACGACCTTTACCGATCTGCGGTTCGAACCTTGAAATCTGAGGCGTTTGTTCTATCATCACCGTTTGTGGGAAAAACTGATGTATATCATTTCACAGTCCCAAAACACGGTCAAATGAAATCAATCAACTATTCGACCCTGAAACTCAACACGAAACTGCTCTCGTCTGAAAGTAATGTACGAGTCAGTAGATGTTCTAAGCAGAGATATTAACTCGACATACTGCAGTTAAACGGGAAGGACATATCCTGCAATACCCTCGTCCACGTATCCGCCGGTCTGGGCTGCGGTATTTTTCTCATTGGCATTCGCGGTGTAAAAATGATCGTGCACCGTTGGGTTGTACAAGCGGTAGAATGGGACACTTCCACACAACGCGGAAGGATAGATGTATCCAGTGATACCCTCGTCGTTATATCCCAAATTCTGGACCGCGTTGTTGCGCTCGTTCCCATCGGTGGTATAGAAATGATCCACGACGCTGGGCTGGTACAAGCGATATAATGGCACCGTTCCGGAAGCTTGGGAACCAAAAACGCGACCTGCGTCGCCCTCAGAACTGTAACTCAACTGGGCCACAGCGTTTTCCATTTCCCCGGCGCTGGTGGTGTAAAAATGGTCATGAGACCCTGCGCTGTATCCTCGGAGGAGAGGTATTGCCTGGCCTGGTGTGCAGGCATCCTGCGTATGGACGGTTAATTAACAACAGCGAATGAACGTGTAAAGTGACCTACCTGAGTCGCAGAGACGATGCCCAAAGAGAGGAAAGCGATGGCGCAAGACAGTAGTAAGCCTTTCATGCTTGAAGGATATCCCTTAGTTTGAGGATATGCATTCACGAGAGAATACCTTCGTTTTATAGTGGAATTGAATGGCTGGCTCTCTGGTTCCTGAACTGAAAATATGGGGTGAGGATTCCTCCTGGGTACGGAGCGAACAGAAGAACTGTCAAGTCACAAAACTGAATGATCAAACAGAAGGGTCTGAGTGATTTTGTCGTCCCCCTGGTTGAGGACGAAGTCAGGTAGGTGCTCAGTGGTCAGCTGTATTTAGCACAAATTTTGAGCGAACATCGTCCTTGTCTCAAGTGCTCGTAGGCCTGTCATCTACACTTTTGCTACTCACATGCTCTGCGAGCTGCTCGCCGCAGGAGATGGTGCATGTGGGTTTTATGTTCGCATTGAAGGATACGGGGCAGAATCGCCGCAAGATCTTCTAACACTCATTCGGAGAATTAAGGGCCAAGCCTCAAGAGTCAACCATGTTCGTCATTTTGATTTGCCACAGTGATCCTGAGGCGCTGGTGATGGTGCTGAAAGAAATAAGTATTTTGATGGCTCACCCCTTCAACATCTTTCGCCACGACGACACGCAAAGAGAGCAGAGCGCCCGTCCACAACTAAAATCTTGAAACAATTTCAGCTTCACCCTCAAAATGGCACATGCCGGCTTGAAACCTTTAGGGATACGATTGCTTGAGCCTTCGCCTGACTATATATTAGGTATACTAGACCATGTCTTCGCTGTGACTTCGGTGAGACTTCGGTGACAGATCGTACGTTCAAATTATGTTTTGAAACAAATGGAAGGTCCAATTGTTGGGATCTAAGCCAGAGGGCAAAGTGTGGAAATGAATGGAAGCGCCTGAAATCACCCGTACTTCCTTGTACATCTGTATTCGTTGAAACAGCGCTTAAATGCTTTAAATCAACATATCTCCTGTTCAACTAGGTCTATGAAGGGCGAGGGGCATTGTTGTAGATGTTCAAACTCTGAATGATGTGATTGATGTTCAAATTATCGTCACTCTCTCTGCGGAGGAACTGATGAAAAACAAGAGGATATCATTCGGGCGTCATAGAATTACGATCTACGAGGAATTACCGTCATCTACGATGCAGGTCAGCGGACAAGATTTAACCAGATGGTTTATTGAGTTCGACGTACTGCTGTCAAACGGGAAGGACATATCCTGCAATACCCTCGTACACATACCCGTCAGTCTGTGCTGCAATGTTTCTCTCGTTCGCATTTGTGGTATAAAAATGATCGTATACCGTAGGGTTGTACAGGCGGTAGAGTGGGATTGTGCAGCACAACGCGGAAGGATAGATGTACCCAACCACACCTTCGTCGTGATACCCAAGGTTCTGAATTGCGTTGTTGCGCTCGTTTACATCCGTGGTGTAGAAATGATCAACTACGGTGGGGTGATATGCGCGATAGAACGGTATCGTTCCGGGAGCTTGGGAACTTAAAACGCGAGCTGCGTCACCCTCAGATTTGTAATTTAACACGGTGACAGCATTCTCCATTTCCGCGGCGCTGGTTGTGTAAAAGTGGTCCTGAGTCGCCCCGTCATATCCTCGGAGGAGAGGAATCGCCGAGTCGGTATTCTGAGAGTAGAAGATCTTAACGTCGAGCTTGACAGTAGCGAATGGTGAAGGAGCCTACCTGTGACCCAGAGACGATGCCCAAGAAGAGGAAAGCGATGGCGGAAACTGGTAGTAGGCCTTTCATCTTCGAAGGATAGCTTAGCCTGGGGAAGTGCATTCACGAGAATATTCTCGCTTTATAGCCGGCTGGTATCGGCGACTGAAAACGAAAATATGGAGGAATATTCCAGGATAGTCCTCCAGACCGGTTTCGAAAAGACCTATCATGTCCTGAAATTTGAAAGATGTGGTACCTACACAGAAGAGATCACCGAGTTTCCGAACCGAACGGAAGGGTCTGAGTACCGTGGTTGTCCCTGGCACAATGCCTGGTCGAGGAAGAGCTTAGATAGAGTTTTGGTCAGCTAGCTTTGGTACGATTTTGTCTTTCAGAAACGAAGGCCTCCTCTACCTCGAGCGTTCATACTTCATGGGCTTGGCATCTACATAATTTCTCAACTCGTACCATGTTCCCCGAACCGACATCGACAGCTTGATGATCAGCGTGATGCATAGGCATGACGGGTACTGGACAGGGCGACCTCGACAGACCTTGTGGACACTGGACAGAGCATCAAGGCCTAAGGCCTCAAGACTTGTTCTCCATTTTGATCAGTGCGCGCTTCATGGAGGTCCAGACGACGTTGCCAAGCAGTTAACCTCGGGGCCGGCTTGGGGAGTCCTCACAGAAAGCAATGCAGTCAGAGATACCTGGTGGCCTGTCGACTCCAATGAAAGAACGTCAACTCACTGAAGGAGCGTTGCAAAGACTTCCTAGGATGTCTTATATTTACGCGCCAAGGATTGCCATACAGGCACTCTCAATGCTACTGGGTGCAAGTACGATTTGGGAAAGACTGGTTCAGAGCATAATGATGCTTCTGATGCTGCCTACTTTGACGGCAGCATCATTCAGAAGCATCATAGTCAGGAGTGGGAAAGTGTTCTGATGTGTTGCACTTCTCACGATAGAATTCGTGGGCATTGGGTCGACGTGGGAGGTTCTTAGTTGAGCAAATTTGCGGACTCCACGGCGCGTAAATGAGCGATACATTCCCTAGGGGTGATTGAACAGTACACCGTTGCCTTTTTCGCCTTTCTGTCAGTCATCCTGTACCAATATTCAACTCAGACGCGAAAAGGCACCTTTTTGGTCTTTGCAGCAGCTGCCAGTCATTCCCAATGTCGTATCCTTTGGTTTGCTCTTCGGTTATTCGGGCTATCCAGTTTATTATCGAGAACAAGAATTGTACCAGTAAACTGAGCTTCGCGACAATCCGGTAAGTGAAGGTTGACATCAAGATATGTCATTGACGGCGCCTTGACTTACCATGGGGTCGACCGCCTGCATAAATCTGAGTTCTCCGTGAAGTGTCAGAGACATCTTTGAGCGTCAATTGTCAGTCTGTGATGGGGAACTACATGTTTCCTCTCGTAGTTGTTGAGGTTGTGTAGTAGATAACCTCGGGGAGATCGATTGTTAATTGTCGGTGAATGTCCTTGAGCGCAGCCGGATTCCATCATAAGCTGGCAGCAGAAAGTTCAAGTCAGCGTGCTCAAATACGGTGAATCTACGGGTCCAAGTGTGACATACACAAGCAATTCTTTGAAGCTTCGCGAACTTCGACGACTGAGGAACTGTACTGTCAAAGATATACCAGACGAAGTCGAAGAGTCGCAAAATGGCAGTTGGGACGTCAATCAAGGTCTAAGACGGCACAGTTGGGTTTCAAAGATACCCCGGCGGGGTGTGGGGATGGTCTGGATGCGGTGGGGAATTTGTCTTGGTCTGTATCCGGAAACATACGGATGAAAGACCAACGGGGCCCCGTCTACTAACTAGACGGAAATACTTTGTGGATATAGTAAGTACCGTAGAAAGAAAAATTGGCCTGTAAGGGATAGCTGCGAAGAGGATGTGGCTTAATGTTCATACAGTCCGGCAAGGCTCGAGCTTTCTCGGCCCCGGCTATTGAAGCACGTGATATAGGGGCATGTGAATCTGGGGTACCCCGGAGTCCTCGTCCATTCATCTTCTTCTTTCCTCTTCGCCGACACCTTTTCACCTCCACCGCCTGGATGTACCATGAGCTCGATGTTTCGCATCACCCCCAGCCTATGGGACAAGATCCACCATTTTGCTAGCTTCCCCCAGACGGGAGGTGAGTTGGTCAAGCTTGTCGAAGGATCCTCCAGTGTTCACGCTTGTCACCGTAGTGTCTCTACAACAAATGGTTCTTTTTGGAAAGAATCCTAGCCAGGGAACTCTTCTGAAGGCTAGCCAATTTCTTGCTGGTATGCCATCTTCTGTCTGGCTCAGGAGAAATGTGATTCACGGTCGTGTGCTACACAGAGGAGCTCCCCGTTCGTTTGGCTCACCGCGTCAAAGAACTTGACGAACTGCCACACAACCTCAGTTCCATGCCTTCGATAAAGAAGGTGAAGAACTGGTATGCACAGTCATTCGAAGTGAGTCATTGGTATATGGTTATTCCATCTACCCCCTCACAACCAAATAACGGCCAGGAACTCATAACGTTTCCCCAAATCGTTCTTCCACAAGATATTCGGCGTGCTTTGATTGGAACGCGTGACGACAAGCTTTCGTCTCTTCCTGAACCTGTTCCGAACCCATCTTTGGCGCAATTAGTAGAAGACTATGCCAATAATCCTCATCTACATACAAGTTACAATGGTGGATCGCAAGGCAAGATGAATCTGAACGGAAATGGTGGCAATGGGTTCAATAAGCTGAAGCTGAGAGTTCCTATGGAGAGAAGGTGAATTTCTTTCCCTCATGATCTATTCAATGAAGACGAGTCTTGTTAGGTATTACGCCAATACCGACAACATTGATTGGCCTCCCCAGGTGCGGGACTACAACGCGCGCTTCACTAAGTCTCTGGAGGCGATAAAGAGTCGTCACGACCCCACCGTAACAACTGTGGCACAGGGGGTTCTTGAATGGAAACGTAGCAAAGGGGAGAGAAACATCGGGCTCGACGTTCAGGCATGGCTGGACCGGTTTTATCTATCACGAATTGGCATCCGCTTCTTGATTGGACAACGTGTGTTTTTTCCCTTTGCAATACGCGCACTCACTTACTGTATGGTCCAGATATTGCATTGAACAGCGAGCAATCGCACGATGACTATGTCGGAATAATCTGCACCAATGCTAACGTTCACGACATTGTGCAAGAAGCCATTGAAAATGCGCGGTTCGTATGCGAAGAACATTACGCCATGTTCAAAGGACCCCCCGTTCAACTCATTTGTCCTCCCGACCTTTGCTTCCCTTATGTCCCCGGCCATCTTTCACATATTGTCTTCGAGCTCTTGAAGAACTCTCTGCGTGCGGTTGTGGAAAGATTTGGCGTTGATGCGGAAAACGGATATCCGCCTATAAAGGTGGTGGTGGTAGAGGGCACAGAAGATATTACCATAAAAATCAGCGACGAAGGCGGCGGCATACCCCGAAGTGCCATACCATTAATCTGGACTTACATGTATACGACGATGGAAGGTCAAGGCGTGTCTGAAGATTTCAACGCAAGCGATTTCAAGGCTCCTATGGCAGGGTTCGGTTATGGACTGCCATTGTCAAGATTGGTGAATTGTCTCTGTCTGCTCTGAGAACTACTGGCTAATGACTAATGACCTGGTGGTAGTATGCGCGATACTTTGGTGGAGACCTTCGACTAATAGCCATGGACGGTTTTGGGACAGATGTGTATATTCACCTCAATCGGCTGTCGAGCAGTCGAGAACCGTTACCGTAGATGTATCGTATCTGATCATCTAACGAAGGACTTTTCTGCCTTCAATACTCCACCGAAATGTACTATTACTAATATAACTAAAAACTACTTCGAAAAACACGGAAATTTGGTTTGTATTGGGATTGTTTGGCGCCCATGCGAAGAACCCTAGCTCGTCCGTAGCATCTATCTTACGAGTTACAGTGCTTGCCTAAAGGCGACCCTTCGCTGCTCTGGGCGCACGCGTAGCGTAATCAAACAAACTTGAGCTTTTTCGTCCGCTCCCGAGTTTGGATACTAGAAGGTTACAAGACGCGTTGGCGCTTAGTGCAAATCCCCCCAAGAATCCTCTTTTTAAGCGAAACGACGCACAATGGCCGCGCATGTGGTCAAAAAAAAAGAAAACTCCTCGTGATCCGAGAAACTATTGGATTGAATTTTTTTGTTATTTGATTAACCGCAACAAGTGCGCAGAGTGCGCCCACTATCCAAGTAAGACGCGGCGGCGGACCTGGTGCTAGGCCCCTCTTCCCCTTGCACCTAGCCCCTACATTCAGTAAACTAGTCGTCCGATTTCTTCAGGTGTCGGCGTGGAATGTGGGGTCTATTGAAAGAGTTACTTACAGTGGCATGGTGATATTAGTGAATTTCGATAATTTTGAAAGTGCTCGGAAAGTGCAGCTATAGTTTAAATTTGGCAAGCCGCTTTATTATACACTCGCATGCGGAAATCGTAGTTCAGGTATGTAGTAAATCTGAGCAAGTTTAACTACGTTCTGTACAAAAAAGAGGACCCAGAAATTCGAGACGGTGATTGGATCAAGCTATGTACATGGAGACTTCATGTCATTGAACACTGAGTCCAAGAAGAAAGGTTGAACAAGATTACATTGACGATGGAACGGCACCTTCTCATAGTTAGACTCGAGCAGTGAGACTACTTAATCTGAGTTCACGGGAGTCTGTGGTTAAGAAAAGGTTGACAGTGACGCAACCGGGGGTTAAATTGAGAACCTTCACAGTGCTACAGTTCTGCTGTCAGGACGTTTGGGTAGCGAGGCAACACGAGTCAAAAAATAAGTTGATAGGAACTTGCTCACTTTCGGACATCTGAATATCGAACAACAGCGATGGAGCATGCGTGTTTTGAGTCTCAAGTACCGCTTCGGTGATGTCCGTCTAAGATTTGAAGACACGCAACAATTGGCGTTGTGGACCTGGAGATTGAGCCACAAGCCCTGTCGTGTGAACTTGAGCTTTGTTACCGGTTAGTCACCTTAAAACACACTGTCGACTTGAAGGTTAGCCTGTTACAGATTTCCCCGAATACAAGGCTGAAGTTGGACTTAAGACGTCGACCATCAAGTACAGACATTCGAAAGATCTCGGCATCCAAAGATGCCCGCGACTCCTATTTGGCTTCCGAAGGCAGTGAATACAGTGTCGTGAGGCCGGCGCTGGACATGAAGCGAGGTTACCCGTGCCTGTTAGACCGCTTAGTTGAGCTCCGTACCTTGCTGCGCACGATGAACATCAAAGGAGCCATAAAATTGCTCCAATATGTCCTATTTGTCTTCCAGAGACGATAAACTGAACCTCAGGCCTCAGATCTCATCGATCCGTCAATGCTTGATTGAAGACTCGCGCCAATCCCGATCGTTAATTTGGGCGGCATATCACGTGATAATTGCCCGATTCAGCCACGTTCGGCCGTGTCGTCATTCAGGTCTATCATCGGCAATGGTGAAACGAACTAGCGGGTCCTATTCCAAAGCAAAACGTCTTGTCTTTCAACCACCACCTTCTCCGCGATGTCGTCTGACGAGAGCGTTACTGG
Organism: Armillaria solidipes; assembly: GCA_022818035.1. NCBI lineage: Eukaryota > Fungi > Basidiomycota > Agaricomycetes > Agaricales > Physalacriaceae > Armillaria > Armillaria solidipes. The sequence continues at coordinate 2,422,604 of JAIWYQ010000007.1, read as the reverse complement.
GAAGCCTCCGCAGAAGGGTTGGAAGAAACGAAGGCTTCAAGGAGCCTGCGATGCGTGTAGGAGGAAGAAAAGTGCGTATTACGGAACAGATGTCATTGAAGTCAGGCTTCACTAACTGATACCGTAGTAAAATGTCCGTGAATGGTGGTAGCATTTCTTTCGACGATATAGCATATTAATATGCGCATACATCTAGGCGACAGCAGGAATATGCCTGGTAATCAATGTTCCAACTGCCGGGCATTCAATTCACCCTGTACTCATGACGAACCAGCAAAGGTGAGCGACGTTTTCAATATCGCAAGAATCCACGATTGCTCAGCGTTCTTCTCTAATCAGAAACGTGGACCTAAGAGCAAGTATGTCGCCTGTCTCTAACCTGCCGGCATGTCTCAACTTCATCTCAGTTATGTGACTCGGCTCGAGAAGAGAGTGTTGAAGCTTGAAGAAATTCTGAAACAGGTCAGCTCATCAGCGTTGGCCTTGTCGTTCCCTCGTCCACTTCTCACCTTTGTTATAGTTCCAGCCTGACGTCACTATCCCGGATTTCGATGAACCTGCGTCTAGCACTGGGACCAGCAATAATCTAGACAATTCAAACAAAAGCTCTCCTTTATCTGATGGCCTTGATGCTGGTGCTGCTACAGATGAGTCCGACACCGACCCTGACATGGAGTACATCGAAGTGATGGGCTCCCTCAAGAAGCTGTCACTGCACATGATGGACAACCGCTACTTTGGACCATCTAGTAATCTCGCATTCATGCGTAAAGCATTATCGATGAAAAGCGAGCAAACCGGTCAGGAAGTCAACGTTAAAAAGGATCACTGGAAGAACTGGCAGACTCACCCTGTAAGAGATTGCCTGTGATATTTTCATATCGCTGACCATGAATGATAGTGGGAGCAAGCAACTGTCGAAATGAGCAGGAACACTTTTTATTTTCCGCCACCCGACCTTCTGGCGGATCTCGTGGAGTTGTATTTCACTCATTTCCATCCGTATATGCCTATTTTGCACGAGCCAACTTTCCGTCACTCTGTAGTTTCAGGACAGCACCATGTTGACCATAGATTTGGTGCTGTGTTACTTTTAGTATGCGCTGTAGCTTCAAGAGCGTCCAACGATCCTCGTGTTTTCTTGGAAGGTATGTCGGAACACTCATCGGGGTGGACATGGTTTGTCCAAACCAGAGAGATGCCGCGAGCCCTGTTCGACATGCCAAGTTTGCATGACCTACAGTTTTGTAGCGTAAGAACCATGACCTTCGCATCCGATCTATTCTCACTATGGCCATAGCTATCGGCGGAGTTTCTCTTGGCTACCTCTTCACCTCAATCGGCATGGACTATGATTGGCCTGGGTATTAGGTATGGTGTGGAGATGGGCTTGCATCGACAGCGACCGGAGAGACCTACTTACGAAACAGAACTGAGCAAAAGAGCATTCTGGTTTGTTGCTAGTGTTGTTTCCGAGCGAACGTTCCTCACATTTGTGTTTAGGGGGTTATATGTGCTCGACCGACACCTGTGCTTGTATCACGGTCGACCACCAGCAATTCGGGACGAAGAGTACGCCTGCCACTTTGACGGTTTGTATCTATGCTAAAGCGTCATGATGCGACATCAGTTTTGACCTCGACTTTCCGATTATCTGCGATGACGAATATTGGGCAATAAATGAAGGAGGATGCGAATTTGTACAACCTCCGGGCGTGCACAGTAGGATGGATTATTTCACCATGCATCTGAGGTTGTGTCAAATCATGTCGCTCGCTGTAAGGACGCTCTATTCCATCCGCAAAGCGAAGCAGGCAGAGGGTTTAGTAGGCGCAAATTGGCCTCAGAATATCGTCTCGCAATTGGACTCCATGCTTAACAGTTGGATCATCCAAATGCCTGAACATTGTGCGTATTATCTTATCATCAGGCCTCACCTTTTGACAGTTTGGTTCAGTAAAATGGGGTCAGCACCGCGAAAACAGGACCTTCTCCTTCCAAGCTGCATTGCTATACGCGACATATTACCATGTACAAATACAGATCCATCGACCGTTCATACACAAGTCATCACCATTAACATTTCCCTCGCTTGCGATTTGTACCAATGCAGCACGCTCCTGTTCTCGCGTTCTCGAAGTGCAAAGAGAAGATAGTCCCCCTCTCCAATTGTTCGGATTTTCGGTGAGCTCCACTCCCACCAATCACCGATTAAAGCTCATTGTAAGCTCCAGATGGCAGCCTTTTCATCAGCTATAATTCTTGCTATGAATATGTGGAGCACATCCAAGCCGGGATCCCCGACCTCGTCATCGTCAATGAAGGAGATGGAGGACATCGATAGGTGTTTGAGTATATTAGAGCTCAGTGCCAAACGGTACGACGCTTTCTTAGTCTTGTAGAAATATCTACTTACGATGACAGGTGGAATATCTCCGGTCGCTTAGTGTAAGACCTTTTCGTATCAATGACTGTACTGCCGCTGAAAATACTTTTTTTAGGGATATTTTACGAGTCATTGTTGGAGATGCCCCACCTTCAACCGAAACCCAGTCGAAAGGCAGAAATGTAATCTCCGATTTCTCCTTGGGCGGCGCACATTCGTTTATGGCTTCCGATTCCAACACGAACAATTTTTTCGTTAATGCATCGTGGCCCCCGCAAACCGGATCGACGGCAACGCAGTCGCCAATGTCTGTCTATGGCAATGTGTTAAACCAGGCGCCCGGCGTGCCGTCGTCGTCTGTCCCGGAGCCAACCGCAGCTGCTTTTACCAGGCAGGATCAGGCTGCTCACGTTTTCTGTGTGAAAGACCCGAGCACAGGCATGCAGGAATCGATCACAATGACCGATGGAGCCACATTGAAACCAGATGCAATCAATATGTGGTCAAATGTGCCTATGGGGTTCAGGTACGTCCATTGCGACCGAGAGTGAAATTGTTTCTCATTTGGATTTCTACAGTTGGAATGATTGGGGAGCGTATATATCTAGCATGGGGACTTAGGTTGCACCGATGTCAAGTTCGTCTTTTGGGGTCGTCTTTTGGAGTCTTCGGTCAGCTTGGATGAAACACGCATGTACTAATATCATGTATGTATTAATGTTCTACATTCATACCATATTTAAGTTCAACCATCAGTGCAACATGGGAGCATAGATCGGCGTGCTCTCCCTACACCGCTAGAGGAATTCTTTCTTAAGACAAAGGACAAATTTGCTACAGTTGCCACATTTTCTGGGCTTGTCTTCGTACACGTCCGGATCCTCATATTCAGCCGGGGGATGCCTGTCACCTCGATAAACCCTTCCTCTTGGGGCGGAACTCATATGGTACCATCTCGGGGCTAACATCAACCGTCAGAGATGTGTTGAACGTGACGTACATAAACTTACACATCACGCAGTATGGTACCCCAAAGTTGGAATTTTGGCAGTAGCAGGAGCCTACTCTCGGGTCAGAGAGATATTGAAATATAAGACAGCGGTACTTGCCATTAGATGTGTCGGAGACGCAGCTCTCACAAGCAATATACCCACAATCTGGGCATTCATCCCTATCTTCTTCCCAGTCTTCGTCGTCTTGAAATTTGTGGTTACACCCAGTGCAATGGTTGTTGGGCGGTCGCTTGAGTGGCTTCCTAGCCTCTTCTTCTTCTGCCTTTTCCTGCATCTCGCGTAGGATCTTGTTCATCGCGCAACCCTTTTTGTGAATGCGCCACTCTGCCTTTTGGCATTTCTCAGAGCTGAGAATGGAGACGCGTCAGAAATATTTATACTAGGCTGGTAACTTGAAAGGAATTCACCAATAAAACACGTATTTACAGCCGGAACATCATAGATTGCCTTGGTTTAGGCAGCCATCAGCTTCGCAGAGAGGCATCTTGTGCCAAACAAAGAGAAAGCAAAAAGAAAGGGGGGATGAAGTGTAACTTCGGTGTTCAAATAATTATTTTCAATTCGGGTTCTTCCGGCCGCAGGTTGATCTGCCGAGGATCACTTTGTCATCGACGTCGAGTTCAAATTATCGTGCCTCTATGTCTTCGGATGAAAGTACCTCTCCCCCGCCGCAACCCTGGAAGAAGACTCGGCTCCAAGGTGCTTGTGATGCCTGTCGACAGAAGAAAGGTATATTGAAATACAGATTCTGGAGCGGAACCCTGACTGAGCGCTTTTCTAGTGAAATGTTTGTGTATTCGTCTGTTGCATCCAGAGCAGCAGCTGAGGTGTGTTTATTAGGTGACAGTGCTACAATGGAAGGAAATCCATGCAGCAACTGTCGAATTATGAACTGCCCGTGTACGCACAACATTCCGGCTAAGGTAGAAGGCTCTTTACTCGCCACCTCCGAGTCTAGTTTCGTTCTGATTTATTCAGTAGAAGCGGGGCCCCAAGAGCAAGTAGGTATTCGTAAATGAAGCAACTAACTGGTAGCTGATATTTTTCAGTTACATTACCAGGTTGGAGAAGAAGGTACACCATCTAGAAGAGATGATTAAAAAGGTGTGTTAGTCTGTTTATCAAATGTACAATTATTGGTGCTTACAGTATCCGAAGGACCAACCAGAGCAAGGCAGTGTAACCGATGAATTCATAATGGAAGATGCACCTGACGATGACGACGACGACGAATCCGACCTCGAATATATCGAACTCATGGACCAAGTCAAAAGTCTTTCCTTGACTGGTATCAATGACCGATACTTTGGACCTTCTAGCAATCTGTATTTTATGCGGAAGGCTCTAGACATGAAAGGGAAGCAAACAGGCACCAGTCATACGTCGTTGAAGAGCAAATACGCGCATAATTGGGAGATTCAGCCAGTTCGTTGAAGTTCCTTCCACCTTACTGTGCTGACTATCTTGTATAGTGGGAGCTTGTTGCGTTGGAGAAGGCTCCCTTATTTTTCCCTCCAGACGACCTCCTTGCAGATCTACTAAATCTGTACTTCGCCTATTTCCACCTATACATGCCTCTTCTACACGAACCTTCATTCCGTCGCTCTGTCGCATCAGGTCTTCATATCCGAGACCATCGTTTCGGCGCCGTACTTCTGCTAGTGTGTGCAGTTGCCTCCCGTTACTCAAATGATCCGCGCATTTTTCTGGAGGGTGCGTCGGAACATTCCTGCGGGTGGAGGTGGTTTGTTCAAACGCAGGGAATGCCTCGCTCTGTCTTTGACGGCCCTAGTCTCTACGATTTACAGCATTGCTGCGTGCGCCTTCTCTCTCTTACGTCTTGAAGCGTTGTGCCTTATTCTTTTTCCAGCTATCAGCAGAATACATTACAGGTACTTCGGCACCGCAATCCTGCTGGACAATGGTCGGCATTGGAATCCGCTACGCAATTGAGATGGGACTGCATCGCCGTTGGCCCGAAAATCCGAGTGTAGAAAGTGAGCTCAAGAAGCGTGCGTTCTGGTATTTGAGTTTTTCGCCTATCGATACTTTCCCGGAGTTTGACATATCGTCAGGTGCCTGATCTTACTTGATCGACATACGAGCTTCTACCATGGACGACCATCCGCAATTCGTGATGAAGAGTATGTAACTTTGTTTTCTACTCTGCTTCCTCCAAGTTATCTTTTTAGTTTCGACCTAGATCTTCCACTTGAAGTTGATGACGAATATATGGAGTCTGCTGAACCATTTAAGCAGCCTCCAGGTACCCCTTCCAAGATGGTCTATTTCACTTCTCATCTAAAGTTATGCCAAATAATGTCGTACGCTCTGCGTACACTTTACTCGATACGCAAATCCAAAGAAGCGGCTGGCCTTGTTGGTCACACTTGGGCTCAAACCAACGTATCTGAACTCGATTCTATGCTGAACAAGTGGTTTGACATGATACCCGATCACCGTGAGTTTGCCGATCCATTGAGGTCCATTATACTCATATTCTCTGCAGTGCGTTGGGATCCTAATAGGTCGTACGACAGTTTCTTTGATCAATCAGCGTTACTGTACATCGTCTATTACAATACGCAAATCCAGATCCATCGCCCATTCATACACAAGTCATCCCCACTTTCTTTTCCGTCCCTCGTCATATGTACCAATGCGGCAAAGGCATGTACCCGGGTGCTTGAGGTTCAGAAACAAAAGGGTCACCTCATGATCTTTGGGATTGGCGTAAGCCTTTTGGTTCTGTTGGTAATAATTCGATTAATGTTTCTCACAGATGGCAGCCTTTGCATCCGGCATTGTCCTGATAATGAATATGTGGACAGGGAAGAAATCCGGTTCCCATTCTCAGAAACAGAAGGACATAGAAGAAAGCATTCAGAAATGTCTGAAGGTCCTGGAGGCTTCCTCGAAACGGTAAGCCGCATCATCCATTTATAGCTAGCCATAAAACTAACATTTGTTGTTTAGATGGAATATAACTGGACGTACCCTGTGAGCGCATAATTTTCTTCTGGATACAAGCTGCTGACAGATGTTATGTCGTTCCAGTGACAGCCTCCTGACACTCTCTGATTACGAGCCAACCCCATCGGAGCAAGATCAGCCTTACGGCCAGCAATTCGACGTTATGGATTTCTCACTAGGCAACTCTTACGCGCCTTTGACTACTGATAACAACCCTACTATGACACATCAGACTTTTGCACTTTCGGTACCCCAGTCGTGGGCTACTGACCCGACATCCTTTGGGCTACTTGAGGATGTCACGACTCCTGTTTATGATGGCAATGTTATCCCTTTTCGAGTTGGCCCGGTATTGGATGGTGTGAACCAAGTCGCTGCCTCGGATGCTCTGGAAATGTGGTCAAACATTCCTTGGGGATTTGAGTGTGTGATTCCAGTGTGCTCCCAGTCACATTCGTTGATGATCTTTCTAGCTGGGACGATTGGTTGTCTTACACATCTCACATGGAAGGGGTGAAGCAAGGGTAAGAGAGGAAACACGGCTGTGGAAGAATTCTTTACACGCCGACATCTCATAATGTCTTGAGACATATGACCTCGTGGATTATACTTGTACAGTAAGATGATGGAGAGATACATAAGAGCTACATAATCGAATACAATATTGCTACAGCTACAAAACGATGGAATAATAACTGTAACGAAACATGGAGCTGAAGACGAAACGAGACGGTGACGCTGTTATTTCGTTGGCACAGGTACCATTTGGATGATTGTGTTGCTGTTCGGCCCTTGAGCGCTTTGCTCCACCGCATCCACCCTGTATTTCTTTCTAGAAGGAATACGCAAGGGCGCCGTCTTTCGCTGTTCCAGTAATGAACATGTTATAGGATACTCGGCGGCATCGATAACAGAGTAGCAACTGGGAGAAACGGGTATTTCAGGTGGGGGCATGGGCCATGGAATATCATAGAAAGAAGATATAATGGAAGTTGCATCCTCGGGGACCGATGGACGACGGTGATAGAGCTCGGATCCTGCCTCATCGGCGCGGTCGGGCACGATGAGCTTTGGGAAAACATAAGGTGACGGAGCACGCGAACGATCTTCAGGTGTGAGAATACCCAAACTCCGAGCGGCAGACGACTGAAGGTACTTCAGTGTATCTGCGGTGAAGGCTTCGTCCTCTCCAGACGGTCTGTCCGACTGTGGAGGAGGGGAAGGTGGAGGTGGAGGTGATTTGCTTTTCTTAGGCCGTTTCGAGCTCAGCATGTCGTCCCATCCTGAGACGAGGTCGACGTTCTGAGGTTTTGGCTGGTGGTGGGACAATGAAGTACGGCTGATGGTGACAGGAGTTGAGGCGGCGCTCCGACTGTACATAAATCAACTCATCGTCGGTTATGCAACAGGGAAATATCACATACTAAGAGGGCAATAGTATATCCTGCGAAGGACTCCTCCTTGAAAGCCTGGATGCCTTGTCCGTGAGCCACTTCCAACAAATTTTCTCTTTCCCGATTTCGATGAGTGAGGATGAAAAGACGATCAGAGACACCGTGAAGACACCCCACCATCCAGCTTGAGCTGAGCGGCTGTCCTTTACAACGGTTATCGGGAAAACACGATGGTATGTGTCCTGGGAGTCATTCTGGGGTATAGCGTAAGATGCTTGGGCTGCGATTGTTACAATCGATGTTATCAGCGTGGCTAGCGTGATCAGGGTAGTTGTGGCGAGGCGGCACCAGAAGCTGAAAAATGTGAGCTCAGACCTCGAAGATAGATGTTCCGTGAATTCTGAAGGTGTAGAATAGTAAATGCGATGCACGGTGAAACCTTCGCGATGCTCAGCTAGTGACTTAGACCTTAGAAAGCCGCGGTTCTCACCTGAGGCCACGAAAGATATGGCACACAATAATAATGCTGGAATGATCATCACGACAAAGCTCAAGGCGGACGGGCGGACAGAGGCAAAGCATCCGAAATTCTGAACGATGTCAAATCGGTGATATTGGAAGAATAAATCTGGGCTGGTTGTAAGTCCCTGCCGCAGCATATGAAAAGCCGAAGAGAAACTCACGGAGTATGACATATAACATGGGGACAAGAAAGCATAATAGTGTGCTGAATATCCGTCGTACTCTTCTTGTATACTTGTCTTCAGAGATAACCCTCAGAGATGAAACGTCTTCGAGATCGAGGGCGATTCTCAGAGACGCTCCTGCGAATGCTATATGCGATGCCAACAATGTTCTTGATGCTACGGTTCGACCTGTGAGCCAGTGTATAGCAGGACTACGACATAGTACTCACAAATATCACACCATACAGGAGTGTGAATGTTCGTATTGTCCGCCCAAAGTATAGCATCGACTCCATGGATGATATTGCAAAAAACGGACCACAGAACGAGTGCGATAAGAGCCGCACTCGACTTGACAGGCCTGCAAAACGCAAGAACCGCAAGAACCGCGACGAAAAAGAACGAAGTGACGGGAAGACCGACGAACATGGGGAGTTACTTGTCGTCGAGAAACTACGGGGGCGCAGTCATATCGATATAAGAAACACTCGGCACCCTTAATAATCTCAGCAAGAACAAGAGCAAAGTACGTCGTCTCTCTAAAGGCGAAGAATATTGAAAGTAGCCGGAACAAGTGAATACCCATTTTGAAGACAAGGATTTGATAGCGCCGGGTTAAAACAAATGAAACGACATTCATGAGGGCTGTATGCTTCGGAGGGTGATGTGAACAGCCCAACGTTTTTGTCTACAAGGGTCTGTCGAATAAACTAGTGTACAAAACAGGTAATTTGAATACCCAACTCTGGAAGGGCGAGCCATGATGGCCGAGGAGCCGTACTAGTCCGTTACAGAAGACTCCCACGCGTTAGATCTCCGGATAGACCTCTTAAACAACTGGCTGGATAAGTTCAATCCTGCTCAGTCAGCCCTCGGAGACTAAATCGATTAGAGCGTCGCATGATAAAGGATGCATATGCAGAAATTCAAACCTAAAGTTTAGGCCGAGTAGAGGCTGACTTGAAGTTGACTTGGAAGCGACTCGTGCAATTGACGATCTGTATGTAACGGGTACTTTATCTTAGCTCTAAATGTCCCAGAATTATATCTGCAGCTAGAAGAGCGCAAGATTAGTACCCATCAATAAAGGCAAGGCACAAAGAGATAGGCACCCATTTCTCCTATGATGTAAACGGTGGCTGGCGTAGCCATTCATCAGAATGGATAAGACAGAGGGTGAGAGGAATTACCTTGGGGATGCGCGGAAAAATGAAGAGGAGCGACAGACAAATCTGCAACTCTAATATTCGCGGTTCCATACACCTGTGCACCAAAAGCTGGTAAGGAAAAGAAGACTGCAGTGCCGCACACGTCCATACCTTCAGTTCTGAGTCTACGACACCGCCTTTCTCGCGAGGAAGCATTGATAGCGAGCCGGCGACATCTATGTATATTCAGTTGTAAGATCAAAGCAGATGAGACTTTTTATCGACATACGGAACACTGTGCTTATGGCTTTTTTCAACCAGGCTGAAGAGACCTATATCAGAACAAAAGGAAATCGCCTATCAGAATAGACAAACTTGTGATCTCGTCGTCGGTTCGGACTTCAGGTCCAGGAACGACCTCGGTAGCTTGAAGAGATTCCGCTGAATAACAATGATAGACTTTTCCGCCATGAGAACGCACCAAGGACATCTTTATATGGTGCAGTATCGCATAGCTTGCGAACATACTTCACCATGTCGACCAACCCTTGCAAATCTGTGCTGATATAAATAAAATACCAATGACAGAGAAACCCTTTTGTACCGATGTCGTGTTCAAGATAGTGAGGGTCAAATATAGGGTCAACCATGGGATCGTCTGACTTGGCATGAATAGTTCCTCTGGAGAAAGCGTAATTGGATATCGGCAATATGCTGTAGTACTTTTTTCCGGGTTCAGGTGGTTCTAAAATGACAGATATTCAGCCATCGGACGAACCGCAAAGGGGGCATAGCATACGTAGGCTACTCAGGTAGACCGGGATACCAAGGAACTCCCAGCCAGGCTCCTTACGATCTAGTCTCTCGAGCATCAACCTATATTGGTCGACCAAGCCTGGATGATAGTTCCTGGCCTTGATGTTCTCCTCGATGATGCGTTTCTCATTGTCAATCAGCTCAGCAGCACGAGGAGAGACCGAATGGAGGGGTGCAAAAGTGAGGTTGACGATACCCATCACAGATACGCCTTCGCCTTTGGTGCTGTGAAAGGTGAATAAGATCGCTCGTGATTAGGATCAAGGATATCTTACAAAAGTTCGGCATGCTCCTTCGCCTGTTCTGGATCGCGCAACACGTCAAATGTCTCGTCAGGTATGTCGTCTTTGAGTTCTTTGTGAAGTTTGAGTTCAGGATGTACGCATATTTTCTGCTACACACATACGAGATACCATGCTTGCGCATATGTGATCTTGAACGTTTTCACCTACTCCGTCGAGGGGCAGCTTCACCGGAATACCAATATTTGACAGAACTTCAGGGCGACCGATGCCTGAGAGCTCTAAGATTTGCGGCGATTTGAGTGCCCTGGGGCACGTTCGATGGTTGACAATGAGCTAGATAGAGCTAGATACCAACTTTACTCACCCGGCGCATAATATGACTTCTTTGTTCGCGTGAGCAACATGAACAATATTCTCTTCCCCGTAAGAAAATTCGACTCCGGTTGCAGTGAGAAGTGCTTTCCTGGTATTCGTGATTACTCTGCGCGCATAGGCCTTGGTCAAAACCAGCAAGTTCGGACGTGATAGGTTGGGTTGCAAGTACGCCTAAAACGTAGAACATCTGAGACATCTGCATCTCGTATAAAATTCCTGACTAGACCTACCGTAGTAGAGTAAGTACGTGTATGCGCTTCGGGATCGACTGTGTTCAGGGCAACATGCGTTCCACTAGGCTGATTGAAATTATTTAAGGTGTAATCGCGCGAGGCCCGACAACCAAAACTAACCTCCCCGCGATCCTGGCGGACATATAAGTATTAACTCAGAAGTAGTAACAAATGAGTGACGCACCGGTGCCGAAGCCAAGGGTATACCAAGGCTAACGAAGGTCTGGTATACCAATCAGCAAAGTGAAAGTGGCGAGGTTGCAGAGAACAACCACGTACTTCTTGCAGCTTAACGTCCACGTCAGAGACACTTTTCGGATGAGCTATTTTGAGCGGACCTAGGAACACGATGAGAAATCAAAAAAGCTAGTATGGTCACCGGATGTGACCTATGCCTCGCGGATCCTGCCATGTAGTGCCACCGCACTTAGGGACCTGTGCAGAGGATTCCAGCGGCACATAGCTGTGATCTAGATCAGTCCACGCCAGAGGATGTGATAAAAACGAGCTGACGATGCTGCTTTGTCGCAGTATTTCTCATAAGTTTCCCAGTTCCATCCATGATTCCCTAGTCTTTCCCAATCTAACAGTCGATAATTAATGTGAAGGTGTATCAATCACACGACTCACCGTTGATGTCCTCTCTAGGAGGCTTTGACCAAATGCCAAAGTTCATCGCCGAAGATCCACCCAGCCCTTTGCCGCTATGCGAATATCACATTATACCGACACAACATAACCAAACGATAGGGACCTGCCGTGCCCAAAAACATTCCTTGCCATTTGAAAACTTTTGTGGAACCTACAACCACCGGCTTGAAATAGTACAAGAAAAAGGGGGATCGAGCGACGAGATGACGCGTACCGTTTTGAAGGCCCACCCGTACCTGGGCTTACCAAAAGTGTGACTGTATTGGCCAGGACGCACTGCAACGAAAATTCATCAGAGTTCGAGTGTGCCAACAGACCTCGGCGCGTACTGATAAGAGAGTCGTCCAAATTGGCCTCTCCAGCCTCTAAGACGAGGACAGACACGCTAGTATTTTCGGAGAGACGTGCTGCAAGAACCAAGCCAGCTGTCTGTCCCATTAAATGGATTTGTTAGAGTTGGCGCAAGGCAAAATGCTGAGGTGCAACCTACCCCTCCGCCTAAAGGACTGTAAGAGCGCGCCAGTGACAATATAACTAGACAGAGCTCACCGACCACGACATAGTTGAAGGTTTTGCGATCCACATCGCTAATTTCTACGAAAGGCATGAAGATAATGAAGAGAAATAAAGGAGCATCCGGTCGTCAGCTACAGGTGTCAGCCGAAAACTGATGTGATAATGATACACGTCTCATCAAACTTTCCCATGTAGCTGCTGAAAATTCCCACGAATAACTGGCTTCAGTTGCTTTGAAAGATTGGTTGAATGGAAATACTGAACGTTTAATAAAATGTTCAATAACTTTGCAGAGCCAGTTCAAAGTGCAACTGGTTACTTGATTTGGGGAATCCCGAAGATATCGGGAATGTCGTCGGAGTCACATGAGCATCAACCACGGCCTCAGGCGCTGCTAAGGCACTGCCAGCTTTGGCCAGGTGGCCAGCTCCTGCGGTGCATTTCGGACCGTTCAAAGGACGTTCAAGTTGAGTAGTGATATTATTGAACCTTGCAAAGTCTCACAGACCTTTCTAGACCAGCTAGCGGAATGAAATTTTCGTATTCTTCCAAAATCTGCCTCCGTGTATAAAATGCTTCCCCGCTTCGATCGTCCGTATGACTTGATCTACGCGACTGTGGGGATATCATGCTATAGGGGTGGCATACATTTCACTCCATACCCGAGACATGGAACACCGTTTTGAGACCTACAATTTTAGGCCCTTAAATATTAACCCTGTTCGTCTGGCCCTCCTTCAGCCCCAATGTTCGGTCTAGACGTAGTCCATGCCCGCTTCAAAACCGAGAAACCGTGCGTCTTTATCTTTCAACGGCCGGTTTTGGTCGTGTAACTCGATTCGACATACAGATTTGTTCTGTTAGAAGTTAGCAAAAGGGATCTAGAACTGGGTTCTATCGTTTTTGGTTTCTTCGTATGTTTTTTCAACGAACCTGCATGCTACGAAGACGATAGTTGACATTACACAGACCGGCTTTCTCTTTTTCTCCGTATGGGCTGGCTATCGGGAGACTATACGTGCTCGACGAGTAGGCTTCCCCTTTTCATGACACACTGCTTATAGAAAAACTTACGGTTTTTCAAGTTCACCTCATATGTTTTCATGATATGGCTCGAGATTGCAGCGTGAGTTCATTTTCCAGCTCTTCAGGCTTACCTGACCATCTGGTCCAGAAACATTACCTTCGCAGTAAGTCAACACGCGCATGACACTACACATTTGACTTAGCACGTCGCCAGGTTGTTTCTTGGGGATATCTGTGAGTCGCGACTATACGTCTGTCATTCACGGTTCCTGATGAACCCACAGGATTGAAATCTTTCCCCCTGGGATGCCAGTCTTTCTCATTTGCGCGATTTGTTGGATTTGCCAGGTATGTGCCTCGACCTAGGCGGTAGCCGTACTGATTGCACGCCTGTAGGTAACCTGTCTGACGTTCATCATCGTTAATCGGATATGCATACTATTGTCACTGCCACTGGAGAGAGCAAGTCGTTCTTTAAAATCATTTCCCCGCGGTCTAATATTTTTCGCGCAGAATATTCTCAGGGCTGCTGTTGGAATCATCTTGCTATTGATAACAGTATCCTCAGCGAGCATTTGTCAGTCAATTCAATCATACAGTTTTCTGACACTGATGTCGGGCTCCAGGGATTCCGGCACAGTTGCAAATTAACTCAAAATACATCAGGGTTCGTTCAAACTTTGCGCTACTCCTGACTTTAATCTGATTTTTTCCTCGCAGGTGAACAGCTGGTGCGCTCTCTTCTGATCATTTCAAAATTTCAACTTTCTCACTCGGGACATAGGTGGGACCGAGTCGAAAAAAGTATATACCTATGTAAGAGCCGTGATCATTCTGCTGAAGCAATGTGCAATAACCTGTTTAGGTCTGGACTTGGTCCTGAACATCATCTTTGTCCGGACGGTGAAAAGGCGATTGGTTGACCATGGCCTGAGGAAATATGACCACATCTTGCTGTTCGTTATGCTGCTCATTTCGCCGTTCTGAGAAATGTTAACGAACCCCATGCAGCTTTAATATACGCATCATCAGCCTTTCTGTGGCAATGGACGTCCTCCTCATTTGCATGACAGTTCTACGAAATCCATTCGTTTACACTCAGGTCAGTTGAAATGACCCTGGGGTCAAGCTTCGTTGATACTCATCCACATAACAAGTTCCACCCTGTTATATACATCGTCAAGCTACGAATTGAGATGGTCATGTCTCGTATGTCTATCAGAATCTGTTCAGTCCTCGCTGGCCGCTTACCGGCTCTAGGACTCATCGTGAGAGTCGCTCAATCCACCGGCGTCCAGCTGTATGACAGAAACACTGAAATTTCTTCGGGAACATTCGGTACCATGCGCACCCAACCTCCCGTGTTAGTCTCTACGTCTTAGTCCTTGAACCGTACCTCACATCAGAGACATACAGGGCGGTCCACGTCGACACTCACGTTTTTACGCATTCGGAAGTCGGTCCAGAAGTTGAAGGTATGTCGACCTGTTTTCCATCTGTTTACCGGCCTTTCACTACCCTTGTAGATGTGGACGAACGGGACAAGGTGCAACCAAAGCGGAGAAGGAAGTCCCTCACGTCTACGTCTTCTTTGGGGCTCGATGACAAGCCCATCATCAATGGTGGCTGTGCCAGCACTGTTGTCGAGCTGAAGTGAAGAGTAGTCCCACAAAATTGGATCGCATCCATCACACCCTCATTCGAGCCCTAGCGTACATTGCTTAATATTTGTCAGTTGTCGGTCGCGAACAGCACAACTTCTTTTACGTAAAAAATAGGCGTGAATTACTAGAAAAATATACATAAAATTCCAAAGTAAGAAATTATCGATCCTCGTACTCTCTATAGGCCCATGTCTCGTCCCACCTGCCGTAGTACATCACACTCCTTGTCTCCTTGTCCGCACATATGCGGTTCTGTCTGATCAAAATCTATAATTCGGAAGTCTACCCCGTTTTTGTCCGAGTAGAGTACATTCCGTTCCGCAAACTAGTGGCGTATGTTGGTCAGTGCGAATATAAGCCGGGTCGAAAATAAACACCAACATCTCCGTGATGTACTCCACATCGATGGATCTCTCCGAGCTTGTTTAAGATGTGTACCCTATCATTAATCAGCATGCATTTTTGAAAGGAGATATGAACGTATACCTTACGCCTTTCTCCAAGTGATCAAAGCGTATCGGAAGCGCATCGCCCCAATATTCTAATACGAGACACGCGATTGGCTCGCCGTCTTCATCGACTGCCGCCCCATGGCTTGAATCACATAAAAACCCCATGAAAAAGCCCCAGGAATACGGGACAGCACGGCCCTGTACGCGCTCAAGATGAGCACTGTACATATGAGCTTCATGCAGCAACGCCGGTATGAGGTCTTCCCGCAAGGCAAATTTTAAGGCCAGGTGGATCGGTGGCGATGGTTTTGAGACCGCGACACCATGAAAGATCGGCGAGTCCGAACAGTAATCATCGTGAGTGGCCGCATCCACCTTCACATTGAGGGCGTCCCTCGCCATGGCAAGGCATTTCTCCCGTGGTGAAGCCGCCGAGTTCGAGACACCGTGACCACCTTTCTTAGCCGCGGCTGTCTTTGCCCATGAACAATCGCATCCACCCAGATCCAAGGTGGGCGCAAAGTCCGCCTCAAAGCGCGTCAAAGATAATTCTTTGATGTCCCAGCCAGGCCAGTTCTCTACAGGGAACGAGATACGTAGCTGCTGGTGCTGTGGTGGCGATGGCATGCGTTGGGCTGACTGATAAAAAAATCCAATGCCCTGGGGTTAGGAATTCGGAGCTGAGCGCAGTAGGCTTAACGTGGTGAGGCGCCGAGAATGCCAGCATACAGTTGCAGTTGCCGCCAAGGTCGATGTTCAGGTAAGAACCGCACTTTTTGGCTCAGTGATGATCACCGGTCCGGATGACCGGAGGCAAAAGAGAGTTTGCCCCTCGCAGGTCCAAGTGGTCCGCAAAAGTCAATCCCATGGTCAGCGGCGATTCTTGCACCAAAACGAACTTCAAGTAAGCCCTTTCCAGTCGCTCCACTTTTCGGTTCGTGGATGTTCAAACTTCTTGGAACCTACGTGTTTCGGGACTTTTTTCTGACAGGTAGTTTGTAAGTAAAAGTCCCCGCGAATCAGATCCTTCCTCCAGTCCTTCACGTCCGCAATGTTGAAAATCTTACTTCTATGCCGAATCTCGGGATTAAGAGGGATTCGAGACCCGCAGTTACCCATCATCCGTTCCGAAATATCCTTTGGACAGTCACGGCAGCGGTCACTGGTGAACACTGTCTACAAACTTCACGTTGGCGCACTCTTTAAAGCGGAATAACGTACAGGTTTATTTGAGTAGTTTTCACCTTCTCTCATATCGGATCTACGCATTAGGCAGACGAATATCCCTAGGTTTAGGGCGTCCACCTCAAAGTCCTACCATCGATCGGTATCTCCCGGGCCGCAAGTAACACTTCGCCAGCTTCTTTGATTCCTTTTCAGAGCTCGTACGACATCTTGTCAGACGCAATCTGGGTCACGATTCAGCGCAATTCGGGCAGCTTGGATATCTCGTGGTCTGTTCACAAGAATTTCGGGGGGCTGTCGGAGAAATCGACGAAGATCATAAGGCCCATATGCTCGAAATCTCTTGGGTTCTTGGATCCACTGATATGCTTATATACAAGGTCCTGGGGTGCTCGACTATAACCGCAGACGATGCGCTCAATTGTCAATATCCTGGGAGCAGCAGTTTTGTTGCTTAGTTCAGTGTACGCTCTGGACAACGGAGTAGGACGTCTACCAGGTAATTGTCTTCCCCAGGCCCATTCGTTACAGTTCCTCATGAGCTTTCATAGTATTGGGATATAATAGTGAGCATGAACCCTCTGTTGAAGCCCACGATTTCAAACCACCACGGTGAAGCCTGGAATGCTTTCCAAGTGAGTGTTCTTCTTAAATTATGCGTAAACAGTAAAACTGACGCGACCTGCAGTGTAATATTGATGAGGACCTCTTGCTTACAACCGCAAACCTTCTGAAATTGCTCGGTCTTCTTGTAAGTGTTCAGACAAACCATTCAGACTATTGAATACATGCTGTCTAGGACGCCGGATATAACCAGTTAAACATCGACGACTGCTACGCAGAGAAGAACCGCAGTGCTGGCGGTGACATTATTGCAGGTAAGAAAGACTTCATCGCCATGTTAGTATGTGCTACAACATTCTGCCGAGCAGACACTGTCAGGTTCAAAGGCGGCATGAAGAGCCTAACTGATCAGATCCATGCTCTGGGCTTGTAAGGTCTATCTCTCTATTAAATTGACGGTATACCGACCGTACCGTCATCCAGTAAAACTGGTATCGTGAGCTTTTTTCTCCCATCACAACACGGTATGATTTTCTCATTGGATACAAAGTACAGCGATTCCGGATGGTACACCTGTGCCGGGTATCCAGGATCCTATCAAAACGAGCTGCGAGACTTGAAAACATTCTCTGACTGGGGTTTCGACTATCTCAAGTAGGCACTATACTGTGACTTGTATTATATTCCTGCTAATGTTGGCTTTTCTGCGTAGATATGACAACTGTGCCAGTAAGACACCCGCCACGTCCTCTGTCCGGTGACCTAACTGTTTCCACTTTCAGTACCATACGACGAGATCACTAGAGAGGGCATCGTCGGAAGTATGCATTTCCAAACCATATCAAGTTTCGGACATTAATTCCATCGCAGGATATCAGCGGATGGCAGATGCCGTTGTTCAAGTTCAGCAATCCACCAAGAACAATCCTATTCTACTATCTCTCTGTGAATGGGGATGGGTACGTTCATCGCAAGGCTCAGTACGTGTTCACTGAACACATTTTCAACTTGTAGAGTCAAGTCTGGCTGTATGTTGAGCTGTCACGTCTGCGTGTACATCATCTAATCTTTACAAAGCTGGGGAAAGCAGCTCGGTCAGAGTTGGAGAGTAAGTTCATTTCATTTTCGCGTCCTCTGTAATACTAATAAGCCGGTCCACCCTAGACTACAGGGGATATTGCCCCTGAGTGGAATTCACTTGCGAACATCATCAACTTGTAAGCTTGACTGAATTAGACTTCTGATGCTTACGATTTTCCAGCAACTCTTTCCTAACTCAAGCGACGGATTTCTATGGACGCAATGACCTAGATATGGTAAGTGTGAGTGTTATACGTCTTGGACAGATGCTAACGTCAGCGTAGCTTCAACTGTATGAGCCTGTCATGATTTTGGCATCATGAATGTCTGACTAGCTTGCAGCGGGAACGGAAACCTTACCTTTGATGAGTCAAAGTCGCATTTCACAGCGTGGGCACTAATGAAATCGCCCTTGCTCGTACGTCAGAATTTTTTATATCTGTGCAGCCATTGAGATAGGGCCTGCAGATCGGAACGAATGTGAGTGAGCCTCGCCGCGGATACCCTACCTTGGTCCACATTTGATGCTCTTCCAGCTTTCAGAAATTACCAACGAAACGTTGAGCATTCTCAAGAACAAAGAAATCTTGGCAATCAATCAGGACCCAACCGTTGGGGCATCCATTTCGCCTTTCCGATGGGGGATCAACGTTAGTTGTATTTCGCTTCTGTGAGGAATTTCTGTATCCACACACGGTGCTTCTTCTAGCCCGATTGGACCAGCAACAGTAGCTTCCCAGCCCAATACTGGAGCGGCCCTACCCAAGATGGAACGGTTTTCATGCTCGTAAGAGCCGGTTTTTGTTCATATACTGCTTAGGCTGATCGAAGTTTAGTTGAATACCCTGGACGAACCTTCCACCCTATTTTTTAATCTGACCGAATCTCCTTGGATTAGAGCGGGACGACAATATTCAGTCCGGGTACGCCTTTCCTCTTTCCCATGAGTTATTCCAATCGTGGGAGCGAATTCACCGATGTGCCCAGGACTTGTGGACCCACATGGAGAACGGTACCGCTGTACGTAACTTCACGGCATATGATGTTCCTGCACATGGCGTCGTGGCGCTTCTCCTGAAAGATGTGGGGGACGAACCGGAGGGTATCTATCCTCAGTGCAGCGTGTGGTGGCAATGCACTGATAAAAACGGTACTCGGGTTGGTGGTTGATACGTCAACGACGTCGGTGTAAGAGAAAACGGCTCCGACAAATACAACTGATACGTATACAAGATAGGACAAGTTAAATACTGTTATAATTTGTGTTATAACTCCCTGAAATGAATGTCAACGATTGCCATGGGAAAATGCAATGGAACGCACATATCCGCGCTAGATTATCTCCGCTACCCGTTGCTAATAAGTTACCTGTAGGATTTAAGTCTATTGATATCACTGCCAGGAGATACGTTCAATTGCCAATCGTCACTGAAGCGAAGATGACTGACCAGAGTTTTTATGCCCTTGTAGCATACAATGCATGATGGCAGTGCGGGAGTCCCAGAATTGCACCCCACGATCTTTCGACCCCGATACGACCCACTGACCGTCGTGAGAAACAGCAACGGAGAGAACATAGTCCTGTTTGAGTGCCCATGAGATTAATGGTTCGACGTGCAGTTGAAAAGTTTGTACCTTGTGCCCATTGAAATTCATGGTGCAAGGGCTAGGCTTATCGCCCTCCTGTTTCCCCTTTGCCAGCCCGCTAACGTCCCAGTATTTCAACGTCCTATCCAAGCTTCCGCTTACAATACCTTTTCCGTCCGGAGTGAATACAACGCTATAAACGCTGTCACGGTGCCCACGCAGTCTCTCCACGAGGTTTCCAGTAGCGACGTCCCATATCCTAACCACAGTATCCAAGCTGCCAGCGGCTACCAACTGTCCATTTGGCGAAATAGCGACAGAAGTAACGCCAGCGTCGTTGTTTAAGGTATCAGTATCAGTTATTGTCAGGACCTTTGAAGTCCCTCCGTTCATGTCCCATATCCGTGCAGTTTTGTCACCCGACCCAGAAACTATGAGGCGGCCGTCGTGCGAGAAGTCCAGGGAATAGATTTCCTGTTGGTGGCCATCAAATACATTCCGGATTCGTTTCTTCGCGATATCCCAAATCTATGTGAAATAATGCATTGGTTTCTGAGTCCTCGTGTTCTAATAAAAGAATCACCCACCCGTATTTGTTTGTCTTCGGCACCCGTGGCCAAGTACTTGCCATCAGGGCTGAACCGCACACTACGTATATACAAGTCACCGGTCTTTCCAGCGGCATCATCAACGAGCACACTAATAATATCCGACGATCAGCGGGAGTAGATCGATGAGAACAACAACTACACGTACCATGTTTTCTGTCCGGTCTTCACGTCGTAGATTTGGGCTGTCCGATTGCATCCAGTTGCTAGATACTTGCCGTCCGCGGAGAATTGCACGCAACAAACCACCCTGTCAGTAATTCAGGTCAGCATCTGCCAATACTCACACCCCCATGAAACCTACGTAGCATGTATCAGGGTATGAACGAGGCTGATATCTAATGTTCTCTCGATCTTCGGATTGAACACTGCAAACCAATCGCTCGCCTCCTTTTTGAGCTCTGGTGGAATGGAATGGATATCCAAGTCGAGGAAACTGGGCGCTTGGTCGGACATTGGAGGTAAGGCGCCTGAGCTTGGGCCCGAGGTAGGAAACGGAAGTGGCTGAAGACTGGTCTGCGACGGCGGGGATGACGCTCCTGGCCCTGCTCCTGGACTTATTGCGGCCAATCCCGGTAAACTCTTGGGAGTCTGCCCTGGAATGGGAGGCATTTGAGGACTGAAGTGGTCTGAACATAATATTCAAGTTAAACTGGGCGTAAGGACGGCAGTAATACTTGACCGCTGACCTTTCATACGCTCTGTCTTGGGACGCTTGGCATCTCGCTGATCTAGAGTACGTTCGCGGTCTCTGTCGCGCTCTCGGTCTCTGTTTTCACGGTCTCTGTCCCTATCTCTGTCTCGTTCCCGATCACGTTCAAGCATCCTCTCACGATCACGAAGATCGCGGTCGCGTCCGTAAAACGCGTCACTACCATATGACGACGGAAGAGGTCCAGATATCAAAAGATTTTCCCGAAGACCAGAAGCAGAAGATCCAGCTGCTCCTACAGAACCAGGTCCGACAACTGGATGAGGTGGAGGTCCTCCTGTAACCGGGATATTCTGCCGCAATGCATGAAGCTCAGCGCGCACACGGGAGAGCTCCTCTTCGTATTGGGACCGAATTTTCGTATGTTGGGTCTCCAGTTCGTAAAGAGATTGTCGAATAATATTAAGTTCATTAACTTGAGAAGACACTTGAACGAATCGTGAATACGGGACCCACTGCAAAGGGTACACGGATCAACGCACTCTTCGTCTCATACTCGTCCCTCTGCTGCCGCATAACGTTTAGATCGGCTACAAGATTGTCAAACTCTTGTTTTATGAGATCGAAGGATTCATTAATCCGGCCGTGAGTCCCGTGCGGCTGGCTGGGACCAGATGCCGGTGGTCCCGAAGGCTGGAGGCTCCGATGCTATTGAAGAATAAATCAGCACATCAATCAAGCCCTATAAGATGCGATACAATGGGGTTCTCCTGAGAGGATTTCTCGGAGACGGAGAGACAAAAAATCGGGACAGCAAGGACACGTACATTGTAGATGGTACCCGAGGACATGATTATCGCACAGTGCCGCTGTTAATGGCTGGGCGCGGGCAAGATGGGCGTCGACTGGGCAAGGAGGAGGTGGTGGGCGGGAAGGAAGGAAAGAAGATGGGTGTTGATGGCATTGCACCGATTTTATAATCGAGCTGAAGGGAATTCCACCTTCTCACGACTTGCCGCCGGTAAGACTCTTTTGGAAAGAATGTCGCCCCTTGTCGCACATGGCAATTCGATCGTGTAAGATGGGCTGACTCCGGAAAATCCATTGTTCGTCCTTCATTTCCTTCCTGATTGAGGAGCGCTCGTTGCAAAGGAGTATTCTCCGAAACGCTGGATTCGCACTTCTCTGCGAATTGCCGTACAGCCATCGCCGCGGTTTGATAAGCCGCATCTTGGACCTGAACACGTCCGGATCTGAAATGATGCAGTAACTAGCATGATGCTGCAAGGAGAATAGGTCGTACGGGTGTCAGATTAAACCAGCTGGCTTCCTAATGAAAGGACCAATCCT